>CM076572.1:1251685790-1252324251 GCA_034641835.2 Pinus albicaulis | reverse complement strand
AACCCTCCCAAAACTTTTTCGCCTTCCTACCTATTCATTCCACCCCTGGCAACATCAAAAAACCTCATATCACAATCCTATCTAGCTTCAGCCTTATTGACCTGCCCATCAGCCTTAAAGGGCAAATCCACATCTGTTTCAGAAGTCTACCCTATGTTAGGAAGTGGCGTTTAGGACATTTCACCTTTGGCAATCATCAAAAAGCCAAAAAAGTCCCCATCTGCAGCAGACCTACCATGACCGATCCCTTAATTTGCAAATGAAGTTGACAAACAGCCTTAAGTCGCGCCACTCACACCCCCTAGATCTCAGCACTGCATAAAGCCCATTCTCAAGCTGACTAGTAGGTTTTTCACTGTGTTCTATGGTTCTTCAAAAACAAGAAATATGTTTCATCTCATGGAGTAAATGTTTGAGTTTACAGTTAGAGGAACAGCTGCTTCTAAGTGTATTATGAAGCCTGAGATGAAGCTGCAAAACAAAGGGCTCTCAATCAGGACCTTACAACTCTTTTCAGTATGAAAATCAGAGGAAAAAGGATTGCCACTGTCTCAGCAAATGGTAAATTTGTCAAGGCTCAGGACCTCCTTCATTACAAGCAGAGGGTTAGGGCGCCTCCTTCATCCATAAGCAGAGGGCGCAGGTCAGAGTTGACTCAGAAGGTTGCAAAAGTCCAGGTTTTCCCTGTCTGAAACAATGAAACAATATCTTCAGGTTTCATGAATGTAATTGCTGACCATAACAGGATTGTAGTAAAAGTATGATAAGCTCAAAGGAAAAGAAGTTTAGCCTAATAAAAGAGATCATCTGAAACTTTCAAGTCAGGTAAATGGTTGAAACTTTAGAAGGCCATTTCATCAGTGAACATCCAAATCATAAGAGGCCTGTTTTGGTGCAGCATCAAATAGAACGGATGTTAATCAATGCCATTACACAGGCAGGAGAAGGTTCTTGGTTCTTCAAGAAAACACTGACCTTTATGATCACAAAGAGTTCTGGTCAATATACCAGGTCACGAGATGAACAAGCCAAGTGACAAATATCTCAGCAACCTTAGAACAGTATCACTATGGCTAGGTTTCCTTCAAAAACACAGTGAGGTTTGCAAATGAAGATGCTAAGATTGGTGTTGTTCAGATGGTTTACTTACCACCACATTTGCCCGATGAAAGAGCTTCCTCCATACATAAGCAGAGAGCCAAAATCATTGCAGACTGCTGAAAAATGGTAAGTCCAAAAGTGCAGAGAAAAGACTCAAAGAAGTTGAAATAAAGAAGGTGTTACTGTCTATGATACTAATGTATTGATCTCCCTCTTCAAAGAAGCTACCTGTCAACAGCTCATCCAACAGAAAGGAGAAAAAGTTGAACATACTTTATGCCTTGAGTGCCAAAGGAGCAGTGGACTTAAAAAGGGTTAAAGACATTTCATGAGCACCTATCCAGAAATCAAGGAAAATCCCTCTGAGCAAACAAACAAGGCTAAGGTGAAAAGATGCAACTAGAGAAGTAAACAGTGACTAAGGTTGAGTCATAAAAGGCAAAATGACAGGTATGCACTGCTAGGAATAGATAAAAGAGACAATTTTGAGCATATGTGTGCCATTAATATCAAAAGAAGATTTTCTCCTTGAGGAAAGGGCCAGGCAGCAAGACATACCATATGTCAAAAGTTCAAAGGGGCGCCTTTCGAGAAGAGGTGTTTGCAAATTTTCCAACATTTTAGTGCATTATGAAATAGCCATTCTTCACTAGCAAATCACCAAGAGAAGGAGGCAGCGAACATAGGTCCAGTCATGAAATGTTGCTACTGACAAAAGGGATTTGAAATGCTGAGCAGAATAGAATAAAGACTGTGTGCCAAAAAGCCCGTTTTCATATTTTACAAGTTTATCTTTTCAAATAAGAAGGCAAACTGGTATATGATCCTATGATTAGGCAGAAAGGAATTTGTTTTTAATTAATTATCATTGTTTATATTCCCTGAAGCAGACACAATGGTCACCATCCTAAAGGACAGTTTAAGCACGAATATACAGTACAGCAAAAGCATATCTGGAAGATTGCCATTGTTTAAAAGGCAACTTGATACAAATACTATTTTGCATCATTTGAAAAGGGGCAGATATATGTATTCTAAGTGACCGTTTGACATTTTGAACATGTCATAAGAATGAAATGGAGGAATAATAAACCACTTGTGAAATACAAAAAAGCAAATCGCCGCAGCTCCCAAGCATCACGACAGCTTTTCAAACAGTTTGAGGTCTTCTGCATAGTTTTTAGGGTGGCGCGACGAGCCTGGCAGGTGGCGCGACGAGCCTGGGCTCCAAAATACACAGGGTGTCAACGCGGGCGCGACGAGCCTGTAGGCGGGCGCGACGAGCCTGTAGGTGCCCGCCCGACAGCACGACAACTCCACCCGACGTTTTCTCTGGCGCGACGGGTTCTGCTCCAAGGGTTGCCGCGCCTGTTTTGAAAGGTTCCGGTGCACTTCAAATTCCATCCAAAGGATTTCGCCTTAAAATTCACGAGGTACTTTGCCCCTTTGCTCGAAAAATCTAAAATTTCAAGTTTAAAAACCCTGTGTTCCGTGGTGTGAAGATGTAGAAGTTGGAGGCATAGGTATAAAGGTGTAGTTAATATCAAAGTTGTAAAAAACAGAGGTGCAGATATTTTGTTGGTTATCTCTCAAACTCACAAACCAAGGGTACATTTTCTTAAACCCTGTCTGCGTTGATTTCTACCATAAACTAAGTCCGTTTTCTCCCTGCACTATACTATATCAATCTGAAGCTTTGTTGACAGAGGAATTCTGAAGGAGGAAACAGGTCCTTTTTTCTGAAAAACAGAATGGTTAGTGTTTGAGGTTAATACTGAAATCAGAGGTACAGGTATTTGGTGAACCTTTTAAACTCATAAAACAGAGAGTTTGTTTCCTGAAACCACTGTTGCATTTACTTTTTCACCTAAACTAAGTCTGCCTGGTCACTACACTACCTTGTCATTCTGAGAGTTGTTGGGCAGAGTTTTCCAAAGGTGAAACAGGGTGTTTGGTTGATGATTGACCATTTGTAGATGATTGGGCATTTACTGATGATCAAGTAAACAGCAAGGGCAGAGTTATAAAGGCAGTGATTGACTTCTCAAAGGGTCATAAGCGAAAAGTTCTCCTCTTGACACAGTGGGCTATTTTCACCTAACCACAGAGTCTCTTCTTTTCCCACTGTGTGGTCTCCATAGAAGTTTGTTAACAGGGGCAAAATTCAAGGTAAAAACTTTGAAAAGCAGGGTTATAATTTCGAAGTTTGGTTTCAAAAAACAAAAATATAAGTGCAAGAAGGCCTCTAATCAAAGGTCACAAAGGGGATTTGTTCAAGACTGTGCCCAAAGAAGTCTACAAAGCAGTTCTTACACATAGTGCCATTGTTAAGAAGGATTCAGAGTCAAAGTGTAACCAAGTTTGAAAGATTGTGGTTAATAAGTGCAGGAGAGATTATTCAAGGAAAGCCTTGTTGAATCACAAGGTCCATAACTGTCAAAGCAGTTTAGTGGCCTGTCTCAATCCAGGAAAACATTATTCATATATTGAAGGCAGTGTGACTCTTTCAAGCCTGTTTTTTAATCAGAATGCCTCCAAGGCGAGATCACAAAGGCGGACAACATAAGAGATATGAGCCTATCTCCATAGAAGACATCAATGCTCATCCCTCAGTACTTTTCAATTTCCATGAGGTAGGTTGTCTTGATTTCTGTCAAAGGATAGAGGAAGTCAAGAGTTTCTCACCACTTACACATTTGTGTGCTTTAAGGTTCAAGGACAAACACTTCCAGCTTGCAGATCTTGATTTCAAAATTTCTCCAAGGTATATATCCAAAGCTACCAAGATCTCGTATCATGGTGAAAAATGGTTTAAACAAGCACATCTTGATTTGGAGGACTATAAGCCTTTCATCAAGCCGGAACATAGGGAGACCATCACTGCTACTTTTCCTTTATCCTATCTTCTTGACAGTTATGCGCCACTAATGAAGGCCATAATGAGATACTTCACTTGTGAAGGGAGGTTTAGCCAAATCTTTGCTTATCATGTTCGCTTGTTGATGCATTTTACCAGGAGGAAGCAATTAAACCTTCCATACTTTTTGTCCAAGAGCATAGAGAAGATGGCAGCTGCTGTCCAAAAGAAAGCTCCACCTCGGCAAATCTCTTCTCTCTTTCATCATTCCTTGATCAAAATCATCTTCTTGCACCAGCTGGAGAAGAAAGGGGGTTTCATGGGAGTCCTTCATTAGCCATGCCGATTTCGCCACTGTTCCTCCTGCTCATGTGTCCCCGACTCAGCCCATCCATCGCCCAGTGCCTTTATCTAGTAGGCCTACCCCTAAAAAACTCAAGATGATCACTGGGCAGCCAAGTACACAAGGAGGAGGAGAGGGCAGTGAGCCACAGGGAGAAAAGGAGGTTGATGAGCAGCATCCAGATTTTGAGGGACAGCAGCGGTTGGATATCATTGGACAGCAGCAGCTGGAGGTTGATGAACAGCATCAATTTCAGGAAGAAAGGCAGCAGACAGAGGTTGAGGTACAGCAACAAGTACAGGAAAAGGAACAGCAGTGGACAGAGTTTGAAGAGCAGCAGGTTGAGCAAGCAATTGAGACATCTTTTGAGCCACAAGCTGGACAGGATGTTGAGGAAGGACAGCAAGCTGAAGCTGCCGCCTCAATGGTGACCAAAACTGTCCCTAAGAAGGGGAAATTGCCCAAAAGAACAACTCCTAGCTTACCAAGGAGAAAGAGCGCTAGATTGGCCTTCAAAGGCAAAAGTACATTTGGAGAAAGCGCCAAGCATGGAGGTAAATCAGCTGTCATCCCTATCCCAAGCGATGACAGCGACAATGAGGCACGCATCCTTGAAAACCTCCTCATTCACAAAGAAGGGCAAATTGAGGTTTTACAAGAAGATCTCCAAAGGGCAAGGAATTTCAATCAATTCTTGGAGGTTGAGAACAAACAAATGAAATTTCATGCAGCCATTCATGAGGCAAGGGCCATCAAGTACAAAAAGGAGGCGGAAAGGGCGCAAGTGAGAATTGAAGAGCTTACTGGCGAATTTGATGATGAGGAAGAGGAGGACCAGCCTAGGCGAAAGAGGCCTAGAACCATCGGGCTTAGGAGAGCTTTGGAGAAGCAGAAGGCTGAAGAACAAGCTCAATTCGAAGCTTTTCCTCTCACTACCCTCTTTGAGCGGGAAATTGAGGAAAACAAGGAAGCTTCGCTTGAGAGGGCTAACCAGCATTTGGAGACCAAGCTTGAGAAGGCAAACAGGGATCTCGAGCTACAGAGAAAGAGAACACTTCACTTTCAGAAGCTAAACCAATTCGCCCGGCGCAAATTGAAGGTAGCACAAGAAAAATTGAAGAAATTGAAGGAGAGGCGCCTAGCACGGAAGGAAGCAAAACGCACATCAGCCCTCGATATTTTAGCTTCAGCTTCGGAACATGTCTCTATGGACCCTTGAGGGTCATCCATGCCAATTTTGGGCCTGTTTCGAAAACTTTTTGTTTTTTGGCATTTTTTGGGTTTTCGCCAAAAACTCATAAATGCGCCATTTCAGTTTGAAGAGTCGTCAAGGGAGGAGGGTGATACCAATGGATTCCATAATTTCATGAGCCGCTCTCCAGCGATTTTCAGAGCATTTGAAGATCATTCGCCCCCTCAAATTGGCGAAAAACAGCCTCATTTTGCACATTCTGCCCGCCCTATCAGCAGCCTGCTATTTTCTGGGTTTTTGCACACAGGTACAATTTTGAGGGACTTTCAGAGATCAGATTGAGATGATTCCACTTGCATTGGAAAGCAGACACAGAGAGCTTTCCAACGAGCCATCATGAGCCTCATTTCGACATCAGGAAGCCTTCCATTTGCATCCAGCAAGTCAGAGGACCTTTTTCAGGCATAAATATGAAGTATTCTTGCAATTTTTGAACTCCAAAAATCTGCTTTTCCCAAATGTGCGTTAGGCTATTTTTATCATGGGAAAATCATGTAAAGTCAATATAATTTCCGTTTTTAGCAATTTTTTAGATATTTTATTAGATATTTTGTGCCTTGGGCTTTGCAAAGCCACAAGGGAAAATTTAGATATTTTGACTTGGCCAATGGGATAGCTAGTTGCTCCATGAGGTTTTCCTCCTTCTAGCCTATTTATCCCATACTTCTCATTGTAAATCAGAGGCTGAACTTGAGAGAAGAATTAATGCATTGGTCATATGAGCTTTGAAGAATACACTTGAGTTATGATGTTTGGATTGCCTCTTGGATGCTTTTGAGGAATGTTGAAGGCTTGTCGATGGATTCCTTGACATGGTAGAATGGTATAGTGCTTCTTAATGTTGTTTTGTCTTCTAGTTTTCACTCATATTTCATTTTTCTTGCTGCTATAGATCAATAAAGATTGATTTTGAGACATGCCCATGGAGGCACCTCAAAATTCCTGAATCTTCATAGCTTGATGTTTTCTTCTCCCTTAGTTATGCTAAAGAATTCTTAGCTGCTCTTTAGTAACCTAAGGTGTTGTTGCTTAGTTTTATTCATCAGTTCCATGTATGTTGAGTAGGATGTATGGTTTGCCCTACCTACCTATCAACTTCCCATAGTTCTGTCCATAAAACTTTCTCTTTGACTGATTTGTTGATCATTTTGTTGAACCAAGGAGGCCTAGTTTCGATCTAGCCCTTTGCCTAAAACTATGAAAACTTATTTGTCCAAGTGCCCAATGACTTAGAGACTATGTTTAGGCGTTCCGGCATAGTTCATGAGTTGCTAGTTTGTCTCATGTGTTTTCCCCAAAGTCTGATAGCCTTTTCCTGGCTAGATAATACATACCCCTATGTATGGCTTCGAATGTTTGATTTCTATGTAATGATTAGCTTTATAGTTATTTCAGCATGATTAATGGCTTCAAGTGTTTACATGTTTATGTCCTGCTATTAACTAGTAAACACTGCAACCCTTGTCTTTTCACCAACTTATTGTTCATTTAATCCATGCTGTGTGCAGATCCCTTTGGCTGTGTGTCAAATCGGCCCCATGTACAGCCTTGCTGATCATCGCCTCATTAGCTCCCTTTCTGGATGACATATTGACATAAGGAAATCAGTTTCTAGAAAACTCAGCTGAAGATATAGTCATCACTAACATGTAAAAAATACTGATGGCTAACAGTAATGAAACAAAATAAAAATGCAGAGAAAAGGGTTTAAAACCTTTTCTTTGGGGGAAAAATGGTTAAACGAAATTCGGGGTTTCGGATATAACCCGGGCAGTCAGATGAGATCAGCCCGGGCGATCAATAGTTGAGATTACTCATTGAAATCCTTCAGTAGAGGCGAAGGGCGATATGAAAATGAAGGTTTAGATTTAAACCATTGATCTGTAGAGATTGACGGTGGAGGTCGCGCGCGATATTACACAAGAGAAAAGAGGGGAAGCGGTTTCGAGGAGAAAAACAACTTTTTTCACACGGCGAAAGGGCAGGGAAGTGGTTTTTCCTTTTGCAACGTGATATGCATCCCTGCCCGACACGTGGCCTTAGAAAACCACTTACATCACGTAATTTTTTAGAATTATCATCCGTGCTTAAAGTTGTGTGACTCGGGATGAGGGCCGTTAGATCTGGGGCCTTAGATCTACCGATGGGAAAATGAGCGCGATATGAGATATATGCGCAGGTTATAAGAGGAAGGGTAGATTTAATCTAAGCCGTAGGATCCAAGATTGAACGGTGGAGATTGGACCTGGAGGAAGGCAGGACCAGCATGAGGCAGGCCCTCTCGAGTTAATAAGAACAGTTGAATTAAAAAGTTGAATGACCAGGATCGGATCAGGGGGTTCAATGGAAATAATACACGAGCGGAAGATGGTTTAATGGGGGGCGTTTATCTACAGAGATCAACGGTCGGGATTTGGTTCAAAACATTTAGAACACGGGGTGCATAAATATAACCAAAGTCGAGGGGATTTGATTTGGGCCGTCAGATTTTGACACGTGGACGATCTAGATGAAATCGGAGGCAAATGCATTGGTGAGGTAAATAATTTAGAGTGTGATGGAGCGATTGAGTGCTAGCCATTGATCTGAGGATCAGATAAATGGTGGGGAGTGAATCGGATGGATGGCCAATCAGGGGGGGGGGACAAACAAATGCACCCAATGAAAATTGTGATGCGATGTAGCGCGGGCCGTTTGATCAGCTCAAGATCAACGACAAAGATTTGTTTTTCATCATACATGGCAGAAACCCTTAATACTTCATGAAAACCCAAATTTTCAATATAAAACAAAGTTTTGTTGTGGGGCGGATTAATATATATATGGAATGGTCATGGCGCCCAACTGTGGGGCCTTTGATTATATGAAATGATGATAGGCCCAGGGATTTATATGATAAAGGGCCAATCGCATCGAAACTGTTGGGCCCGGTATTTCGATCTAACCATTTGAAACTTGCGATGTGATTAGCACCTCGGGACTCTTAACACTTGGTCCTGGGTGAAAGTTATATGGAGTAAAAAGCAGAGGGTGGGGTTTACACATATGGGACCCAATCGCATCGGAAAATTTCGATCCGAGTCTTTCAATCTACCCATTTTTATATATAAAAAACACATTATGGGCACAATTAGACCAAAACTTTGGAAAAAGGGGTTTTTTGACTTTACAAAGAAAAATATGCTTCGGGAATTATTTTTCACAATGTTTTAGCGCCCGATTGCGGGCACTCGGGTTATATGAAATAATAATATGATCGGGGGATATAATACATAAGGCTAATCTTAATTGGAATTTTGGCCTGGTGAAACGGACTTATGCGCTCGAATTTTGCGATGTGATAAGCTCCTTTTAAAGGCTTAGCACCTGGTTCTAGCACCAGGGCATATAATGGGGAAGTGGCTTAGGACTTAGCCCAAAAGGGGCTCAAGTCTGTAATACAAAAAGTGTATTTTTATGAGTTTTTGAGGATTTTATGATGGATTTGGGGGTTTCGATAGAGTAGAAAAGAGGAGTTTTAAACTTCGTGAAGGGAATTTCATGAAAGGGGAAAAGGGGAAAATGAGAAAATAGAGGATTTTCATGAGAATGAAAGGGGTGTAAAATGAGGTTAGTTTTGAAGTGGAAGGAGAGGAAAATGGTGTTTGCAATATTATTTTCTCTCATGGAATCTGTTAGTGCTCAAATCTACCTTAGGCTGAAATAAGGTAAAACTCAAGGCTACATCAAACCACGCTCAGCCTCGTAGCTAGCCCTACGAGGACAAGAGAGGGCTCTCTCCAGGTCTATCTCGGCAAAGGATTTTCAAAGGGGATGAGATGAATTATAATGAACAATGAATACTGATTTTAGGCTAGTAAAGAGATAGGAATGTTTGATTTTGATTTTTTTTTGGGTTTTTGTTGGAGAAATGGGAAAAAACAATTTTGGGTCAGGGGATAAGGCCAGATCTTTGCATCATTCGAGTTGGGGTGAGGTAGGCAGTAGTCTTGATGCTTTTTGATTAAGTGTATGGATAGATCAGAATGAAAGGGAGCTAAAGAGGGCAAGGGAGAACATGGATCCTCTCCAAACAGGCGAAAACATGTAAAACTAAACAAATTCAAAGGCAGAGAACTGAAATCAATGGATTCAACCTCGTTTACTCATTCATTTAGTTTCAGAAGCATAAGAAGGGAATGGAATACATTAAAAATGAAATAACTTACAATAAACTGAGAGAAAACACCGTCAAGAACTGAAATCCACAAGAATCCCAACAGGTGCTGCAAAACCTCTGATCTTTCCTTAGCCAAAATATGAAAAATATGTACAATAGTTTGCCAAAATCTTTCCCAAGAGTCCAACCTGTAGAATGCCTCAAAAATTACATCATATAGACCTCCTAACCCCTTCCCACACCTCTAGGGGTCGAAATCCTCCTTCTAGGAGCAGTTCCAACTAATTCTAAACAAAGAACTAGAATATAGGCATCTAAACAACTTGCCTCTAAAAGGGAGGAAACTGATTCTTACATCTGATTTTTACCTTTTTAGGAGTGAATCATCTAGAATAGGTAAAAGTGAGTCAAAGTTACATGCCAACCATAAATTTACATCATAATAACTCAAAAATTTCATCCACAAGCAAAACTAGTTCAACTGGCCGAAATTCTGAGCTGGAAGGTGAAAATTTGACCAAAAATCCATATGCGTAGCGCCCTTGAGCCATACGCGTAGCGCGCCTTTAATCCTGATTTTGGGGCACTTCCTGGCATCCAAATTGAGCTCATGATAGCTCGTTGGAAATCCCTGGATGTTGGCTATCCAACCCAAGTGGAATTTCCCAATTTGGAGCTCATTGTCCCCTCCAAAACTTCATTCTCCCAGAAGTACTTCCTGCTGGTGCAAAAGGTGGCAACAAGGTGGTTTTCATGGTGTTTTTGGGCCTTTTGATCATCCAGAACCTGATGAAACGCTTCGGAAATACTTGAGCATGCATAACTTACCATTAAAAACCAAAAAATATAAAGTTTTCCTTCAGCAAGTGTCCCAAACAAAAGTGAGCACGTCGACACGCTACTCGTATAGCTGAAAAATCTGTTTTTGGACCAAAATATTTCAAAATGACAAAAATTTCTCCGAATTTGCTCAAATTCGGAGCGAAGACCCTCCATCATGTATCATGTCCAGCCAATGAAGCCTCAGCCAAAATCTGGAGTGGATCAGGCCTTTTCCGCTGTTTTAGTGCTCTGCTCAACCTCCTCTTCAGAATCTTCATTTTTGCCTTGCAGACATGCATGCGAGCCCAATAATGACCTTTCATGTGACGAAGCATGTCTTTCTCTCTATTTTCCTTTGCCAAAAGTTTCTCTAGATGAATGTTAACATGCGTGAGGCAAGAATCTTGATCAGCCGGTGTCATATCACCAGGTCTCTTCCGGGCCAATTGTCGATCCTCACGGATTCGCCGCAGCTCATAAAGTGTGTGCTCATCTTTTAGCTGTTTGTTACGCTGCTCCAGGTAGTTTATCACCCACTGAGCCCTCTACAATTTCTCTTTCAGCGTGTCATTCTCAGCCTTTTTCTCTTGGATGATCTCTTTCAGTTTCGATCTAGGAGAGCTCGCATCAACATCAATGATCGTGAAATCCGTGTCCCGACCTCCTGATGGGCCCTAATCATGCATGGGCCTCTTGCCTCTATCCTGGATCTATACCTGTGCTGAAGAAGAAGGTGAGACCCCTTCCACATCATGTGGAGATAATACTCGCTCTACTGATGGAGCCAACGAGACCCCCTCCACATCACGTGGAGATAATACTCGCTCTGCTGATGGAGTCAACAAGACCCCTTCCACATCATGTGGAGATAATACTCATCGTGTAGCTGCAAATAAGGCCCTGTGGCCTCGCTGGTATGTCACATACAATGGAGCGCTGATATGCTTGATCTTAGGAATGTCAGGCTGGTGTGAAGGCTCTCCCGCATCATGAACTACCTCGGGAAGCGGCTGTGGTGCTATAAATAAGTCACGAGAGATGAAATCCTCCCAAGTGATGCCCTGCTGTGTCAACTGATGTACCACTACGATCTTGATCAGCGCGTAATGATATATACTTCTATGCTGCTGTGTTGGGGTATTCTTCTGTACAAAAATCACCATCCTCTCTATGTTGCGATACATGAAGTACGAAATGTTCATCATACGTACCCTCGTGAAATGCATCAACAAACGGACATGGTACGCATAGAGACGCGAGAATCTGCCCTCGCAACTGAAATACCGAATGATGAGTTTCATCAGTGGTGCAAAATCATCCTTCAGGAATCTGAAAGGAAAAACCCTACTCAGGTGCCTCATATACCCAGGTTTGATGTATGGCTCATAGTGGAATTTCTCTAACTGCTGACGTTTGTTCCATTCCTCTCCTATATTTGGTATGCCGGTGGCCTGAGCAATAGTCACTGGTGACAGAATGAAATCTACTCCGGCGAGGTTTACATGGCCATCATGTAAATGTAGAACAAATAGATGAGCTAGTTCACGATGATGCTGGGTTTGTGAGATCATCTCACAGTATTGGAAACATGACTGACGCTGAAAACAATCCATTGCAAGCGGGCAAGCCTGCAATTGAGCCAAAGAAGTAGGCTCCTCCCTGAGATGCTTACCACCTTTGCCACCTTTGTGAGGCCTCTGTGGCACATTACCCTCTGCTGTGGAATCACTGTTATACTCCTGCTCATAAACTGAATCTGTCTCTAACATGGATTTGAAAACAAGATGTCTGCAATATGGATGCTGATATAGGTGTAGTGAAGTCAAAGTTTCAATGTATGCTCAAAACCCAAATATGTTGCATATGTACCAAGACATCATAAGAAAATAAATAACAGTGGTAATAGCTCTGTTTTAGTGGATAGGGATAAAAACAGTCTCTGTTTTGGATCACAAGTGAATTTGACAAATAAGTACCAAGTGGAAATGTAGTGTGCAGCCTTTGTAATGCTGGCTAGAATTTTGTCAAAGGGGAAAATGAATATGAGACTGTGTTTGTCAATGGGAAATGGGACACAATGTGACAATGACCACAGTGAAACAAATAGCCATGACAGTGGTAAAATAATGATGATGACAGTAGTGGTAAAACGATAAACTAAGAGCGTGAGGGTAGTGACACTTTGACAATAGATGCGTAGGTATATATATATCAACAATACAAGCTGGAAAAATCTTCACATGGCCATCAACATGTACTCAAAACCCTAAGGAATGAATCTGCTATGAGCATAGGGTTTCACCTCTCCACAACAAATACACTAATTTCCCCACTTTAAAACACCACAACCCTGTTCCAAAATCACTGAGCAATGATTAAAAACCTACTTGCAAGTTGATGGAGCCATTGTGACATCAAACCGGCCGCATGAGAAAAAAAAAAATTGGCTCTGTGACTGTGGGCGTAGCGCATCTACCCAACGCGTAGCGTGCACCATACACGTAGCGCCCATGTTCTTTTGCAAAGACTGGGGAAGCTATATGTGTAGTGCCCCTTATATGGGTAGCGCGCCTCCTATATGGGTAGCGCGCACCTTCAATCCAGTCCACGACTATGAAAAACACGACTTCGGCCTTCAACAACACAAGCTTGATTTCTACCTTGAGGATTCGTGCAAATGAAATTGTTTTCCATGATTTATATGTGAAGAAAGTATCTCATAAAATTAGATTTGATTTTAAATTTACTCCATGACCCACTTTTATAATGTTTGGCATTTTGACATTCAATCACTTAATACAATGCTTTTCTTTTGGCTTTTCCTTGCTTTTCTGAGTTTTGGACTGATAATACTTGGTTGTTTTTGCAGGGATCCGGAATTTGACTTTGGAAAAGATCAGAGGCTTGCTCTGAAACTTCTTATGGTGAAACAAATACAATTATTACAAAAAATGAAATTTGACAATTTCTAGTTCCAAAACAGAGTTTTGGACTAGAAATGTCTTCAAATGTTTTTGATAATAAAAACGTGAAATAGAAATATTTTGAAACCAACCTCATGGCCTGCGGGATTTTATTACATGTATGCAAAGGACTGAAAACCCTAGACTCTAGGACTAAAGACTCTTTTTAAACGAAACTAATCATTTATGACAATGAATGCAATGACTATGAGCTTTAGTGATTTTTGAGGAATTTTAATTAGCCCTGCAGGTACAAGCATGAGGAAACACAAGACAACCAGACCCCCTCGTCAGTCAATGGCATTCTCCTAGTGAAATGCAACGAAGTGGAATGAGCGAGACACCTAAGAATGATATGCAAAAAGCGAAAAGATCTCTGTCGGAGGGCTGTAAGGACCGACTCTAACAGAATCAGCAGAATTTATGATTTCTAAATGGAAATAGCAGTGATCGAAACAAGGGCATGATGTCTTCAAGAGTCTTCAAGAGATAACACTTTTTAGCAGTAAAATTTGTTCCTTGAAGACTCCAAAATGTTTTAGCCACCATTTGATGTGACAAATTTTATAGGTGGCTAACAGGAGTCTCAAGCAACATTGCAAGGAAAACAAGCCTCCCCTTCTGTCCCTCCTAGTGCTGCGCCTAGTCAGCTGGCTGTGCTTACTAATCCTTTCCCTCAGCAAGGATTTGTGGCTACCCAACCACCTGAAGGCTAGGTGGCCACTCAACCTCTTCCATCTGGTACCTATGATTACCAGATTCTCATGATGAACTCTGATCAACCTCTAACCATAGACATCAATCTTCAGACTCGGTCCCATCAGTACAACAAGCCTCCCGCTACATCTGTCCCCGAACTGCCTCCTTCGATCTCTACAGAGATTATTTCTACACCTAATGGTCCCTTGCAGATCCCTTAGCCTAAGGTGGAGGTTCATACCAAGATCCCTAAGGGACCACTACGCCGAAATGATACTTCTGGCAAAGCTTCCCATTCGTATAGCATAGTAGATGATTTGACATAATCTCCTACTGTCATTTCAATGATGGAACTCCCCCAGTCATGCCCTTCACAACAAAAAGATCTACTATCTGCCATGGGCACTGTATATCCTTCCGACGATCGATTGATTGTCTTTGATGTTGACAGGTCAGAACATCCTCCTCTCCCTTCTTCTATCGCTTTCCAAATCCTATTCAAGATCCAGAATGCCAATGTTTCTTGGTGCATCATTGATGAGGGGGCATCCACCTATGTGATGTCCGCTTCGGTTTGGAAGAAACTCGGATCACCTGATTTGGCTCCTTCAATGATCACTCTTCGAGCGTGTGATGGCCACGCCTCCCAGCCCATTGGCTTATTTTGCAATTATCCTATTACTCTTGTGGGAAAGATTGTTTGCATTAACATAGAAGTCATAAATACCCCCTTAGATTACAACATTATATTGGGTCTTAGCTACACCTATGCGATGTCTCTTGTCCCATATGCGATTAACCACAAGATGTCCTTCCCTCATAACAGAAAGATATTCACCATTGACCAGTTGAAATATTGTGAACTGAAGTCTCAGACCTCCCCTGAGTCCATCATCCCTTCAGAACTCCTCCAGTCGTTCCCTTCACAAAGAAAAGCTCTACTATCTACCATGGGAGTTGTATATCCTTCCAACAATCGATTGATTGTCTTTGATGTTGACCGGTCATGACATCCTCCTCTCCCTTCTTCTGTCGTTTTCCAAATCCCAGTCAATATCTAGAACACCAACGTTTCCCGATGCAACATTGATGAGGGGGCATCCAGCTGTGTGATGTCCGCTTTGTTTTGGAAGCAACTTGGATCACCTGAGTTGGCTCCTTCCACGATCACTCTCCAAGCATGGGATAGCCACGCCTCCTAGCCCATTGGTGTTGGGTATGTGTTATATTATTTCCACGACTAGCCCCACGCAATGTACGTTGCGTCGGGCACAGCAAGGGGGTCACAGGGGGGGCGTCATCCCCCTTGTTAGGGTCCAGGGCAGTGCCCCGGCAAAAAGTTTTGGTGTGCGGACCCACTCATAGGCGGACCCACCCATGTTTTGTGCATGATTTTTCACATGGTTTTTGGGTACGATGGTTTTCGGCCCCTGGTATTTTGTAGATCCGGTCAAGGGAACTACGGTTATGTTCTAATCCAGGGTTAATGGATTGGGGTTTATGTATGCTTTGACATGTATATATATGTGTTGTAACACTAAAAGGAATATAATGAAAAATCAATCTGGTCGTCCCGATTTGGGATTCAGGGGAAAATATTTGTGTTTATCTGTTTTATGTTTTATGCTCTCTCTATTGTTTATTTTCTGTTATAAGATTCATGTGTAGATAATTTTTTTCAGGGTTAAAACCTACATTTGGTATCATGGCTTCTTCGACTTCAAGGGGATGCCTTTGTTGCTGAGGGTTTTTTGCTTGGGCCTGAGGTAGACCGTGTTCAGTGGGAGATATATGGGATCGATTCTTGCAGTGAAAGAAGATGGCAAGCGACAGAAAGATAGAGATCGAGAAATTTAATGGTCAGATTTTTGAGTTATGGAAGCTCAAGATGGAGGATCTACTGGTGGATAAAGATCAGTGGATCATGGTAGATCCAGGTAATAAACCAACGACAATGTCAGATGAAGACTGGAAGAAACTGGATCGGAAGGCTAAGAGAACAATACGATTGTGTTTCTCAGATTCAGTATTTTTGAATGTATCTGGGGAAGCTACGGTGTAGAATTTGTGGGAAAAACTTGGGACTTTGTGCCAATCTAAGTCTTTGGTGAATAATTTGTTCCTGCAAAAAAAGTTGTATAACCTGAGGATGAAGGATGGAGACTCGGTGACAGAGCATCTGAACACCTTCAATACTGTGGTAAGTCAGTTGTCATCTGTTGATATTAAAATCTCAGATGAAGATAAGTGCATCAGTTTGTTGTGTTCTCTACCAGACTCGTTGTAGGTTTTAACCCTGAACAAAAATTATCTACACATGAATCTTATAACAGAAAATAAACAATAGCGAGAGCATAAAACATAAAACAGATAAACACAGAGATTTTCCCTTGGATCCCAAATTGGGACGACCAGCTTGATTTTTCATTATGATCCTTTTAGTGTTACAACACATATATATACATGCCAAAGCATACATAAACCCCAATCCATTAACCCTAGATTAGAACATAACCATAGTTCCCTTGACCGGATCTACAAAATACCAGGGGCCGAAAACCATCGTACCCCAAAACCATGTGCAAACTCATGCACAAAACATGGGTGAGTCCGCATATGAGTGGGTCCGCATATGTGCTTTGTCTTTGAATGATAAGCAGGGTTCTTAGCCAAGAAAATTTCACTTTGGCTATCACAGTCTATCCTTATAGCTTGTTGTACCAACCCCATACTTGAACACAATCTCTGCAACCAAACTGCTTCCTTGCTTGCATGAGTGGCTGCTATGTATTCTGCCTCTGTAGTTGAAAGAGCCACTACAGACTGTCTTTTACTCATCCAACTGACCGCACCTCCAAATAGGCTAAACACATACCCACTTGTAGATCTTCTTTGGTCCAGATCTCCAGCCCAGTCTGCATCAACAAAACCACGAATGTCCAACATTCTTTCCAATCCCGGTCTTCCCTGGTAGCACAAGCCATAATCACTAGTGCCACGTAAATATCTGAAAACCCGCTTCACTGCTGTCCAATGCTCCTTCCCTGGGTTTGACATAAACCTGCTCAATACTCCCACCGCATGTGCAATGTCTGGTCTAGTACATACCATTGCATACATCAAGCTACCCACTGCACTTGCATATGGAACACGGGACATATACTCCTCTTCTTCTTGTGTCTTGGGACACTGTTCAGCAGACAGATTTACACCTACAGGAATAGGAACATTCACCGGTTTACTATCCTGCATATTGAACCTCTGTAATATAGTCTCGACATACTTCCTCTGGTTTAACCAGAGCTTCCTCTTTGCCCGATCTCTCTTAATTTCCATGCGCAAAATATAGTTTGCAGCACCCAGATCCTTCATGTCGAATTTGGAGAACAGTTGGGTCTTCAAATCTTAGATAATTTCTTTGTCATTTCCAATCAACAACATATCATCCACATACAAGACCAAATAAATAACACGGTCACCAATTAATTTAAAATAAACACAGTGATCCTCCTTGCTTCTGGTGAAGCGAAGTCCCCGTATATAGGTATCAAATTTCTGATACCACATCCTTGGTGACTGTTTTAACCCATACAGAGACTTCTTCAACCTGCATACTAGTTCTTTCTTACCCTTCACCATAAAGCCTTCAGGTTGCTTCATGTAGATCTCCTCTTCTAGATCCCCATAAAGAAATTTTGTCTTCACATCCATCTGTTCTATCTCAAAATCAAATGCAGCAGCAACATATAGAAGTAATCTAATAGAAGTAACCTTGGCAACAGGAGAAAAAATATCACCAAAATCAATTCCCGACACCTGGGAATAACCTTTTGCTACCAACCGAGCTTTGTATTTCTCCACCTTGCCTTCTACATTCATCTTCTTTTTAAACACCCATTTGCTCCCAATGGGCTTCCTTCCACTTCCGTTAACTCCACCCGTATCCCATGCATCATTTTTGTGCAAGATGCCACGATCAACCATGGCCTCCTTCCGTGAGTTTTCCATCCTCTCAATCTAATGTCTCCCCGGGCGCCTGGTTCATCATCGGGGCTATAGTTAAGGAAAAATCCCAAATGGGTAGCGATGGACTATACCTTTATGGTTGCCTTCCTCCTGAACTAATCTTCTAATAGCTGAAGTTTGTGGTTCTTCATCTTCTGAGTCTTCTTATGTTGTAGAGTTTGATTCATCCTTTTTTAGCTCAAACTCTATCTTCTCAGGTTCCTTTGGTAGGACTTCATGTTTAACAACATGTTTCACTTCTCTAAACACCACATCTCGGCTATACACAACCTTCCTTGTTTCGGGGTTCCAAAGCTTGTAACCCTTTAAACTATCCTTATATCCAATAAATATGCACCTTTTAGGTTTATTATCCAACTTGGTCCTTTTCTGCTTTGGGACATGTACATATGCATCACATCTGAATACCCTTAGATGTGAAAGAGAGGTTTTCTTACCAGTCCATACCTCATGTGGAGTCTTATCCTCCAACACTGATGAAGGTGATCTATTAACTAAGTACATGCAACTTCCACCGCTCCGCCTGTAATTCCTCATTCCTAACCCTCGTACCACCGAGCATGCTTCCATCAAAGATTGTCTATCTCTTTCGCAACTCCGTTTGCCGAGGTGTGTATGGAGTAGTCTTCTCATTGCATATACCACACTTCTGCGTAACTCTCAAATTCCTTCTGCGTAACTCCCCGCCACATCTCATCCCGCCATCTTCTTCTCTCGTCCGGTTCTCCACTCGTAGCCTTAAATTCTTTAAATTTGTCAAAGACTTCAGATTTCTTCTCAAGAAATATATCCATGTATTCCTTGAGAAGTCATCTATGAATGAAACATAGTACACAGACTTTCCTGATGATGGAAAAACAAAGTCCAAACACATCACTGTGCACAAGTTCTAATATCTTGTTCGCCCTCTTAGCACTAGAAGGAAAACTCACCCGATTCTGCTTCCCATATACACAATGTTCACAGAAATCGAAATCCAGAGAGTAATTAGACATACCTTCTACCATACCATCTCTATGTAGTATCCGAAGGCCCTTCTCTCCAATATGTCCAAGCCTTTGATGCCATAGCATGGTCTTTTCTCCAGAGACAGCTAGACTTTCCGTCCGACTTTCAGGAACCACAAAATTGTTACACCCATCAATAACAGTGCTACCTTGTAGCTTGTACAGAGTTCCAGTCTGAACTCCCCGCATTAATACCAGTGCTCCCCGAACCATCTTGTAGGTATCTTTCTCGAACACTGTTTTTACACCTGCATCATCCATCTTGCTTACAGAAATAAGATTTCTGGCCAATGCGGGAATATGCAGAACACCAGGAAGTGTTCTAATCCTCCCACCTTGCAGCTTCAGCTTGACCTTTCCACGTCCGACGATTCTGGCCTTCCTATCATCCCCTAGGAAGACATCACCACCATAATATTTCTCATACTCGCAGAACCACTCCCTATGGGGAGTGAAGTGAAAGGATGCACCTGAGTCAATCAACCATGACTCATGATCTACATGTGTATTTGAAGAAGAAGCCAAATACACATCCCCACCTTCATCCAAGGTGGTTTTTGCCTCTGCAGAAGGAGCTTCATCAGATCCCTTTCCTTTCTTAGGAGCTTTAGATCTACAGTCCTTTTTGTAGTGCCCTTCCTTTCCGCATTTCCAGCACACCTTTAGAAACTTTCCAGGAGATTTAGATCTCCCTCTAGATTTGGATCTCCCACTTGAAACCTTATTCTTGTTTCTGTTCTGGGACCTTCCTTGTACAGATAAGGCATCTCCATTATGACCCTCCATATTTCTCCATCTCATTTCCTCCGACAGCAAGGTTGAGACGATGTCATCAAAATTCAAGGTAGTTTTATTGCTATCTATTACAATAACCAGACTGTCCCACGAGTCTGGTAGAGAGCACAACAAACTGATGCACTTATCTTCATCTGAGATTTTAATATCAACAGATGAAAACTGACTTACCACAGTATTGAAGGCATTCAGATGCTCTGTCACCGAGTCTCCATCCTTCATCCTCAGAGATACAGTCCTTTTTCTGGCAGAACAATTTATTCACCCAGAGACTTAGATTGGTACAAAGTCCCTAGCTTTTCCCACAAGGTTCCGCCGTAGGCTCCCCTGCATACATTCAACAATATTGAATCGAGACACACAAATCAGACAGCTCTTAGCCTTCCGATCCGCTTTTCCGCCTTCATCCATTACTGCCGTTGGTTTAGTACTGATCTACCGCGATCCACTGATCTTTATCCACCAAGATCCTCCATCTTGAGCTTCCACAACTCAAAGCTCCGACCATTAAATTTCTCGATCTCTATCTTTCCGCCGCTCGCCATATTCTTTCACCGCAAGAATCGATCCCGCAGATCTCCCACTGCACAGGGTCTACCACAGGCCCGAGAAAAAAACCCTCAACAAAAAAGGCGTCCCCTTGAAGCCGAAACAGCTCTGATACCAAATGTAGGTTTTAACCCTGAACAGAAATTATCTACACACGAATCTTATAACAGAAAATAAACAATAGCGAGAGCATAAAACATAAAACATATAAACACAGAGATTTTCCCCTGGATCCCAAATTGGGACGACCAGCTTGATTTTTCATTATATTCCTTTTAGTGTTACAACACATATATATACATGCCGAAGCATACATAAACCCCAATCCATTAACCCTAGATTAGAACATAACAGTAGTTCCCGTGACCAGATCTACAAAATACCAGGGGTCGAAAACCATCGTACCCCAAAACCATGTGCAAACTCATGCAATAAACATGGGTGGGTCCACCTATGAGTGGGACCGCATACCAAAAAATTTCGCTTGGTGGCGCCGCCTGATTTCCCGACAGGCCGCCGCCCGGTGACCCCCGTTACGGCTCGACGCAACGTACAAAGGAGCGTGGGGCTAGTCGGGAAATAACATAACACATACCCAAGATTCGTGGGAAAGTCTCGTTATTGCAATAGGTAGCAATACAACTACCTTGAATTTTGATGACATTGTCTCACCATGTTCTGGAGGAAATGAGACGGAGAAATATGGAGGGCCAGAATGGAGATGCCTTATCTGTACGAGGAAGGTCCCAAAACGAAAACAAGAATAAGGTTTCGAGTGGGAGATCCAAATCTAGAGGGAGATACGAATCTCCAAGAAATTTTGTAAAGGTGTGCTGGAAATGTGGAAAGGAAGGACACTACAAAAAGAAATGCAGATCTAAAGCTCCTAAGAAAGGAAAGGGATCTGATGATGCTCCTTTTTCAGAGGCAAAAATCACCTTGGATAAAGGTGGGGATGTGTATTTGGCTTCTTCTTCAAATACACATGTAGATCATGAGTCATGGTTGATTGAATCGGGTGCATCCTTTCACTTCACTCCCCATAGGGAGTGGTTCTACGAGTATGAGAAATATGAGGGGGGTGATGTATTCCTAGGGGATGATAGGAAGGCCAGAATCATCAGACGTGGAAAAGTCAAGCTGAAGCTCCAAGGTGGAAGGATTAGAACACTTCCTAGTGTTCTGCATATTCTTGCATTGGCCAAAAATCTGATTTCTGTAAGCAAGATGGATGATGCAGGTGTAAAAACAGTGTTCGAGAAAGATGCCTGCAAGATGGTTCGGGGAGCATTAGTATTAATGGGGGGAGTTCAGAATGGAACTCTGTACAAGCTACAAGGTAGCATTGTTATTTATGGGTGTAATAGTTCTATGGTTGCTGAAAGTGGAGCGGAAATCCTAGCTGTCTCTAGAGAAAAGACCATGCTATGGCATCAAAGGCTTGGACATATTGGAGAGAAGGGCCTTCGGATACTGCATATAAATCGTATGGTAGAAGGTATGTCTAATTCCTCTTTGGATTTTTATTTTTGTGAACATTGTGTATATGGGAAGCAGAATCGGGTGAGTTTTCCTTCTGGGGCAAAGAGGGCAAACAAGATATTAGAACTTGTGCAGAGTGATGTGTTTGGACCTATGTCAGTTCCTTCACTGGGAAAGTCTGTGTACTATGTTTCATTCATAGATGACTTCTCAAGGAATACATGGATATATTTCTTGAGGAAGAAATCTAAAGTCTTTGACAGACTTAAAGAATTTAAGGCTCTAGTGGAAAACCAGACAGAGAAGAAGATAAAGGCATTGAGGATAGATAACGGTGGAGAGTTCTACAAGAAGGAATTTGAAGAGTTCTGTAAGAAGTGTGGTATAGCATGATAGAAGACTACTCCATACACACCTCAGAAAAATGGAGTTGCAGAAAGAATGAACAGAACACTGATGGAAAAGGCAAGAAGCATGCTCAGTGGTATCGGGTTAGGATAAGAATTCTGGGTAGAGGCAGTGGAGATTGCATGCTATCTGGTTAACAGATCACCTTCATCAATGTTGGAGGATAAGACTCCACATGAGGTATGGACTGGTAAGAAACCCTCTCTTTCACATATAAGGGTATTTGGATGTGATGCATATGTACATGTTCCAAAGGAGAAAAGGACCAAGTTGGATAATAAATTTGAAAGGTGCATTTTTATTGGGTATAAGGATGGTTTAAAGGGTTAAAAGCTTTGGAACCCAGAAACAAGGAAGGTTGTGTACAGCCGAGATGTGGTGTTTAGAGAGGTGAAAGATGTTGTTAAACATGAATTCCTACCAAAGGAACCTGAGAAGATAGAGTTTGAGCTAAAGGAGGATGAATCGGACTCTACAACAGAAGAAGACTCAGAAGATGATGAGCCACAAACTCCAGCTTTAAGAAGATCAGTTCGGGAAAGAAGGCAACCAGAAAGGTATAGTCCATCTGCTTTCTGTTCAGGTTTTGCCTTAACTATAACTGATGATGAACCCAGAACTGTCAGGGAGGCAGTAGATTCAGAGGATGGAAAACTACGGAAGGAGGCCATGGTTGATGAAATGGCATCCTTGCACAAAAATGATGCATGGGATTTGGTGGAGTTGCCGGCTGGAAGGAAGCCCATTGGGAGAAAATGGGTGTTTAAGAAGAAGATGAATGTAGAAGGCAAGGTGGAGAAATACAAAGCTCGGTTGGTAGTGAAAGGTTATTCCCAGGTGCCAGGAATTGATTTTGGTGATATTTTTTCTCCTGTTGCCAAAGTTACTTCTATTAGATTACTTTTATCTGTTGCTGTTGCATTTGATTTTGAGATAGAACAGATGGATGTGAAGACAACATTTCTTCACGGGGATCTAGAAGAGGAGATATACATGAAGAAACCTGAAGGCTTTATGGTGAAGGGTAAGAAAGAACTGGTGTGCAGGTTGAAGAAGTCTCTGTATGGGTTAAAACAGTCACCAAGGATGTGGTATCAGAAATTTGATACTTATATACGGGGACTTGGCTTCACTAGAAGCAAGGAGGATCACTGTGTTTATTTTAAATTAATTGGTGATTGTGTTATTTATTTGGTCTTGTATGTGGATGATATGTTGTTGATTGGAAATGAAAAAGAAATTATCCAAGATTTGAAGACCCAACTGTTCTCCAAATTCGACATGAAGGATCTTGGTGCTGCAAACTATATTTTGGGCATGGAAATTAAGAGAGATCAAGAAAAGAGGAAGCTCTGGTTAAGCCAGAGGAAGTATGTCGAGACTAAATTGCAGAGGCTCAATATGTAGGATAGTAAATCGGTGAATGCTCCTATTCCTCTAGGTGTAAAGCTGTCTGTTGAATAGTGTCCCAAGACACAAGAAGAAGAGGAGGATATGTCCCGTGTTCCATATGCAAGTGCAATGGGTACCTTGATGTATGCAACGGTATGTACTAGACCAGACATTGCACATGTAGTGGGAGTATTGAGTAGGTTTATGTCAAACCCAGGGAAGGAGCATTGGACAGCAGTGAAGCGGGTTTTCAGATATTTACGTGGCACTAGTGATTATGGCTTGTGCTACCAGGGAAGACCAGGATTGGAAAGAATGTTGGACATTCATGGTTTTTTTGATGCAGACTGGGCTGGAGATATGGACCAAAGGAGATCTACAAGTTGGTATGTGTTTAGCCTATTTGGAGGCGCAGTCATTTGGATGAGTAAAAGACAGTCTATAGTGGCACTTTCAACTACAGAGGCAGAATACATAGCAGCCACTCATGCAAGCAAGGAAGCAGTTTGATTGTAGAGATTGTGTTCAAGTATGGGATTGGTACAACAAGCTATAAGGATAGACTGTGATAGCCAAAGTGCAATTTTCTGGGCTAAGAACCCTGCTTATCATTCAAAGAAAAAGCACATTGATGTTCAATATCACTTTTTTAGAGATATGGTTGAGGCTAAAAGGGTGTTGCTGGTAAAGGTGGACACCTTGAAGAATGTTGCAGATGCATTGATGAAGTCTGTGAGCACTCAGAAGTTCTCATGGTGTAGAGAAACAATGGTTGTTGAAGAATTGGCCCAATGACTAAGCTCTCATGTGGCCCCATACGGAAAGAAAACAACAAGTGGGAGAATTTTTGGAATGTGTTATATTCTTTCCACGACTAGCCCCACGCACTGTACGTTGCGCCGGGTGTAGCAAGGGGGTCACAGGGGGGGTGACAGCCCCCCCTGTCACGGTCCGGGGCAGCGCCCCGAATTTTTTTTTTGGTGTGTAGACCCACTCATAGGCAGACCCACCCATGTTTTGTGCATGATTTTGCACATGGTTTTGGGGTACGATGGTTTTCGGCCCCTGGTATTTTGTAGATCTGGTCAAGGGAACTATGGTTATGTTCTAATGAGGTTAATGGATTGGGGTTTATGTATGCTTTGGCATGTATATATATGTGTTGTAACACTAAAAGGAATATAATGAAAAATCAAGTTGGTCGTCCCGATTTGGGATCCAGGGGAAAATCTCTGTATTTATCTGTTTTATGTTTTATGCTCTCGCTATTGTTTATTTTCTGTTATAAGATTCATGTGTAGATATTTTTTTTTTAGGGTTAAAACCTACAATTGGCTCATTCTGCAATTGTCCTATTAATCTTGTGGGCAAGATTGTTTGCATTGACATAGAAGTCATAGATTCCCCCTTAGATTACAACATTCTATTGGGTCGTAGCTACACCTATGCGATGTCTCTTGTCCCATTTGCGGTTCACCACAAAATGCCCTTCCCTCATAACGGAAAGATAGTCACCATTGACTAGTTGACATATTATGAACCGAAGTCTCACACCTCCCTTGAGTCCATCATCCCTTCAGTGGCCAATAAGAAAATCGTCAATCCTCTGACCAGTGTCTCACCCGGGATATAAAAATATTCCTCATTTCTTGGTACACTCCCAGGTCTTCCTCCTCCTGTCTCTGATCCCAGCGCATCAAATTTTTGCATGATGCAATCGTCTTGGGCTGTCCTCAACCAGCCCGCTTCGGCTAGTCAATAGCCTCCTCGCCCTCTGCAACCTACTCCTAGCCCTTTGATTCAGCCTTCTGTACCTCCTCCTCCTGGCCCTTTAGCTAGTATCCATGAGCCTCTTTACCTTCCTAGAACGGTTCCTCTAGGCCTTAACCATTTAGGAGTCGTCCCGCCTGGCCATTACCCCTCCGGTCAGATACCATTCCTAGCTCCCCCCCCCAAGGAGTGTACACAGTACCTGTCATGGCTACCATATCTCTCCCTGACTTGACCTTTGGGATTCCCATCTGGTACCTTGATCCTCCAGCCGCTACCCTACCTGGTCAACCCAAACCTTATCTTACTTTGACCCCATTTTAACCAGTCCCCATGACTTCTCCCACAGCTCCAGTGCCTCGACCACCACAATAGGAACCACCTCCTGTTGCAATCGCTTCGGGTAATAAGGGCAAAGCTCGCAAGGAGGAAACCAAAGAAAAGGCCACCTCAACAAACCTTGCCCCTCCTGGGCCACCAAAACGCACTATCTAGTGTGCTTTGTGTGATGTTGTCATTCACACCACCCATACTTGTCTAGAGTTGCCTCACCTTAATTCCATGGTCAATGAGACATTTCTAGAGTTCGATATCCCTGAGGTTTATGTCACAATAGCCGATTCAGTCCCAAAACTCAAAAATTTGCACACCAATAACCCTTGTGCTTTGAGTGATTTCCATGTCCATTACAATGAACTCTATCCCTGCCTTGAAGAGTATCATTCCTCTTTGGAAGTGTTCCACCAATTCGAGGCCAAGCATGAAAAGTTCACCTCTCACTTCTTTGCGAATTTTTCTCTAGCAGAACCAAAGGATCTGCCTACTCCCATTGACATTCCACCTCCTGATGTTGAAATGATGGAGCCTTCAGCCAACATTTTCTACCTATCATCATCCATGAGACCCTCAGTGGAAGTCCCCTTGGAGACTTCCCCTGATGTTTCGCGTGACCTCCTTTCAGCGATCACCCTAGGCTCAACATCGGCAGATCCCTTATGTGCTTACTCTTATTTCATCCCCCATGGCATTGTGCATGTGAGCCTTTCTTCACATGATGATGAGTCGGGTAGCTCTACCGCGTCAAGTGGTCTCTCTTCCTCCAGTCACCCCATCTTCCATTCTGATGAAGACATTATGGAAGCTATGACCGAACCTAATTTTCCATGGGATGATATGCACCATTGCACATACTTCCTTCCATAGTAGTCCCATGACCAATATGCTGTGGAAACTAAAGACTTCATTCCTGATGAGGTCGATTGGTTTAGAAATCCCATACCTGCACCTGATGCTTTCGAAGAAGGAAATATGGCCAATATCCCTCCTACCATTAAAATTGACATTTCTGAAAAACTAGGGATAGAAGAAAATATCACCTTGGGTGCCCATTGCACCCTGGAAGAGGTTGTGGCTTACACCAAGCTATTCAAATAATTCCATGATGTTTTCGCCTGGTCCTATTTAGAAATGCCTGGACTTGACCTTGCCATTTTTGAACACCATATCGATACATGGCCTGATGCCAATCTTGTCAGTCAAAAATTGAGACCCATTAATCCTTCCAGACGATAATTTGTCAAAGTTGAAATCGATAAGCTCAAGCAGGCTGGTTTTATCTATCCCATTGAATACACCACTTGGGTGTCCAATCTGGTTCCCTTTCTCAAGAAAAAAGACACCGTCTGTGTCTGCACTGAATTTCGCGATATGAACAAAGCTTTTCCCAAAGACAACTTCCCCACACCCTTCATTGACCAAATCATTGATGAGTGTGTGGGGCACGAGGTTCTATCCTTTATGGATGGTTTCTACGAGTACAACCAAATTTTTATCCATCGTGCTGATCAACTTAAAACCACATTCATTAGTCCGTGGGGAACCTTTGCCTATCGAGTCATGCCATTCGACCTTAAAAACACAGGATCCACTTTTCAGCAGGCTATATCTTACTGTTTCCATGGCCTGGCTCATATTATCCTTGCTTATTTAGATGACCTCACTGCATGTTCTAAACATCGGGCACAACACCTCCATGATCTGCGTACCATCTTTCTCCGATGTTGCAAGTATAATATCTGCCTCAACTTGCTGAAGTGTGTCTTTTGTGTACCTGCTAGCCATCTTCTAGGCTTCATTGTGTCTAAAGATGGTATCACGCTTGACCCATTGAAATTTCAGGCCATCCTTGAGCTTCCTATCCCTCGTACTTTATGCCAGCTACAAAGCCTCCAAGGCAAAGCTAATTTCCTTCGCCGGTTTTTACCTGACTATGCCACCATCGCACATGGGTTCCTTAGACTCATCCTCTCTAATATCCCTTTTTTCTGGGATGCCTATGCTTAAGAGTCTTTTGATGCCCTGAAACATGCTCTCATGTCTGCTTCCTTGATTTGTCTCCCTAACTTTGATAGGGATTTCATCCTATATATCTGCACTTCCACCTACTCGGTCGCTGGAGTCCTAATTTAGGAAGATGACAATGGAATTGAGCATGTTATCTATTATGTCAATAAGAACTTGGTAGGACCTCCTGTATCCCACTCACATGAAGATAAATTAGCACTGGATGTCATGTTCTTGGTCCAGAAACTTCGTCATTACATCCTCATGCGTTCCACCAAGGTCTTCACTAATTCCAACCCTATGGCGTTCCTATTAAGTCACCTAATCATCAATGGGAAGTACACCTGTTGGATCATGATCCTCCACGAATTCGATCTTGAATTTGTCACACAAAAATGTAAGAAAGGTTTAGCCCTCGCTAAACTCATCTCCGAACTACCTAAAGGTATGCATGATCCTCTAGTTAATGAAATTTCAGTGATGAAAATTTATTTTCCATTACCACCGATCACCCTTGGTAAGGTGAAATCCTCACTTATTTTCGAACCCAAAAGTTCACCCTCCATCTCGAACATGATGCTTGACAATGTATCTGACACGAGGCCCCTCACTACCTTCTTATCGGTGACGACCTTTATCGTCGTGGTGTAGATTGTGTCCTTCATCGTTGTCTCACACAAGATGAAGCAGAACAAGTCCTCAATGCCTGTCATAGCGACGCTTTTGGTGGGCACCTCTTCGGTCTGGCCACTGCCCAAAAAATCATGCATGCTGGGTACTTTTGACATTCTCCCTTCGGTGATTGCATTGAGGCAGTGAAGCACTGTCCCAATTGCCAACACTTTTCCGCTAAGGCATGAGCCCCTCCTGCTCCCCTCCATCCTGTCATATCAGCTGGTCCCTTCTGTAAGTGGGCCATAGACTTTATGGAGTGTCGACTGTCATCTACTGGTAACCATAAGTATATCATCATGGTGGTTGACTATTTCACCAAATGGGCTGAGGCCATGCCAACGTTTAACATTATGGCAGCTACCGCAAACCTCTTTTTCTTTAACCATGTGATCGCCCTATTGAGAGTTCCAAAAAAATTGGTCTCTTACCATGGTCGACATTTTGAAGATGCGATATGGCACGAGCTATCCTCATTGTTGGTCTTTGAGCACCAATATTCCTTCTCTTATCACCCCCAAGGTAATGGCCAAGTTGAAGAAGTCAATAAAATCCTTAAAACCATGCTTCAACGGATGGTGGATAAGCACAAAACCAATTGGCACCTTATGCTCTTCCCTGATTTGTGGGCCTATAGAACTTCTGTTAAAAATACCACCGATTTTACTCCTTTCCACCCTGTTTTTGGAGAGGAGGTAGTATTACCGATTGAGTGTGAAACACCTTCCCTTCATCTAGCCATCGAACTTGTCCCTGACACCCAACCTTTAGAAAAATGACTTATCATGCTTGAGCGTGCTTACAAAGACCATTGTGTTGCATTGAAAACCATTGAGGTGGCTAAGAAACACACCAAAACTCAGTATGACCGAAAAGTCCACCGTCATACTTTTCACGAAGGTGATCTTGTTCTGGTGTATGACCAGGCCCATGATGTCCTTGGTCATGGGAATTTTGACTCATTATGGCTAGGACCTTACATCATCAGTAAGGATTTAGGTAAGGGGGCATATCTCTTAGAGGGCTTCGAAGGCCATCCCCTTCCCAATCCTCGCAATGCACTCTATCTGAAGAAATATTGCCCTTAGCATTTCCTTCTGGAAATGCATGTTTTATTTCTTTAAGTAGCTATCTCATGATTATGTGATTTGATACTTCACGAGGACACATTTTTCCCACGAAGAGTCATTCACTACTCCCCAAAAACGAATTTATTCACTTGCAATAATTGTACTTGGGGGCACCACTTTTCCTTCATACTGGCCCATGCTTGTGTCGATTTTCGTCATGAGTAACCATCATATACTCATGTTTTTATGGTCCCCATTAGACCTTTTCTTTGTGGTAGCACCATCGAGTCTCCCTTGTTTAGAGCATCTGAGTTGATTCATCATTGCATTCATGGAGTCTATCTTGAGTCCCTTTGTATCCTGCTATAGTCCTCCATCCTTCATTGCTTGGTTCCTCTCTTGTGTCGCACATTATGGCCTTCAGTCCCACTATCCCCTATCCCTCATGATATTGTGTCAATTGCTCCCAGGTCATACATGCCCTTTATTCTCTAACAAGGGAATTCGTCTGTTTGCTACTAAGTACCCCCCATTTTATCATCATCCTTGGTGTTATTCTGTCAGTCACTCTACTATTTTCTCCCATACCTTAGTTGAGGATCCCTTATTGCCTGACCTATGGCGAACCTCCTTCTGTCGAAATCGGCTCATTCATTCCAGAAGATAGGTCTAGAGGGTGGTGTACCTTGGTTCCATTTTCCATTCTTGTTCATTGCCTCAGATCCGGAAAAAGGACTCCTTATTGTCGTTTGACTTTATTGTTTCTCAGCTCCAGCTCTTGTCAGCATGATCGAGATCCGTATACTTGATGGTTCAGTGATGCAGCAGCTAATATCGGTGATTCCCGGGTGTGTGTGAGTTGTATCAGCCCTCATGAGGGGGTGGCCCTATAGGTAGCCCCCCACATGCCCAGATGACCTCTTCATTACAGCCTTTCATGCAGCTCCATGTATTTGATAATGTCAGCCTCAACCGCTTGCAACGACTTTTTGTTTGCATGTATCAATTAGATTTTCAGAGCCCTTTCTTGTTTATAGGGGCATTTGAGTTTTATTTATATCTCATGTACTCAGATATTATTGTATAAGTCCTAGCTATTATCCCAGGCATATGTATGTGCGATTCATTATCATGTTTTACCTAGCTCATGTTTATGCTAGCATGTACTATATTTTTTAGTCCCTTGTTTACTGGACGCATTATTCTTTGTACTTTGTCTTGGCGGGCATTGGTATTCCTCCCCCACCACCTATAGCATAGGTACTCACTCATAAAAGAGACTTGTCACACTTGTAATTCTTGCCTCCACAAGGTCTAGTCCTTTAGAGCTTCGGTCTACCTCACATTTCTCTCTCTTTGACTTCCCCTTTGGTGTCTAGTGATTGAGTTCTTACAACGTACTTCGGTCATACGATTAAGTCCTAATGCTCGCATGCTAGGGGGAAATCAGTTACACCATTTTTTGGCGATATAACCTGTTACTATTGGATGAACCCAAGTACACCATCTAAGACCAATTTTACCCTAAGTAAAATTGCTTTCACTATGAAAAATAACTTAGTAAAACACCTTTATTAAGTTGTTTATGGTATAAACAAGAAACCCAGAGGAAATATTAAATAAATCCACCTTTGTTTGATTTTCCTCAAGGAATAATTAGTTAAACAATATTTTAATTAATATTCCTATTCATATTTAACCCAAAACAAGAAAATTAATTAGATAAATTATTATTTATCTTATTATTTTCTAGGAATAATTATTTAAACCTTATTTAAATAATATTCCTTATTAAATTTGACTAAATCACTTATAAATAGTTAAATAAATCATTATTTATTTAATTATTACTCAACCATATCCTTAAAATGATAAATAAATCATTTAAAAATAAAGGGATTTGACCCAAGTCAAATTCCTTTTCCCTCAAACAAAAATAATAAAATATTCCATAAAAGTTGGATCTTGATTTGGTTAATAATATTTTAATTATGCACCAATATCTAGACTAACTCAATATTTTTTTATAAATAGAAGGGTTTTTCCATTCATTCATCACCTTTTGTTGCCTAAGATCACTATGGACCTATACTTTTGGTCTGACTTTGATCCACCATCATTGTCATATTTTCTATCCTTTTACTTGTGAGCTCCCTTTGAGTTCCTTTTTTGTCTGGGTTTTCTACACCATCAAGAGAGAGGAATTTCAGATCTGAAGTGTTGAGGACTTACAAGAACCCATCCCATTGAGGAGAATTGGTAACATCCTTCTATTTTTTCCTCCTAGGTGCCCCTAATATAAAATTAATTCAACATATTATTGTCTTTTCTATTGGATGCATGGTGTAAATATTGTTTTATTTACTGCTTAATGTCTTTTGATGCATAGATCTAGATTTTTGCAGCATTTATCTTGATAAACTAATTGCAAATCTGAAGATATTGGCAGCCATCTTTGCTATTAGGGCTATTTGTTATGCACAGCTACAGTGGTATTTTTTCCGACACTTGCAATTAAGATTCATACTAAAAAATTGATTAAGCACAATAGCACAATCTTGCAATGAATAACAACTCAAAAAACTGAAAAGAGATTCTTCAAGATTCACAACAAGACAAGTCCAAGAAATCAAGAAAACCGAAATAGACCAAGGAGGCAAAAACTGAAAGTGAAGCAAAGCATAGGGCCGAGAAGAGAAAACAAGTAGAGGCTCACTATTCTGATTGGTCAGAATAGCCAAGAACTTCAGGAAAAGATCTTGGTGCTTAAGTCGCAATTGCAAACACACAGAATAAAAAATTCACCAAATGATTAGGTTTTCACAAAAACAAGAGAGAAATGGATATGAAATCACCATAAACACAGTCCAGAGACTTGAAAGACACCACAGGAATGGTTCAACTTAGACATAAAATACTACAGAGGTCGAAAACTTAAACTTTCAAATTTTTCCAGCCATACTTGGTTTTTCAGTGTGCAAGTAGCGTGTATATGTGATTGTAACCAAGGAAACTCGCGTATACTTGGGTCCCTTTGGAAAATACAGGAGGTGTACATGACTGTGTAGAGAGGAAGCTGTGTATGGAGATAAAGATAAGGAAAAAGTAAAAAATTCAAGCTTGATCAAGGGACCAGGTCTTCTGTCTAATTGAAAAAAGGTTTAATATACTGTAAAAAGTGATAAAACCTGCCAGGAACCTACAAGATAGATAAAAAAACCCAAATGGGAAATCACAAGAATGTGATCCCCAGTGGAGTCATCATTTCTGTTTCAGTAAATTTTACCCTAAAGGTCTTGGGTTGATGAACCTTCATAGATCAGGGGCATGTCATTACAAGGACTCACTTAACCAACTTTTATGCTAATAACTAGAATCTACAAGTTGTAGAACTTGCCCAGATATCCCTCGGTTGTATTCGATCTCATGGAATGCAAACCCCGTGCAACACTTTGTGTTCCATAATCTGTAAATAAGAAAAGAACGAACACAAAATCCTAGTTGTACAACATATATATGTTCTAGATGTTAGTGAAAAGGATGCATAATCTCATAAAAACAATATTAAATGAATAATTTACGATCATTACACATGTATAAAATATTATTGATCAGTAAACATCAAGAAAAATATGGTACTTCTGTTATTAATGACATGTACAGTAAAAAAACATGGAGAGATCACCTGAAATTTGCCACGACCTTCGAGCATACCATCCTCTGGATCCGTCCAGCCCTAGCCTCTCTAGATTTATTCCAAGAAGAGTGCACAATGGATGTCACATAGGGTGGTGATCATCTCAAGGAAACAAGGGTTTCCTGCAAATATCTAGGAAATGCAGGAGGCACGAGAATATATCAGACTTGGATAGGGCTCCAACAGCATAAAACATCTATATTTCTCTCTCTCTTTTTCCCTTAAGCCATTCCCTTGAGGGGATTTCATACTCCCTCAAATTATTTTTTATAGTTGGGAACATTTAGGCCACGAGATGCGGTGGTTAAGTTATTGGAACAACCGTAAACCTCACCTCTAAAATAGGGAAAATATATATATTTTTAATGTTTAAAATGACATACGCGGTTCTCTATGTATGGACTCGCGTATATACACAGAAAATTTCGGGCAGAGTCGTGTATGGGTTTTAAGATACTTTTTTTTGATAAATATGTCCAAGTCTGAAAGGAAGGGTTGCCCAAGGCCAGTGTATAAGTCATCAAGTATAAGCTTGTGATAAATTATGCTATAATAGAAATCAAGCAGCAATTTCTACTATGTTGTCATATGTGGGCATGGCCTTTGCCCACTTGGTGAAATAATCGACAACCGCAATGATATATTTATGGTTGCCCGATGATGTGGGGTTGCAAGTCATGAATTCAATTCCTCATTTACAAAAGGGTCTGGCGACAATGACAGTATGCATAGGAGCATGAGTTTCTCTTTCTTTGTGGGCAAACCGTTGGCATCACTTGTATCTCTTGACTGCAGTAATGCAATCGTGAAACAGGGAGGGCCAAAAATATCCTGCCCGTAGGATTTTTTGTGCAGTGGCCATTCCAGATAGGTGGCCTCCACAAGAACCTCCATCAAATTCATTTAGGGCTTGTCACAATTGGTCGTGAGTGAGGCATCTATGTAAAACGATGTCGATGCCCTGTCGGTACAAGACATCTCCTATGAGGAAAAATCAGGGGGCCTGTTGGAGTATGCGTCGACGGTCGTCTCGAGTGAGATGAGGTCTGAACTTTTGAGTTCACAAGAAGAGGATAATGTGTTCGTACCAAGGGTCATTGTTTTCTAAAAAGAAGAGATGTTCATCTGGTAGTGAATCATTCATTGGTGATCCCTTGGTATTGTTAGCCATCAGTAAATTTTGTCATTAGAAAATGATGGTTAAAATAGTCCTTGAGCCTTCAAGAGATCATTTTCATAGAAAATCATTTATTCTTGAAGTCTTTTGTTCCCTAATTGCTATTCTTTAACTATTATGCCTTTAAAAAAGTGTTTTTCCCTCCAAAAAATCCACCAAGAAAACCTGTTGTTCCCAAAGAAAACTGTTTTCTAAAAAAACCCCTTTCCTCCTCCTAATTTTCCCTTCAGTCTCCTCAAAAGCCCTCGAAATCCCTTTTAAACCATAGAAGTCCTTGCTTATGGTTTAAAAACCCTTCCTTTCCCTCTACCAAAACATGAAAAATCCCACAAAAAACCCATTAAAAACCTTTAAAAACCTCTTTTTCCCCTTTTAGGCCTTAAGCCCTCGAGCACCTAACCTTCCGCTCCTTTTCTTCATATGCCCAAACCCTATGACTAAGTGCTAAATGCTCATCGCATCGCACCTCTATATATCGCATCGCACAATCGCTGATTCCTTACCCCGCTCCCCTTTCCCCTCCCGTCGATGCGATAAGCCCCTTCTCCCTTAAAAGCCCCTGGTCACATACTACAATAGGTGACCGTGTCTCGAGCCTTACTTTAGCCCTAATCACAATCTCTTTATCAGCTTATCCCTTTCCTTTTTCTTTTCCCCTCCATGGCGAAGTGCCAATGCGATAAGCTCCCTCCTCCTCAACCCCTAGTCACCTTATCCCTCCACGATACCATTCCCCAACCCCTGTGCTAAACCCCCATCGCATCGGTGTTTTTCATTCAAAAAATGCCTTTTTATTTGTATTTTTCCTGCTCTGATAATAATACCCCGATGAGATCTACACCGTAAATCCATAAGATCTAACGGCTCTTGTTCGCCCCGAAAAATCAACTCCACCGGGGCCTACCATCCACTGTGCAAAGGACCCGCCCTATCACACCTTGACACCTGTCCCCCACTATAGTCTTCGCCCGAGAAAATATTTCATCATGCTCGGTTCACATCATCCGATCTCATCCCTTTCATCCAATGGTCTACGATCAATATCGTGCAACTTTCACCCCGGAGTTTAACACTCCAAAGTTACGCAATATCCTCGGTATTGAGAAAGCCACGTGGCACAATATAACTAGATCGCATTCCCTCCGGGCTAAACCGCTTACCGCCTGTGGGTCATGCGAAGAACACCTGTGGTATTTTGAAAGCCACTTTTACTCAAATTCATGCCAAATACAGTTTAAAACCAAATTTGCGCTAGTTTTCCACAATAAAATCCTCCGCCTGCATATTCCACTCCTTCTCACTGATCCATCGACCTCCACTAGCCTCCAAATCAGTTTACCAATCACGTAGTATTTTATAATTTTTTTTTATATTTTTTGTAGGTTTTGCGGTGATTTTAAAGGCCGAAAGCCCCCCCCCCTAGTCCATAAAGGGACAATGGCTGAGGGTGACGATCCTTAGAGCCCGATCAAAAGAAAAATGGAGACGAATCTCATGTTTTAATTAGTGTTTCATGAAGCACTGGTTTCACAGTTAAAACCCTCCAGCACAGGACATCTGTGAACAAACAAAGTCAATGAAGACCAGTAAAGAGTATCAAGAATTAAACATAAAGGATTAAAGCACAAAGTTTAAAGATTAAAAGACTTAATCCTATATATTAAATGTGAATACACATTTCAAAGGTTGAATATAGTGGATTAAAGAGAAAGTTGGTAAATGATTAAAGAAAAAGTGTTAAATACATAAAGAGGGAATATTAAGCAGCTTAACCCTACAATGAAAACCGAAAGCCAAAGAAAAAGGGATATTTAATAGTAAATACAGTCAACAGGAAAGTTTAAAGACTCAAAGATGGTTACAAAGGCCCAAAAGTAATATCAAGGCCTAATCAGGGTTTAAGAGTGATAAAGCAGACAAATCAGCAGAAGAAAGGCTTTAAATGCCAAACATCAGAAGCCTTTACTTCTCTGAAAACCAAAAATGCTTCCTACAGAATTATCGAAAGAATACACAATAAATGCACATTCAGAGATATTTTTCCAAAGATAGCTCAGAATTAATTGCCAGCCTACAAAAAGCCCCTAAAGTCAACAGAAGTGACTGAAGTTGATGAGATTTAATGCAATAATCAATTAGCAGAGTTAATTCATGTCATTCCTTCTCCATTTGGCCCTTCAAAGGTCGAGAAGCTCTTACTCTGCATTAATTAAAAAGATGAACCCTTCTTACACTCCACCTCCTCATTCTTCTATAAATACTTCTATAGAAGACAGTATAGAGGTTGGTATCTAGATATATTTTGTATGTAAATAGCTTTTGAAGCTATTGTATCTATGTTAGGAATTGAAGATACATAAGCTAAGATGAGATGTTTTAGCTGTAGAGACCCACTGGACTTGAAGATTATAATTGGTTTGAACATCAAATACAAAATAGCTGATTTATGGGATCCTGGTCTATGTCAATGGTGATGTGTTTCTCACTGTAATTGTCATTTTTATTTATGTTTTCATTCTTTCCACTATTCTCTAATAAATAACAGAAAATATAGATTAGGATTTACTTTTGAAGTACCCTAAATCTCACTGATAAATCTTTATCCTTTATGTTTTCTGTTGATTGTTAATTTGAAGGTAATTCAATAGAGTATAACTAGTGAAGGGTTGGTAGGCCCATATTTCTTGAGTACAACTTGATATTTTATCTTTAAATGTTCTTGAGAAGTTTGCTAATTAAAGTTGAGCTAGAGAAATTTATGGTTAGACCTATCCTCTGGTTTATCTCCAAAGGTTGCTTTGAAAAGTTCCCTTAAGAGTATGTTGAAAGCAGGCTAGTTTAAAAGTACTTACCTGATCTTAGACTAATTTTTATGTTTATATGGGTGTTTTCCTTTGAGAATATGCTGAAATCAGGCTAAGTTAAAAGTCTTTACTTGATCTTAAGCTGTTATATTTTTTTTAAATTTTTTCCCTTGAAATTATATCAAAAGAAGGGTAGTTTCAAAGTACTTACCTGATCTTAGATTACTTTGTGTTTTCTCTTAAGTGCATGCCAAAAGCAGGCTAGTTTCAAAGTACTTACCTAATATTAGGTTGTTATTTGTTCCCTCATCTATTTGATTTCCCTCACTCCATTTCTTACTGTTTCATTCCATAAAATCAACTTAAAGAGATCCTTTGACATAGATGACTTGCCCCATGGACCACTCTTGAACCTTGTTGTTCAATTAAACCCTCTTATGACTCCATAGCCCAATGGATTGGTGTTGCCCCTTGCTTATCATATCAACTGAACCATTCCTTCATTTACTCACATCTTCACCCTTCATAAAAACTTCCTTCATCTTCATGTTATCTTGCCCAACCAAAACAAAACAAACAACCTTGTTCTTCATAACTAGCCCAAAATCATACTTGAAGCCTTAAAGATCATATTCTTGAACACACATATAGAGAGATCCCTCTCTGAATCTAGGATGGTTAGGTCCTCAGATTTCAAAGTGGTTTTGATGTAGGCTCTACAACGTTTGTACTTGCCAATATTGCAAACTACGGAGACCTAACATACTGGTGACCATACCGGGGAACATTCTGAGTAAAATACTTAAAAACTAAACACTCAGTATTTAGTACAGAATGAATAGCTTTCTTCAAGCACTACCAAGAATATTGGTGATCATGACAGGACTTGTCTAAATCAGTGGAAAACTAAGTAAGTCTTAGGATTCTTACAGACCCTTATCAAACCTTGGAGAAATCATCTAGTAAGCCACAGAGTAACTCTGTTTGTCTCATCACCATAGCTAAGTGTTGAAACAGATATAGGACACTCTCATAACTCACAGGACTATAAAAAACTAAGAAAACCCAAAACCATTTCAGGTTGGTATTCAAACCTATTAATGGTGGTGGACCATAAAACATTTTACCTCCAAAAGAGACAAAAATTTCCACCTAGTGACCCCACTGGCATCCAATAGGCCTATTACCTCTCCAGTCCTAGTAAACTCCCCTAGGAATGCATGGAGAAATCCCAATCATGCTGATGGTGGACAACAACTCATCTTAAAACATTTAAAATCATCCACCTGGCGACTCCACAACTCCCAAAAGACCAAATGACTCCACTGGTAGAAGACTCTGAATTGGTTGAATAGACACAGTAAAATCTTTTCTGATTTTAAAACATGATTCCAAGAATACAATGAAGATATGCCCCAATGAGTAGAGATCATATCCCAGGTTTCCCACATAAGATGCCCCAGGTGAATTGGGATGACAACCTGTCTGTTTTTCAAGGTGAAAAATTTGATGACCCTTTGTTACGTATCATCAAATTTCACATACATGTATGGAGGTTAAAGGTGGAATGGCATGAAGACTGGATTATGAAAATGTTCATGTTGACATTAGAAGGAAAGGCAAGGGAATGGTATGAATGGTTAAGGACTAGTAGTTTGTTTTCTCTAATAGACCTCCACATAAAATTTTATGATCATTATAAGGAAAAATCCCTGTACCTATCATTCACTACAAGAAAAAAGGACATTGGTGAGGGTCGAAAAATGTCACCATAAGCTCATTGGTGATGGTCAAAAGAGTCTCCGTCACCAAAAACTGAATGTCACCAAAGGTGGCGTCGCCAAAAGTATAAGTGTTGTGGTGACATTCAAAGTCCGTCACTAATAATGATATATAATGACGGATAGTGACCGTCACCATTTTAAGTGAGCAATGGTGACGGACATTAGCCTCCATCACCAAAAATTTGAACGTCACCAAAGGTGGCGTCGCTAAAAATAAAGTGTTGCAGTGACATTCAAGGTTCGTCACGAATAATGATTATAATGACGGATAGTGACCGTCACCATTGCATATGAATAATAATGATTTATTGTGATGGACCTCTTATGACCGTCACTATTGATGCATATATATGGCAATGTTCATTGACCGTCACCATTTCATATGACCAATAGTTATTTATGGTGATGGACCTTTCATGACCATCACTATTGATGCATATATATATATATATATATATATATATATATATATATATATATATATATATATGATGGCGGTCGTTGACCGTCACCATTTCATATTTTGGTGAGAGTAGAAAAATGTCATTCTAAGCTCATTGGTGATGGTCAAAAGAGCCTCTGTCACCAAAAATTGATCGTCACCATTCTATATTAATATTAAGGCATGATGGAATCGAACCACCAACCTCCTGCTTGTAAAGCAGGTGCTCTTCCATTGAGCTAGCGCCCTTTAAAAGATTAATATTTAAAATATTATACCTTGAAACTCTATAAATTTTAAATTCTATAACTTTCAATCAATTATAAAACTTTGTAAACTCTTGGCAAATATTTTACTAAAGAAGCAAAATACCATCGAAGGTGCAAGTCCCTACCTAATGGTTATGGAAGTTATGAAAAGTAGGTGGAGAGAAAATTAGTTATGTATAAGATATGTTATGTTAAGTTGAATACTCAATTAGAAGTGAAACTTTGAAGACATTTATAGCTTATAAATGACTATAATTATCAAACCTAAAATCTGCAACTACACCAAAGATTGATTCTCAGCTTGTGAATCATGTAAATATGTTGTGACAATATAAAAATCTTCCTCTAAAACATTGATTTGCATGCCAAAAAGTAAAAAACAGTGAGTAAATATGATACAATTATGAATAATGAGCTACATGCTTGAATTCAACTAGTTATGGAGTGTAGAAAACTAATTGGGAGTGTTTCTCGATATTAATTTAATTCAAGATGTCAAAATACAACAATCAATAACAATGATTTTGAAATGTAACAACTAAACAAATGTTAAAATTGTAAGCACAAAGTTTGGCTAATATTCGTTACAACAACAAAATATCCAAGGGACTTTCAGACACTTCCAAATCCACACCAAGCATGAATATCAAGAGGCAATTGCATTGATATAGGGAAAGCACTCTTTACCTCTGAATGATAACTATGTCCTCCCACAAGTACTTCAATTAGAAAAAGGGTGTGAAGAGAAGAACTTCAAAGCAAAAAGAACTACATAATACAAAAATACACTTAGAGAGTTTTGAACCCAGGTATCCATGTAAATACAAAGCCCAATCACCTCGTTATTTGCCTCTAGACCACACTCAATGGGCTCAAAGCTTTTAGTTTTAAATGGAATCATCTTAAATTTCATTTGATTCTCTGCCTTAACATTGGTGAATATTACCAGTAAACAGTGAAGTTTAAATAAGACAAATATTATATGCTAAAACAACCAACGACATACAAAATGGCACTAAGCTTATGACTCACTCTCTGACCAAACATAATTGTGCATGTTGTCTCTCCTTGATGTCATGGTTTGGTTCAACCATTATAACTAAGTCCTTGCAAAACATGTTCATCATGGGGAAATATTTAGCACCAATAAATAGGCTTATTATTATGTTGACCTCAAAGTCTAAAAGGAGATGGAACTCCATATCCAGAGTATTCAATTGGTGATTCCTACACTTTAATGTGAAGAATTTTTTATTTTTTGTTTAATTTATACATTACATAATTATACTTTGAAAAGACACATTAACAAGTTTTCGCATATATGACCATCACCATAATCTCATTGGTGATGGAGGAGCCACCAATGAGCTTATGGTGACTCCTACCATAAGAGTTCTCAAATTTGTTTATAAATGTCTAATTTTTTTGAGTTTGGGCCAAACCTAGTCAAATCTTGCTAAGTTCGATCAAGATGCAATGAACTTAATTATGTTTGCCTTAGCTAGTCAACAAGCTTGACCCGAGATTTTGAAAAGAAAGTTTGATAGAAATGACTTCTCTGGCATATTTTGACAAATTTTCCCTTTCTATATGTCTCGAAGAGAGAATTTGAACTAGCCTCCTCTTACCACAATGTGGCTAAATAAGCAAGACAAATCAGAACCAATGGTATCCACTAAGAGTTGCGATGAGGGGCATTCAATCTGCCAAAAGATGCTCAAAACTTGCATCTGACTTCAGAAATTGTTTTTTGTGTTGTTGCATCCATAAGCACAAACACAATTTTGTCATCAAATAGTTTTGAACACTAATATGGCCAATTTTAGCACCTCACTTTTACCAACTAGGCAAACCACTATTTCGGAATTTATTTTAATTGTAGATTTTTCTGCCAATTTTCTATGGGGTAAATCCATATCAGTCTTTTTTTTTAGACTTTTCCCAATGTTTCCTAGGTCCATGTCTTGTGACTGTGCTCTCCACTAGGATATAAAATTTTGAAAACTAATCTTTTTGAATCGAAAACTTGTACCATGATATAAATAGGCAACTCATGTCTTCCAATTCAGAGGTTACTCTAATTGAAGATCCCTCTCCACATTTTGGCCCAGATATGAAGTTGTACATGTTAACGATGATTGGTCGTAGAGTTTACAATAGTTGAGCAGCCTTTTAAAGTGTGGTCCCAATTTGAATTCATAAGGAAGATATTTTAGTTCATTTAACACTGGAAGCTAACAATTTTGGCATGTCAATCAAGCAATGCTAAATCAATTTTTAAAATTTGGCATATGTTCTAGAAAGTAGTAGATTTTGTAAATACTAAATACTAAATATCAAGTATTGTGGGTTAATGAGCAAAACAAAGATACAGGAAAGAAAAAAAAGGAAATAATATCAGCGATGATTCCGTTTAACAAAGTCAGCGTTCACACAGGGTAAGTGGTAATTCAAAATAAACAGGAAGTAAGCAAGCGGCATAGCCTTGGAAATATGGTAGAAGAAGATATGGCCCAGTCCAAACCCCCTGCATATCCTCAAAACCTAGATCTCTCCACCATTCTCATAAGCTTCAAAGGTGTATTCTAGCGTAAGGAGCCACATGGCACCTAGGGTATTGACTACCCACCGGTTGACGGTTTGATTCCCAAACGAAATACACACTCACCGCCATTGAATTTTGGAGGGTTTCGTTGACGAATTATCATGCAGACGCCCTATCAAAGTCTACAAGTCTAATCACTACTCCGGTAGGTGATATCAATTTCTTTTGTCCCAATATTAGGATGGAGCACAAGTTGCGTTATACCAATGGCTACCATGCTACCATCTGACTAAAAATAATTGTTCATATTTAAAAATATTTAACCTAGATTCTACATGGAATTATCAAGTACCACAAGATGATGATGATGATACAGATAATTACACTAGCAATAGTCCAGTTGACATTAATGGAATTAAAGGTTGTGACACAGTGCTTGCATAAATAAACGGTGGTTGGGTTAAGAGGCCATCAGATTTACCATCAGAGATGGATTTAAAAAGAAAATTGTACCATGTTGAACCAGAGGCTGGTTATAACTCATCTGCACAAAAATATGCAGATAGAAATGATGAAGATGATGATGACTTTGAGAAGCACATATCAAAGGAATATTATCGAACATGCTTGGGGAACATGCACTAAAGTTCAAGAAATCCAATAAGTTGAAAGTTGTTGCTGCCCGCATAGGTTCCTCCATGGCAAAGCATACTTCAAATGGGAAGAGTTGGAAATTAAGTCATGGTTCTCAAATGGTTCTAGAAGATGAGAGGAATCCACATGGATTAGACATTCCTACTTTTTCAGGTCCTCACATAGATGATGTTGTCAAAAATCTGGGGAATTACAACCATCTTGACGTTGCTCCTGAACATGGTCCTCATGCATCAACATATGGTTTATTGGAGATAGAAGAGGGAGTTGTTTTTAAAATTCCACCAGTTTATGACAAATTAGCACCATAACTTGCCAACCTTTACAGATGTTCAAATAGAGGAGAGTTTTTTAAGGGTAGGCTATATTTGAGATATTTGTCTTCCATGATGGCTGCTAATAAAAGCATTAGACATCAGAACTGTGATGGAATGGGAGAACCTTCAACTAAGTATGAGACTCTTCAGGGCGGGTTGAAAGCGCTATCATAATCATGTGACTCAAGCCAAAAGTTTTGTCTGCAAGTATTTGACTCTGATTTGGAAGCATTGCCAACATGGCAAGAATCATTAGACATTCAAAGGATTATTACGTTTGAAACAGGGAAATTACAAGTTTGTTATGTGAAGGTCTTGGAGAAAGGGGGTAGCTATGAGATTATTAAACGCAAGCTACCCAAGAAGCATCCCATACAAACATATCTATTTATGGTTGAAAGGGAGGATGCCGAGAAAATTACAAAGAACTGGGCCAACATCGTCAAAAGGAACTTGCCAAAACATAATAAAACTTTCTCATTATATCATAGAAAACAATCAAATGATGCTAAAAAATTTGCAGAATATTGCCAAAAGGAGGTTAAGGCTAGATCTGCATGGTCCTTGAAGTTGATGAAGGTTGCATCAATGCGCACCAGAAAATTAGCTCGAGATATACTGCTATTCTGGAAAATAGCAGACAAAGAACAAGCTGAAATCTGGGAAAAAGGAAGAGAGGGATGCAACAGAAGCTTTGAAGTGTGAGGAAGATCTTAGAGAAGCTAAAAGGTAACAACAGAGGCTAAACTTTTTACTTTCATAGGCAAATTTTTACAGCCATTTCATGCAGAATAAAGCAACTTCTCAACCTACAAAACATTTAATGCTAGTTGTTGAAGCCTCTACTACCGAAGTAGATGTGGGTCAAAACATAGATGATGTGAAACCAATGGAGGAAGAAGATCCAAAAGAAACCTCATTTAAAGAAGAAGCCATTAGAGTTGCAAAGAATGTAGTCTTTGAACAGAGAAAGTGCATTTGATGACAAGTGTTTAAAATTTCGTGGAGCTGATAACCTGACACTGGAAGGTGTGGCTGAAGGTTCTAGCAACATGGATTTGCTCAACCCTTCCTCAATGCCTCTTACCTCATCATTGCAAACACCAAAAAATTTCACTGGTATTCTGAAATAGTACCACCTCAAGGGTCTTCAATGATTTGTAAATTGCTATGAACAGGGACTGAATGGCATCCTAGCTGATGAAATGGGTTTAGGAAAGACCATTCAAGCAATGGCATTCTTAACTCATTTAGTTGAGGAAAAGAACATATGGAGACCATTTCTTGTGGTTGCATCTGACTGATGAAATTGGAAGGGTATGTACTGATTTGACATCTCTCCCTTACTGGGGTAATGAATGGATTGTACTTAGAAAAAATATAAATCCTAAACGACTTTATTGAAGGGAAGCAAGTTTTCATATACTTGTCACAAGTTACCAGCTCCTTGTAAGTTGTAACTGATGAGAAGTGCTTAAGGCAAGTTAAATGGCAATATATGGTTTTAGATGAAGCTGAACTGATTAAGAGTTCAAATAGTAAACCGTGGAAAATTCTCTTGGGTTTCAACTATCAAAATCGCCTTTTGCTTACTGAAATGCTCATTCAAAATAACATGGCAGAACTTTGGGCACTTCTTTATTTATCATGCGAACATTGTTTGATAGCCATGAGAAATTCAATGAATGGTTCTCCAAAGGCATAGAAAACCATGCAGAGCATGGAGGCACTTTGAATGAATGCTGACTTAATCAACTACATGTTGTCCTAAAGCCTTTTATGTTGCGTCGAGTAAAGAAAGATGTGATCACCGAAATGACCAATAAAAAGGAAGTAACTATGAACTGTACATTGAGATCTTGCCAACAAGCCTTTTATCAGGCTATCAAGAACAAGATTTTTGTAGCCGAATTACTTGATAGTGCCTGAGGTCATATAAACTACAAAAAAGGTTGAAAACCTCATGAACATATTTATCCAATTGTGGAAGGTATGCAATCATCCAGGGTTATTTGAAAGGAATCAAGGACACATGTTTATGAACTTCGGGAAAATATAGAATTCTCTTTTACCACCACCTTTTGGTGAACTGGAAGATATACGCTCTGCTGGAAGTCGAAATCTCATCTCATACAAGATTCCCAAGCTAGTCTACAGAGAGGCTATTCAGAGTCTACCAATGTTCTGCTCTAGATCAGTTCATGGTTTTTGGAAAAGATGTTTGAACAACTTGTTTAATGTCTATTTGCTTGAAAATATTCATTCATCAATTTTTCCATGGCAAGCAGAAGGGGAATCTTCTTTTCCTGCTAAAAGTGGGACATTAGGCTTTTCTCGGATGATTGACCTCTTGCCAGCTGAGTTTGCTTTTCTTGCTACAGGTTCAGTTGTGGAGCAGTTGCTTTGTTCTTTTGCGAAATGGGATCGTCAATTTTTAGGCAAAATTATTGAAGGCTTCCTGGAAAGTGAGAAGGATATCTTGCAGTATGATCAGATTGAAGAAGACAAAGTGAGAGCTGTCAGTAGATCTTTGATGCTGCCAGCACGTGCAGAGTCAATCTTTTGGAGAAGAAAGTGTACTACTGGTCCTATAAATGTACAATATGAAGGATTAGTCATCTCCCATCAAGACCATTTTCTTAATAATACTGGACTATTAAAATCTGTTTATTCATTCATTATGCCAATTAGAGCTCCCCCGATTGATGTCATCTGCTCAGACAGGGGTTTTGCATATTAGAATTCAGAACTTCATCATCCATTGATGAAAAAGCTTCTAGTTGGTTTTGCTTGTACATCCAAGTTCAATGGTCCTATAAAACCTCGGGATCATTATTATTTGATTAAATAAATAGACTCAGATTTACTCTCTGAACAGCCAGTTCTTCAGCTTACAAATACAATATTCGGATCTTCACCTCCTTTGCAAAGCTTTGATCTTGCAAAAATGCTTACGGATTCTAGGAAGCTACAGACATTAGATGCCTTGCTAAAACAACTCTGTGCTAAAAACCATTGAATTCTCATGTTTTCTCAATATTCTTGCGGACTACATGAATTACAGGAAGTACAAATATCTTCATTTGGATGGATCGCCATGACATGGTCAGGGACTTCCAAAACAAGCAAGATATATTTGTCTGAGTGCCTGGGAATCAATCTCATAGTTGTTGATACTGTTGTATTTTATGAAACTGATTGGAATCCAACTTTGGACTTACAGGCCATGGACAGGGCACATTATCTTGGACAAACGAAGGAGGTCACAGTGTACAAAGTTATTTGTAAGGAGACTATCGAAGAGAAAATTTTGCACGGAGCTAGTAAAAAAATATTTTTCAGCAGCTTGTTGTGACGGGGGTTCATGGACAAGATGATTTACTGCATGTTGAAGACGTTGTTTCCTTATTGTTAGATGATGCTCAGCTGGAGCAGAAGATAAAGGAGCAAGGACCTATGCAGGGTAAGGATAGGTAGAGAAAGAGAAAGGGCATGTCCAGTACAACAAAAGCTATTCGGATCAATGCTGAAGATGATGCTTATTTATGGGATTCTGCAGTAGCACAAGAGAATGATATTGAATTATATACAGGAAAGGCAGGAACTAGAAAGAGAAAATTTAATTTGGAGAGGAAGCCATATTCAAAACCTAAAAATGCATAGAAAACTATGAAGGATTCAGAGGTACCTCTAGAATAAATTGATCCTAAACATTTGAGAATAGATGGTGATTCTGAACAGAAAGGTTGACCTGGGAAGAGAATGAATAAGAGTGCAAATGACGTCTCACAACCAGGAAGACCTGTTGAGAAAGTTAGAGAGGCTGCAGAATCCCCTTCTTTTGTTAATACAGGTAATATTGATGCCAATGCAGACATTGAAGAAGAAAATTCTTCTCACAGTTGGTCTTCTCCAAGATAGAAGCCCATTTGCTGGATGGCTTTTGTTGTGATTTTTTCATCAGGAATGGATGGCCTTCGTTGTGATCTCTACAAGGCCATGTTGGACACAATACAAGCTGATTTATATTGTTTAACAGTTGAAGAATTCTCTTCTAAATGCTATCTAAGTCTCTCAATCAAGGTCTTAATAAACTCATTACCAAGAATGTAGCTACGGGCACGGTGCACCATTGTACAATGGAGGTTCGAGGCTCATTACTTTCCTCGGTGTTTCATACAAGATCATTGCTAAAGATATTTTCTTTTCAATTAGTCATGATCTTGTTTAGGCGGGAAAATTTGAAAATTCAAATTTTGGATTTTCCTTCAAATATCTAGGACTAATCATCATGACAAATTGTATATAAGGGCATCCTCCTTCCTCATTATAGATCATCAAAAATGGCTCTCAAGTGTTTGAGGCATCTGAATGCAGATGGAGGACGAAGGAGTGATTTAGTTTGGGTTTTCTCTTCTGTCACAGGCCCGTAAATCTCATGAGAGACAGCCGCAGTACCTAAAGGGTTATTTAGGGCATCGTTGAGGTTTGTTGTATCTTCTTCAGGAGGTCAAATGGGAGCTGAAGGCAGTCACTGTAATTTAGGACTGTCGCAGGCCTATATTAATTGTTATATGAAGGCCGAGCTTCATAAGGGAGAGTCGCAGATCTATTGTTAGGGCTTGTGTTAGCTCAGTGTAATAGTATTACATTACAGACCTTGTTTGAAGGCTGGCCACAGCTGATTGAAGTGTTTTCGATCAAGTGGAAGAGGACCATAAAAACTCCTTGCATGTCAAGCTCAGCCACAGTTACGAGGAGGGTTTTGATGTAGTTAAAAATGACTTGTAAGAATCCCTTGACAGTGTAACTCTCTTCAGTATCATGTATGCATTTCATGCCAGATTTTTGTTCCAGATGGATCATTCATTTTTTCAAGGGTTGTGATGCTTGCAAGTCATTATTGCTTACAGCTTTTTTATTACACTCTTACAGCCGTCCCTCATGCCCCTACAAACGCCCTCACCTTACACGGCTTTCGTTCTCCCCTTAACTCACGACCTCGCACTACACACTTGCTCTCACCCTACCTGCTACACCCCCCTTCAACCTGCGAGCTCTCCCTCGTTACGCCTAAGCCTCTTCTTCACGGCCTCACTATGCATTAACACTCATGTCTTCCCTTACGCCCTCCACTATTATACGCTGCCTCCCCTATTGATTTACCCAACTCCTAACTCCCGCTGCACCTCCCTTCACTCTTATACGCACTGCTCTTTACGCATCCGCCCTCCATTCCTCCCTGCAAACTCTCACCAAACCCCCGCCCCTTTGCACTCGACCCTCCTCCCCTTTGCCATGGCCTTTTGGCCTCCCATTTCAATTTTTTTTTAAATTTTAAATTTTGTGTTTTTAAATACCACCCCTTCGCCCTTATATATACCACTCCCATTCAATTCTGCCCCTTCCCATCGATTTGCCCAACTAAATTTTAAAATCCCTCCCTTTTTAATAAACTACTCCCCATTATTTTTAAATCCCTTCCCTTTTAATAATTCTCCCTCTTCCATTTTTTATAGTTCCCAATTCCCATTAATTTAATTCCCCTTTACATTTTTAATAATTCCCATTCCCTTTTTAATTATTTCCCTTTCCCTTTTTAATTAATTCCAATTAACTCATTTTTTAATTAATTTTTAATTAATTAAAAAAAAAAAAAAGAGAGAGAGGAAAGAGTGGATTTGAACAGCAGAAAAAGAGGAATGACATGTGAGCAGAATTGAAGTAATGGCATGGACTATATTTAGAGAAAAGTGGATTTGACATTTTATGAATTGTGGCTTATATAAGAGGGTGATTTTTTGAAGAAATTTACACTTGAAGATAAGTTTGCCATCATTTGAACAGCTCTTTGAAGAAAAATTTCAGCTGCTTTAAAGGCTTCTTTCATAGTGTTTTTAGCTGCACATATATTGAGATTTTGTATTGAACTCACAAAATGGATACTTTGATATGAGATAATAAGAAGAATTAATAAAGAGTTTTCCCCTTCTTGGGGTTTTTCCCCGGCTGGTGCCATATCCATGTGTCCTTGGCTTGTCTTCTACATTTAACATTTATGTTCTTTCTTCAGTTACTATTAGTATGATTAATGTGATTGCTAATTGGAATAAGATGGTATAATAAATGGGCTCATATGGAACTCTAAAGTAACTGTCCTAAGAAAAGAACATGTTAATCAAATTTAACATGGTTTCAGAGCTCCAGGTGAGGATAAGCTGAAGCACGAGGGTAAGAGAAAGCAATCACAAAATGAAGTTTGAAGATAAATCTCCATGGTCTCCTTCCATCTACAAGTCTGGGAATATTCATTAGCTCTCTTCTCTGAAGCAAGAGCCTAAGAGCTCTGCTTGATGAGAATCTTCCTTGGAGACAGAGCTTTTGTTCTAAAACAAATAGCTAGGAGGCTTAAGGGAATTTTAGGACAAATTTGGCTTAGATCTCTTACAAGTCTCTAGCATCTATCACAGAGGTAAGTAATAATGTTTTACATACTCGATAATTTTGAATTTGGTTAAAAAGGGCTCAGCTGGTTATTATTTTTCTAGACAAGACTTTTCAGGTTAGACCAAAAAAGGAGATAAGTTGATTAATCTGGATATAAACTCAACCTTTCATTTTTTTTAATCTTCTAGACCAACAGAAAGTGTAGTGGGTTATGGCACAAACTCGAAGCTTTGTAAGGCATTAAAATTCTGAACTTTAAATGACACTTTTTTTCTGGACTGCGTGTTTTGAGACTCATTCTTTTGAAGTTTTCTTTTGGATCTCTAAAAGGGATGACCTATTCTGATTAAGGTATCCTTGATATCTTGACATTAAGGATCTGTCACAACTTGCAGTAAATCAACATTCTAAATTTGACCTCCCTCCATAATCAAGTTCCAAGTCTCTAAAATTCATTCACGGCAAGGCAAGGATCAGGCTCTTGGATCCCTAAGTTCTATTATTGAAGCATACATCTGAACTCAAGCAAGACAGATTATGTCTAGTGCATATATATATATATATATTAGTGTCTACATCTATCAACAGACTCCATTAGGCTAACCTAGATTGGCATCATCAGTCAGCATCAACAGAAGTATTGATGTATATTTGGCATCCTTGCTATCCTGAGGCAATTATGGAATTTTGGCTAGTTTTTTATCAAGTTAGGATCAATATCAATAATTACCATGAAATCAAATCATGTAACAATTACTATGACAACAAGGCACCTGTGTATTGGGATTTGATCTAGAAAATTATGAAGTACATCATAAGATCATTGCAGATCAAAAATATGATGTGTACAATATTTACCTTTTTCAATCATCATCCTACTCTAAATTTACTTTAGGTCAGCACTCCTATGACACACTACTGTATATATCCATGACTCGCTTGCTGTAGTATGGTTGGATTTGTACATGGTTCAGATCAGTATGAATGGCATCAATTATTTTCCTTCAGTCCTGCATCTCTAGTTGTATGGTATGTTCCAACATAACCTCAATGCATAGTATGTATGGAAGACATCATTTATACAGTTGGCATGCTTGGTTGCTATGAACTGATTGGCATGTCCCTGTGCTCGAATTGGCAGTTTCTGGTTGGTATGGTCCTATGGCCCGATTGGTGGTGCTTGGTTGCTATGGCCCTATGGCCCGATTAGTATGGCATGTATGGCTCAGTGATATGGCACGACAACATGGCCCAGGGGTGTATGGCCCACATGGCCCAGTATGGCACAGTGGTATAAGGTTCACAAAACAGTAGTAATATATAAGAACATTATTGGTATTGGCTTATTGGTATCGCACCATCTTAAGTATATATGCAGGATCATTTGGCATTGGACCTTCAGTGGAGACCCTCTCAGAAGCTTGTCATGAAGTCTACTTAATACCTTGTCAGGGTTTTCTATCCCCAAGCAAAGAAATTCGGGTTCAACTTAGAAGATATCTCATTGGCTAAAGGAGATAGTGTTAATCCAATGACCCTGTAAATTATATTCAACATGACTGAAGGAATTCAAATTTCTGGTATTTTCTTATTGAAAGAACTGTGTTGTGTTCAACATGAATGAGTTGGAATAGCTTCATACTTTGAAAAATTGCAGTACTAATCTCCAAACGTTCCTATAGGAAAAGCCCCTGAATTTATTATGTCAAGACTCCCTAAATTAAGACTGCAATATCAAAGGCAAGTTCATTGTTATGAACCCGATACATGAGGGTCGTTTTTGTTTCTAGGATGGGTAGATTGCTCATTCAACTCATCGTTCCATCAGAAGAAACTCTTTAGGTCACACTCTTGAAAGAAATATGAAATTGATATTATTATCTCCTATCATCCAAAGGAGTGAGAAGGAGAAGAAGTGCATGGCACTCCAGAACTGTTCTTTGTACCAACCTCCTATCAGCATATATACTTTGAAGAAAGGAGGAGATTCAAATTATGACATCTTCATGAAGAATATTCTTATAGAAAAGAATTCCTGAATAAGGTAGACTCTTCCTTATCATGGATTGAATAATCTAATACACTGGTAATAGTCATCTAGCTATGAAGGTTCATCAGCTGCATCAAAGAAGATATTTTTAATGATCTTATGGGAAGCCCATGATTGAAGCAGAGCTTCAGAAGAAACTATATCTCTGGATTAATATCATACTGAAGATAGTTTGATAATTATGTTTTTCCCTTCTCGATATTCAGAGGGAGCCATGAAATTGATATTGCTTGATGAATACAATTCACAAATATCTGCTTATTCTGATAAAGCACTACAGAGAGCTGCTGGTCAGACTGTATGGTAAATAGTAGAGAACGCATTGTTGTATCTCTTGAGGAATGAAGTCAGTCACTTTGAAAAGGAATGAAGCAGCCAACATGGCCATAATCTCCACAACAACCATTCATGCCCCCATTGTTGAATAAGATGCAGAGAATCATGTATCTTACAATAGAAACTACTTTATGTAGTACGACAAAGGACTTTACTATGGAAGAACTCTACATGTTTGATCACATTAATAACTTATCCACTAAGTGGGTGGATCTTATGGCGAGCAGGCTACCAGGTGAACTCTTTGCCCTCTGGAAAGACAAGCTTAGGCTTGTGAACTCCCTTTGTAAGAGGGAGTAAGAAAAAATAAATATTTTCTTCATCCTGAGATGCAAGAAACAAAGAATTGCATTGTTCTGCTAAGATCTCTAGAAAGTTGTGTAGTCTTCTATATGCTTCTGAGTGGAGAAATAAGGCTTCCATTGTCAATTTAGTCAGCAATATCATCACCTAGATATATTCTTGGTTGTGAGAAAGCAGCCTGGCACTAATCCCTATATGAAGGGATTCTTGACTGAAGACTCCGCTCTGGGAGCTCTTAGAAGGCTTGGGGTACTTATTGAGCTATGAGCAACCATACGGTGAGTGGTTGATCGTCCCCTACAATTGCGGTCACATGTGTGTAGGGTGAATGGTTCACCTTCCCCTACGGGTGATGAGATATGCATAGGATGAGTGGTTCACCTTCTCCTGTAGATACCCTAGTGAGAGATGCATATAGGCATCTATTGACATGTCAGTGGGATGTGGTTCGTCCTTTCCCCACGTGTAGGATCCTTCCTACTATTGTTGGTTTCCATGCATGTAGGAGGTGGTTCATCCTTTCCCTACACTCGGTGTTTTTGCATGCATGTAGGAAGTGGTTCATCCTTTCCCTACTGTCAGTGTTTTTGCATGCATGTAAGAGGTGGTTCATCCTTTCCCTACATGTGATTTTGATGTGTGTTTGTAGGTGTGGTTTCTCCTTTCCCTACGTGTGATTATGAGCAGGAGGTGATATATTCTTTCCCTACTGGTGTTTCTGTATCATCCTACCCATGTAGTCTAGGCCACATGGGAAGTACCTCTCATCTAGCCAATGAGTAGGGAAAAGTGGTTAGGGACCATAGCACTACCGATGGACGCATCGTGTACTATCGTACTCCCTATGTCTAGGATGTGTGTGTTCTTCAACATGATCACTTGGGATCAAGTCCGATTGGAAGTTCACTCTTTTGTTTTATGGACTGAATTTTGTCAGTAGAGAGTGGCAAGGTCTAGTGACTCACTCTCGACCAATTCTTTTTCATTATTCATATTAGTGTTCAGCATGGCAGAGTAGAGATGAGATAAAAAGATGGTTCATCACGACAGGATGGCATGATGATCTATGGCAGCAAATGGATTGGAAGGTGGAATTCTCCCTACTTGAGAGGGAGTGTTAAATTTTGCAACTAGGGCCAAATTCCAATTTGGTTTGCTCAGTTGATGGAGATAACAATCCCATTGAATTCCTCTTTTCGAGAGGACCAAAATTGATCTAAAGATCGTCAAATTTTTCCTGATGAAAATATATGCTTTTCTATTGGGCATGATCTTGTTTAGGCGAGAAAATTTGAAAATTCAAATTTTGAATTTGGCAGGAAATTTTGAAAATTCAAATTTTGAATTTGCCGCCAAATATTTAGGACTAATCATCATGACAAATTTTATATAAGGGCATCCTCTTTCCTCATTATAGATCATCAAAAATGGCTCTTAAGTGTTTGAAGCATCTGAATGCAGATGGAGGACGAAGGAGTGATTTAGTTTGGGTTTTCTCTTCTGTCACAGGTCCATGAGTCTCATGAGAGACAACCGCAGTACCTAAAGGGTTATTTAGGGCATCATTGAGGTCTGTTGTATCTTCTTCAGGAGGCCAAATGGGAGCTGAAGGCATTCATTGTAATTTAGGACTACCGCAAGCTTATATCAATTGTTATATGAAGGTTGAGCTTCATAAGGGAGAGCCACAGATCTATTGTTAGGGCTAGTGTTAGCTCAGTATAACAATATTACATTGCAGACCTTGCTTGAAAGCTAGCCACAGCTGATTGAAGTATTTTCGATCAAGTGGAAGGGGACCAAAACAACTCCTTGCATGTTAAGCTCAGCCGAAGTCAAAGTTCTTACTTTGAGTGATGCTTTATTATATATGTAATTATGCTTTTCTGATTCTTTTCTTCAACAATGCTTTATTGTATATGTAATTACACTTTCCTTTTTCCATTGGTCCTTGCATCTATTATATCTGTAATTATCCATTTCTGCCCTAATTATATATGTAATTATGATTTATTATATACGTAATTATGTTTTAGCATAAAATGCTACTATTATATATGTAATTTTGAAATTATTATATATGTAATTATGCTTTTGAATAATTGAACAAATAATTGATTGAAAGAGCTTCTCGCCCCCCAACCTTTTGCTTGGGGAGAAACCCTCATCCATATGAATGAGTTTCGTGTTAAAACCCTATGGTCAATCGAGCAACTCTATTATGAAGTTATGGCTGTGTCGATGGGGGGAAAAATATTAGGGCTCAAGAACCTATTGAAACCCATTTGATTTGATGCCAAAAATAAAGGCATAATTACATATATCATGAGATATATCCTTGTATATGATATTATTCTATGATTGAGTCACTTACTGACAGATAGGAAGGTACCCCACCCAAACACACACCTTTATTTAACGACCTTCTCAGAGCTAGTGGGTATGGTGGTCCTAGACAGCATAGCTTCAACAAGTATTCTTGTCCCCATGGAAACCAGTGTCTTGAGGGAGAAGGGAATAAGAAATTCCTTCAAGCAATCTCACAAACAATAGTCTTCAAACAAGCTTTCCCACCCACTACTACTATCACTCCTGCTACTCACACTGAACTACACCTACTGACCTTACTACACTTGGTTCAATCAACACTTGCTTAATATGGTAGAACTGGCTTGTATGCATAGTGAATGTTGATTGTGTCTCTACCAGGATCAACCTTAGATCCAATGTTTGATGTAGTGGGTTAAGTAGGTGATGAAGGAGATAAAGATGGAGGACCAAAAGGTTGTAGAGCTAGATCATATTTTCAAGTTACTCTGTCATTCCCTCCCTGCAAAGGCACGTAAAAGTTGGGTTTTATCCAATAGCAGTACTATGAAAGGCATAGGTCAATGGGGTAGCTTGAGTTTTGAGGGTCGTTTTATAAAGCCAACCAAACGCATAGTCATATTGCCATTGAATACACATGTAAAGTGTTGTTTTTGTTGTTATGTTATATGCCTAAATATTCAGTATCCAGTGTAACAAGTACATGTAACCTAATTACACTAAGGGCACATAATAAGCATTTCCACAATACATGGTTTATAGAATAATGCCCATCAATATAACTAGAACAAGGTAGTAGTACTGATCAAGCTTTGTGATCTACGTAATACAAGTCAGTCTGTTTGAGCGTGGTTACCATTAGTATTCATAACAGCTTAACTCTAGTTTGATTATGGTTCTACTTGTGTTTAGTCTACTATAACAATGGAAACAAGAGAAAGCTAAGATGATTACTTCTATTATGTGAATAGGATAAGCAATGGAGTTATAACTAGCATCATTTATGCAACAAGTTATCATTAGGTGGTAAGTGAAACCAATACACAGTGAAATCAAACATGATGTTTATTTCGTAATCAATTCAACTACTTGTTACACAGAGTAATGTAAAACAACCCGTAGATCAAATTCCATGTCAAATATTGGTTTGTTTTATTAGCTAAGTGTGTTCCATAATCAAGAAAAAGTATATTGTGTATAATTATGAATTTACTATATCTGTACTGTGAATAGAGTAGAAAAAAATGTACAGCATTAAGCTTCTTGTATTGAGTTAGTGTAAGCATTGATAAGAAATTCAAAAGGATGAAGACAGATGCAAATAAACTTTGAACAAATAAATCTTCACAGGTGGTGATTCCTGAACATCATCCTTTAATCATGGGGGACACAGAATGCAAGATAATGAATGAGCAATATTTCCAGTGGGGAAGAGTTTATCAAATGTTCAACTCTGGGGATTTCTCAGAACTCATCCATAATGATCTTGAACATGACCTCAGTATTAGCATTTACAAGAATGTGACCAAATCAGGCCTCCATAGGATTGCTTCCAGATCTCTTGTTCTTCCTTGTGTGGAGGTAATCTCATAGCTCATATGCCAAGTGGACTTGTCAAATAGATGGATCCTAAACCAACACCAGAACCCAATTGGAGGCTACCATACCTTCAACATATTGTCAATAAATTTCCTCCTAGAGCCTGAAGTATGTCTATCTAAGGAATGGATGAAAAGGGCTATGGATGAGGTACCTCCAAGCATGCTACTAAAAAATGGTGGTACCTCCTAGCATGCTACTAAAAAATGGTGGTTTTATGCTAAAATATTTAAGACCAAGATATCAAAGTTTTATCCAACTACTAGATTGAAGCATCATTTCAGAATAGTGATGTTGTTGCTGACCAGACTCTATGGAGAAAAGGATGGCACCGTGTTTCATGAATCATGGGTGCCTATGGTGAATGAAATTTGTACTCATGGGTCAGCATTCAATTGAAGTGCAATCATGTCCCCTTCATTATATAAAGCTTTCTGGGAAGTGAAGAGTGCCAAACCTACTAGTTTCTTTATGTCCAGCTACCTTTGGGACTCCATCTGTTCAGAAAATGAATTTCTAGAACTAGAATGGAAATAGTCGAAGTATTTTCCTCCAGTACATATTTAATGCAAGCTATTATGGGTTTACAAGCATAAATCAGAGATTACAAGAATATGCAACCATTTTATTGCTCCAGTGTGCTCTTTGTTATTTGAGAAAGAGTGTCCATGCCTCTTGGAACAAGCACAGGCAATCATAGAAGGCATTGGAGACTGGTATTTTCATGAACAGGGAATCTACATCAGAGTTTATGCCATATGGTGCATCGAGAGCTCCTCATCTACTACATTTATATTCTCCAAACAGAGTGGTTCTGTTGGAAATATTATATCAAACATTTTCTCATCGAGTGACATGTACTCTTAAGAGGGAAAAGAGGTCAATATGGTCTAAGTTGCCTATCAGGATTGGATACTATGGAGTTGATGGCACCAGCCAAGCCATGAAAGAGGCCAATGAAATTGAATCATATCATTTTGGAGAGATAAGATTCAAGAGACATGATCTTGAAGCTATGATTATTAGTGATTGTGTTGCTGTCAACCAGATGCGGTTTTATGCTCATGAGAGGGATATTGATGAGGAAATCTTCAAGACACTTATTTATCCATACGAGGTTAAAGAAAAGCTAAGTCAAGGACCTCAGAAGAAATCCAAATAGACCCATTCTTCACCTATTTCAACCTCCAAGAAGAAGTTGAAAAGCTCCAGAGGGCATTGGAATAGGTGAAGGAGATGAAGGAAGCATTGGAGAAAGAAGAAAATGGACTTAAGAGGAGGATTGAAGAAGAGCAAGCAACGAAGGAGGTAGAAGAACAGAGAAGGAAAGCATAACAAGATGACCTGGTGAAACAATTGGCTTTGGAAACTGAACAAAGAATCAAGCAGCAAGAAAAACAAAGGAAAAGAGATGATGAGCTTCAGAGGAAAAGAGATGAGGAATTCCAAAGGAAGAAGGACTAATATATGTGGAAAGGGAAAAGGATTGAACACCTTGACATTCCATCGTCTCCGAAGATAAACCCCACTCCTCAGTTTCTAGTGGAACCATGTTAGATTGAATGAATGGAGAAGGAGAATTTTTTCCCCGTGACCATGTCTGATCCAATAGTGGTATTGAAAACATTCAATTATGAATACAAGAAGAACAAAGACGACAGGAGAGTTTCCAAAAAGGATAATTTTGGGAGAGAGATTTCTGAGGAGGTTCTCATTCATGAAACAATAGCTGATCCAGAGATGACTGCAGCTGCCATTATTACCATAGCCCAAGCAACAGGTGATAATGTTGCCAAGTTGAAGAGAAAGGTCTATGATGCTCAATGCTGCTAAGAGAAAGGTCTATGAAAGGTCTATGATTAGGGCAGTGCTACTAAGCAAAGAATTACAGAGCTAGAATTCCAGCAGCAAGGTGAAATAGACTCAGTTAAAGAGTTCAAAGGGAAATCACTTGAGATCCAAGAGGAACTGATTTTGGTTCAAAAATAATTCTACAGGATCATTCAGGGCATCAAAGATAAAACTCCTAAGTTTGATGATTATATAAAGAGGGTGGGGCCTGTCAAGGAAGAATCGGAGAATATTCTAAATATGCTAGATGACATCATTCAATGGAAAATACAGTATCCTGATGAGGGGGTAGACATTCCTCAGCTCAACGACTTGGAGAAAATAATTTGTTTTTCTGAAGCTTGGAAATGTCTCGACAAGGCTAGAGCCCTAGAGGAAAACGCTCAGGAAGCTTTCAAATTTTGCTTCAAGCTTGAAGAAGAGGTTGATGCAGTCTTAAATAACTTCAAGTTGTCGACGTTCCAATCAACCTTTGGTCCTGTACCTGTGGAGCAGTGCATAGAATAAAAGGAGAGAGTGATAGACAGTTGCAAGCAAGAGATCCAGGCATTAAAATTTATCACCGTGGACAACACAATTTATTTGAAGATTTGCAGAATACAATCCTAATGCAAATTAAAAGGCAGGTGTGTCTATTTCTAACAAGTTTTGCATAGGTACGAGGCTATGGCAGTAAGAGACATACAACTACTGGGTATATAAGAAGAATGATGAGTAGTTAATCTAGAACCTGGGTCAATCTAACATTTTTTCCCTTTAATCTCATATAATTTTATAAAATTTCTGGCCAGATGAGAAGTTTCTATTTGACTAAAAGCCTAAAAGATATTAAATTTTTGGCACTATGCTCCAATGGGTTTAAAATTAATAAGGTCACAACTCCACTAACATTTACAAGAAACCTCATAACATAAATAAGTAGAGAGAGACGGAATAAAAGAAAACCATCATATACATACTTAAGTTTCTTTTCCCAGCTTCCAGTTGCAAGCAAGTTCATTGCTGGAATCCATGCAATTTCCTTAATAGGTGCATCATGCATAGCCACAGTCACTGGCTGACCCCGAGTCAGCAGTGGCCACATTTTAGCTTGTTTATCACAACCAACAGAGAAAACAACAATGCCATTGCCCTTCCATGTCGAGCAAAGAACCTGTCTACGAAGCATTACATAATGTAAAAACTTAGAAGCATACTCTGAAACTTCAGTAATGGTTCTTGCCATAAGTAAGCTACATCGTTGGTTCCTGCATGCATATTACAACTTCTGGATAAACTTCACAAGAAAAATGAACAAGTAATAGAATTCCAACCACAATTTGAAGAACCTCACCGGTTGGTCATGTGACATTGTTGTTTTTGGCATTCCAGCCCCAATTTGAACGACCTTCCAGCATCTAACCTGCCAATCTACGTTCCAAAATATAACAGAAGATCAAAACAAAACAAAGCACCAGTCCCAAATTATTACAATAATATCACTATCCCCAAAATCTCAGATGAACGAGTCCACATTTCAGTAAATGGAAACAGTTGAGAACACGAGGAAGCGCAGAAGAATGCCTAAATTCACACTTACGATGACCTCAATCCCTCAATTTTTCCTGTTTAAAGGTCCCCGGAAACCATCACTGCAAAAAAAATTATTGGCCAAAAATGCTCAACCCTCAAATCTCCAGGAACTGCAGCCTCTGTTGTTTTTCCAGTAAGAGTCTCCTTGCGCTCGTCTCCCTGCCCCCTCATACTTTAGCTTTCCCTCCAATTGATAAGCCACGAAATTTCAAATGCTTAACACACCCACCAAATTTCAAATGTTTAACATACTTTTTGACATATGTTTTGTCATATTAAAAATAAATAAAACAAGTTGTAAAATTTTATTAATTTTATTTTTTCATTAGAAAAATAGTTATTCAATTTAATCTAGGCTAAATAGGGGTAATATTTGTAATATAGTCATAATAATCTATTTTTAAGTTTATAGCTAAGCTAGAGAGTGAGACTTTTTGTGATCTCATTGTTTGTAGGCCTCTCATTGTGATCTCATTGTTTGTAGGACAAAGGACGTGAGTTCGCTAAACTCTATAAAGGTGTACATACTCTGCCCCTTTAGATTTGAACCTATTACCTCAGGAAGCACATGTTCTTAACCATTGTAAAGATATAGAAAAAGTTGGAAATTTTCTCCAATATTCAAATATTAGGACCCATGGCTTCTACTCAAAAAAAGGTAGAAGCTTCTACTCAAAAAGGTAAAAGCTTCTACTCAAAAAAAAATCCATGAGGTTTGAAGAGGATTTTATTATGCAAAAGCATACATGGAAACATAGAAAAGATATTGCAAAGAGTACATTAGTATAACAAAATCCAAATTCTATTAATGAATGAAATAGAAAAGAAATTATAAATTGCAAAGTGATACAAACTAATTGGAATGGTGGTAGCTTCTCTATGAAGAGAGATGTAGCAACTACTCTTAATCACAAGAAAACATTACAAGATGTCAAAACTACCTTTGAACATAAAGTATAATGTCTAAAGATGTAAAAACCCTAAAATCCAAAATCCTAGCCCTAGGAAATGATGTGTCAAAAAGGATGTGGGCCCGAAGAGGCTAATTGATATATCAAATTCCCGAGGATACAAATTTTGCATGCAAACTCCATGTAGGACATTTCTTGGACCATTACAATCCATACTACATGTCTTTAGCCTATGAGAAATGCCAAAAATGAAAGGGAAATGCCCAAAAAAGGCACAAGAAGTTTGAGACCTAAAACATTATAATATAACTACCAAGACATGGAATAATGTTGAATCAATGGAACAAGTGGGTGGTCACTAGCATTCTATTGAATCAATTGCCTCCCCTTATGAATAAGTGATCCATTTTGTGTCGAGTTCCTTCGTCAAGTGGGGAGACTTTGTTGAATATGGATCCTAGTGAGACGCGTGCACCAAATTAGGAACATGAGGTGCCTATTAGAGGTGGAAAATATGGTTGAAGTAGCTCCACATTAAATATAAGGTTTGAGCCAAACAAAAGGGAATATTTGATTTAGAAGCATCTTCACCTACAACCTTTGTGTTGCGGTAAGGCTTATATCATAATGGCGAGTCGAGGGGGCACTTCCAATGGGATCTTAAGAGGTGTTCTTTATACAAATGCAACCATACCTTATCTCCGACCCTAAACTTATGTGGCACTCTAATCTAGGTGGATATTGGTGGCCATCCACCTCTTTCACTAAGTCAATGGTTCTTTATCTTCTTATCATTTTTTCTATGGTTTTTTGGGTCCTGAACTTCTACGGTCATTTTTAGGCCCTAAATGATGTTTTTTGGGCCATTTAGGGGTCCAGAGGTTTTCATGTCATTCCCTAGGCCCAGCCAAAAGTTGTAATCTTAAATATAGTTCTTTCAAATGGACTTATTGTGTACCCCAAATAGAGATTTTATGCAAAAGTTGCACCACTGGGAAGTTGATTCTAGGGTTACGGTTTTAACTTTTAAACCTATAGGGTTCTTTATTTATGTTAAAACATATGATGAAACTAACATAAACAATGAACAAACTATGCAATCGTGACCTACAAGCACCTTGATCACAACATGTTTGTAAAATTGAATAACTTGTACCGAGAAAGCTTGAGCAAGGTTAGAGCTTAGAAACAAAGCATGAAGAATCAGGAACCTTATTTTTGTCTTCAGGGAAAATGTAGATGCAGGCAGGAAGGGAACCCTTTCTCTCTCTAGCGAGAAAAGGTAAATGTTAGTGTTTTATTTTTGTTAAAACAATATCATCCTTTTCCTCTCATTCTATCGAAGGGACTGGGCTATTTCAAGTGTATAATTTTTATTATTATATCACCATAAGGTATGGAAAATTATTTGGCATGGTATGCTAGGAAACTATAAGTCATGCTAGTGTGCCATAGTAGCATGCGGCCAAGATGTTTTAGGTGCCAGGGTGTGCCAACACATGCTAGGAAGTGTTAGGGAGTCATAGGGACACATAAGGGAGCATTAGGTGAACATAATGCATGCAAATGATCAATTAAGAGATTGTGACAAGAAGTGTTTGTGAGTTATAGGTGTGCTAAGGAGGGAGTGACAAGGTATGCTAGCCACTGCTAAGGTAGCTAGAGGCCAAGGAAAATTGCCAAGATGTCTCAGGCTCTAGGGTGTGCCAATGCACGTCAAAGAGTGTTATGGAATGCCAGGGAAAAACAAGGGAGCACTAGTTTCAAATGCATGTAAATGAATAAAATAAGAGTGTGTGACGGGGATTGTTAGTGAGTTCTAGGTGTGCTAAGGAGGGAGTGACAAGGTATGTTATGTAGTTCCAAGGAATGCTAGAGTGCCAGGGAGACCTGCCAATATGTGCCAAGTGTCAGGGTGTGCCAATGTGTGCCAGGGAGTGCTAGGGAGTGCCATGAAAACACGAGGGAGAACTAGTTCAAAATGCATGGAAATGAACAGATAAGAGTGTGTGATAGGGTGTGTCAACGAGTTCCAAGTGTGTTAAGGAGGGAGTGGAAATGTTATATGCTAGGCAATACCAAGGCATGCTAGAGTGCCAGGGAATGTCAGGTAATGGTAGGGTTTGTTATGGAGTTCCAAATCATGCCAAGGAATGCAAGGGATGCTAACATGTGCCACATAGCTCCAAGGGATTGTTAGATATTCCAGGTGTTATGGCATGTTAAGATGTAAACTATGTTGCTTAGTTGTTTTATGGCCATGGTTGGCCATGAGCCTTGAATTGGTAACTTGCTCAGTGGGATGAGTTAAGATTGGACATGAGTAGCCTAAGATGAGTCAAGTAGTAAATGCAACTTGGTCAAGTTGTTGTAGTCGAGGCAGGACTTGGTTGGGTTCCCGAATCTAAAAAAAAATAAGGGTAGTTATGAGGACATGATAGTTAAGTAGTGAAAGGGCGTGCCAATGAATGAAAAGGTGTGATGACACATTCCATATAGTGTCAATACATGTTGCGGAGTGTTTGGGAGTGTTAGGGAATCACAAGGGAGGACTAGTTCAAAGTGCATGGAAACGAACAAATAAGAGTGTCTTCTAGGGAGTGTTAGTGAATTCCAAGTGCCCCATGGATGAAGTGTGTTAGGATAATTTCATAATAGGACTTGCAAGAGGCAAGCCTATGATTGTGATAAGGGGATGGACAAAGAAGTTTCGGACAAAGGGAGACTTTGGGCTAGACACAAAACTATTTTTTCATTGACTTGGTTGGGTTCCCAAATCACAAAAAAAGGTAAGGTTATCTATGAGGGCATGGAAACTATGGAGTGTAAAGGTGTGTATGGAATCCCAAGAAGTGCTACCACATACTAGAAATTTCCAAGGCATGTTAGGCAATCCAAGATGTGCTAGGTGCTAGGGTGTAGCACGAACGCATGCTAGGGAATGTTATGGAAACAGAAGGGAGGACTAGTTTCAATTGCATGGAAATGAAATAATAAGAGTGTGTGATAGGGAATTTTAGCAAGTTATAGGTGTGATAAGGAGGAAGTGACAAGGTATGATAGGTAGTGCCAAGGCATGATAGAGTGCTAGAAAAGAATACCAAGATGTGCCAAGTTCCAGGGTGTGCCAATGTGTGCCATAGAGTGTTAGGGAGTGCTAGAGAAACACAAGGGAGAATTATGTCATAATGCATGGAAATGAATGAATAAGAGTGAGTGAAAAGGAGTCTCAACGAGTTCCAAGTGTGCTAAGGAGGAGTGCCAAGGCATGCTTGGAAGTGTTGAGGAATGTTAGAGTGTTAGTGCGACATGCAGCAAAGATGTCCCAACGCGTGCAAGGATGTGTTAATTGGGAGTGCTTGGGAAACACAAGGGAGCACTACTTCAAAATGCATAGAAAAGAAAAAATAAGAGTTTGTGATTGGAAGTGTTAGCGAGTTCCAGGTGTTCTAAGGAGGGAGTGACAAGGTATGCTAGGCAGTGTTAAGGCATGCTAGAGGCCAAGGTGACATGCGAATATGTCCTAGGTGCTGGGGTGTACCAACACGTGCAAAGGAGTGTTAAGGAATGCTATGGAAACACAAGGGAGAACTAGGTAAAAATGCATGAAAATGAATGAATACGAGTTTGTGACTGGGAGTGTCAATGAGATCTAGGTGTGCTAAGGGGAGAGTGACAAGATATCCTAGGTAGTGCCAAGGAATGCTAGAGTGCTAGGGAGAAATTCCAAGATGTGATAGGTGTTAGGGTGTGCCAATGCGTGCTAGGGAGTGTTAGGGAGTGTTAGGGAAACACAAGGAATCACTAGATCAAAATTGATAGAAATTAATGAAGAAGAGTGTGTGACATGGAGTTTCAATGATTTCTAGGTGTGTTAAGGGGGGAGTGACAAGGTTATATGCTAGGAAATGCCTCTATAGAGAAACCCACAAAATAATTATAGGTGCTTTTAGAGAAGTAGGTGTTTTTTTTCTCTCATAGATGTTCCCCTAAGCTTTCCAACCATCTTTGTGCTCAAGGTGTTACTAGAATTCGTTGGTTTTATGTGTTCCCTTCAAATTTGTTCACAACTAGAAGATGGAAAAGCACCCATGATTTGGGCATGCAGGGTTCTTTTGTTGTGGAGTGGGACAGGTTCACCAAATCCCTGATTGTCAATGGTCTTACACTATCTGAGGAGGATGATTCTTTTGAATGGGCCTGTAACTGCTCATCCTGGCATGTCACAGCTCACCATGCCTATTGTGCTATATCATAAAGCTACCCTTTTCAAAGGGTTCGTTGGTGACATTCAAAATTATGGGATTAGCCTATTGCCCCTAAACTAAAATGTTTTATCTCACTTTCCTTAGAGAATTGTATTCAAACTTGGGACTGCCTATTGCGGAAAATTTTTCATGGGCCAAATGTATGTGTTCTCTGCACAAAATATTCAGAAATTGTCAATAGTTTATTTTTTAATTGTGCCTCTTCTAGGTCCCTCTGGTCATTTATCTTAGGGGTATTAAAATCATAGGTTAATGGCTCGATATCGCCACTGTACCAGTGCCTTCATTGGTGTGATCAAAATGGGGGAAATTATAAAGAACTATACATTTTCATTACATGGGGTATTTGGAAAACCCAAAATAATCTCATCTTTGAAAGTAGACCCAAAGATATCACTACAATCATGGGCTAGATTTTGGGATTTTGGATTATGTCAAGCCTTGGAAGCCTCCCAGAAGTCAATCCTTCTGCCTCCACCTACTTCTCTATTTGAAAATGTTGGATTCTTTGATGGAGCGTATCAAGACGAGGTTTGCGGAGGGGGAGCCACCATTTTCCTTCCTGATAATGTTTCCTTTTACATCTAGTTGACTGCAAGTGCAGGCACAAATACTAAAGCATAAGTGGTGGATGCTTGGACACTATTATTTTTTGTAGTCTCTTTGAATATATCCATTATGCATGTTTTTTTTTATTCAAAGTGTGTGGTGTATTGGTTGTTTGGAAAGGGCCATTTGCGGGTCCTCTCACTAAAGCACTGGATGGAATGAATTCAAAATCTCAAAGGTCTCATTAATTTTTTTTTCTTTTAGTACATATTGAGAGAATGGAATCAGAAGGCAGACCTCCTATCCAAAAAAGCTTTGCAAGTGGAGGATCATTGCATTTTTTTTATTTTTATTTTAAGAAAAGGTAGAAGCAACTTAACATTTTTTCTTGATTATATTAAGTTGTTTCTCATTCTATTCTTTGTTTATTTTAATTTTTCCCAAACACCTATGTTGAATCCAGCAAGGGTGAGCTTTGAAAGCAGAGCCATATTGCAATAATTCAAGAGAGATTTAGTCATTTTGTTTTTCAGAATTCTTGTTTTTATGGAGAATTCCAAATCAAACAGTGAAATGAAATGAAAACATTGAAAACAATAAAATGACCATAAATAAATGAAATGCATGCCAAGAAAACTTAATATTTAATGAAATGTATGTGTTTTTATCATGGAAATAGGACAAAAGAAGTGTCCAAACTTTTAATAAAATATTTAATCGTAGATGTATAAATATTATTAATAGACAAGGAATTGAATACCTAAATTTCAGAATGATATCTCTCGAGAAACAATTATCTATCCATCTATGCACAATGATGTTTCTCATATTGAGAAAATTGGCTAACATGCAGATTTCCTTCAAATAGAAACTCTAAGAATGCATATGATTCATTAAACAGTTGATCATGCAAAGAAGGGAGTACTAAATTTATGAAATGAGTGGTCATAGAGTAGTTTGTAAAGGAAAAGGATCTGATGTAATATTGATTCCCAAAAACCATCAAATTAGTTTCCATTAATCTCAGCCAACTATTATGAAAAAATAGATAAACAAGGGCACAAAGGGATGTTTCTCCCCAAAATTGGTCAATTACAAAGGAGGGTAATTAAAAATAAAAGACATTAAGATCAGTAGGTGAATACTTCATTTGATGTCAAGGTCGAGTTGAGCTTGTGCTAGTTGGGTTAAGCTTGTGTAGAAAAAGAACTTAATATAATGAAGCTCGTTCAATGAACTTGCACAACTGATATCAATAAGATAAAAAAACCCAACATGAAATAACAACGATAAAATTGAAAGCAGAGTGGTTTACATAGTTAGTTTTATGGATAAAATAATTGATTTCCTACTAGCAAGAATCATAGGGTGGGAAAACATGATTAAAATGAATGAATATGCTATGAAATTATGTGGGATAAAATTTGACCAAGGGAAATAAGGGTATAATAAGATACGATGTGTAGTAATTACTCAAACCACCATTTATATATTTAAACTATCAAGATGACACATTTTTATGAGTAAAATTATGAAACACCATGGAACAATTCAACATAGAATTTATGTCCAAAACATTTAAGAGTTAGAATAGAGTCTTTAAGTGATCACAATAAAAATAATACACATTAGAGATATATACATGGATCATACATATCAAGTTAAAGTGATCGCTAAAGTAACATCTTACTACACCAAATGTCCTAGATGGCCAAGGCAAGGTGTCATCAAACCAATTATACAATCATTCGTATATCTCAATTGGAGAATTATTAATGTCATAAGAATCACAACGGTTGATATCTCAATCAAAATTTAAAATTATCCTCTAAAAACTCATATATAAAGTGGGGTAGCAAGTCCTTTGACATCCAACTTGTGACTTGCAATTGGAAATCCTCAACAGTCTCTTTGCAGAAATAATGTCCAATTAATGGGTTCAATAAGAGGTATGCGGCCCCACCGATTTGATAGTTGAAGAAGTTTGAATATTGGCTTGTAAATTTTTGTCCCTAAGTAGGCAAGGCAACATGGAAGGAGGTGACTCCCTTGGAAAAGTTCAAAAGGGGAAGGCCACATAAGGTCTTATATAAAGATCCAAATCCAAGGACCTCCCTCATAAAAATAGTTAGACATGTATTGAAAGAAAGTATATAACGACCATCTAAATCTTAATAAAAATAGAACATCCTTTGAATCCCATAATAAATGGAGCATCTATAGATGAGGTGATCCTCTAACTAAATGTTGTGTATATGGAAAAGCTAGAAGATGTTATTGAGAAGAGGAGTATCATGATGTCATTAGTTTCAACTAGACACTAATGTAAACCCACTTTGAAACCACCAAGGGGGATATGAAGGGTAACATCTAGTGCTCTTGTGTGTATGAGGGTTAAAAAATAAGACCCCTCTTATTTGCATGAAGTGTTCCTAGTACAAATCTGTCTTAGAGTCAAGGCCATAAAAAGATGAATTCCAAGTACTAAATTTATTGTTTATAAATAACCTCTTTAACAACTTGACACAAACATATAATGATGTCATTTAAATTGGAGGTGTATGTCACTTGAATCGTGTTACAAATTTAATCTCTCTCCCACAAAAAGGTGTCATACTCCCTTGTGATGATGCATCAGCCCTAATGGATAACAATCTCGTGATGAGTTGAGATTGGACATGAGTAGCATAACATGAGTTATAGGTAGTTCTTAGGTGAACAAGGCATATGTTCAATTTCCACGACACATGAGAATCTTGGTTTTGTCTTAGAATGTTTGATGCAAACACACTCAAGTGCCACAACACATCTACTTTAATGCACAACTAAATCTACACAAATCAAGGAATCAACTAGTGCACATGATAATTTTACCTTTTTCAAACCCTTCTTCATTATATTAAAAACTACAATACAACAGGCTAGAGCTCTTGTACCATGGATTGTGACCCTTTAAAATCACATTGATATAAGGAATACAACTAGGGCTTGTTGTTAATCCTTTGACAACTGATCTATCTTGAACAAGACAACACTTGACCTACTTGTTGATGGTGGCCACACACAACCCTTTTAGTCCACTAGGGCTAGTTGGCTAGCCCACTTGACTGCTACTTAATTCCTTCAAAGTTTGCACATCCTTAGGCCCTATACACCTGACCTTCTACCAATCTTGTTTTCCTTCACAAGTACAAGAGTTAGGGCTCTTCTTTGACAGTCACTTAACAACCCTCCAACTGTACTTGGACTGCCATCAATCTGCCCAACCACAGTCAATTATTTTTATTGATCTAGGGCTCACAATATTGTCTTCATCTAGGGCTCTTAAGATATTCCACCTAACAATGGTTTGAGTTCTCTCAAAATCATTGTTCTTGTGTATTGACAATTTGATCTTTGTTGTGCAATCTATGAACAAATTTGAACTACTCCTATTATCGTCCTTCTAATATTTTTGTAGATGACTGAAGTAGGGTCACAAATAAGCCACTGACAATCCATTGACTAATTTTTTATAGGTTGCTTCAGATCTCCGTCTAAAACTCTATGGATATTCCACCGAAATCAACTCCTCTGCATGTCAATCCATTCTTCATATGACACATTTCTTCTGAATGCTCAATCTTCTACTCAGGTTCCACCCTCTTTTGGATCTTCTATCCCCACACATACTGAATTTGAAAACCATCTTCCAGATCTATGATCTATATTGCATAAATAAACCTTGCTCTAAGGGTCACAACCGCTCTTCTTCTACGAAAATTTGTCACAGTCTTAAGGGCATACCTTATGAGCTAAACATGCTAGGAAATTGTCCTGTCTAGGGCACTATACTTATGTACTTATAATTTTTGTAAAACAAACCCTATCCACCCATAGAAAAAACCACGACTCTTGCCTCCATAAGAGACTCAACCTAGCTCACATGGATCCATAGATTATGGGCATTTCTTCGATTGAATCTTGACATGAACTTCAAATCTCAATGTCTACCCTCAAACTAGGGTTACCTCTGTCAATATCACACTTGCATCTACTTTTGTTATGTCTCTAAATTACAATGCAAGACGTCCTCCATTTATGTTGGTCTTATCACAGACCTTGCGGCCTACTAACCACCACAAGACAAGATCGTATCAACCCTCTCTTCTATTTCATGTAGAAAATCTAACCAATGGGATTTAATTTGATCTTGTAATGTACTAAAACAAGATACTAAATCCTTCCTACAATTTGTGGAAACAAAACACGATCGCACAATACATATAAGTAAGAGAAATAAATTATCAATCGCACAACACAATATGTATATGGGGAAGCAACTACTCAAAACCCCTCTATCTCTATTGTGTATTGATTCAAGAAATCATGAAACAATACAATGCTTAATATCTCATGAGATTCTCTGACACTCTGCTAATTGTCTCCTATTGATCTAGGCAAAATCGATCTAGTACTTAGCCAATTATCAAACTTCCTTCAGCTTGCGTTGCTCACGTAATTCCTAGGAAATTAGCTCCCTATTAATTAGGAAAATCAACCTTCCTTTATTTTTGCAATCCATCATGGCATCCCAATGACTTTATAATTGCACATGGGAAATTTTGTATAAATACAATTGATAGTTATGTTCCCTTTAACCTTTGTCTCAACTGGGTCTTCCTCAGAACTGACATGCATGCAACTATTAATAGTGAATTATCAGTTATATGATTGATCACTCATTGTGAATTAAATCTAGTTTAATTCAATGGACCTCTCACTAGCTCACAACTCAGTTAGAACTAGTTAAACTGATTTTAACTCAATTAATTGAGTTAACTAATTCACACCTACACCCCACTAATGCATCATCTGCAACTGAACCCCCAAAATATTAGAATCCATCTACATGCCTCATATTAGACCCTCGTGATCTGGACATATGTAGGAACGCAATAAAATACAGAAATAAACATAAACACAGAGATGCGGTAGGAATAACACTTCATTTTATTAATATCAAATAGTGAAAAATTCTTATAGACATAATGGAAAAAAAATAGCTCAGGCGATGGTAGCATATCACTAAGAAGAGATGTGGCGGCTACATGCCTCTAAACTGTGTTACAATAAGGCTCAAGGGCCTTTTTATTATAGAAAAATAAGAGAAAACTCTAACCCAAGAAGATGTAACACCAAGAGTTTATTTGCCCCATTGGGGGTAGTTGGGCAACCAACTTCCCGGGGTCATAACTTGGTCATATGATCTCCGTTTGATGCACATGATACCTCGTCAAAAATTAGATCTCTCTGAGGAATACAACTTCTAACGCATTTTGTATGAAATCGCCAAACCTTCCATGCCCAAGGAATGTCGTTTGGGGACTCAAAAATGCTCCAGAAGTTCAGGACCCGAAAAACTAACAAAAATAGTAAATTGTGATATAATTAAGGAAACTGAAACACTAAAATAGACAATGGTGAGGGCCCAAGTGGAATAGGTGGGTGGCCACCAATATCCACATTGATCAACTCAACTTGAATTTCTTGGGAAAACTCAGTCATCATGACTTAGTTAACTGACCCAGGTTGTTATGAGATGAAATTACAATTTATTAGCCAATTTATTTAAGGGAAAATAAATTAGACGCCTCACATTCCTCACTCCTGGTACATCAAAATTCCTCACCAGTGTGGGTGCATTTTTTTTTCCTTTCTGGTTACCAATTTCACTGTTTCTTGTTGCAAATTTCAACACTCGCTTTCAACAATAAAGGAATTCAATCTATCCTAATTTGATACCTTTGGAATTCTGCATGCAACACTTCTCTAGTGTTGTTTGCACCTGCAAATCCTAAAACTGAATAGCCTCCGAACAAATGAATCAATGTAATGCATTTGTGATCAGAGTCTTCTGACTGCTACTAGCTATTGCACTTGCCTACTAGACTCTCTGCGTTTCTGTTGACCTCTGCATCCGTGCCCTTTGCATTGTTGCCCACTCTGATATGCGCTCCAGTATCTGATATCTATCACTCTGATTTATGTCTTCCTGACATCTGGCTGCATCAATCTAACTGATCCTTCCTACTACTATTATATTGTGGATTCCTCGTAGCTAGGTTCGATCCATGAGACACACCATCTCAATGTACCTTGCCCAAATTTCTTATCTTGGGATTATGTCTACACATCACCCCACCTTTAACTTATATGTGTGGCTGCATGTGCTCCCTCTGGCCATCTGCCTCGAAATTCCCCTCTCATGTAGGTCTCTGCTTGAGTGAACACTTCCACTCAGTTTCCTCTCTTCTTCTCCAATTCTGGCCACAACCTCATGAGACTGCTTCTAAGGCTACATGTTGAGAGGTAATTTTCCCTCCCTATCAACAACCAAGTCTCTAACCTCTGATTTTCTCCTCAAACCTTTGCATGCATCTGGTACCTCAAGTGCATATAGGTTCTTGACTCATGCACATTGTAATTGTCCCGCCATTGTAAAATTTTCTAAAAAAGAGTTTATTTTAAATTGACGATATCTCCCTCATCCGAGCTCCGAATTGATTTTCCATTTGGGTAGTTTTTTTGCAAGGAATACAAATATGATATTTTTTTTTTGAAAATTTTACACCAAAATCTTCAGATATTCTCTGAAAACTCACCGCCCAAAAAATTCCTTCTCTGATGCCATTTAGAAAATATAACCAATGAGATTCAATCTGATCTTGTAATGTACTAAAACAAGATATTGAATCCTTCCTACAATTTTTGGAAACAAAATACGATCACACAATCACATATAATTAAGAGAAATAAATTATCAATCACACAAAACAAGATGTATATGGGGAAAGAAACTTCTCAAAACCGCTCTATCTCTATTGTGTATTAAGTCAAGGAATCATGAAACGATACAATGCTTAATCTCTCATGATATTCTCCAGCACTCTGCCAATTGTTTCCTGTCGATCTAGGAAAACTTGATCCAGTACTTAGCCAATTCCCAGCCTTCCTTCAGCGTGCCTTACTCATAAAATTCCTAGGGAATTAGCTCCCTATTAATTAGGAAAATTGGTCTTCCTTGATTGCACAATCCATCATGGCATCCCAATGACTTTATAATTGCACACGGGAAATTTTGTATAAATACAACTGATAGTTATGTTCCCTTTAACCTCTGTCTCAACTTGGTCTTCCTCGGAACTGACATGCATGTAAATATTAATAGTGAATTATCAGTTATCTGATTGATCACTCATTGTGAATTAAACCTAATTTAATTCATTAGCCGACCTCTCACTAGCTCATCACTTAGTTAGAACTATTTAAACTTATTTTAACTCATTTAATTGAGTTAAGTAATTCACACCTGCACCCCACTAATGCATAAATTGCAACTGGACTAAAAAAATATTAGATTAATACCTCTACATGGCTCATCTTAGTCCCCTCAACTCGAATTTCTTGAGCTAACGTAGTCATCATAACCTAGTTAACTGACACAAGTTGTTATGAAATGAAATTACAATTTATTGTCCAAATTATTTAAGGGAAAAATAAATTAGACGCCCTACATTCCTCACTCCTCGCGCATCAAAATTCCTCACTAGTGTGGGTGCATTTTTTTTTTTCCTTTCTGGTTTCCAATTTCAATCTTGTTGCAAATTTCAACATTTCAGAATTTGATGCAGCCTTCACACAAATACACCATTGAAATCACATGTCCAGATTCTCATGAGCGACCTCTCTTAAGCTCGATCTGCCATAAGAGAACCAACAATATGCCATCCTACTTCCTATCTCGAACCGGTCATTAAGGTATGCAACATTCTTGTGAACCCTCACATGATGATCTTTCTCTTGGAGAATGATCATGGCCTCCCTTTAGCAACCCTTACTCAACCCTCTTACTCAACCTACTTTAGGACTACATCTCTCTTCGTCCCCTTGATCAAATGAGCTCCTTCTCACTTGATGTTCTTTCCTTCATCCTAAGGCCTCCTTAAATAGTTTTTCCTAGACCTATTAGGAACCCTCTAGAACTTACAGGTGTTATCCACTTAGACCTTAGGAAATATTAATTTTCCTTTTTATTTTTCTTTTAGATTTTAAACCCCATCTTGGGTCCAAAATCCCCTTGCTTGGCTTCCTTTCCCACAAAGCCTTTTGTGACCAAACTCACATAAACCAATCTCACTAGGTTTGCAGAGTACCTCCCAAGCTACACAATTCAACAACATAGTCTAGTTGTAGTAACCGTAACTTGGTCAACCTCTTGTATTCAAGAGAGGGCTCAGTTGGGTTCCCAAGTTGCAAATTAAGTAAGGGTAATTGTGAGGGCATGATAGCTAGGGAGGGTTAGGGCATGCACATTAGGAATGAAAAGGCATTCTAACACATGTTGGATAATGTCAATGCATGGTGAAGAGTGTTAGGGAGTGTCAAGGCATATCAAGGGATAACTAGGTTAAAATGCACGGAAAGGAACAAATAAGAATGTGTGCCAGGGAATGTTAGCGAATTCAAGTGTGCTAAGGACGAAGTGTGTTAGGAGAAGTTCAAAATAGGATTTACAAGAGGCAAGCCTACGGTTGTTATATGGGGCTTGACATAGCAGTTTTAGACAAAGGGAGATCACTTTGTGCTAGGCACAACATTGTTTTTCCTTTAGCTATTTTTTTTATATGAGATGTGACACAGTTTGGCTACATTCTCATGTTTTAAACTATTCTAGATAATTTCATATTGTACATTGTTGTGTATAAGTGTTGGGGCACTCGAATTGTGTCGGCTTATATCTTGTGTGCCTTATGCATCTTGTGGTTCTTGCAAACTCTCAGTTAATGTTCTATTATTTATATGAATTGAACATACATGTGAAATATTTATTATGTAATCTATGTTTCTTAGTTGTTTTATGGCCATGGCTAGATCATGTGATCCTTGTCTTAGTAACTAGTCAAGTGGGACAAGTTGAGCAAGAACATGAGTAGAATAAGATGAGTTATAGGCAGTTCTTAGGTGAACAAGGCACAATATACTTGTAGTAGGTGCAATTGGTCAAGTTGTTTTGGTTGAAGCAAGCCATTATTGTCACGTGAACTCCAATATCCAAGGAATTGATTGGGTTCCCAAGATGCGAAAAAATGTAAAGGCTAGTTGTGAGGACATGAGTGCCAAGGCATGATAGGGAATGCTAATATATGTTAGATAGTAGGAAGGCATGTCAAACATGCTAAGATGTGCCAAGTGATAAGGCATGCCAAGATATGCAAGGGCATGTCAATGCATGCTAGGGACTGTCAATGCAACAAAAGGGAGAAACAAGTTAAACTACAAGGAAATGAACACATAAGAGGGATAATAATTCATCAATTTACCTTTTCCAAGAGGGGCATACTAGGCACACCAACACTACTAGGTGCCAATAGGTTCAAAGTGCAAAGTCTTAGTGCATTCTAAGTGCCAAGTATTCCTTTTTTTCTTCTCATCTACTTTCCAACAATTGATCTCAAATAAATTTAATATTAAACCATGCCAAATTATACCAAGGCATGTCAACATATTCCATACATGCTAAGACTTTCCAAGCTCCAATACGTGCCAAGTGCCAATATGTGTCAGAGTGTTAGGCATGCTATGAAGTGGAAGGGCATGTTGAAGAGTGGTAAGGTGTGCTAGAGAGTGCTAATGCATGTTGGGGAGTGTTAAGGAGTACTAGGACAAAAAATCAAGGGAGCACTAGGTCAAAATTGATGGAATTTAATGAATATGAGGAAAAAGTGCCAGTGACTAGTGTTAATGAGTGTTAGTTGTCATGACAAGAATGGAATGATTAGGTATGATAATGATTGGTAAGGCATGCTAGGGAATATCAATGCATGTCAAGAAATATCAAAGTGTGATTGGGAGTTATAGGGTGTGCTAATTATATGTGCCAAATAGTGCCAAGATATGCTAATACATGCCAGGAGCTAAGGATGTGCAGGGTTCCAGGGTATGTCAATATGTGTCAAGAAGTTTCAAGGGAAAAAAAGGAAGAACCAATAAGAGGGTTAATAAGTCGAGACTTTATCTTTTTCAAACGGGGCATGCTAAACACACTAATAATAGGTCCCAAAACATGCCAAGTGGAATTGCGTCCCAAGTGCTAATGTATGTCAATTCATTCACCCAAGGTGTTCCGAGGCATGCTAGAGACTACATTCATGCCAACACATGCTATGAGAGTTCTATGTTGTGCCAGCGCATGCCACCATGTGCTTGGGCATCAGTGTCATGACAATATGTTCTAGGTACAAAGATGTTCCAAGACATGCGAGGTGCCAAGAAATGTTAGTGTGTGCCAAAGCATTAATTTAAAGTGTGCCCGGATTGTTGAGGAGTGTTAGGTATTTCTCATTAATAGAATTGAAAAAGCTTGATTATGTATTAAATAATATGTTTCCTACACACACTAGTGGGACTTTATCTAAACGGAATTTTCTAGATAATAAACTTGATAGATATGAATCATGTGTTGACTCATAGGTCTATTCGACTAGTCATTACTTGAAGGAAATGATACACACTAATTACTTCTTAAAAAATTGACTGAATATAACCATTATGGCCTTGGAAATATTATAAAAGAGACTCCACAATAATGGTATTAAATCATTATCTTTTTAAAATAAATATATTAACATGCACATAACGTCATCAAAATCTCATTGGAATGATCAATGGTGATGAACATTTTTTGACCGTCACCAAAAGTAATAAAAATAACATTGGTGAGGTTCATTAAAAGTCTGTCACTAGAAGTGTCACCAAAGAGAGAATTAGTGATGGGCCTTTAACGACACTCACCAAAAGTTTCATTGAAAGTGGCTTTGGTGACGGACCTTACAGGACCATCACTAGATACAATTACAACGAAACTTTTTTAAGAACCGTCACCATATGTGACATTAGTGATGGACCTTAAAGTTCCGTCACAAACATGAACCTCACCAATGTCCTTTTTTCTTGTAGTGGTGGCAGCTCAAAATTACAGTTTGAGTTTGAGAAAAAAAAAATATAACACCTACACTACATTTTGATGTCGATGACAAGTGTGGTAGAGATAAAGAGAGGTATGTTCCTATGCTAGATTGTGATGTGCAAACATTGGGATGCTTTAGTCTAGCCATTACTCTTTTTGAGGAAGTGTTAATGACTACCCTATTTAAGAAGACAAAAAAAAATTTCCGACATGTTTTTGAGCCTACTTAGATGGCTTACTACACTTGGACGGGGATATGCTACACTTCTCTTAATTTGATTCCCCCTTGAAAACAATCCATATTTACAAATGATTGATAATGTGAGAAAAGGTCCTGAATTCAGAGGAGGAATATCATCAAGAAGGTAGGAAAAAACTTTCTGCCACTCTTGCAATCACCCTAGAAGCCTTAACGCATGATGAAATGGGTATCATGTCATGCCTTTTTTCTACACTAGAAAATGGGAATTCAACCAACATATGACAAAATCCTGAGCGTGGATGGAGATAATGGAGCAGACTGTAGTTCTATTTTTCCTCACAATGAGAGTAATAAGACACTCATTAATGAAGGGAAATCCAAAAGATCCCTTAATGTTTAGGAGACCAACACTCCTATCTGTGATTTTTAATATGGTAGAAACTTTGGCATCCATAATTATGTGCATCTCCAATCAACATTGCCTATTAAATTTGAATAAAATAGTGCAAGATCTGATATTTTCTCCTTTGAAAGTCATCCCACATATGACATGGACTCTGATGAGGAATAAAATAAGGTTGATCATATCATCAAGCCGTTTTGTGAACCATATGAGACAAAGGCAGAAAGGTCCATTCCATTTGTTGAAGGAATCCTTATTGAAGATGATTCATCTTATAACATTGAAAGAGAAAACCAATATCTAGGAAAACAAGAGGACTTATGCACACCCATAATTGATTAACTACATAGTGAGAAAAATCATTTCCGGGTTTGTCTCTTATCATTGCTAGGTATGATAATTGATATTCAAAGGAGTTTCTTCTCCTAACTATAAATTATATTCAGGTAGCTTTAAATTCTCATATAAAATATCCTCCTGTCTGCAACACTGATGTTCATGCAACATAAAAATTTTCATGTGTTTGATCTATAAACGTTGGAACTTACAAACTTGAGGATAATGATGGATCTATGGCTTGAGGCGGTCAAGTATTATCTCCCCTCAGATTTCCTAGAAAAATGTCTACCACAACATGATGCTATAATTTATCAATACCCTACCTGTCCAAGAGTATTCTGATCTTGAATATGGGATCCTAAAGCTCGCTAGAAATATCCCAGCAAAATGCCCTCATCTAAGCCTAATTTCTCTGAATGTTTCATTCATAAAGGCGGGGTCACAGCAAAATTACTAAGAGAAAGACCATGTGGATCAACTACTCATGTCGAAATGATGGTATATTGGATTAGGTGTGGGTTGCACTTGATTTTGAAAGAGTTAACACAACATGGATAAAGAACATTTACTACAATAGGAACCTCGACAATGGGGTTCTAATAACATGGCCAAAAATCCAAAATTGACAAAGTACAATTTAATGAGAATTAATTAGTCAAAAGTACAATGTGGATCAACGACTCGTGTCGAAATGATGGTATATTGGACTAGGCAAGGGTTGCAATATCATTGGAAAGAGTGAACAAAACGGGAATAAATAGTAACTTGGAGAAGGAATAAAAGGAATCGTAGTCTTGGTTTCACGTATATGGATGGTAAAACAAGAAAGTAAAAACATTTGGGACACCATAAAAATTGGCAACTCATTTTTTCTAAGAGATATCCAAAAGAGACATCCAAAAGCACATTATTTTATAGGGAAACACTTAAAAATCCTCCTTTTGGAAAATACATCCTTCACATTAGGGAAATTTTTCCATCTACATTTCCAATAGAGATATGTAGATAAATGTTTCTTGAATTTTCCCAAAAAGGGGAAAAATAAAAAAACCTTTTCGGGAAAATGCATTTCCCTCTATGTTTCACAACATTTCCCAAAATAGATATATGGAAAAATGTTTCTTGGAGAATCGTACAACAAAAAGACACCTTGGGAACATGGGAAACATGGAGGTGCCCCGTCCCACCCTAAGGGACACATCCCCATAGAACAGTGGTTTTTTCATTCATTTAGTGGCATTTCTGAGTCATCATTGCTCATTTGTTTATGAATACAAAGTCTATCATATACTTCTATGTTGGATGGTAAGCATGTGTCAAAGCCCTATAACAAGGGGAGCTACTTTGCATAGAATGAACGACAAGGCCTAACAATTGGGACTAGACTTTCATAGTTGCAATATAAGCATGTGGACAACAACATAGTGGAAATTCATTATAATATAGAGACCTTAAAAAACCATATTTTCTTAATGATCATAGAGGCTTTGGTATTTCACTTGCACTGAGAATATCATGTATTGTCATCTATCGGTAAGGTACATCTATAAGACCTCATTTACAAATACTTCCAAAAGTCTGGCTTAGAAATATTACTTTTATTTTAACAATCAAAGAAATTGTCTAACAATTATTTTTGACTAGTGTAAAAGCATAGCTAGGAAAGAATGGAAAGGTGTGGTGGGAAATATCTAACATGTAGAAATCATGAACAAAATAAGTAGGAAGTGATGTTATCCCAAATCATGGTGTAAACTGACCAGTATTAAAAAATTTCCACTACATACTGTCACACTAGTGTGTTTGTAGCAAAAAAAATGGTACTGCTGAAGGTATAACTACATAAATGTAAAAGAAAATATCCATGGTACAAAATTTTCAGTTTCAACCATAGATATGAACTTAAAACACATTTTGGATAAGAAAGTGCATACTTGTTCAAATGCTGAGAAAAATTCCAGAAACTGCAATGTTGATCCAACATCATTTGAAGAAAATTCTATGCCTGAAATCAACTGCCTTGGCTTCCGTTGAGGAAAAATTAAAGGATTTTTATATGCAGGAATTTACCTCAAAAATACCGTGACACGTGAGTAAATCAGAAATAGAAGAAAATCTTGTAGCCTTAGCTACATTGACAAGAATTCTAGTAGGAGCACAACCTTGCTTTTTTCTGCAATAATGAATTCAACAACTTTATTTCTGGAAATCTCAGACAAAGTTTCCTATCAAAACCTGATTGAAAATTTGAGTTATAAAAAGAAACAAAAGAATTAGCATGTTTTTTTCCTAGGTGCATTTCTATATTCAATTTTACATGCAAATACTGCAATTGAAAATACTTCTGCACTTTGGACACTTCCACTCCTCAGATTTAGCAACCTGTTCAACTTTTTCTCCATATCTAGCACATTTACCCTTTATTTTTTCTTATAAGAAAGGTTGACAGAGCATAAAGGCCAAGCATATATACTTCAAATTTTAGCCCGTGGTCACAAGCGTTGTCATTTTCCGCCACTGCAAGATGCAAACATTCGATCTTATTGTCATTCTAGAACATTAGAACTCCTTTTTCTTGTGGTTAAGAGATGAAAAGCATAATTTGGCTCCTTGCCATATTCAATTTATGATTTCGCTGACATCAACATGTGAGTGACACTCTGTTAAGATTAATAGCCAAGGCTTAAAAGTTCCTATGACTTTCATCTGGGGATGAAGGGATTTTATTTTAATTTTGAGTTGGTGAAATTGGACTTAAATGTAATTCCTAGTGATGATTATTATAAAAAATAAACAAATATTCAATATATTTCATTAACAAGTTTGAGAAATTCTCAAGGATGATACAATTACCAATTTGTTACATATAAACATATAACAAGATTTTTACTTATGTACCTATTTACTTAACCAAAGGCTAGATTGAACATGTTTTCTTCCTTCCAAAATAGGGAAGTACCAATATCATAGTTTTTCATTCCAACAAGAACAACATAGCCAAACTATGAAACAATGATCCATATTCCACAATTAAGCGAGTGAAAAAGTAAGTGAAACTTTATTTCTTGTAGAGTCATGAATTTTGGGCACTCCTTTAGTTTTGATACACAATTAGGCTAGTGAAAACTGAGGGAACATTTCTTTCTTGTATTGTTATGAAGTCTGGGCACTCTAGTTGGCGATATTTCTCTTTTTGCGTGTTAGGTTCTAATAGTGCAGGGTTTCAAGATCAATTTTTGTCACAGTTAAAAAATAAACCTCCAACATTCTAGAACATAACACATAGAAAAGTAGTATCTAATAAACCATAGAAAATTACAAACTAGGTGAATACACGTTGCTTGAAAGAAAGGTTCACACCGTGCGGGGGCGAGATTATTTAAAACAGAGTCGATGTTATGAAGAATTATTTCACACTATCACTGACATACCCTTGCAACAGAAGTGAAGCCTGTAACCTTAGCTGGATGGACAAGAATTCTAGTAGGAGCACAACCTTGCTTTTTCCTGCAATAATGAATTCAAAAACTTTATTTCTGGAAATCTCAGACAATGTTTCCTATCAAAACCTTATTGAAAATTTGAATTATAAAAAGAAACATAACAATTAGCATGATTTTTCCTAGGTGCATTTCTATATTCAGGTTTACATGAAAGTATTGCAATTGCAGATACTTCTACACTTTGGACACTTCCACTCCTCAGATTTAGCAACCTCTTCAACGTTTTCTCCATATATGGTGCATTTACCCTTTATTTTTGCTTAGAAGACAAGTTGACATAGCATAAATGCCAGTCATATAGACTTGAAATTTTAGCCCATGGTCACAAGTGTTTTCATACTCCACCACTGCAAGATGCAAACATTCAATCTTATCATCATTCCAGACCATCATAACTCCTTTTGCTTGTGGTTAAGAGATGAAAATAATAATTCGGCTCCTTGCCATATTCAATTTATGATTTCGCTAACATAAACATGCAAGGAGTAACACTATGTTAATATTAATAGCCAAGTCTTAATAGTCCCTATGAATTTCATCTGGGGATGAAGGGATCTGATTTTAATTTTGAGTTGGTGAATTTGGGCTTGAATGTAATTCGTAGTGATGATTATTATGAAAATTAAATAAATATTAAATATATTTCGTTAACAAGTTTGAAAACTTCTCAAAGATGATACAATTACCAATCTGTTACATATAAACATATGAGAATATTTTTACTTATAAACCTATTTCATTAACCAAAGGCTAGATTGAACAAGTTTTCTTCCCTCCAAAATAGGGAAGTACCAATATCATAGTTTTTCATTCCATCAAGAACAACATAGCCAAACTATGAAATACTTATCCAGATTCCACAATTAAGCTAGTGAAAAAGTAAGAGAAAATTTCCTTCTTGTAGAGTCATGAAGTCCGGGCACTCCTCTAGCTATGATACACAATTAGGCCAGTGAAAATTGAGGGAAGCTTTCTTTCTTGTTGTGTTATGACGTTTGGGCACTCTAGTTGGTGATCTTTCTTTTTCTACCTGTTATGTTCTGATAGTGCAGCGATTTAAGATCAAGTTCTATCATAGTTAAAAAATAAACCTACAACATTCTAGAACATAACGCATAGAAAAGTAGAAACTAGAAAAAGAAATGTTTCTTGAAAGAAAGTATAAATGTTCACACTGCGCGGGGGTGAGATAATTTAAAACAGAGTCGATTTTCCAAATAATTCTTCCTTACTATCACTAACATACCCTTGAAATAGGAGCAAAGCCTGTAGCCTTAGCTGCATGGAAAATAATTCCAATAGGAGCACAACCTTGATTTTTCTTGCAATAATGAATTCAAAAACTTTATTTCTGGAAATGTCAGACAATGTTTCCTATCAAAACATGATTGAAAATTTGAGTTATAAAATGAAACATAACAATTAGCATGCTTTTGCCTAGGTGCATTTCTATATTCCAGTTTACCTGCAAATATTGCAATTGCAGATGATTTTGCACTTTGGACACTCCCACTCCTCAGATTTAGCAACCTCTTCAATTTTTTCTCAATATCTGGCACATTTACCATTTATGTTTTCTCAGAAGAGAGGTTGACAGAGCATAAAGGCCAGACATTTATACTTGAAATTTTAGCCCGTGGTCACGAGTGTTGTCATTTTCTACCATTGCAAGATGAAAACATTCGATCTTATCATTATTCCAGGCCATCAGAGCTCCTTTTTCTTGTGGTTAAGAGATGAAAATCAGAATTTGGCTTCTTTCCATATTCAATTTATGATTTCACTGACATCAACATGCAAGGATTAACACTCTGTTAAGATTAATAGCCAAGGTTTAAAAGCTCCTATGACTTTCATCTGGGGATGAAGGGATTTTATTTTAATTTTGAGTTTGTGAAGTTGAGCTTAAATGTAAATCCTAGTGATGATTATTATGAAAATTAAATAAATATTCAATATATTTCGTTAACAAGTTTGAGAACTTCTTAAAGATGATACAATTACCAATCTGTTACATATAAACATATAACATGATTTTTACTTATGTACCTATTTCATTAACCAAAGGATAGATTGAACATGTTTCCTTCCCTCCAAAATAGGGAAGTACCAATATCATAACTTTTCATTGAAGTGCCGATATCATATTTTTTCATTCCAACGAGAACAACATAGCCAAACTATGAAACATTGATCCAGATTCAATAACTAAGCCAGTGAAAAAGGAAGAAAAGCTTTCTTTATTGTAGAGTCATGAAGTCTAGGCACTCCTCTAGTTATGATACATAATTAGGCCAGCGAAAATTGAGGGAAACTTTCTTTCTTGCAGTGCTAAGAAGTCTGGGCACTCTAGTTGTTGATCTTTCTCTTTCTACGTCTTATGTTTTAATAGTGCAGGGTTTCAAGATCAAGTTTTGTGACAGCTAAAAAATAAATCTCCAACATTATAGAACATAACACATAGAAAATTAGAATCCGATAAACCATAGAAAAGTAGAAACTAGGTGAAGACACGCTACTTGAAAGAAAGTATGAAGGTTCACACCATGCGGGGGCAAGATAATTTAAAACGGAGTCGATGTTCCAAATAATTCTTCCACACTATCACCAACATACCCTTGCAATGGAATCAAAGCATGTAGCCTTAGCTGCATGGATAAGAATTCCAGTAGCATCAAAACCTTGCTTTTTCCTGCAATACTGAATTTAGCAACTTTATTTCTGGAAATCTTAGACAATGTTTCCTATCAAAACCTAATTGAAAATTTGAGTTATAAAAAGAAACATAATAATTAGCATGCTTTTGCCTAGGTGCATTTTTATATTCAATTTTACATGAAAATATTGCAATTGCAGATACTTCTGCACTTTGGACACTTCCACTCCTCAGATTTAGCAGCCTCGTTCACTTTTTCTCCATTTGTCAAATTATTAGTGTGCATGGAATTACTATGAATCTGAGTATATTAATGAAGCCTTAAATAATAATTTCAACCTTTTATCCCTGAACAAGTGTATATATATATATATATAATGTGTGTGAAAGAGATAGGCAAGCACACAGGTGAAAGCATGAAATATTGACAAGCATTTTAATGGACGTGTTTATGGATTTAACCAACTGCAAAGTAGGTGGTATATTAAACTAACCTATTAATCAAACACTTAGGGAAAATTTTTTGTGTGCATGATTTCTTGCCAACAACATTCTTACAAGACGCCACGAATTCCAGTGTCTTTTGTCGGCACTGCTACAATCTCAAGTGATGTGATCAGAATTAAAAATCCGTGTGAAAGCATAAAATGTGGAATTCATATCAAGAGAGAGAGGTAAATACCCCCCTACACACCTGGTGGCAAGTCTTGCCATTTTCAGAATCATAAATTCTCCCTCTAATAACACACACTTCTAAAGACTTTGTCCGCTTCCTGGCCCCATCTGAAGCTTAAACATTCTATTTGAAAGTTCCTGCTTGGGGAGAAGGCATGTCTCTTTGTTATCTGCTAGTAAGTCTTGATTAGTATCAAACCTCAAATATTCCGAGTTGGCCTTTTCATCTCTTTTCTCATGAATTTTTTTTTTTTGAAGAGCTTCTTGGGGAGGACATTTTTGTTGTTGTTGTCGTATGTTTGCTTGAGTCATGATCTTTGTCACTTTTGAGATGAGATAAGGCTTGTTTTTAAGGGATTTCTTTGGACTCATCCCAATTTCACCCTCACGGCATTTTGTGCCATCGGTCACCTTAAATGGGCTCCTTTTGTCCTCAGCCTTTACTTCATTTCCACCAGTTACAACACTTGCAATAATAGCATTGCCATTCTTCAAGGTGTTCTTCTCTGGAACTCTCCGATTATTTGGGATTTCATTTCTAGGTGAGGACAAGTTCTTCTTTGCGAGGGGAGTTGAAGGATGATCATGACATTGTTTGCAATTTGGTTCACTAACAGAGTTTGATGACCTAGTCTTTCTATAGCTACAAATTCCTAACCAAGGACTCCTCCTTATTTTCCGTGTTAGAGAAAGGACCATTTTTCCTTTGAAATTTTATATCATCAATATAGAAACCCAAAGATTCTATCTCCTGCATTGACATAAACCAAAAATCATGCATAGAACATCAAGAAAAATAAATTCCAGTGCAGAAATGACATCTTACAAGAAAATCAAAATTGATGAATATGACAGCTATTCCACCTTGTAGAAAAACATCTAAGAGTATTATCATACGTATCAATTGCTAGAAAACATGTGAGCCAAGGTGAAATACAAGACAAGGGAGTCCGTTACAAATAGTTACTGTGGTCGTTTTTCTTCGGATGATTTCGAAGCAGAACCATTTTTAAAAATAAAGATACAAAGCACTGATTATATAAATGGCCATATAAAGATCATCACTTCAATGTGGAAAAAAAAAATAATGGGCATAGGTAGTGAGATCCAAAAGAAGCAGCATCTTACCTGTTGTTGTTTAAGTAAATATCCCCATGGGAAAGAGGCTTCAATTTCCGCTCCCTATCTCTCTATTTCAATCTCAGAGTTGCTTCATTGCTGGTAAAAAAAAATAGCAGGAGATGACCAAAAAACTCCCTATCTCTCTATTTCAATTTGAGAGTTGAGATGACGAAAACAAAGTGATGTGTTTTGGGTGGGAAAAATGTTATTTTAACTCATAAAGGGTCTAAAATTTAAAGGAAAAATGAATACTCCCTTCCCTCCCTAAATTTTTCCAAACATCATTTTTAATATTATGCCCTCCAAATACCATTTTTAATATCATAATCATTGTTGTTTTGATAGATGTTGAGCACACTCTTGACTCCTTGTAAGTTTAAAATTTGATTTCAAAGGAAGCTTCAAAAATAAATTCAATTTCTTTCTAATAAATTTATTTTAAAAACATTGATGATGAATCAGACAATGAGTAGTTTCTTGTAAGTTCAACAATTAATTTAAAAGGAAACTTCAAAAATCCCTTCAATTTCATTCTAATAAATTTATTTTAAAAAAATTGATGATGAATTACATAATGAGCAGTTGTGATTTATCCATAAGTGTTTTTAAAGAGTTTAATTAATTAATTATTAAAATAAAATTGAGATAAAATAGTAAATTTAGGAGAGGTTTTTGGGTTCCACGTTTTTTCAACCCATGATTTTGCTCATGGTATTCTACCTGGCCAACAAGGGGGAATTAACCTGATCATAGGTCCCAACTAAACCTCCTCGCATCTAGAGTGGCTAATCCCAACGGTTTTTAAGAATTGTTAGAAGGGTTGGGGGAATAATGAGTTTGTGGTTAAGGGATTAGGGATTAGGGGATTAGGGTTAGAGGTTTAGGGCTTAGGGAATAATGAGTTATTGGTTAAGGGTATGGGGATTGGGGCTTATGGGTTAGGGGATTAAGGCACATTTAAGGGTTAGGGGAGTAATGATTTAGTGGTTAAGGGATTAGGGATTGGGGTTAGGGAAATAATGAGTTGTTGGTTAAGGGGTTAAGGATTGGAGGGCTAGGGGTTAGGGGATTTGGGCGCATTTAGGGGTTAGGAGAATAAAGAGTTAGTGGTTAAGGGATTAGGGATTGGGGGCTTAGGGGTTAGGGGATTTAGGCACAGTTAGGGGTTAGGTGAATAATGAGTTAGTGGTTAAGGTATTAGGGATTAGGGGCTTAGGGGTTAGGGGATTTAGCAGTTAAGGGTTTTACGGGTTAGGGATTAGGGGTTAATGCGTTATGGGTTAAGCGTTAACGATTTAGGGGTTTAGGGATTAAGGGGTTAGGAGTTTAGATGTTAGTGGTTTGGGGGTTTAAGGGTTCAGAGGTTTAGGGTTTAGGGGATTAAATGGGTTAGGGTTTTAGGGGGTTAAATGGGTTAGGGTTTTAGGGGGTTAAATGGGTTAGGGGTTGGTAATTAGGTTTTAAAGGGTTAGGGTTAAGGGTTTAGAGGGTTAAATGGGTTAGGGGTATAGGGGGTTAAATGCATTAGGGGTTTATGGGTATAAAGGGTTACATGGGTTAGGGGTTGGGAATTAAGGGTTAAGGGGATAGGCGTTTAGGGTTTAGGGGGTTAAATGGGTTAGGGTTTTAGAGATTTAGGGTGTTAGGGGATTTAGCAGTTAAGGATTTTAAGGGTTAGGGCCATTTGGGATTAATGGGGTTAGGGTTTAAGGGGTTAAATGGGTAAGGGTTTCAGGGTTTAGGGGGTTAAATGGGTTAGGGGTTGGGAATTATGGTTTAAACGGTTAGGGGTTAAGGGTTAGAGGTTTAGGGGTTAGTGGGTTAAATGGTTAGGGTTTTATAGGTTTATGGGGTTAGGGGATTTATTAGTTAATGATTCTAGGGGTTATAGGTTAGGGGTTAAGGGGTTAAGGGGTTAGAGGTTTAGGGTTTAGGTTTTAGGGGGTTAAATGGGTTAGGGGTTTAGAGGTTAGGGGTTAATGGGGTTAGTGTTTAGGGGGTTAAATTGGTTAGGTTCTTAAGGGTGTAGGGGGTTAAATGGGTTAGGGATCAGGAATTAGGGTTTAAGGGGTTAAATGGGTTAGGGATTTATGGGTATAGGGGGTTAAATGGGTTAGGGGTTTGGAATTACGGTTTAATGTGTTAGGGGTTAAGTGGTTAGAGGTTTAGGGTTTATGGGGTTAAGTGGGTTAGGGGTTTAGAGGTTTAGGGGGTTAGGGGATTTAACAGTTAATGCTTTTAGGGGTTAGGGGTTTAGGGGTTAATGGGGTTAGGGTATAGTGGGTTAAATCGGTTAGGGTTTAAGGGGTTTAAGGGGTTAAATGGGTTAGGGGTCGAGAATTAGGGTTTAAGGGGTTATGGGTTAAGGGTTTAGAGGTTTAGTGACCCCATGTTTATAATATTTCGAAGAGAGGTGAGATTCAAACCTAGGTTGTGAATTTCGTCGTTCAAAAAACACACACTAACTAATTTTGTGTGAAAACGATCATCAGAGGAAAGAATATACCACATATTATGATGATAATGGAATGGATAAAGGGTTTCTCAATTGATAGACAAATGAGTTAAAAAGAAAAAAATATCTAAAACAACAAAAATTCCAACCGAGTTCCGAACAAATGAATTAGCGTAGTAGAGAAACTGAGGTAATGAGGAGAATTAATTTAGAGATCCAGGGTTATCGCTTCACACATTTGCATGGGTGGATGTCTATCTATTCATATATAGCTCTAGTGATGTTGTATCTATATATAGTTGGAGTGACGTGGCTGCTTACACATCATATATGTTGTCTTCTATTTGGTGTTCTTTATGTTTTATATGTGTTTTGGTGCCTATGGCCCAACCATTTATGGACAATGTCCCTAGTCTCTCTTTTGTATTTTTTTTCATCTAGTGCATTTTTTTGTCAACAAACCTAGACGAGGTGAGACCACCTATTTTGTAATCGACTGTACGTACTCCTTTTTTCCTACATGAATAGAACATAGGCTCACAAAAAAACAAAGGTTCATACTTAAACTAATAAAGGTTCATACCTATTTACTAAATAGTTTTATAAATATATATTTTAGGTTTATCTATTTAGTATTTATCAAATGTAAATACGACAATTTAATACTACATTTAAATGAACTCACAAGTTTAACATAAGAAATGTTATATTTATCTATTTATTAAAAGTAGATATGAAGATTTAATTTTGGATTTAAAACAAGTCACAATTTTAACATAAATAAATGAAGTTTAAAAATTAAACTTTATGGAAAAATATTAAGTATAAATATAAATATTAATTTGACTGTATAAATATTACCTTTACTAAAATTATAATGAAGGAATTAGTTTAAGGTTGATAGATGATACATGCAATTATGTTAATTGTAGATGAATCGATCTGTAGTGTTAAACATTAGAGACAAAAGGGTATTCATAGTTTTTGTTATCACTTCAATAATTCTCAAAGGGTTGTTTATTTTTTTTTGGTTTAAAGAATATTAGAGGTAACCACAGACCTAATTTTAAGCCTTAGGATCTAGCCTTCCTAATTTTCAGAGAGGGCTCTCTCTATATGATTTATGTTTTTCGATTGTAGTTTATTTTAGTCTAGTTATGTAGGATTACTTGGGATTTTGATTTTGGATTTGGTTTCGTGGTGAAATCACTTACTCATATGGATAGATGTAGATATGTATTCCATTGGGCTAATGGATTCAAATTTTCAAGAAGCAGAAGTAGGATCAAGATTCTAAAGGCAAGTATTCACAGGGAAATATAGTTTAGTCACTTTAGATCCTTAGGCTGATGGTGAAAATGGTTTCAATCAGGGTAAGAGAGAAATTAAGGGTTCTCAAATCTAGATAATGAGTGAAGAGACATAGGTCAAGCGAAATAATGGAGAAATTAAGAATTCCATAATCTGGATATCAACAGAAAAACATATAAATGATAAAAAGTTCAAGACAGAGTGTAATTAAACATATTTTGTAATAGTATTCCAATTAAATCGTTTAGATTAATAAAACATATGAGCATGTGAAAACTTCAGAAAGAAACAATTGAACAAGTAGAAAGTACTTCACTATAGTGGCCCAACACATGAATCATGTAATATAATCTCTTTATTTCTTTAATCTAGTCTGCTGACTTAAAATTGGTACAATTACCCTCAGTTTCTAGAATAGTACAACTATAGAAATGTTCAACAATTCATCCACCCTCACTACTTCAAAAATGTGAAGTATTTATACAAAAACTCTTACAAAATACCCTAAAACAAACTTAGGAATTATTCGAGGAAAAATAAATATCTTCATGCAATAAGATAGAGACAACTATCTAACTAATGCAAATGTGTCCTTGCTTTTATTGAATTTATTGTTTTGTTGTTAATATTTTGTTGTTGATTTGTCTCTTCTTGTTGCTTGCTCAACGTAGGTTGTTTGTTAGGTAGTGAAGTGTCCTCTATGCTGGCAACTTTGACTTTGAATTTTACTAATACTCTTTAACTCTTATACTCTTTCACTCTGTCTCCATTTTCACTGTTACTGTTGTTCTTTACTGTAAACTGTAACTGTAAAAAAGCATGCTTTGTTTTATCTTTTCCTTACTAATATTTTTCTTATTTGATTGCCATGTTTGACCACTTTGATCTTCATAGTAAATCAGTCAATTTCTCCCAAAGTTCTACCTATGGTAACTTAATTTTCACCATCCTTCTGAATATCTCATCAACTTCTTTGTATTTTGAGAATGTATACTTGTTGACAAATAGGTGTTTCACCTCGTGTTGCAGGTAAAACTGATTCTCAAAATTCTTGTAGAGAACTTTCCCTGTTGGGATTCCTTGTGAAGAAGGCAGGTTGGCCTGATGCTTGGCCACCTCTCTGATCTTTTTATCATAATCATCTCTCTTCATTAGTCTATCATGAATGAATAATGGATTTGAAAGGCCCTTTTGTCTGAGAATGTCAAACTTCATCATGAACCTTGTGATGGAAAACTCCATATTTTGACACTTTTCTTCTAGCTATATCATCAAATTCCTTTTAGAAATTACCTTCTTGACTTCAAGAATTGTATCTGTCTTGTCAACTATACCAATATCTTCCAACTCTTGTCTATTCTTGGAATTAAGGAATTTGATGATTTCAATTGCCTCTTTAGGCTTCTTGTTAAGTTCTTCCTTTATCTTTTGGATAGCTTCACCTGATGATTTTATTAAGTCTTTCTATTCATAGATAACCTTTATGGATGGCCAAATACCATTGAGAGATGCAATGATATTGGCCCATAGATGTTGTCTAGATTTTTCCATTGGTTCTTTCAGTGTTAGATCTTTCTCTAACTTCTTCGATTTCTCATTCAACCTGTTTGATTTATGTTCTTCATCTTCTAGATTTTTCAGCTATTCTTTAAGTCTATTAATTTCATTTGTATTAATAAACATGTCCTTCATTTCTTTAACTAACATGCTTGCTTCATTAGTAGGTTGTGATGTTGTTGTATATGATTCTGTTGCTGAAGTTATTGTTGAAGTGACAGGCAGTGTTGTGGCCATTGGGACTTTAGGAGCCAATGGTTCTACTAATGTGGAAGGCACAGATGTTGTAACTATGGGAATTACAGTAACATGAACTTATTCTGTTGCCTTTTTCTCCTAGACCAGCTTTTCCATTTCATTCTCCATCTCTTTTATCTGGGAAGTCAATTGAAGAATGAAATTCATCATTTCATATTTTTGGCTCTGAATTTCTAGAATTTCTTTGGCCTGAGGGTGTTTTGTAGGAGGCATTTTAAGTTTCTTTCTTAATGCAGCGATGTCTTCATTCTTCTTTTTTATCAATTATTCTGCAAATTTTACATTATTAGGATCATATCCTACTTCAATTACTAAATCTTCCAAATATTTAATTCTATTGTATTTTCCCTGTGAAGATGTCGTTTCCAATTTGAGTTGATCCTTAATGTGTTCAAGATTGTTATGTAGCTTATGTACACTCATGGGCTTGGTGGTAATTTTAGAATAGATCATCTCCCCTGCCTACTTATGAAACTCAATTTGGTCCAGAGAATGAATATCCTTGGCCAAGACTTCAAAATTTATCTTTTTGTAATCATAAGATGACTTGGGAGTTTGAACTATGGGCTGAAGAAATGTCATCTGCATTTTTTTATTCTTATAGTCAAAGCCAGAAAGTAGCATGTTCTAGATGGCAGGAGTTTGTTTAAGATATTGTGAATATATATTTTAGTTTTAATTTCTTCATTTCTAGCTTTGATGTCCTTCTATGTTTCTTTGATATCCATTTCCTTCTCTGTTGGTTTGTTGGATGAGGAAACTTAACCACTGTGTTTCTTTTGAATCATCTGAGCTTTTCACAATGAGGGTTGGTGTGTTTCTTTAGAAACTACAAATGGTACATTATATTTCATTAATTATTCAGTATTAATCACTTCAAAAGTTTCCACTTCCTGATTGATAGGATTTATTTATTTTTTTCTTTCCGTACATCAATTTAAATTTAGTTTCTTTTGTTCTTTCCACAGTGTATGAGACTTCCTCTCTGATTTTTTTTGAGTTCCTGTCTTCTCGGGCTAGAGTTTGCAAGGTTTGAATAGTATCACATTGCTTCTCTGCCTCTTTCAAGGTGTTATCCAACCATTCAGAGTGGTTGGAGTATTTCTCAATTTCTCGTTTCTTCTGATGTACATAAGGAGTTAATTTGCATTTAACTCTCAATTTACTTATCAGTTCTAGAGGATCATAATACCACTGAAAATTGTGACTAAACTTGAAATCCTGCAAATGTTTTTCAGCCTCTGGACCTGCATCTCTATTGTTACAGATAAATGGCCAACCTGATTTTTTAATTTGAACTATGTCTTCTTCTTAGCTGCCAAGAAATTAATGGCATCAGAATAAAGAATGTCTAATATACTCAAGGGAAAATAACCTCATTGGGAGGTATTTGGGCAATTCATATGGAAGAAGATTTGATCCATATAACCTTATCTCTGTATGGTTTTGGTACAAGTACCAATCTCCTATTCTATTATGTTCTGAAAATTGTAGGACCTTCTTAATTTCCTCACTGATTCTGGGCTGCATGCTGCTGTTCAGAAGGTTGACCATAGGATAAATGATGGGATCAAGAAACTCTATATAAGTGGACTGTGTGGAAACTTTTTTGATTAATGGAGTCCAAAATATTACTAAGTGTGGGTTACCTTCTACATCGAGATTTTTAAGGTTGAGGGCAAATTTATCAAACTGAAAATACAAAAACATGTGAAATAGGAATGATCAATACTTGAAAACACCTTCTTCGGGAATTTTGACCAACTGTTCATGAATATTATCAACAAGGTATTGGGAAAAAATAAAAATGGTAGAAGGAGGTTGACCAGGTGTGAAAGTAGACAAAACTCCTAGTACTGCAACATCTACATGCTCATCCGTGAAATAACCAACAATAAAATACATCCAGATGATATGTCTGGTTCTTTCAGAAAATTTTCCAGATGGATAAGGATGATTTATCTTGGGAATTTCTACAGATGAAGGCATGAAAGCTTGAAATATCTGGAACCTCTTGGGGAAGTCCATATTTGGGTATAACTATGTAAGAGCCTCAATGGAAAAAGGGGTTTCATCTAGCCTAGATTGGATTTGGAGCATTTGATTGATTGACTCGACTGTAATAGTAAACAAAATTTCTTTTCCATGGGTAATGAGGGCTCTCTTATCAGGGAAATAGAATGATTGACAAAGTCTAATTACTTCTAGGCACTCAAAAGTCAATGGGACTACATACTTTGGAAAATTAGATTCCCAAAAGAAAATCTCATCTGCTTGATCTATGGATTTGTCATGGCTCCAGTAGTGGAGATCAAGAAGATTAAATTTAGTGACTTTGTCCTTAATTTAAAAATATCTATTAGCTAAGGGAGTATGTTCTACATCTACAACTGAAGGTTGCAGAGGATTGACTGATACAAGGATTTTCGGAAGCCATTATTTTGTTAAATTTCTTCAATTCAATAATATTTGACTTAGAAAAAACTGATTTAGGCCTGTACAAGCACCTCTGATAGATTATAACATTTTGCAAAAGGATTTAGGTTGAAATCAGGGGATTATGTATGGTCTGAAAAGGTATAAAATTTTTCAGCTAATCAAATTGTACTCTCTCTAAAAAAAAGGAAATTTCAGGACCTCATAGTTTCTGTGATAGGAAGACTAGGGTCTACAGAAAAGTATAGGGAGGCAATAGGCACTTTTGGTCTGTTAGAACTCTTAAATTGATTCAATTACTTTGAATTACTTCCTTATATCTTTAAGGAACAAGTCTTTGCTTTGAGGAATACCTGGATAAAATGAGGATTCTGGTTTCAGAAGGGTTCTAAGGTAGCAGAAGGATTTCTGAGGCTCTATTGGTCTCTATAAAGATTCAAATTCAGTTCTGCAATATCTTTGACAACAAATTCTTGCATTCTGGTTGAATTGGGCTTAAAATGAGGTCAGTAACATTTATTTTAGGTCGGTAACGCTCCTTCTACGTGAATTTGTAACTGAAAGGGTGAAAAGGGTGTAACGGGCGACTATATGCATTTTAATCAACAATGATTATAACATTGAATGCACGGTTAATTCAAATGAGCAGGTGGTTTTGACAACGGGTGAAAATACTACTCAGTGGTTTTCGCACTAGCCAAAGGTGGTTGGGGGTATATATTTCGAGGATGCGATGAAATGAAATGTGGACATGTAGCCAGGAGCGGAGCTTTGAAAACCACAGATATTGCAAGGTTTGGGTGTGGCTAAGGATCGGGCTATCCGATGTGCGACAAGGCTTGCTGGCCATTAGATCTGGTCAGTAATGATATGAAAAATGGGATGATGCGATGGGGTCACAAGATTGGATAGGCATGGGACCTAGGGTAATATGATGTGAAATATTACATGCATATAGCTTATGGTTTTAAATATTTATGGTCGGGTTTTAGGTTATGCGATCAGGTTAAATATAGAACCAATAGGGTTAGGGAAAGGGGGATTTTATAATAGGTGGGGTAATAATAAGGGGGCTCGGGATATATCAAATGTGGGGAAATTAAAATCATATGTTATATAAAAATAATGGGTTGGGAATAATATATAAAGGACTTAATATAATACATGTTTAAAAGGTATAATGGGAGCTAATACATAAAGTTGAATTTTAATACTATACAATGAAATGTTACCAAGTGCGGGAATTTCATTAAGTGTTAATGTAAAAACTTATATTGGGGAGGGATACTTGTAGTGGGGCCTAACATATCGATTTAAGCATTTAGGCTTAGGATAAAGTATTTTTATGGGTTTTATTAATAGAAGGAAATTAATAAAGTGGTTTTTTACTTTTCCAAAGATAAAATGTGTTTTAACTTAGGAAAATGGATTTTTTGCAAGGAAAAAGGAGTGAAATAAGGGGAAAGAATAAAAAAGAAGGGGAAGGGGTATTTTTACAAGGAGAGTGAATTTGGAGGGAAATTAGTAAGTATGAATTAATAATTTTTTGCTATCCATGCCTTGTGAAAACTACTTTTACCTACCCATCAACTACCCTAACATTTTTTCTTCATTTACATGGGTGCATTTCAGCTTTCAAACCCTTATTCATTTTTCTTTCAATCAGAAAAATAACTAATTCTATCATTATTTCTTCCAAGGGCTCAGATTAAATTTTTGAACTCCTTATTATTCTATACCTAACTACTTATTTGCCAAGATTAAACTGTTTCGCTAGATCTTTATTGTCTATCTATTAACATGAAATTTTAAAGCAATAAAATTCAAGATTAAGCAGTTTGACATTCATCCATTGTGACATTTTTAACAAGATGCACACAATTTTATTTTTTCAGTAAAATTCAAAAGTAGTGGCATTTGAATTTGCATCACTTTTGTGTTTTATTTTTATCTCTTTTTGTTGGGGTTCCTTTTTCATTCTTTTTGATCTTTTTTCTTTCAGGTCCTTTGAGTTTTCTTTTAGGACTTTTACCCTCTTTACATTTTTTGATTTTTAATACGAGAAAACAATTTTGTAGAAATAAAAGTATGTACATATTACAAGACTAATGAAAGTCAATTGAAAATTATGAATCCTTTTATTATAGGACCCTAACAATGGCTCCACATGGAGATGGCATTTCCTCGTGAAATGACAAGAACTTTAAGATCAATAACCTTGAAATTTAACTGTACCTGCCTTGGAACTTTTTTCTGAGCTCTGCATTATTCATACTTATGATATTTTGTCTTTGAAAGCTTAGGGCCTTCTCTCTAGGCTTCAACTTTGTAAGAAAAAAATTCAATCCAATCTAAAATTTGCAATGTTATGTACAATGCGTAAATTAAACAAATTGAACTAATGTTATTCTGGGGAATAGTAATTCTTCAACATTCTACGATTGATAGGTCCACCTGGAAGATATGATCCATCCAAATCCTTAAAAAATAATGCATTGTTACCTCTGTAACCATAAATGACATAGGGACCTTTCCATAAGAAATCAAATTTACCATGTTTACCTTTATTTCTCTCCTAGAATCCCACTTAAGAACTTTGTCACCTATGTAAAAATAATCTTCCTTAGTCTTATTGTCAAATATATTTTTAATATTATCTTGAACAACTTGTGAATTGAGATAGACTTCCTCCTTGGTTTGCTGCAAGTGTATGGTCTGATTTATCCTTCTTTGGATATTATTAGTTTCTACCTACACTTATTGGATCATATTAATTATTGGTACTCCTAAAGAGGATGGAAAAACAACATCCATCCCATAAACAAGATGATAAGGGGATGTACCAATTGAATTCTTTGTGGTGAGTCTATCTTCCCATAACACATTAACTAACCTTTTGTTCCATGTATTTTTATTGTCTTCTAGTAGCTCCTTGATGATGTTAACAATAATTTTACTGGATGATTAAGCAAGACCATTACCTTGAGGGTAGTAGGTTGTGGAATGGGAAAGGGTAATGTGGTATTTATTACAAAAATCAATCATCTTTTTAGACTTGAAAGAAACTGCATTATTACCAGTGATCTTCTGGGGGAACCCAAATCTAGACAATATAATGTTCTCTAAAAATGAGATTATGACATAATCAATGGCTTTCCTGCAACGAATGACTTCTATCCACTTAGTGAAAAAGTATGTGGCTGTCAAAATCCATTTGTGTTGGGCTAAGGATGGGGGGTGAATTTCACCAATGAAGTCTAGAACCCATTTCTGAAATGGCATTTCTGTGGAGATGGGTTCAAGGGGTAAATATAGTAGATTTTTATTCCCTTCAAATATTTGGCATTTGTGATAGGAGATCACATACTTTTTCACATCTGCAAATAGTGTAGGCCAGTAAAAACAAGTTCTCAAGATTTTTCTCTAGTTGACTTCCAGTAAAGGTGTCATCCACAGTCACCTGCATGAAATTCTTCCATAAATCTATCAGCTTTATCTTTAAGAAAAAAATTCAATAAACTTCCACCATGATCTTTCCAAAATAGAGCATTATCTATAATACAAAATTTCATTTCCTTTAAATTTAAAAATATATATTTAGTTCTTGATAATCTAGGAGGAGCTTGTAAATTTAGTAATACAAATATGATATCTGCATACCATGGTGAATCTGAAAAAGCTTCACTGATCTGTGGAGTCACCATCTCTTCCTGATCATCTAATTAGGCAATAAGATTTATATCTACTGCATGACAGTTTTATTCAACCACGAGTTTGGCTAAACCTTGGAATTTAATGATTTTGGTGGGCTTAATTTCCATGTCATATTCCAAAATAGTGGCAATCCATTTGCCTCTCTTACCATGAAGCCCATTGTGAGTCAGAATGTCCTTCACTACTAAATTTGAAACATAAGAAATGATATGTGAATATAAGATGTACACTCTAAATTCTTTGATAGCCTCACTAATGCTAGTGCCTACTTTTTCATTATGTTATACTTTAAAGTTACATATCTAAGTGATTTGCTAGAAAAAGCAATGGGCGTCTCATAGCCCTGATCATTCTTCTGCAGTAAGACTGCAGCAATAGTATGTTCCAAAGAAAAAGAAAAAGTAATAAAATCTTTTTTGAAATAAGGACTTATTAGGATAGGTGTTTTTTTCAAGGCTTGTTTGATTGATTAAAATGATTTTTTGTCATCTACTATCCTTTTAAGTGCTTAGTCTTTCTTTAACATGTTATTTAGTTCTCTAATTATTTCTGCTAAGTTTGAAATGAATCTCCTGAGAAAATTGATTTTACCTGAGAAAGCCTGCAATTATTTAATATTCCTAGGATGGATTATGTTCAAAATGGCCTCTATTCTAGCTAGGTATATTCTAATTCCTTCTTTTGATATTATATGCCCTAATACTTTACCTTCTTCTAGCCCGAAGAGAGTATTTTTGGGATTTAAAGAAATACCAAATTTCCTGCATTTGATAAACACTTATCTCAGATGATCTAGATTTCAATGTTAGTTTTTGAAAATACAATTATATCATCTAGATAGATTACAAGAAAATCATGAATTTATTTAGAAAAGTCGATATCCATAGTTCTTTGGAAAGTGGCTCCAGCATTCATTAATCCAAAATTCATTTTCAAATACATGAAAGTACCCCAAGGAGTATTAAATGCGATCTTTGGTTGGTATTATTTTTGAACTAAAATCTCGTTGTATCTGAAGAATCCATAAAGCAATGAAATCCTGGATGAGCCAACTACCCTATATAAAATATGATTCAAATAGGGGAAAGGGTAGTTATCTTCTAGGGATACTTTATTTAGGTTTGAGAAATCAACACATAGTATGATTTCCCCTATTTTCATCCTAGTAGGAACTAGGTTCAAAACCCAAATAGAATATTTGATAGGTGCAATTATCTAAGCTTCATACATTCACTTTACCTCTTTTTCAATTAAAGGCATTAAAACTAGATTGATTCTTCTAAGCTTCTGTTTGAAAGGTTTTTGATCTTATTTTATGGGTATTTTATGTTGTATTTTTCTAGTGTCATAAGATTTTAAGTCTTCATAACTCCATGCAAATACATCCTGAAATTCCTTAAACAGAGCTATGTATTTCAGTTTTTCTTTTTGAGGTAAGGCTTTAGAAAGTTTGATGAGTTTGGGCCTTTGTTTTGTTCCTGTATTGCATTATTCTATATCAGATCTTAATGGTTCCATATTTGGTTTTCTTGCAACAACATTTAAATAAAAAATATCTTATAATGGGGTTAATCCCTTAGGTAAAACGTTTTTCTCGAGGGAAAATTTTAAGGATGGACATTTATCTGTTTAGAAACTTTGGCGAATCTTAGTAGTCCCCAGTATGTAAATTGTAAACCTTTTGATGTTATTTTTGTAAAAATATTTAATTTTATAATCATTTTATATTAGTATATATAAATTTGTGGCGATTTTTAGGGTAAAATAATTTTATTCTATAAAATTTTGGCGAATCAATTAAAAAAAAATGGAAATTGGTGAATCTGTTTTTTGGAAAAAGCATGGAAAATTAGCCCGCCTGCGAATATTAGCCCATAAAAGTTCCCATGGGTTTAAAATGTTAGAATCATAATCTGTTATCTCTTCTACTTCTACCTTTTCTAGTTTATCTATTTCCACTTGAGTGAATTTAGTAGGTTCAGTGAAATCTAAATTATTTGAATCTATATGACTGTCCATTTTATCATCTACTGTACAGTATTTATATATGTTACAATTATAAAATTATCCCTCAGCATTCATGAAATGATAGATTTGAGTATCCTCTGAAAATACTTGCCAATATTTTAAGTTGTCTGGAATAGTGGGCTTGTGCATTACCTCTACTATATATTGGTGATTTGGCTGAAAAGGCAGATTACAGGTACTGGAAAAAGTTGCTAAACTATGTGCTTGTATGTTCTGTTTCCTTGGAATTACATCAAAATCACATTCAAGATATTTTTTATCAGATCTAAAATTGTTTCCCTGTATTGGCTTAGTCTAGGATTATACAAAGAATATTCTCCTCTAATTTGTCTTAAAATTAATTCAGAGTCTCCCATAATAGAAACTCTTTTGCCACCTAAATTTCTAACAAACTGCAGTCCTAAAATTAGAACTTCATACTCTGCCATATTGTTTGTACATTTGAAGTTTAATATAAAGGCATGACCTTCAGAATGATTGTTTTCCATATTGTGAATCCAAACTCCTGCTCCTGCTCCTAATTTGTTCACTAATCCATCAAAATCTAGGTGCCACATTGATTCATGAAATATGTTGCCACTATCTGGGTATTCCTTTTTCTGTTTTAATTTTGCGTTGTTCTCTATACCGGAATCAGAATTACATAAAATGAAAGAGTCCATATTAGTAGGTGTAGAATAAATTGGATAATTTCGAGGTGCTTCTACACTACTAACCATGTACTTCATTAAAGTCTCTCTGTGATAAGTGAAAATATTTCCTTTAAGATTTATTCTAAACACTAAGGACTCGTTAGTTCCCCAATATGGTCGCCAGGATGTTATCACTCCAATAATTCTCAAAGCGTTGTTTATTTTTATTTTTTGGTTTAAAGAATATTAGAGGTAACCATAGACCTACTTTCAAGCCTTATGATCTATCCTTCCTAATGCTCATAGAGGGCTCTATCTATATGATTTATCTTTTTTTATTGTAGTTGATTTTAGGCGAGTTATGTAGGATTAACTGGGATTTTGATTTCGGATTTGGTTTGTTGGTGAAATCACTTACTCAGATGGATAGATGTAGATTTGTATTCCATTGGGCTAATGGAGTCAAAGTGTCAAGCAGTAGAAGAAGGATCAAGGTTCTAAAGGGAAGTATTCACAAGGCAAGATAGTTTAGTCACTTAAGATCCTTATCCTGATGGTGAAAATGGTTTCAATCGGGGTAAGAGAGAAATTAAGGGTTCTGAAATCCAGATAATGTATGAAGAGACAGAGGTAAATCGAAATAAGGGAGAAATTAAGAATTCCCTAATCTAGATATCAGAATAAAAACATATAAATGATAAACAATTCAAGACAGAGTGTAATTAAAGATATTATCTAATAACATTCCAGTTATATTGTTTAGATTAAGCAAACATATGAGCATGTTAAAACTTAAAAAAAAAACAATTGAACAAGTAGAAAGTACTTCACTCTAGTGGCCCAACACATGAATCTTGTAATATCATATCTTTATTGATTTAATCCAGTCTGCTGACTTGAAATTGGTTTAATCACCCTCAGGTTCCAGAATAGTACAACTATAGAAATGTTCAACAATTCATCCACCCTCAATACTTCAAAAATGTGAAGTATTTATACAAAAACTCTTACAAAATATCCTAAAACAAACTTAGGAATTATTCAACGAAAAATAAATTTCTTCATGCAAGAAGATAGAGACAACTATCTAAATAATGCAAGTTGTCCCTTCTTTTATTGAATCGATTGTTTTGTTGTTAATATTGTGATGCTGATTTGTCTCTTCTTGTTGCTTGCTCAACGTAGGTTGTTTGTTAGGTAGTGGATTTTCGTCTATGTTGGCAACTTTCACTCTGACTTTTACTGATACTCTTTAACTCTATCTTTGTTTTCACTATTACTGTTTTTCTTTACTCCGAACTGTAACTGTAAAAAATCATGCTCTGTTTTACCTTTTCCTGACTAATATTTTTCTTATTTGACTCCCCTGTTCGATTGCTTTGATCTTCATAATAAATCAGTCAATTTCTCCCAAATGTCTGCCTCTCGTAACATAATTTTCACCATCCTTCTGAATATCTCATCAGCTTCTGTGTATTTTGATAATGTAGGCTTGTTGACAAATAAGTGTTCACCTCATGTTGCAGGTAAAAAAGATTCTGAAAATTATTGTAGAGAACTTTCCATGTTGGGATTCCTTGCAAAGAAGGCAGGTTGTCATGATCCTTGGCCACTTCTCTCATATTTTTATCACAATCATCTTACTTGATTAGTATGTCATGAATGACTAATGTATTTGGAAGGCCTTTTTGTCTAAGAATGTAAAACGTCATCATGAACCTTATGATGGAAACCTCTAGATTTTGACATTTTTCTTCTAGCTGTATCATCAGATTCCTTTTAAAAGTTACCTTCTTGACTTCAAGAATTGCATCTATCCTTTCAGCTATACCAATTTCTTCCAATTCTTGTCTGTTCTCAAAATTAAGGAACTTGATGATTTCATTTTCCTCTTCAGGCTTCTTACCGAATTCTTCCTTTATATTTTGGATAGCTTCACCTGCTGATTTTATTAAGTCTTTCTATTCATACATAACCTGTATGGATGGCCAAATATCATTGTCAAATTCAATGATATTGGCCCATAGCTATTGTCTAGCTTGTGCCATTGGTTCTTTCAGTGTTGGATATTTCTCTAACTTCTTCAATTTCTCATTCAACCTGTTTGATTTATGTTCTTCATTTTTTAGCATCATCTGAGCAAGATTTTTTTCATCTTCTATACTTTTCAGCTTTTCTTTAAGTCTTTTAATTTCATTTGTCTAAATATACATGTCCTGCATTGCTTTAACTAAGTTTCTTGTCTCATCAGTAGGCTATGATGCCATTGTAGATGATTCTATTGCTGAATTTTTTGCTGAAGTGACAGGCAATGTTGTGGCCATTGACACTTTAGGAGCCAATGATTCTGCTAATGTGGAAGGCACAACTATTATAACTATAGGAAATATAGTAATGGGAACTTCTTCAATTGCCTTTTTCTCCTGGACTAACTTTTCCATTTCATTCTCCATCTCTTTTATCAGGGTAGTCATTTGAAGAATGAGATTCATCATATCATCTTTTTGGATTTGACTTTCTAGAATTTCTTTGGCCTGAGGATGCTCTGTAGGAGGAATTTTATGTTGGGAAAAATACTGAGAGGGGGGGGGGGGGGGGGGGTGGGTGAATCAGTATTTAGGACATATTCAAAACTTTTTACTTTTTCTTACTTCAAAACACATACGCGACTTTCCTGAATCCAACTCGCATATACACGCGGATATACTTAATAAAACATGTGTATGTCCAGCAATCTTATTAAGCATATAATTCTTCACTTATATCATTCCATCATTCATTCATTAGATGTTCAATAAACAGTAAGCATGTGCAGTAATAACAGAATAAATAATCACACATAAGCAACACAGATGAACACCAGGATTTTAGGTGGAAACCCAAGTCGGGAGAAAACCACCGTTGCCGTTGTCTCAGCCTTCAATATTTTATTATAGAGAAAACATCTTACAACCATGTATTGGCGGAGACTCATACCAGCATGCAGGCACCTACCTGCAGAAGGCTACAACCTTCTCTCGTTTACCAGCCTCTCCTGGAAGGGAACTACAACCCCCTACTTTCATTTACCAGCCTCTCCTGGAAGGGAGCTACAACCCCCTGACTGAAGGCTTCAACCTTCAGTACCAATGTAGACCACATTTCATCAATTTTAAAACTGGATCAAACAGCTTCAACACAATCCTTCAACAACCATCCTTTTCCCATTGCATCAAACAGAACAGTGAAACCACTGTAACCAGAATATCAGAGATAGCCCAAAATTCAGAATAGATATTCAAAAACTCAATCAGCTTTGAGAAACCATCAGTTCAGATACCATACGCACTTTTACTTAAACAGATTCATGTATACACACGCTTTTAATGTAGCGAACCCGTGTATACATCTATGCACTTTTTAGAAAAAAAAACCCTAACAGTCCATATGCGCCTTTGTTTAAACAGATCCACATATACACGCGCTTTCCATGAAATGAACCTGCGTATAGATCTATAAACAATAAATTCTGCAGAATAGACCAGATCTATGAACTTACCCAGATCTCTCCAATTTCTTCAATAGATTTGTGCCAGGTCTTCTTTACTTCTTTTCAGATCATCCTAGAGATTCATCATTTCCAGATCTAGAGGATTTGAATCTTCATCACATTCATAGGTGCATCATAGATTCAGATCTATCGATTAAGAATAGAGTTCAAACATATAGATAAAATTCAGAGTGAAGTATTCATTAATACCCAGACACTTGCACACCTATCACAATGATCTTCTTCTCCTTATATAGATTATCCTTTTTTCAATACCATGAGCCAAAACCACACACCTTCTGATGGTAATTCTGGACGGGATCAAATAGACAATCCAACGCTCAATTCAATGGGTCAATACCATGGTAAAGTCTCCTGATTTTACAAATTTAGAGTGCAATTAGGCATACGCGACTTGGCACGTATTTTTCCACGTGCATACGCTACTTCGCCTTAACAAACCCGCATATGCTTTGTGACACACACTTTTCATCTTTGTTCTGACCCTTACTGATATTTCTTTCTCTGGTACTTCGGAGCTGCTTGTAGAACATCAGATTTTCATCATTAGTAAACTCGTCAAGCATCAAGGACAACTTCATCAAGTAGGTTGCCATCATCTTCATCAAGTGGGTTGCCATCAAGGACAACACTCTGCATCATATTGCCAACAATCTCCCCCTTTGGACTTGATGGCAACCGCGATGGTAACCACGATGGTGTTTGATTCACAACAGATAGATACATGATATTCTCCCCCTATTCAAACACCATGTTACTCTCCCCCTTTGACATCAAGGGCAAAGGGCAGATCAAAACCAACACAAGGTTTTTCTCCTCATGTAGAAAGAAGAGCACTGTAGATCTGATGTGCACTGAAGTTACCATGCTCCCCCTGAGTTCAAGTTGAACCTTCAACCATATTTATCAAATAATTACATGACTCTATGACCTTCCTATCACCAAGGACTCATACTTACATCAAAGATCCAACCAAGTGTATTTACATATGTGACTCAAGCACCCAATCAAGAGGGTTTACAAATTTTGTCTCAACTATCCAACCAAGTGGATTTACAAAAATTGACCAAGTCCTTACATGACTAAATATTACAATTTTACATCATATGTCTCAACACGACCTTTACATCAAATTACAAACAAGACTTTTTATAACCAAAACCAAATAGGACTTCAATAAAGTGATCATATTTCAGAATCATAATGCCAGCAATGCATAATACTCAGCAAGGCTAATGCTCCCCCTCAACTTGTACATCAGTTTACTCCTTCATCTCCCCCTTAGCTTGTGAATCCTGAACACTTTCAACAACAGATCATCAAGGTATCTTCATCAAATATCAGAGAGTGAACGAAAACTATGAGAGCTAAAACATCACCAGATATACCATACAGCATCAGAGATATCAAACAATACTACAGCTGTGCTGAAAAATGCTGTCCCCAAACAAAATTTGTCAGCAATCAACCATACGTGGCTTTCTGTGTATAAAATCGCGTATATATGCGACTTTCCTTCAGGAAACCCGCGTATCCATTTTAATCTTCTGAATTTAATGAGATCTGATCTTATGAGAGGTAGAGACAACACCCAACTTTTGTCTGAGATATTCGAACGCCTCCCTGGGTAGAGGTTTGGTAAATATATCAGTAACTTGTTCTTTGGAGGGAACATACTCCAACTTCACCTTTTGCTCGATCACTTGTTCACGTAAGAAGTGATACTTGATGGGAATGTGCTTGGTCTTTGAATGCATAATAGGATTCTTTAAGATACTTATGGCACTTGTATTATCACACATAATGGAGATAGGAGGTGTACATTTGAGTTGAAAATCTTTCAAGGTTTGCATCATCCAAAGGAGTTGAGTGCAACAAGATGCGGCAGCCACATATTCTGCTTCTGCTGTAGATAATGAAATAGAACTTTGCTTCTTGCTGAACCAAGATACCAACCGGGGCCCCATATAGAATGCACCACCGCTAGTTCTTTTCCGATCATCAACATTTCCAGCCCAATCTGCATCAGTGTAAGCATGAAGAGTAAGATCAGCATTCTTTGGATACCATAGTCCAAAGTCTTGATTTCCTTGTAGATATTTGAATATTCTTTTGATAGCCTGAAGGTGAGACTCTTTTGGATTAGCTTGGAATCATCCAACAATCCCAACTACATGCATAATGTCTGGTATAGTCCCAGTGAGATAAAGTAGACTTCCTATCATAGATATGTATTCTGGTTGATTCACCGTGGGAGAATCATCATGAGAACTGAGATTAAATCTGGTTATCATTGGTGTACTCATAGGTTTGCATTCTTCCATGCCATACTTCTTCAGAATTTTCTTAAGGTATTTTTCTTGTGATAAGAATATACCATCTGAATTTTGATGCAATTGCAAGCCAAGAAAGAACGTTAGTTCCCCAAGTATTGACATTTCAAATTCTTGCTGCATGACAGAAGCAAATTTCTGACTCATAGATTCTTCATTACTTCCAAAAATGATATCATCAACATATACAACCACAATCAATAGTTTATCATTTTCAATTTTTGTGTATAAGATGCTATCAGCAGACCCCTTTGAAAATCCTTGTTGATGAAGATATTTGTCAAGACGATAATACCATGCCCTTGGAGACTGTTTGAGACCATATAGAGCCTTTTTAAGTCTACAAACAAGATTCTCATCATTTCCCAAAATGAATCCTTCTGGTTGTTCTATATAAACTTCTTCTTCTAGATCACCATTGAGAAATGAAGATTTAACATCCATTTGATAAAATTTGATTTGTTGAAAACTTGAAAAAGAAAGAAACATTCTTATGGCTTCAAGTCTAGCTACAGGAGCAAAAGTTTCTTCAAAGTCGATACCTTCTTGTTGAGTATACCCCTTGCAAACAAGTCTAGCTTTTTTTCTTACAACATCCCCATTCTCATTTAACTTTTTTTTGAATATCCATTTAGTTCCAATGACATTTTTGTTATGAGGTATTGGTACTACCTCCCAAGTGTGATTCTTTTCAATTTGATCAAGCTCTTCATTCATGGCTTGAACCCAACATTCATCTTTGCTAGCTTGATTGACATTGTGTGGTTCAATAGTGGATAGAAATGCCAGATAGCTAGAAGATCCCACAAGAGTCCTTCTGGTTTGTACACCTGATCCCTTATCTCCTAGAATTTGAGATTCTGGATGATTCTTTTGAACAAATCTGGATGGAGCTTTTTCAGATAAATCATCTTCAGGTTCTTCATTGGGTTCACTGTCTATATCATTGCTATTTGATATAGAAGGATTTAAGTCACCATCGTCTTCATTTGTTGTTTGTTTTTCTTCTTTTGGGGCTGCAGGACACTCATCAATAACAACATCAATACATTCAACAATGTTCCGAAGTATTTTATTGTAACATTTATATGCTCTACTCGTAGAGGAGTAACCAAGAAGTATTCCTTCATCTGCTCTAGGTTCAAACTTGCCAAGTTTTTCATCATTATTTTTGATAAAGAATTTACTTCCAAAAACTCTAAAATGCTTCACAGAGGGAGAATTACCATGCCAGAGTTCATATGGAGTTTTGTCACTATTTACCCGAACATGTGCCTTGTTGAGAATGTTTACTGCTATATGTGTTGCTTCTCCCCAGAATGTGTCAGGTGTCTAGAATCATCAAGAATAGCTCTAGCCATTTGTTGAACTGTTCTATTCATTCTTTCTGCTATGCCATTCTGCTGTGGAGTGCCAGCTACAGAGAACTGTCTTTTATGCCATGTTGTTCACAGAATTCAAGGAATTCATTAATGTATATTCTCCTCCTCGATAAGATCTGAGACACTTGATTTTTAGATCTAATTCATTCTCAACTAGTGCTTTGAATATCTGAAATTTCTCAAATGCTTCATCTTTGTGTTTAAGCAGCCCAATCCAACACATTCTAGAGAAATCATCAATAAATAAGATATAGTATTCTTCACCACATGGTGAATTTTTCCTCATAGGTCCACATATGTCAGTATGAATGAGTTCAAGGGGCTTACTTGATGATCCTTCCTTGGCATTAAATTGCACTCTGGTTTGCTTATCGAATTGACAGGATTTGCATATGATACTTTAAGGTAGAGTAATATTGGGAAGACCACGAACAACATTAAGTCTGCTTGATTTGTTGATTTGAGAGAAGCTTAGATGCCCCAACCTTCTATGCCATAGCTAGTTTTCTGAGGATTTACTCAAGTAACATTGTTCTTCGCAGTTCTTCAGTACATATAGGCTGCTTGGAGTTCTTTTTCCTTTTATAATTTTTTTACCTGTATCAAGATCACAAATCACACATTCTTTTGAACTAAAGACAACTTCAGTTCCTTGATCACACATTTGACTTACACTTAACAGGTTATGCCTTAGTCCATCCACATACATGACATCATTAGCCTTCACATTTTCTCTTAGAAACACAGACCCTTTTCCTTTAATTATAGCAAGAGTATCATTTCCAAAAGTAACTTTCTTTTCCTTTTCTAGAGCACTATATGCACGAAGTTTGTTTTTGTCACCTTTCATGTGTCTTGAGCATCCACTATCAATGTACCATTGATTTTCTTCACCTTCTGCAAATAACGCTATGCCATAATTTTCAACCTGTAATTCCTTCTTTTTTCATACCTTGGATTTTGAAGGAAGATGCTCTTTTGGCTGAACTTTGCTCCTACATTCGATTCTTCATGCCCAAAGTTATTGCAATAGGCATTCAACTTCATTTAGAAGGAGAGAAATTGTTATAGGTATTCTTCTTTGCTTCAATATCATTCCTTTTATTTCTTTCTTCTCTTGTCATGATGGTTTTTATGCAACACATTGAACGACGCCCATGACCAAAATTGTGACATGAGAAACATTGTCCATTGAAGAAGAAATTTCTACGATCATGAAATCTTCTACTTGAATTTACACATTGATTGGTGTTTCTTTGAGAAGATATTCTGTTAGTATTCCTTGAATTAAGATGATCATGATTTACCTATAAAGTCTTTATCCCTTGCTGAGTGGCAGAATGTTGTAGATCAGTTGTAGCTGCTTTTAGATAATTTGGTGTTGAAGCCTGAGAATATTCTCCGGTAAATCCAAGACCTATCTTTATAAGAGGAGAACGTTGTACCTTGATAATCTCATCTAAGGTTTCAGATCCTTTAGCAAATATAAGATTCAGAGTCTTTACTTTCTCAAGTTCTTTTCTTAGACTTACCACTTCACATTCTAATTTTCATTGTGCTTCTTCTCTTCTTCAATCTGATTTTTCAGAGTCTCTATGATTATTTTGCTTTCTTCTAAGCATATTTTGAGTTGATTTTTTTCATTAAGAAAATAATTGTCCTCTAGAGCATCCATAAAAGTATCCTTTTCTTCTTTAGATTCATTTTCAAATGCCATGATAAGTCTAAGATCTTGTTCACCTTCTTCCTCACTATCAGATAACCCATCACTGTCTTCATGAGTATAGTATTTTTTTCTAGTGCTAGACCGGTTCTTATTCCTTCTTGCTACTTCCTTCCCTTTTGCAGGAGTTTCTTTATGAGGACATTTAGCAGCATAATGACCAACTCTTCCACAATTAAAACATTTGAAAGGAAGCTTACCTCTGAACCGTCCTGTGCCAAGTTGAAGTTTCTTTACAAAATTTACCTCCTCTTCTTCTGATATATATCCTAATCCTTCTGCTTCCTATACATCTTTCCATTTTGTAGAAGCTCTAAAGACGGCTTCTTTGACTTCAGATGGTCCTCCTCTTCTCATTTCATATGCAGTTAGTATGCCATGTAGTTGCACCACGATAAGATTTTGAAGATCCTGTTTTTCTTCAAGAGCAGAAACTTTTGACTCAAATTTTGTCGTTAGAGATCTTAAGATTTTCTCAACCAAGGTAGATTCTGCTATTGTTTCTCCTAGATTTCTCATGTGATTTACAATATCATCAAGACATAAAAAGAAACTGGAAATACTCTCATTACTATGCATTCTTAAATTTTCGTATTCAATTCTGAGAGTTTGGAGTTTTGCACTTTTTACCTTTGCATCACCTTCATAACTTAAAATGATTTTGTCCCATATCGCCTTTGCTGTATTTAGTTGCATGACTTTGAAAAATTCTGATTGAGTTAGACTTCCTAATAGAGCATTGACTGCCTTTGCATTTGTTTCATAATTCTTCTTTTTCGTTGGATCTGTTGGTACAATGGCTGGATATTGATATCCTCCTTCAACAATGGCCCATACATCTGCTCCTAGAGACTGAAGATAGGATCTCATCCTTGTTTTCCATAAGATTAAATTTTTCCCATTAAAAAGCGGAGGCCTGATAGATGCTGTTCCATCCTGATTGCTCATCTTGCTTGATCTTCCTTCTAGCGGTTAAGCTTTTCAGAAGGACCTCCTCTGATACCAATTGTTGGGAAAAATACTGAGAGGGGGGGGGGGGGGGGGTGAATCAATATTTAGGACATCCTCAAAAATTTTTACTTTTTCTTACTTCAAAACACATACGCGACTTTCCTGAATCCAACTCACGTATACACCCAGATATACTTAATAAAACATGCGTATGTCCAGCAATCTTATTATGCATATAATTCTTCACTTATATCATTCCATCATTCATTCATTAGATGTTCAATAAATAGTAAGCATGTGCAGTAATAATAGAATAAATCATCACACATAAGAAACACACATGAACACCAGGATTTTAGGTGGAAACCCAAGTCGGGAGAAAACCACCGCTGCCGTTTTCTCAGCCTTCAATATTTTATTATAGAGAAAACATCTTACAACCATGTACTGGCACAGACTCATACCAGCACGCAGGCACCCACCTGCAGAAGGCTAAAACCTTCTCTCGTTTACTAGCCTCTCCTAGAAGGGAGCTACAACCCCCTACTCTCGTTTACTAGCCTCTCCTAGAAGGGAGCTACAACCCCCTGACTGAAGGCTTCAACTTTCAGTACCACTGCAGACCACGTTTCATCAATTTTCAAACTGGATCAAACAGCTTCAACACAATCCTTCAACAACCATCCTTTTCCCATTGCATCAAATAGAACAGTGAAACCACTGTAACCAGAATATCAGAGATAGCCCAAAATTCAGAATAGATATTCAGAAACTCAATCAGCTTTGAGCAACCATCAGTTCAGATACCATATGCGCTTTTATTTAAACAGATCCGCGTATACACGGGTTTTTAATGTAGCGAACCCGCGTATACATCTATGCAATTTTGAGAAGAAAAAAAACCCTAACAGTCCATACACGCCTTTGTTTAAACAGATCCGCGTATACACGCGTTTTCCATGAAACGAACCTGCGTATAGATCTATAAAAGATAAATTTTGCAGAACAGACCAGATCTATGAACTTACCCAAATTTCTTCAATTTCTTCAATAGATTTGCGCCGGGTCTTCTTTACTTCTTTTCAGATCATCCTATAGATTCATCATTTCTAGATCTAGAGTATTTGAATCTTGATCACATTCATAGGTGCATCATAGATTCAGATCTATCGATTAAGAACAGAGTTCAACCATACAGATAAACTTCAGAGTGAAGTATTCATTAATACCTAGACACTTGCACACCTAGCACACTGATCTTCTTCTCCTTATATAGATTATCCTTTTTTCAATACCATGAGCCAAAACCACACACCTTCCGATGGTAATTCTGGACGGGATCAAATAGACAATCCAGCGCTCAATTCAATGGGTCAATACCATGGTAAAGTCTCCTGATTTTACAAATTTAGAGCGCAATTAGCCATACACAAATTGGCACGTATTTTTCCACGTGCATACGCTACTTCACCTTGACAAACTCGCGTATGCTTTGTGACACACACTTTTCATCTTAGTTCTAACCCTTACTAATATTTCTTTCACTGGTACTTCTGAGCTGCTTGTAGAACATTAGATTTTCATCATTAGTAAACTTCTCAAGCATCAAGGACAACTTCATCAAGTAGGTTCCCATCATCTTCATCAAGTGGGTTGCCATCAAGGACAACACTCTGCATCATATTGCCAACATTTTAAGTTTCTTTCTTAATGCAACAATATCTGCATTCTTATTTTTTACCAATTCTTTTGAAACTTTGACATTATTAGGATCATATCCTACTTCAATTACTAAATCTTCCAAAGATTTAATTCTATTTTATTTTGCCTCTGAAGATGTCTTTTCCAGTTTGAGTTGATCTCTGATGTTTGCAAGAGTGTTTTGTAGCTTCTGTACACTCATGACCTTGGTGGTCATTGTAGAATAGATCATCTCCCCTCTTTGCTTATGAAAATCAATTTGGTCTAGAGGATGAATATCCTTGGCCAAGACTTCAAAATTTGTCTTTTTGTAATCAGAAGATGACCTGGGAGTTTGAACTATTGGCTGAATAAATGTCATCTACATTTTTTTATTCTTATAGTCAAAGGAAGAAAGTACTTTTTTCTGGATGCCAGGAGTTTGTTTCAGATATTGGGAATATATTTTAGTTTTAATTTCTTCATTTCTGGATTTGATGTCCTTATATCTTTCTTTGATATCCATTTCCTTCTCTGCTTGTTTGTTGGATGAGGAAACTTCAACATTGTGATGCTTTTGAATCATCGGAGATTTTGACATTGAGGGCTTGTGTGTTTCTTCAAAAACTACAAGTGGTACATTATCTTTCATTACTGCCTCAGTATCAATCACTTCAACAGTCTCCACTTCCTCATTGTCAGGTTTTAATTTTTGCTTCTTTCTGTACATCAATTTAAATTTAGTTTCTGTGGTTGTTTCTGCAGTGTATAATACTTCCTCTCTGATTCTTTTTGAGTTCATGTCATCTTGGGTTTGAGTTTGCAAGGCTCTGCCTTTTTCAAGGTGTTCTCCAACCATTCAGACTGGTTGGATTATTTCTCAATGTATGGTTTATTCTCATATACATAGGGATTTAATTTTCATTTAACTTTCAATTTATTTATCACTCCTAGAGGATCATAATACCACTGAAAGCTATGACTGAAATTGAAATACTGTAAATGTTTTATAGCTTATGGAATTGCATCTCTATTGTTACAGATACAATGGCCAACCTAATTTTTTAATTTCAATTGTGTCTTCTTCGTAGCTGCCAAGAAATTAATTGCATCAGAATTAAGAATCTGTCTGATATAGTCAAGGGAAAATAACCTCATTGGGAGGTATTTGGGAAGTTTATATGGAAGAAGATTTGATCCATATACCCTTATCTCTATATGGTTTTGGTACAAGTACCAATCTCCTATTCTATTATGCTTTGAAAATTGTAGGACTTTCTTAATTTCCTCATTGATTATGGGCTGCATTGTACTGTTCAGCGGGTTGACCATAGGATAAATGAAGGATTCAATAAAATCTATATAAGTGGAATGTGTGGAATATTTTCTGATTAATGGATTCCAAAATATGAATTATTGTGGGTTACCTTCTATATTAAGATTTTGAAGGTTGAGGGCAAATTTATCAGACTGAAAATACAAAAACATGTGAAATATGATTGATGAATACCTGAAAATATCTTCTTCAGGCATTTTGACCAACTATTCATGGATATTATCAGCAAGGTATTCGAAAAAATTAAAAATGGTAGTAGGAGGCTGAACAGGTGTGAAAGTAGACAAAAAACCTAGTACTACAACATCAACATGCTCATCTTTGAAATAACCAAGAATAAAAGACATCATGCTAATGATATATCTAGTTATTTAAGAAAATTTTGCAAATGGATAAGGAGTATTTATCTTGAGAATTTCTATAGATGAAGGCACGAAAGTTTGAAATAACTGGAACCTCTTGGGGAAGTCTAGATTCAGGTATAACTATGCAAGAGCCTCAATCGACAAAGGGGTTTCATTTGGCCTAGATTGGATTTGGAGCATTTGATTGATTGAATCTGCTATAATAGTAAACATAATTTTTTTCCTAGGGGTAATTAGGGCTCTATGATCAGGTAAATAACATGATTAACAAATTCTAATTACTTTTGGGCACTGAAAAGTGTTTCGAACTACATACTTTGGAAAATTAGATTCCCAAATGAAAATCTCATCTGCTTGATCTATGGATTTGTCATGGCTCCAACAGTGGAGTTCAAGAAGATTAAATTCAGTGATTGTGTCATTAATTTTAAAATCTCTATCTGCCAAGGGAGTATGCTCTACATCTACAACTAGAGGTTGTAGAGGATTGACAGATACAATGTTTTTGGAAGCCATTGTTTTGTTAAATTCCTTCAATTGATTAATCTTTGACTTAGAAAAAAATGATTTAGGCCTGTACAAGCACCTCTGATAGATTATAACAGTTTGCAAAAGTATTTAGGATGAAATCAATGGATTATATATGGTCTGCAAAGATATAAACTTGTTCAATTGATGAAACTGCACTCTCTGTAACAAAAAGGAAATTTTAGGACCTCGAAATTTCTGTGATAGGAAAGCTAGGGTATACAGAAAATTATAGGGAGGCAATGGGCACTTTTGGTCTGCTAGAACTCTTAAATTGATTCAATTACTTTGAATTAATTCCTTATAGCTTTAAGGAATAGGTCTTTTCTTTGAGGAATACCTAGATAAAATGAGGATTCTGGTTTGCAGAAGGGTTTTGAGGTAGCAGAAGGCTTTCTGAGGCTCTGCTGGTCTTTATAAAACTTCAAATTTGGTTATGTAATGTCTTTGACAACAAATGGTTGAATTCTAGTTGAATTTAGCTTAAAATGAGGTTGATAGCATTTCTTTTAGGTCAGAAATTCTCCTTGTACGTGAATTTATAACTGAAATGGTTAAAAGGGTGTAATGGGCGGCTATATGAATTTTAATCAACAGTGGTTATAAAATTGAATGCGCAGTCAATTCAAATGGGCATGTGGTTTTGACAACGAGCGGAAATACTTTTGAATGGTTTTCACACTGGCCAAACGTGCTTGGCAATATATATTTTAAAGATGCGATCAAATGAAATGTGCACACATAGTCAGGAGCGGAGCTCCAAAAACCACAGATATGGCAAGGTTGGGGTGTGGTAAAGGATGGGGCTATCGCCAAATGTGCAACAAGGCTTTTTGGCCATCATACCTGGTCAGTGATGATGTGACAGATGAGATGATGCGATGGAGTACCGGGATTGGATAAGCATGGGGCCCAGGGTAATATGATGTGAAATATTATATGCATATAACTTATGGTTTTAAATACGTATGCTTGGGTCTTAGGTTATACGATAAGGTTAAATATAAGACCAATGGTGTTAGGAAATGGGGATTTTATAATAGGCAGGGTTATAATAAGTGGGCCTGGGATATATCACATGTGGGGAAATTAAAACCATATGTTATATAAAAAAATGGGTTGGGAATAATATATAAAGGAATTAATATAATATCGGTTTAAAAGGTATAACAAGACCTAATACATAAAGTTGAATGTTAATACTATACAATGAAATGTTACCAACTGCGGGAATTTCATTAAGTGTTAATGTAAAAACTTAAATCAGGGAGGGGTATTTGTAGTGGGGCCCGACATATAGATTTAAGCATTTAGACTTAGGATAAAGTATTTTTTATGCATTTTATCAATAGAGGGAAATTTTTAAGGGGTTTTTTTACTTTTCCAAAGAAAAAATGTGTTTTAACTTAGGAAAAGGGATTTTTTGCAAGGAAAAAGGAGTGAAATAAGGGGAAAGAATAAAAATGAAGGGGAAGGGGTATTTTTATAAGGAGAATGAATTTGGAGGGAAAATAGTAGGTATGAATTATCAATTTTCTGATTCCCATGCCTTGTGAAAATTAGTTTTACCTACCCATCAACTACCCTAACATTTTGTATTTATTTACACGGGTGCATTTAAGCTTCCAAACCCTTATTCATTTTTCTTTCAATCAGTAAAGTAACTAATTCTATCCTTATTTATTCCAAGGGCTTAGATTAAACTGTTGAGCTCCTTATTATTCTCTACCTAACTACTGATCTGCCAAGATTAAACTATTTGGCCAGATCTTTATTCTCTATCTATAAGCATGCAAATTTAAGATTAAGCAGTTTGACATTCATGGATTGTGGCATTTTTAACAAGCTGCACACAATCTTTCTTTTGCAGTAAAAGTAAAAAGTAGTGGCATTTGAATTTGCATCAATTTCATGTTTTATTTTTATCTCCTTTTGTTGGGGTTCATTTTTCATTCTTTTTTATCTTTTTTCTTTCAAGTCCTTTGATTTTTCTTTTAGGAATTTTACCCTTTTTACATTTTTCAATTTTTAATATGGGAAAACAATTTTGTAGAAAGCAAAGTATATACATATTACAAGACTAATCAAAGTCAATTCCAAATTATGAATCCTATTATTATAGGACCCTAGCAATTTTAACACTGTAAATTCAGATACCCCTTTGTCGCTAAATTTTAACATTGAAAATGGATTCAGAGACACCTATAGTGAAATATGACAATTCGGTACCAAAATTAAAATTTTCCATTTATGGAGTGACAGAATTAAAAATTACTAACATAAATGACTAATTCATATACTTGATGTACTTGTTATTTGGTCATATTTTTATTCTTGGGCTATAATGCTCATTTACATTAATCATTATTAATTTTGTCACTTATTATCTAGTCATAGATTTTAATCCTAGACTAAATTAGTAATTTAAGTTAGTCGCTTTTAGTTTAGTCTCTTATTATCTAGTAATATATTTTATCCCTAGACTAAATTAGTCATTTAAGTTAGTCTCTTTTAGTTTAGTGAGTTATTATCTAGTCATATATTTTATTCCAAGACTAAATTAGTCATTTAAGTTAGTTTTATTTAGTTTGTTCACTTAAAATTACTCAAATTTAGTAGTAATTTACTTGAAATAATTGTGGTTACTAACATTTTTAGTCACCTAGTCATTAATTTCATCATTTTTTACTAGTGTATTAAGGGAAGGCCTAAAAGGTAGAGAGAGATGGGTATTGATATTATAGCCATTTTGTCACTGGCAAAGTTTGATTTATTCTCATGCCTCCTGCATTTCCCAGATTGTGGAAACCCTTGTTTACCTCATGGAGATGTTCATTCCCCTTATATGACGTCCATGTGTATTCTTATGGAAGGAGATTATTGAGGCTTGGGATGGACGGATCCGGACGACAGTTTCTCTTGGAGCCATGGCTGAATCAGGTGGTATTCCTCTACACATCTTTACATACATAAATAAAGAAGCTCTATCCCATTCTTAATGTTCATTATCTAAATGCTTTATACATTTTATTCTCCTTTTATGAATGATCTCATGTTATTTTGTTTATAAGCTTATATGATCTAGTTCTAAAATCTTAAATATGATTTTAGTTATTACTAGTAGATGTGCTTTTCTTGAGTGAGTTGTAGGTTTTGGAGCACTAGGAGAAGCAGAGGGTTTCAACCCTGTGGGATTGGCTTCAAATGTAGGACCTACAGGGAGGACCTCCTCTTACCATTTTACTTGTTTAAGAATTAGGACTATAAAAGTGCTTGCTTCTTGTTTTTGTATGCTTCTTACTTTGTTGGGGTTCTCAACCCAAACCCTAGGGCAATTCATCCCGTAACACCTAGATATATTGGGACGTTTGAAATCCCTTTGTATAACAAACAATGTTCCCTTCATGATGTGACATTGTTGAATATTTGGTGGATGAAGGAAGCGTATCCTTGAGACATCCTATTTCAGCTGATGATATTGATTAAATCTCCCAAGTAGAAGATAATTGATGTATATCCATGAAATGTCTCATCGAGTTTACCAAGTTTCGCTAGTTGGTGGGTGTAGGTGAAGCACCCTCGAGACACCTTATCTCAACTGAAGTAATGGTTTGAAATTCCTCTTAGATAATTCTACATCGAGCATTGGAATCTAACTCAGAGTTGAAACTACAAGAAATACTTCACTATAACTTATCCATGGTTGGGTGGAGAGTTGTAGTTCAGACCTCAGTTGTAGAAAAAGAATCATAAGATAAGTGTTTTTAATGTATTCTCCATGTTGATCAATGAGCCAAATATTTTTTGTTGAAATGATTTCATTAATACATGATATATGGTTGTGCAATTTATACATATGAGATTTACATGTATGTCGTGTCCTTATTTTAAAGGTGTTGTGATAGCGTGTAAGGATGATGGCTAAGCATAGAATTATTTAGCATGAGAATTCTTCTTCTTTATTGCAATATGAAAAATCTATTGATTTCAGGCTTGTGTTGCATTGTTGTGTTGAAATGTGATACCGTGGATGATTTCCTCTTCTTTTAATTCTATTGACCTAGATTTTTATGTGAGGGTCTTCCTCAAGTGTTCAGTGATGCATACCTTGGTGTCGGGGCTCTACATCCATTATCAAGGGATCAGTCTTATAAATCTATATTTTGTATAGTGTGAGGCATAACCTTATAAGCTTAAATGAATTTAATTCAAACAGTTGTATTCCATACAAAGATGCATCCTTACTACACTCTTGTTAGGCTTGAAGTATTGACAAGGTTGAGCATGTTGTCTTTGTATGGACATGGCATGGGAAAAAACCATACTTGATTGAATATTTTAGTCACACTGATCTATTTTATTAATGCTACATAGTCGGTAATCATGTATTTTGTGCTTATGTTATTAAGTTTCCTAAAATTCTCGTCCAAACAAATGAGATTTTGCAGGATTGTGTTGCTTCTATTTAAGTTGTAGTTCTTAGGTCAAGGCTAGTAATTGGACTTAAGTGTTGGTACTTAATGGGAGAAACCCTTGGGTCCTGTCGGGAATAGTATGTTTTTGAGTCATCGTTGTAAGCTTGTCATGCTAGTTGGAACTTCAAGAGGGTCCTTGAGATATCTAGATTTAGGTCGACCTATTCTCCATGAGCTATTGGGGAACCTAGGACACCTTAAGTCTTTAGGTGCTAATTTGGAAAGTCCTATTTCATAGTCTGTGTTTTCTATTTTTAAGGACATGAAGGGAAAAAAATGGTCGTAAGCTTGTAAGGGATAGTAATAGTTTGTTCTTCATATAACATAAATAGCGATTTGTAAGTGTTGGCTTGAGTTTAGGCATTTGCAGAACCATTATGGTAGAGGCATGGTTGTGAAACTTTGGAAATGGCTTAGGTGGAAGACTTATCTCATTCCCTTAATCTTAATACATTATCCATTCTTGTAATGAGATATATCAAGTCAAGTAAGGGTTAGCTTCCAGGTCATATCGATAGCCATAACACTTCGAAAAATAACTCAATGCAAGGCCATTGTAATGAGCAACCATGAGAAAGTGGGGAAGGTGATCAACGACTAGACAAGGGTCAATGATGATGTAAGCCTAGAGGGGTCACATCCTATAAGCCCATAGGAATTCACGCAAGAAGAAGGGTTCGGATGAAAAGGACTAGGATGAGTTGGCAATGTCGTCATCTTGATTTTGATAATGGACCAATCACAAGAAGTTACACACTTAGTGGTCTAGGCCCGTGCTAAAGTTTAGCTCAGAGGTTGTTCCCCTAAAGAATAAAGAGGAGCACACATTAAGGAGGAGTAGGATGAGGTGATTTTAGACTATGGTCGCATACATGCGAGCCCGACAAGTCACTCATTGGAGACAAGATGACCCAAAAATTAGTTAGCCTAGAGGGTCAACCCTAGAGTAGCTCTTCAATGCATAAAGTCTAAGGGGTGGGTAATGTACCTAGAAGTTGGGGAATTTGGAAATAGATGATGGTCATCTAGGAGTGTGGAAACAAATGACTCACCTGGCTAATATCCCAATGCCATGTCGAAATTAATTATTGATTGTCGACCCATTCAAGGGTTTGGGTTCCACAATCCTGCGCTATGGGATCATGGAACCCAAACCCATGAACATGATGGCAGCCAATAATTAATCTCCAGGTAGTGTTGCGATATCAACCAAGTGGATATAGGTACATGGTTGCCACGTGGCCAAGACATTGATGTGGCGCTCTCTAATTCTCCAGAATTGTAATGGTCACATCTCTTTCTTCGAAGGTTGGGTTGAGGTGAAGTTTTATATCACTGGAATCGTCTTCACGGGACAAATGCAATGGTGATGTCAAAATTAGGATTTAAGTGGGTTAAATTTATCGAATTTTTTAGACCCCATTCCCACAACAACACCTTAGATCTTGGGTCAATATAGTAACTTCCAACTCTTTATTAGTGTTATGGTAAGGATTGGGAGACAAGTTGTTAAGGATTGGGAGACAATTTGTTACATTTTTTAATTGCATTTTCAATTCTTCCATTGAAGACATTTGTAGAGCCTGTGTGTGGATAGGATTTCTCAAATTGTGTGGTCACTTACTTCTCATTCTAGCAGTTTTTCGTTAATGATAAAATACATGTACACTTCTATGGTTCTACCATTATGGGATTTTGTATTTTTACTTTACTTTTGCATGGAAGGGTTGGCAAGAAATGTCACAAGAAATTGTTACCATACAACTAAGTTGTTTGGAGGCATTATTTCTCTACTACTTGCATGGTTAATTGAATTCCTTTGAGGAATGGTCACCATTGCTAGTTTCTTTGTTGTTGAAAGATAGATTTGATTTGACAAGGATAACATGCATTCTTTTCTTATATGTTTTGGTATACCCCCTTGATCAGTAAGCTCAATAAAAAAGAAAATTAAATTGTTTCTAACCCTTTATTATGATTTTTTTGCTTCTATATTCATGCGCTTTGACTATATGAAAGAACATTAAATTGTTTCTAACTCCTTTTTATGATTTTTTTGCTTCTATATTCACGTGATTTTGACTATATGTCGTTATGTCACTAATTTCACTGTATTCTTTAACGTTTTCCATCTACTGTTTTATGGTTTCTTTGACAATTTCAACATTTGTAACTTGTATCTGATTTGTTATTGGTTAAATTCCTACCCTACTCCCATTAAATTAAATAGACAAATAAAATTCTATGTATTAAGGTCATCTATAGTAAATTAAACCTATATAATAGATATAATGTGAAAACAATGATTGTAAACAAAACTTTACAAAAAATCTCTACTCGATAAAAAAAATTTCATTCTCTAAAATAGATTGATAAAATTTTATAAAAAAATAAAAGCAATGTACGAGGAAATATCATGGCAAACATAATGTAATTAAACATTATTCTCAATAATAAATATATAATATTTTATGATTTTTATGATACTCTTTTTTTTAATTGTTGTTTATTAATGCAATTCATGTTTTTGCAATAAATCGTAATATATTTTATCATTTTTTCTTTAGATATCATTAATTTTTAAATTAAAATCAAAAACTACATTATGTATGGTTTCTTATGTTATTTGCATATGGCCATTATATCAAATTCAATATTTTTTTATCTTATATTAATGTGAAAACCTTAGCTATTAAAAAGTTTGTGAAATAATAGAAATTTTTGTAAAATTTAATAAATTTAGTGATTTTTTTAATTTAAATTATAGTTGTCAAATTTTTAGATTTGAGATATTAAAAATTTGGTTCTATTTTTACCATCATAGATGTCATTCCAACACTCTTATAAAAAAATAACTATCGCAGTGAAATTGACACTTTTTCACACTCCAATGTGAAAATGTGTGTTTGTATATTCTTATGCAATTACAACAATTTGTAATCTACCATCCCTGATCGAGTTGCCACACAGGTAAAGGACAGCATTAGGTGGCACGTACTTCCATGCCCCACACATTCACTGATGAATAAACTGACAGAATAAACCAGTAGTGGGTCAACGCATTAGTACATATTCATGGCAACCTTTATGACAGCCAACAAATTTGATGATGGCCAACTAACATTGTCACATATACTTGCGAAACAGCGTCGCAGGGTGAAAGGTTTAATGAACGTCAAGAATAGGAACAACTACATTGTCTCCCGGTTGAAGGTTCAGGCCAAAGGTGAAGATACAGGTGCAGAGGTGAAGCAGAAGATCAGAGCTTTGCAGTGACAAATTTTCAATTGGTATACCATACATCTCCTAACAATGGATGCCTTGTATACTTTGAATTATGTTGCGCCTTGCTCTATTTCAGATGGTGATTTCGAATTCTTTTAGACCTTGCATGGCTTTCAATTTCGCAGTCATAGCATGAATGATGTTTTCAGTGTCAACTCTTGCTCGACTTGTGGCTATAAGACCTGCTCAAAACTGTTAGGTGTCTTAAATTTCAATGTGTTCATGTCGCTTAGTCTATTTCTGGTTCTGGTTGGGGTTATAAATCTAGATTTTCTAGTTCAATTCGGGGTTACAAATTTGATTTCATTGCCTACTCCGCCTCTGCTTGCTGTCGGTCTTCATTCTTTGGTCACTGTGGTTATTTTATGTTGTTACTTTCCCTCCAATTCCTATTATAGGATAGATAAAGAAAGCGTTTAGCCCACGAATTTACAAAATTATGAAGTGGCCTTGATGGCTTATCATGACTACCCTGCGGCTCAAAATAGCCGTCCTTTTGTCTCTTTGCATTTGCAATCTTACATTTATAAGGTAGGTTTTCTGGTGTCACGAGGGGTATTTCTTGTTAACCTTACATTGCTTTCATGCATGCTTAGTTTTTGAGGTGTAGTCCTATAGTTTTGCATGCGTTATCATTGGGTAGTGGTCTCACAATCTTACATGCATACTATTTGGGAAATCAATAGATGGGGGTCTAAGTTAGTTAGTATGTCTCTTTTCCTTCCTATGTTTGCCAAATTTTTTCTTTCAATACATGAGTCTACGAGTCATGGGTTGGCCATGCACTTCTACCCGACTGTAGGTGGCCTTCACGATATTTACTGGAAAATGCTAAACCCACTTTTGTGGGTCCTTTTAATTATTTTTTGTACAGAACAAGAATTGACTCTTTGTTACAATGCACAGGGTTCCATAAAGTCTTTATAGGTGTTGATCAAGAATTCAACAACATATATCAACAGCAATGCCAACGGCATCAGAATATTAAGATGGTTAAAAAGGAAGAAAAGCGCAAGGGGAAATAGAAGCATCTAGCATACAGAGTGCATACTGGAAAATGAGGAGGAAAATCAAAGAAAGAGGTAATGGAAAGCCTCTTTGATGCATATTCTCGAGGGAATCCACCACAGGTTAAGAATTTGATTGATGGCTGGGAAAGAGAAAGCAACATAAAAGAGGATAGCGAAATCCAGGAAGAGACACTAGAGTTCACCACAGACCCTCGTAATACTAGAGGAAGGCTTGCCCTTTTTTATGAGTCCATTCACACTTACTGGACAATCAAATGTGTTCTAGCAAAGGTACTTATGAGTATTCAGGAAATGGGAGGGGACATTAAGCTTGCCTCTACAATGCAAAATATTAAAAGGGAAATTCAAGAAATTTGGGTCTCGCAACAACATGGTTCGGTTCGTCTCGATCAAATTGATCGTGTGAAAAACATGCAGCACGTAGATATGTCCGGGTGAAGCGTGAAGGACCCGACTCCAATAGAATCAATACTTTCTATTCTTTTTATATATGTATTTTGCCGTTAGTATTTACTTCTTATAGTTTCCATATGTGAGATATAGTTACTCTAAAATAGCTGCTAGTACAAGACTAAAGTTGTTGCAATACTGTATGACTTTTAATGCTTTAAGGTGACCAACAAACTTCGTTTCAGGTTGAGGCCACCAAGTTTTGATATGTTGTAGGTGCCCTTTTTTTGTTAATAAGTTATAGACAAGCACTACTAAACTTACAAAACAAAACCAAAAAAAAATAAAAAAAAATAAAAAATGTCATCTACCATTAAGGACGTTATTGAAATCGCACGTCTTGGATGCAATATGGTTGTTTTGTCTTGGCCCATCGTAGTAGAATGGGAATGGGTCCAATCCCTGTCACACTGAGAAACTATATATTTTACTAAAGGCCAACAACTATTGTGACTTTTACCCTTAGTTTCAAAAATGTTTGCAGCCACTGATCTTATTATTCACAAAATTTTAGGGTTTTCGTCCAAAACTGATAATCTCAGAAAAACCAAACGTGCAGAACGATTGGGTTTGGGACAATTGTTGTGTTCATGTTACGTCATTCTCAGATTTTCACTGTAAAACCAAGATTTGTTCCTCACATTTATCGGCCATATTCTGTCCTTTTTACTATGTTGTTGTCCTTGTGTTTATCTTCTTTCCTCCACTGAGTGTCAGAACGGCCTTTGCAGAAGCAGTATTATGTATCTTGTTCAACCAATTAGTCGTTTTCAATCCAGCAAAATCCCTAACGCATTCTGAATCTTGAACCGTCGATTCAGGTTTTGGTGGCGATGGATACGGAGATAACAACAAAGCAATAGCAAGATTGTCAACCTCCGGAACAATGGCTCAAGTCGCATCACTGTCCTTTCTAACTTGCAGACTGCCATTGCATTGCCCACAGGTTGTTTTTCTGCGATCAATATTTGTGAAGTTATAGTTTTATTGCATCACTCACAGTTTGTTTTTTTGTTATTTTACTATCAATATTTATGGAGTTATAGTTTCATTAATACAATAATGCAATTTGACAGTATGTCATTAGATTTAACTAAATACAAAATCCAATGAGTTGCATATTATCCCCAATACATTAATAAAACTATAATTTCATAAATATTAATTACCATTACTACCAAAGCATTATGTCATTGAATTTAACTAAATACAAAATCCAATAAGTTACATATTATGCCCCAATACATTAATAAAACTATAACTCCACAAATGTTAATTACCGTTACTAACTACTTAACCAAAACTATGAGGTCCCTGGACTCCTAGCCCTTCCCTATAACAGTTGTTAGCGTTGTGAATTTAAGGGTTTTGCTAGAGTGTAGTCTGAATAGGCTACCAGGGTTTTGATATAGTGTAGTCCTTTCGAACTTGCAGAATGTCATTCCATTGCCCACAGTCTGCCTGTCGTTGGCGAGTCCATTGCGAACCCCGAACAATGTTGTTGCTGTTACTGCTCGCCCTTTGCTATAACGGTTTTTAGCATTGTGAATTTGAAAGTTTTGTTATAGCATAATCTGAACCATAGTTAGCAAATTAGAATACCAATTCAAATTTTATTCTATATCAAAAATGGATAATGTAAAATTCAATACTTGAAAATTATTAAATACAGATCTTATAATGATTAACAAATTATTATTTTTTTTCAAAATTGAAATTAACGTTTTTTTAAGTAGATATCTGTTATTTATTTATGATGATCTTAAAATAATGGAAAAAAAAATCAAATTTATTAGTGTTACAAATTTGAAGAATAAACCAAATAATAATACTAATAACAAAAACTCAATCCAAATTCATTAAATTATTTTTTTCTGAAATATTACAGTAAATGAATCCTTTCTAATTAAATCACAAACCAAAACCAACAATTACAGTAACTATTTTAATTTTTTTTACAACTTTTTAAATATGAAACTTACTTGTAACTTTTAATATTAAACTTCTCATTATTTTTTGTAAATATATTGTTTTAAATATAAAATTTCTTTAACATGTAATATAAAAATAATTGGTATTCACGTTTAGTGATAAAATATTTATAAAATAGAAATGATAAAGTCACTTGAAAGGCGGATTGCGGGTAGCATACCTATTTCTATGTATAATCACCAGGAACATGGCTATTTCTATGTATCTTATTTAACTTGGATATTTACCATATCAAAAAAAAAAAACTTATCGTATTAAAAATTACCTTATATATATTTTTTGAACTTAATAATGAACAAAGTAATAATCAAAATTCATAAAGTTTTTCAGCCACAAAGGGGGGGGGTATATATATATATAAAAGTCGAATCTTGTTAAAGCAGCCTTTTGCAAACAAACCCTTTTGTGCTTTAAGGTTGCCTTGAAGTCCTTTGGGTAAGGAAGATGCTTTCAGCCCTTTCTTCCTTCTTTTCCTCTCCTAGATTTAGCTGTCCGTATATTTCCCTTCACCTCTAGCAAACTCAAGCAACGGTCAGTTTGCAAATATTCAAACAATCAAATCCTTTGCACTGTTTAAACACCTTTCAGGTCAAACAAGCAAGCTATTGATCTATCACTCAAGAAACAAAGTGCTTTGATACCAGCCGGATCTGAAAATGGGTTGGATAACTTGTTATGCTTTTCAAGAACCTCCCACTGAGTTAAACAAAAAAACGATTTAGCTTGTACCTCACTTTTGTGGAAATTTATACCTGAAATAGATGTATGATTTTTAATTGTTGAAGTGTTTTAAAACCATTTTTTTTGCTGAAATTAAACATGTGTAGCCCACACACAACAGCAAAATTAATATGGGATTTCACCTGAATATCGTGGGCTACATCTCCTTCAGCTTTTGTCATCTTGACTTGGCTCTTTGGGATTATGGAAAAGTTTCTTTTAAAGGTTCCACACTTAACTCCAATTGTTATTGAACTGAACCGAAGGGCTTAGAATACCATCTATATGATCCTTGTCATGGTTGTCATCACTCTGCAAACAGATATAGGCTCCCTTAGACTTGATTCCTTCTGTCGGTGCTCTGAGCTACACTAAGCTTCTCTATGGCACTAAATCCTTCAAGATTATTTAACTCTTTTTGAAACCTCACCTATTGTCTCCATCACACATTAGACACCAAAAATCGACTGATCATTTGCTCAAAATTAACACTACATCCCCAAACAAGGCCTTCCTCCACGATTTGCCCTTGGCTGCTCAAAACTACCTTGTAGCTTTTCAAGCTCTACAAGTATTCAAATATCTCTTAAAATAACTTCATTGGATTCATAATGCCAAAAGTATTAAGAATAGACAATTGGTTCATTGAAAATGGCCTCCGGCTGCTTCAGTTTTGCCTCCAAGACCTGTTAGCACCCCTGGTACTAGTGTCACTGAAAACTTATCTCATTGGTTATAGTACTCTAGAAGTCATCAAATGCTTATAAAAACTCCATAAATGGATTTATAATGCTCATTAAAGTTATAAATGACTATTGGTTTGCTGCATAAGGTCTCTAGCTGCTCTGGCTAGGCCACGAACTGCTGTTGGCACTTACTGGCCGTGGTGGCCCCTGGAACTTCACTGAAGCATATTGGCTTTCAAAAGTCCTCTATAGGCCCAAAAAACCACACCATTAGTTCCAAGACATCTAAAACATACAAAATTGACTATTAGATTGTTGAGAAAGACCTCTAGCTGTATTGGCTAGGCCTCAAACTAATGCTGGCCCCTAGTTTCTCTAGTGGCCCCTAGAACTTCTCTCTAGCTAAACCTTTCTCAGAAGTACTATGATGTCTTTGCAACCCTCACCAATGAGTCTGGAATATTTGAGATAATTGAAATTGACTATTGGCACTCCAGAATTGGTTTTATCTTGAGTGAGTTGTTGGGTGCAGGAATTACACTTAAGCAAACTCCTCAACACTTAATTTGTCAACCCGGGGGATCCGTAAACTTAGAGACGAAACACAGGAAATGCCAAAGATAGTATGAATATTTCTAATATAAATCCCTATTTTCTTTAAAGGAAATATTGCAGAATCAAATTAAAAAGAGAAAAAGGCAACTTGAACCATTAAAATAATCTAAGACTGGAACAAGGAAGAATGCATTTGCGAGAAGGAATTAAAGATAAAAGGAAAATACTCTAGCTAATTATTGTTTAACTACTGAGTGTGTGTTTTCCTTTAGCGGAGACACTTAGTAGTCTCATCAGATGGGCCCTTAAATATGCTCCTTTAGAGATTTAGTTCTTGCGCTAATTTGTCCTGCACTATCACAGTCTGCTTGCACGAGTGCAAGAACAGAGATTTATGCAGAAGGTATAAATGGTGTCTTTTCTAAAGGCTTTTTACTTCATGCAAGGTCTTGAACTTTTCCAGGTTCGAATCACTCAGATCCCGTGGCAAGAAACTAGCTCTTGCACTGGATCAGAGCTTCCTGCACTTAGCATTTAATTCTTAAAATGAGTGCTTAATTATTAAAAGTGCTATTATATTGTTAAATCAAATTGCACACATAAAAAGTGAATGTTTATGATCTTAACAGAGTGTAGGAATAAAGAAACAATAAATATACATTTATCCAGTCATAAGCATTTAATGAAAGAAAGAATAATGCGGGAAGTAGACTAAGAAGGTTTGTTGCATCACACCAACGTGCACTGGTGCAGGTTCATCTCTCCTACTTGGACCAGGCGGGGAAAACCAATCAAACAGAATAGCAAAAAAGGAGATATCACACCAACATGCACTGGTGTAGGGTTATTTCTCCTGGTTGGACCAGGTGGAGAAAACGAATCAAACAGAATTGCAGAAAAGGAGATATCACACCAGCGTGCATTGGTGCAGGGTTATTTCTCTTGCTCGGGCCAAGCAGAGGAAAACCAATCTGAAATCAAGTGTAAGAAAGGAAATTGTCGGAAAGGGAAATTTATATACTTCACACAACGAATACTCTTTCACTCAAACATGAATGCATGTGCTCAAAATTAAATCACACTTGACAACGTAAACACAAATTACAGGAAAATAGGAAATGGGGTAAACGTGCTGGGTTGGCTGGGCCCTAGCCAACCGGCACGTTTCCCTTTTAAATAAAAACATTGTTCAGTACCTTAATCAATTCATCAACTCAAATACAGAAACGTAATTTGTAAAACATGAAGCGAGGCTCTCTTTTATTAATTCACTGAGGAAAGTACATACATGAATACATCGTCGAGCCTAGATTCGAGTGATAACAAAATACAACAACCTATTACCACCTCTCTGGCTGTGTCTTTATTCTCTTTTGATATCAAAAATTTTCCCTTGTCCTATTTACATTCTACATTTTATAGATCTTTGGCCAAAGGCCAAAATAGATCATTCAACCGATTACATAACCAAATGCAGAATTTAGCTTTTCAGTCTTCAAAGCAAAACTGGTCGTAGCTAATCTCCAGCTTTCGTCCTTCACAAATTCGGTCTCGGCTGTCTTTGGATCCATCTTTTTGTCATGGCTGAAGCTGCTCAGAACGAGGCGGTGATCAAGGAGGTTTGGATCTGCTACAATGATTTGTTGTGCTGGCAGCGGTGCATGATTTGATCCTGCACTAAGATCAACAGTCATGGTAAGTACTCTAACTACCAAGTAAACATTGGAGATATCCATAAGTTAGAAAAAATGATTAAAAGTAATAAATCATGTAGTAAATAAATAATTAATGCTAATTTGAATTAAAAGTATGAAAAATAAAGTTTATACAAGATATGTCACCGTGCTTGGACTGGTGCAAGATGAGGGTGCATAAAAGAGGTAAGACAGAGGTAAATGGTTATGATTTAGGAAGGGGAAAATGGAAAAAAGAGAGAAAATTAGGGGGCCAACATCCTCCCATCCCTAAGCTATTGTGCGTCCTCACACAAATCTTTACCTTTTCAAAAAACCTTCAAAACTTTGAGCATTCCAGCTCAATCCTGCTCTGACATACTAACATCATCTTTGTTTCAGACTTCTTCTTTTTGATGTTCTTTAGTTTATTTGTCACATTTTTAAGTCGCTTGAAACATTGTGCAGCTCGGTACTTCCAAACTCTAACTTCTCCTTTCTTTTTTTGGATATGCGTAGTTAATTCTTCCTTACTTTGTTCTTTATCCTCCTGTGCTTTAGCTATAAGTTGTTCTAAGTTCTACACTTGAAGCTCTAGTTCAACTATTCGAGCAGTAGGAGTTACCAAATCTCCTTCTTTTTCTGTCTCGACAGGGGCTGTGTCTTCCTGAGGGACCTCAATATCCCTCATGGTTTTAGCAAACATTTCTTCCTCTTATTCTTCTTCTTCTTTCGGTTCTTCTTCTTCTTATGGTTCTTCTTCTTCTTCTTCTTCTTCTTTTGTTTCTTCTTCTTCTTCTGGTTTTTCTTCTTCTTTTTTTGTTTCTTCTTCTTCGTCTGGTTCTTATTCTTCTTGTACTGGTGCAGAAGGGGATTCAACGTCCTATGGGGATTGTGGTTCTTTGCCTGCACTAGATTATTCATTCTTTTTCTAGGCCTCTTTATTGAAATTGGACAACAGAGTGTCATATTCGACCTCTATATATTTTACTACATCCGCAAGGACTAATAGGTTGTCCTCCTCAGGGGTTTGTGCCTATACTGGTGTCATAGAAGGAGTCTCTTCATCAGGTGCACTAGTTGTCTTCTTATTTGGATATGGGGCCCTTTCTTTTGTTGATTTTTCAAGTTGTTTCCCTTTTTCACTGGTGCAAGAAGGACTCCCCTTTAGATTCTTACTCAGACCCTTGCTTGTTCTGGCAGGGTCCTCTGTCTCCTTTACAGTAGTTGTCTTTTTATGTAGCTGTTTTAACAGCGCCTCCCAGGTCATGCCCTTATCTTCTAATTGTTTCTGGACCAAAATATTTATCAGGCCGTGGTGATATAACTTCTTGTCGGCCTGGTTTGTCCGTCTATCTTGCACACCCTTGGCCATTATTTTCAAGCTCTTAAGCATAAAATGGGGGAAATCAATCCTCCACCAGACGTGCCAGCCGGTTTCGAAATGCTGCAACATCCTAAAATGGTACACAAAAGTGAGGGAGTACCTTCCCTCACAGGTTACGAATTTATATAGGATGAAAAGGAGGTCCTGCCACTGTCGTAATAGGGCACTGCGTGGAATCCTTTCTTCTAATCTACCTTCATATTCTTGTTGACGACGAAATAGTGGCATTGCTTCCTTTCTAGTTTCTGATTTTTAAACCACTGCTCACTAGTATTTTCCAAGCCTGTCATTACTTCTATAAACTCTTTCGTAACCTCAAATTTTAGAGGCCCAATTTTTACTCGGCCATTTTTTAAACTTCTGGAAAACTGTAGGGCCACTTCACGGTTGTTCCCATCAAAATTTTGAAAGAACTGAAGAAAGTGTGAGTCTCACAATAATGTAAGACCATTGTAATACTTAACAGTCTATTCTACCCTAATGAGAGACGAAGGTTCACTTCGAACAGGTGGCATCACTGATTAACGGTTATGAACAGTCAAGAATTTACATGTAACACTGGGAAAATTGGTTCTTATAGATAGGGATCCAACCGTCCACTATCCCTTCCATCTTATTACCCATTCATTCAACTAAAATAACCATGGATGTGCGGCATCTTTGAGGTCATGCCGGATTGGTACTTGCGACAGTGTTTTAACGGCTAGGTGAGGTAATAATTACGAGTGAAAAATATCTAGGATTATGGCGGAAAGGGGAAATTATATCCAAGCAACGGTTAAACATTTCTACACTCCTTCATAATTCAAAAAAGAACTTTAGCATTCATTAAAAAATGATCATGATTCTTAACTTAAAAACACCTTGTACTTTAATTAATTTTCTCATAGTTAATATGATAGCACATGTACTAATCAACTAAGTGAAGGAACTTCTCATAAACTTTCATGATGACCACTTTCCTATGACGTATGCTATGAAAAGAAAAAATTGTACTATGTTCCTGATAGGGTGCATTCTTGCACCGGTCTGCTTGCACCTCTTAAACTATGCTATTATGCTGGTACCATTCTACTTGCACTTATTATATAGGACAACATGCTTGCACTAGTGCAAGCATAATATCTGGAAAAAAAAAGAACATGGAATTTAAGTAAAATATGGGTTGGACTTCCAACATGACTTCCTCAACTTATACTGGAAATTTGCTTTGCCCTTTCTTAATGCTTCAGAGCATATCCTTTTTCTCTTTTTGCATGAGATCCTACAATGAATTCATGAGGGAACAAAGTGGGAAAAGGGAAATTTCAGAATGGAAAGGAATTCTGTTATAGGGATTCCAGGAATAGTACCACAAGAGGGGATAAATAGAAGTGGAATAGGGAAAAATATTCAAGGGTAAAGTAGGGTTTTTACGAAACGGACAGGGTAAATTCGAAAGAATATGGGAAGGTTAATCATTATGGGATTGAAGAAGAAAACTGAGGGAATATTATGAAAGTGGGATATGAAGAAAGGAAAAAAAAATTCTGGAAGGTCTGCCTGCACTGGTGCAAGAAAAATAATTGCAGCGAGAATTAAGTGTTACTTGAATAAAAATATCCATGCTAATTACCCCAATTGTATAAAGGTTGGTTTTGCTGAACTTGCTTTTACTTGGTGGTTGCTAGCATATATAAAGATCAAGCAAAATTCTCTTTTTATTAGAAGTTTTTAATCTTCCTGCCAGCAAGCTGGTTTTTAGGTTGATCCTTCTGCAATCATGTCAGCGAACTGATTTTCATAATTACAGGAAAATATATTTTTTTTACTTTTTAATTTAATTTTTTTTTTTACTATAAATTTTTTTAGGAAGAAGAAGAATTCATGTTTTCAAAAGGTTGGTATTACTATTCACCACTACCATCCTGAATTGCTATTGTAGTTGCTGTGTAAAATCCTTCCTGACAAGTGGCTGAAAATACTTCTTTAATCTGTGTCCATTTACCAAGAATACTGAATTTTTTCCATCAATAGTTTTAACTTCTACTGCTCCATTCTCGAATACTCGGATCACTTCATAAGGTCCCATCCAACGTGTATGGAATTTTCCTTTAAAAATTTTAAATATAGAATCATAAAGGAGCACCGAATCACCTGGTTGGAATTGCTTTTTCTAAATAGACTTGTCATGCCACCTTTTGCGCTACTGCTGAATTAGTATGTTCTGCTGAACAACATCCCTACGAAATTCATCTAACTCATTTAATTAGAGAAGGTGTTGTTGTTTTGCCTAAAAGAGATCTAGTCCTAACTGAATTGCAGTTCTGAAAGTTTTGATCTGGAATTCAATTGGTAACAGAACCTATTTTCCATATACCAGCTCATATGGTGTATGTCCTATGCTATTTCTCCAAGTGGTTTTGTATGCCCACAAAGCTTCTGGTAATGTTTTAGCCCAGTCTTTCCGATGCATATTTATTGTCTTTGTAAGAATGGACTCGATCACTTTGTTTGTGGATTCCACCTGGCCATTTGCTTGTGGGTGATACGGCGTGGATTTCCTGTGCTGGATCTTGTATTTCTCCATCACACCCTGTACCAGATTAGAAATAAACTATGGACCATTGTCAGAAAAAATTTATCTAGGCACACTAAATCTAGTAAATATTTCAATAAAAATAAAGTCAACAACAACTTTTTATGTAGCAAAGGAAACAACTTTAGCTTCTACCCATTTTGTAACAAAATCTGTAAAAACCAAAATATTCTTTTTACTTAATGACGTTGGATTTATTGGCCCTATAAAATCAATAGCCCGTGTTTCAAATGGCTCAATCATAACTGGGGGGCATAAAGGAATTTCATTGGTTTGATTAGGTTGGCCCATTCATTGATAGAAATCACATCACCTGACATATTGTTTGGCATCCTTAAACAAGGAAGGCCAAAATTAACCAGCACGCAATACTTTATATGCAGTCCACTTATCACCAAAGTGGCCTCCATAAGGTTCATCATGAGTAGATTTCAATATGTCAAACACTTCCTACTCTCTTACACACCTACAGATAATCAGATATGGACCAGTGTAAAAGAGATCTCCTTGAATCCAGGAGTATGCAACACTTTTCTGAATAATATTTTTCTTTTCATGAGTGGACAAGTGGGGTGGTGTTTTCCCAGTAACCAAGTAATTAGCAATGTTAGAAAACAATGGAGAATCTGTTGACATACCAAAAAGATGTTCATCTTGAAAATCATCATTAACAAGAGTTGCTTCACCAGGATTATCTAATCTAGAAAGAAAATATGCTACAACATCAGATTTTCCCAGTCTATCAACAATAGTAACATTAAATTCTTGCAAAAAGAGCAACCACCTAGTCACTCTACTACTATTCAATGGTTTTTTCATCAAATATTTAATCGCAGAATGATTAGTATGTACAAATACTTCATATCCTATAATATAGTGCCTGAACTTATTAATTACAAAAATTATAGCTAAAAACTCTTTCTCTGTAACTGTATAATTTAATTCAGTGGAAGAAAAATTCTTACTAATATAATAAATAGCATAGGATTTCTTATTTTCCTCTTGTTGTAAAACTGCGCCAATAGCCAAATCTGAAGCATTAGAAGAAATGCGAAAAGGCAGAGACCAGCTAGGACCTCTCAAAGGAGGAAATGTTTCAAAAGACTGTTGGCAAGATGTGGACCAAGAAAATTCACTATCCCTAGCTAGAAGTCAGAAAACAGGGGCAACTATCTTAGAAAAATTTTCAATGAATCTTCTATAGTAACTAGCATGTCGTAAAAAATCTCTTACTTCCCTTTGAGTTTTGGGTGTAGGAAGATGTAGAATGATTTCAATCTTTTCTAGATAAACCTGGGTACCTTTACTAGAAATCAAATGGCCAAGTACCACTCCTGCTTTTCACATCAATCTAAATTTCTTGTCATTCAAGGCGAGATGGGCTTCCTGACAATGAAGAAGTACTTTCTCCAGATTTTGAGAGCTTCCTAAAAAGAATCACCAAACACAGAAAACTCATCCATATAAATTTCTACAAATTATAGATCAGCAAAAATGTTTAGGACTGCCCTTTGAAACGTAGTCGGGGCATTACATAAACCAAAGGGAAGAAATTTATAAGAAAATGTGCCCCATGGACATGTAAACGTAGTTTTATCCTGATGTTCAGGTGTAATCTATATCTGGTTATAGCCACTGAAGCCATCCAAAAAGGAAAAATATTTCTTTCCTGCAAGGGTATCAAGCACTTGGTCAATGAAAGGGAGAGGGAAGTAATCTTTGAGAGTGGCTTTGTTTAATTCTCGATAATAAATAAAAATACGCCATCTTCCATCTTTCTTAAGTACTAGCACTAATGGAGAGACTCACTGACTGTCAGAAATAGGATAGATAAAATCGACATCCAAGAGTTTCTGTACTTCTTCCTTCACAATATCTCTTAGAGCTAGATCCATTCGCCTTTGTGTTTGTCAGACAGGTTCCTTCCTGAATATAGATATGATGCGTACAATTTTCAATAGGAATACACTTCATATCTTCATAGCCCCAAGCAAGGACACAAAGATGGTTTTCCAACAAATTAACAAGCTGCTCCTGCTAAGATGAGTCCAAATATGAACTAATATGCAAGGATTTACCAGGGCTAATATCAACAAGATTAGTATTAGGCTCAGGAGTACTCAACGGAGTGGTCAAATGAAGTGGTACAAAATAATGAGAATCATGATTATCTTGAAAATCTAAGCTGAAAATCTAGCTTAACAGCTCAAAATTAGGCATAGTGTCTAGATTATTCAGGAAATATTGAATCTCATGTTCTTGTGAAGACCCAGTATAATGATGAACAAGGGAAATGGGTTGAGTCTCCTTATCACTGCTTTGATCCAACCATAAAGTATCTCGAAGGTCCTGAATGGATCTGGAAGGGGGGTATAAGGTAAATTTCTTCCTAGAATCTCCATGCGAAATATACATATCACCAGAACGACATCCAATATATGCATCGGTCCTAGCAAGCCATGGTCGACCCAGGATCAAGAGATTTCCTCCTAATAGGTTCTTTGGCTAAAGCATAATGAAATCAGCAGGATATTCCCAAGAATCTAATGAGATGATCACATCGTCGAATACTCCTTTTTGCTTAATTTTAGATCTTCTGCTAATTCAAGCACAGTGGGAGTAGGGAAAAGATGAGATAAGTGAAGTTGATCCATGGTTTGCTTAGTCATGACATTAATGGCTGCCCCCAAGTCTATAAGAACATTAGATACAAGGACATTACCAATATGAACTGTGAAAACAGGGCTTCCGGGATCAGTATATTTTTCCATAGACACACATCCCGTCATCAACTTTTACACCCTACCAAAAAATTGAATGGTTTGGGGTTCCAATCTCTTCCTCTCGGGTTTCTTGAGATAGAGTTCCTTAATAATATTGGTACAAATGGGGATCTCTTTAATGGCTTGAAGCAAAGGTATCTTAATGAAAATATTCTGATGCTTAGATGCCAAACTAGTCTCAGAAATAGGCTCACTTCTTTCCATTACTAGCCTCTCTGGGAAGGGAGGTTGGTTGGAAGAAGATGGCAAGGATTCAGAAGGTAAGGGCTGCTTAGTGACAACTTTCAGAGAATGGTTAAGAGTTTCCTCTTCTCCTTTCTCTTCAACAATCACTATAAGTTGTTTCTGATTTTTTGATGTTATAGTCCTTCCCGGTCTTAATTGAATATCATGAACCTCAACTGGAATAGACTGGTACTCGAATGGAAAAGGTGGGCTTGATACATATATCATTTTCACTGCTTCATTATTGTTAGGGTTGGGCATAGGTTGAGCAGGCAACTAAGGAGGACGAAAGGGTGGAGGTAAAGGCAACGATGGAGTAGACTGACTCAGAAGTTGAGGCATTGAATAAGGTGTATGCTTAGATGGATATGACTGCAGAGGTGGCTGGTGGGAGTATGGAGAATGAGTTGGCCCTTTCCAACCTTGTTTCCATGGTTGAGAAGGTTTCCCATGCTTATATTTATTCCCATACTGCCACTACTGATTAGTGTTAGCATAAGAATATGCATGTGAATTATAACCAAAATGGTGTGGAGAAAATTCAGGAGCCATACCTGCACCTACCTAAGGCCAATTCCTTCTTTCTCCCATAGCATACAAGTATTCAGCTTCAGGATGTCCCCCTGTAAATACAGCTTTAATTCCTGGTATAGAGGGACATTTTTCTATGACATGGTCTTTTGCACAAATAGCACATTTATTAGTTTCTTTCATATTAAGAGGACACTCGTTAGGAGGATTCTTGTCTCTACATTTAGGATAGAAAACACATAATGACTCTTGTTTCTTCATGAGTTTTTGCTGAAATTTTAACGAGTCTAACTGTTTGGTAACAGTATTCATTATATCAATTTTCATGTTTTCCATTTTATTTTCTAGTCCAATAATCATAGCATCAGTAGATTCAGTTTTTATATTTCTATTTCGAGTTCCTCTACCGGATCTATATTGATTTCTTGAAAATTCCCTGCATAGTTCACAAATTTTTTCAAAATTTTGCTGAGAAATATCACCTTGTCCTAACAGATTTAAATTATTTCTAGCATTATCAGTAAGTCCTCTTAAGAACAAGGTTCTAATAGTACTGGGATAAAACTTATGTTTCAACCTTTCTAAAATATACATAAATCTTTCTAGGTAATCTTCAAGAGTTTCATCATCATCCTTTATGATTGTAAAAATCTCATCCCGCATCTCCCAAGTTTTGCAATATTCTTGATATTTAGACAAAAGCACTCTCTTCATCTGATCCGAAGAGAATATAGTGTTTCCTCCTAACCCCATAAACCAACGTAGAGCTGAGTCCTTGAGATTAACAGGAAATAATCTTAACTTATGAGCGTTAGTTGAATAATCATAACTTATACATAGAAATCTAACTCGAATAGAAAAGAGTTACGATCTTCATGAACTTTACCATGGAAATGAGGGAGAGTCGATGGTGGAATATTCTTCATTTGCGCCATAGTATTAGGATCCACAATTGGAAACACAAAAGTGGATTGTTCTTTACTTACCTGGTTTTCACCAGTCCCTTCCAAATGAGATTCATGGTCTACCATTGTTTCCCTTCTACTTGTACCCGTCTCAACAGGCTGATCCACACCTCAACTGTTGTCACTGGAATCTAGGTGGATTATTCCTGCGTGATTGGTTTGAATTGGATTGGGCTTCCTGCTTACTGAAGGAGACCCAATATGATAATTTTTCTTAGAATTATTTTTTCCTTTAGTGGGCTTCGAACCCTTACCTTTTCTAGGAATTCATTTCAAAAAAAAAAGAAAAATAACAAACAACTTCTAGTAAAAAATGTTGTCATATTTCAATTAACACCAGTAAAATTCCTTCAAAGAAGCTTTTCCAAACAATACTTCAAAAATAAGGAAAAAAATTACCTCTATTGTATAATCAAAATATTCTTACCAAATCAAATCGCCTCCTCGGCAATGGCGCCAAAATGTTGGGTGTAGGAATTACACTTAGGCAAACTGCTCAACACTTAATTTTTCAACCTGAGGGATCAGTAAACTTAGAGACAAATTACATGCAATGCCAGAGATTGTATGCATCTTTCTAATATAAATCCCTACTTTCTTTAAAGAAAATATTGCAGAATCAAATTAAAAAGAGAAAAAAGCAACTTGAACCATCAAAATAATCTAAGAGTGGAACAAGGAAGAATGAATTTGCAAGAGGGAATTAAAGATAAAAGGGAATCGCTCTAGCTAATAATTGTTTAACTACAGAGTGTGTGTTTTCCTTTAGCAGACATACTTAGCATTCTCATCAGATGGGCCCTTAAATCTGCTCCTTTAGAGATTTCCTTCTTGCGCTAATCTGTCCTACACTATCATAGTCTACTTGCACTAGTGTAGGAACAGAGATTTATGCTGAAGGTATAAATGGTTTCTTTACTAAAGGATTTTTAATTCATGCAAGGGATTGAACTTTTCTAGGTTCGAAGCACCCAGATCATGTGGCAAGAAACTAGTTCTTGCACCGGATCAAAGCTTCCTGCACTTAGCATTTAATTCTTAAAATGAGTGCTTAATTATTGCAAGTGCTATGATACTGTTAAATCAAATTGCACACATAAAAAGTGCATGTTTCTAATCTTAATAGAGTGTAGGAATATAGAAACAATCAATATACATTTATCCTATCATAAGCATTTAATGAAAGAAAGAAGATTGTGGGAAGTAGACTAAGAAGGTTTGCTACATCACACCAACGTGCACTGGTGTAGGTTCATCTCTCCTGCTTGGACCAGGTGGGGAAAACCAATCAAACAGAATAGCAGAAAAGGAGATATCACACCAACGTGCACTGGGACAGGGTTATTTTGCTTTCTTGGACCAGGCAGAAGAAAACCAATCTGAAATCAAGTGCAGGAAATGAAATTGTAGGAAAATGAAATCTGTCTACTTCATACAATGGAAACGATTTCACTCAGATAGGAATGCATGTGCTTAAAATTAAATCACACTTGAGAATGTAAACACAAATTACAGGAAAACGGGAAATGGGGTAAACATGCTGGGTTGGTTGGGCGCTAGCCAACGAGCACATTTCCCTTTTAAATAAAAATGCTGCTCGGTACCTTAATCAATTCATCAGCTCAAATACAGAAATGAAATTTGTAAAACATGAGGCGGAGCTCCCTTTTATTAATTCATTGAGGCAATTAGATACGTCAATACATCGTCCGACTCAGATTCAGGCGATAACCAAATACAACAACCTCTTACCACGTCTCTGGTTGTGTCTCTGTTCTCTTTGCTATCAAAACTTTTCCCTAGTCCTATTTACATTCTACATTATATAAATCTTTGGCCAAAGGAAAAAATAGATCATTCAACCGATTACATAACCAAACGCAGAATTTAGCTTTTCGGTCTTCAAATCAAAACTGGCCATAGCCAATCTCCAGATTTCGTCCTTCAAAGATTCGGTCTCGAATATCTTTGGATTGATCTTGCTGTCGTGGCTGAAGCTTCTCAAAATGAGGAAGTGATCAAGGAGGTTCGGATCTGCTACAATGATTTGCTGTGCTGGAAATTGTGCAAGATCCGATCTTGCGCTAGGATCAGTGGTGACGGTAAGTACTCTAACTACCAAGTAAACATTGGAGATATCGATAAGTTACAAAGAGTGATTAAAAGTAAGAAATCATGTAATAAATAATTAATTAATGCTAATTTGAATTAAAATTATGAAAAATATATTTTATACGAAATATGTCATTGTGCTTGGACTGGTGCAAGATGAGGGAGCATAAAAGAGGTAAAAAAGAGGTAAATGGTTATGATTTAGGAAGGAGAAAATGGAAAAAAGAGAGAAAATTAGGGGTCTAGCATGAGTTATGACCAAAACAATTTTGCCCTAATTTTTTCCACTAAATCTAGAAGATCCTCCAGTTAGCTCCACTAAAAGTGAAAGTCCACCTAAATTTTGGGACACCTCTAGAATATTTGCCATTTTAATCTCAACTTAAGTAGATTTTAATTAGTGCCAAGCCTTATATTAGGCACCTTAAGCACAATTAGCAATTAAGCTCTCATGTTGGTCACATTAGTTTGATCACATGATGGAGGGGATGGCTGCGGGATGGCCCCTCCATGCTCTGTCGATCGGTTAAGTATATGTTAATGTGCACTTCTTACAAGATTAATGCCCACAGCCCATAGGTATCTGGACACGATGTACCCATGGACTTATTGGTATAGCAATGGGTAGAGATGATTCTAGACACGTCGGCTAAAAATGTCCCAACACCAACAGACAAGGCCAAAATTATAACTCGAAAGATGGCGTTTGCCAAAGAGGGGGTCAGCTTGGGTAAACCTTAGATCACTGACGCCCCACCTCGATAGAATTCATGGTATAAAAAAGGTGGAACAGACAGTTTGATAACCAACCAAGCAAGCACTCATTCTTAGCTCGCTATCGTAGGTCTAGACTTGCGGACTTGCGAGGATGAGCCTACTCAACGGGCAATTGGACAATCTGAAAGCATAATATATGCGACGTGAAGGCACAGTCACAATAATATGGGTAGTGATAGGGCGTGACGTGTAGCGGTGGGTCATGGTAATATGGGCAGCAGCAGGGTGCGGTGTCCAGTGGTGGGTCATGGTAATATGGGCATTGACATGCGCGTCATGCAACAGCGTGGTCACGTTAATATACGTAGTGATAGTTTGACTGAAGAGGTTCAAGTGCGAATGTGCAGCATGGGTCATGAACACCACAACAACGCGACGAAGGTAAATGCATTCAGGGCGTGGGTTGAGTTGGGTAACTCCCGGGTAGCACGCCTGAACGTGCACAGGTACTGTCATGCGGATTCTGACACTTATGTAAAAATAGGTGCCTAACCTGTATAAAAAATACGAGACAACTTTACTAAATTTCATATATAAAATTGCGATTACAAATGTGTTATGTGTACATTTATATTTGCTGAAAATGTTTTATAATTCCCCATAAAACATATTTAATAACTTAACTTAAAAATTGAAAAACTTGAAAGGCATAGTTCAGAAAGTAATTAAATAATTAAAAAAAATACATTTTCCACCTTAGAAACATTAGGACTTCCACCGACATATAAGACCAAACTGGCGAATGTTTGCATTTTACCCCGACATTCAAAGCGCAATAACTTCTTCATACAGTATCTGTTTTTCAAACTGTTTGTGGTGCTAGAATTAGGAAGAAGATATCTATGCAACCATCCTAGTTTCATCCCAATATTGTAATTTTTAATTTTGAGCTATCACTTAGGTCCTGATCCAAATCTAATGAACCCCCCCCCCTCTCCCCGCCTCGGAAAAAAAAAAAGAAAAAGAAAAAGAAAAATAAATATTAAGTTTTCATGAATTTCCAAGGATTTTTTAGAAAACTGCAATAAAGCCCCATGGTAGTGTCATTGTTACACTAGTGTTATCCTCCTCTATTTTAAGTAAGTGAAATATCATTCAGAAAATTCAATTTCAATTTCATTTTTTGAATATTAAAAAGAATTTAAATGTCTATGTTTTGACCTAAATATATTTCTTGCTATTAAAAACGCATGTAACCATATAATAGTCTAGAAAATTGACCGAATCCTGAGTAGTCCAAAATTTTTACACAATTTAGATTTCATTTGGGGCAACATAGTCTATCGGCACTTACCTACTATTCTACAGTAAGGAACAAACTACGCATAAAATGAAAACCCAAAAGATAATGAGAAGACATTAAACTGATCAAGTGAAAGTAGTACAAACAAGAAGAAAATGGTTGAAAAAAAAATGAATTTATGAAACCTAAATTATGATAGGCTCTGAACCTTGTACTTCTCAATGCTAATGGATTACAAATTCAACTTATTGCATTATCAAATAATGCATAATTATATTTTAATTATATAATGGTACTTCATTCTCCTTCCTCAAGCATAAGAAACTATACAACCTAATACCCGCTTCACCAAATTGTATTTGCTACAAGATTATTTTCAAGAAAATTAACTTCAAACACCTTCCCATGGGGTGAAATGTATAGGAAATTTCCCTCTACTCTTAATATGATCTGCCGATATAGCATATATATAGGCCCGAACAAGCCTATAAATGCTTTAATAGTAGTTTATCCAACTTACATTACTAACCAACAGTGACTCAAAACCCTATAATAATGTTCAAAACTTTCACGAATCAATACTTAGGCATGGACTAATTCCTCAATTGTTAAATTAATTAGAAATATGTACAATAAAATGTATAGATGCAATTCATAAATGATAGAGAGAAGACTCTTCAAACTAAAGATTCTTTAGAGTGACAAGACACATAAAAGAAACTTTAGATGGAATATAATGCAATGGAAACTCTAAATACAGTGCCCACTCTAAGGGTGGCATAGTGTGGCATGGCTTTCACAAGGACTTCTCCATGCGAGTATAGTATGTCAAAACCTATGGATATGAAAACAAGATGGCTAACCAACAAAATACTATTTGAAAGAATCCCAAAAGGTGGGTGTATTAATATGCTACCCCCTGGAACCCTCTTTGGATCTAAATAGATTCCCAATTAAGTGACCTATCAATGTGAAAAGAGTTAGTATATATGTGACACGTAGAATATCATAAAATAGGGACTATTCCAAGGAACTATCACCATTGACCAACTAGCATTGGACCTCCTCCTAGGCACTCACTCTATTTGATGCTTTCCTGAGGCCGAGATCCACCCGACATTAGGGGAATTTTGAGGTCTAAAATGGGCCTTCTAAGGAAATTACAAAATAATAGTGGAAATAATAAAATAAGATTTGATTACATCATCAAATTTTAGAGGGAAAAAAGACAAAACTACTTTTTAAACTCATATTTTGAACTTGTCTCCCGAAATTTTTACTCAAATTTCGAGCAAGAATACATGTTGGATGCAAAAAATTAATTCCCCATCCAAGGAGTACTGACTTTGCATACTTTTGATGGAATTTTCTACACAAAAAATGATAAATACATGAAAAATGTGATTGCAATCATGTGTTTTCATGTATTTCTCATTTTTCGTGTAGCAGGGTCCATCTAAAGTATGCAACATGAGTACTCCTTGGATGAGGAATTAAATTTTTCATCCAACAAGCAATCTCGCTCGAAATTTGAGTAAACCCTTTGGGAGATAAGTGTAATATACAATTTGAAAAATTTGTTGGCAATATGATGGAATATGTTGTCCTTGATGGAAACCTACTTGATGAAGTTTTCCTTGATGGAAATCTCCTTGATGAGTTGCCTTTTGATAAGCAACCTATGTGTTAATCATATGTGGTAGAGAAAGGAATTCCAGTAAGTGCTAGAGAAATGAAACAGGAAATATTTCTCAATGTATACACAGGTTTTATGAAGGAAACCTGCATATGGATGTAATGTATACGCTACTTTTATGAAGGCAACCTGCGTATACATTCAGAATAAGTATGCAGACAGTTTTTAGGATGAGAAGTCGCGTATACACACTGATAATAATGATCCAAGTCATGTATGCCTTTTTCGCTCTAGAATTATGAAACGAAGGGGCATTACCATGGTATTAGGCCACGATACTGAGTGTTGTATTCTATGCTTGACTCCGTCCAAGAATACCATTAACTGTTGTGTGGTTCTGACTCATGGTATCGGTAAAGGCTAAATATATATAAGGAGAATAATATCATAGTGAAAAAGTGTGTAGGAGTAAGGGTTGTTACTGAATAAATTTCTCTCAGGTATATCTGCATGGGATGAACTCTGTTTTAATTGATAGATCTGAATCTATGATGCACCCAACAATGATGGTTTAGGATCTCTAGATCTAAAATGACTATGCTCTTGTGTGATCCATTGAAGAAATTATTAGATCTATGATTTGGTGCAAGCTTGCTGAAGTCATGTAAAGAAATGTGGGTAAGTTCTATGGAACTAGTTCATTCTGCAAAGTTTATATTTATAGATCTATGCGCTATTTCATCTCAATAAAAGCACGTATATACATGGGTTTACTTCAGAAAATGCATGTATGGCAGTTAGGGTTTTCTAAAGCTTATTGCAGAGGTTTTCTGTTATTCCTGCTATTTGTCTATTGCCTATCAATGAAGTCTTCTTGTAGTTCTGGGTTGTCTGAATACTGTATATGTTGCTAAGTTGATTATGTAAAAATCTAATCAATGAGAGAATAAACATGGTTGATGGTGACTAACTGATGAAGGGTTCTTCATTTCGAAAGACATCTGATTGAAAGCATCAGATCTGGATATGTGACTGAGCACATTCTGAAAAACAGTATTCACAGAGCTATATGTAGGTTGGTGTGAAGGAAAGCGCGTATACATGCAGTTTGAGTGAAGCGAAGTAGCATATGAATTTTAAGTTTATGAATGTTTAGGGTTAATTTTGTATCTAGATATTGATTCTGAAGTCTGGGTTATTTCTAAAGTTCTGGTTACAGTGGTCTCACTGTTCTAATTTAAGTATTGGGTAAAGTTTACGATTGTTGGTTTTTATGAAGAGTTGTGTTGATGCTGTTTGATCCAGTATGAAAATTGATGAAACGTGGTCTACAGTATTTCTGAGGGTTGAAGCCTTTAGTATAGAAGTAGAAGCTTTCTACCAGTAAAAGTTGGTGTTCTGATCAAGGGGTTGAAGCTCCCTTCCAGTAGTAACTGGTAAACAAGATTAGGGTGTTGTAGCTCCCTTCTAGTATTAGTTGGAAAATGAGAGAAGGTTATAGTCTTCTGCAGGTAGATGACTACGTAATGATATGAGTCTGCATCAGTAGAATATTGTAAATAGTTTTCCATATAATAAATATTGAAGAAAGAGACGACATAAGTGGTGGTTTTCTCCTGAATTGGGTTTCCACCTTAAATATTGGTGTTCATGTTTTTTTCTCTTGTGTGATGAGGCATACTTCCTTTACTGCACATAATTACTGATTATCTAATAGAGGCACGACTGGTAAATTGACTTAAAGATTGTTCCTGAAAATATTTTATAATCTGCAAAATTATAATACGCTAGTTTCTTTTATTATATGCATGTGTATACGTGAGCTGGGTTCATCAAAGCTATGTATGGAATTCTGTAAAGAAAATGTTAAAATATTTTCAGTAAGCTCTAAATATTGATTCACCCCCCCACCCCCTCTCAATACTTTTCCAACAATTGTTATTAGACAAGGTTCTTCTGAAGAAGCTTAATCACTAGAATAAAGATCAACTAAGATGAGAAATCAAGATGGGACAACATCTATCAGGCCTCCTCTCTTCAATAGAAACAATTTAATATTTTTGAAGACAAGGAAAAGATCCTATCTTCGGTCTCTTGGAGCAGATGTATGGGTTATAGTTGAAGGAGGTTATCAATATCTAGCATTAGTTTCAACAGATGCAGCAGGAAGAAAGAAATATGAGACCAATGAAAAGGAATTCAATGTATTACTGTGAAGTCTGACTGAATCAGAATTTGGCAAAGTCATGCAGTTGAATACAAAAAAGGAGATATGGGAAAAAATCATTCTAAGCTATGAAGGTGACACCAAGGTAAATAGTGCAAAACTCAAAAATCTTAGAATTCAATATCAAAATCTCAGGATGCATAATGAGGAAAGCATTGCCAACTTCTTTTTACATCTAGATGTTATTGTAAATCGTATGAGAAATATGGGTGAAACCATAACTGACACTACTCTGGTAGAAATTTTTTTAAGGTCTGTAACTCCCAAATTTGAGTCAAAAGTGTCTGCTATTGAAGAGAAGCAGGATCTAGAAACTCTTATTATTGTTCAACTTCATGGTATTTTGACTTCTTGTGAAATGAGAAAAGGAGGTCCATCTAAAGTCAAAGAATTTGTCTTTAGAGCTGCTGCAAAAGGAAAATAAGTAGAAGAACAAGAAGTATTAGGGTATGTTTTAGAAGAAGAAGAGATAATTTTTTTAAAGAAGCTACAACTTGGCACTGGAAGGTTCAGAGGTCAGCTTATTTTTAAATGTTTTTCTTGTGGAAGAGTTGGTCATTATGCTGCTAAGTGTCCTCATAAAGAAAAACATGAGAAAGGAAAGGAAGTGACAAAAGTAAATAAGAATTGGTTTATCAATAGAAAAAGTTATTATACTCATGAAGATAGTGATGGGCTATCAAATAATGAAGAAGGAGAATTTGATCAAGATATTAGACTATTCATGGCTTTTGAAAAAGATTCTAGTGAGGCTGAAGATACCTTTATGGATGCACTAGAAGAAAATTATTTTCTTGAAGAAATTAATCACCTCAAAATATGTTTGGAAGAAAAAAAATTGCCATAGATACTCTAAAGAATCAGCTTATAGAAAAGGAGAAGCACAATACGAAATTAGAATGTCAAATAGTAAGTGTAAGAAAGGAAATTGAGAAAGAGAAAACTTTAAATCTTATATTTTCTAAAGGAATTGAAACCTTAGATAAAATTATAAAGGTTCAACACTCTCCTTTGGTAAAGACAGGTCTTGGAAACATCGGAGAATCCTCTCAGTCTTCAGCACCAAACTATCTAAATGCAGCTAAAGCCAACCTACAACATTCTATCACTCAACAAGAGAAAAAAGAAACTTCACAGGTAAATTATGACCACTTCAATACAAAGAACAATAGCAGAAATATCAATCAAAGAAATACCAATCAGCAGGTAAACACAAACTAAAGGTTTCATTTTTGCAAAAAATTCTTCTTTAATGGGCAATGTTTCTCATGTCATAATTTTGGTCATAAAGTTGTTCAATGCGTTACATACAAAGCCATCATGACCATAGAAGCAATAAATCAAAGAAATGAGTCTGGAATAAAGAAGAATACTTATAGCAACTTTTCTCCTCTTCAAAATGAAATTGAATGTGCTTATTGCAATAACTTTGGTCATGGAAAATCTTAATGTAGGAGCAAACTTCAACCAAAAGAGCATGTACCTTCAAATTCCAAGGTATGGAGAAAGAAGGACTTACAGGTTGAGAACTGTGGCATAGCCTTATTTGCAGAAGGGGAAGAAAATCAATGGTACATTGACAGCGGATGCTTAAAAAACATGACAGGTGATAGAAATAAAGTCCTTGCATACAATTTTCTAGAAAGAGAAAAGAATGTTACCTTTGGAAATGATACTATTGCTATCATTAAAGGAAAAGGTTCTATTTTTCGATAAGAAAAGGTAAAAGCAACAAATTTTATGTATGTTGATGGATTAAAACATAACCCGTTAAGTGTGAGTCAAATGTGTGATCAAGGAAATGAAGTTGTCTTTAGTTCAAAAGAACGTGTGGTACATGAACTTGATACAGGAAAAATTGTAATAAAAGGAACTAGAACACCAAGCAATATGTATGTATTGAAAGGTTGCAAAGAACAATGTTACATGGGTAAATCTTCAGAAAATTGGTTATGGCATAGAAGATTGGGGCATTTGAGTTTCTCTCAAATCAACAAATCTAGCAGAATCTAAGCGGTTCATGATCTTCCCCGCATTACTCTGCCTAAAAGTACCATATGCAAGTCTTGCCAATTTGGTAAGAAAACAAGAGTAAAATTAAATGCCAAAGAAGGATTAGAAAGTAAGCCTCTTGAACTCATACATATTGACTTATGTGGACCTATGAGAGAAAGGTCACCTCGTGGAGAACAATACTACATTCTTTTTATTGATGATTTCTCTAGAATGTGTTGGATTGGTTTACTAAAACACAAAGATGAAGCATTTGAAAATTTTCAGATCTTTAAAGCCCTGGTTGAAAATGAATTAGATCTAGAATAAAATGTCTTAGATCTAACCGAGGAGGGGAACATATATTAAATGAATTCTTTGATTTCTGTGAACAACATGGCATAAAAGGACAATTTTCTGTAGCTAGAACCCCACAACAAAATGGCGTGGCAGAAAGAATGAATAGAACAGTTCAACAAATGGTTCGTGCTATGCTTGATGATTTAGGAACATCTGATACCTTTTTGGGAGAAGTAGAACATACCGCAATAAATATTCTTAACAAGGCCCATGTTCGTGTGAACAATGATAAAAATCCTTATGAGCTCTGGTATGGCAATCTTCCAACTGTAAAAAATTTTAGAGTTTTTGGAAGAAAATGTTTTATCAAGAAAAATGATGAAAAACTTGGTATGTTTTAACCTAGAGTGGATGAAGGAATATTTCTTGGCTATTCTTCTAGAAGTAAAGCATATAAATGTTACAATAAAAGACTTCAGAAGATTTTTGAATGCATTGATGTTGTAATTGATGAATCTCTCTCAGCTCCTAAAAGGGAAATACCAATAACAAATGAAGATGATGGTGATGAATATATTCCTACATCAAATAGCAAAAATATAGAAGGTGAACCCAATGAAGCACTAGAAGAATATCTATTAGAAAAGGCTCAATCCATGTATGTACAAAAGAATCATCCAAAATCTCAAATTTTGGGAGAAAAGGGATCACATGTCCAAACAAGAAGAACTCTTGTAGGATCTCCTAGTTATCTATCATTTCTATCCACTATTGAACCACAGAATGTCAATCAAGCTAGCAAAGATGAATGTTGGATTCAAGCCATGAATGAAGAATTTGATCATATTGACAAGAATCATACTTGGGAATTGGTTCCAAGACCTTATGATAAAAATGTTAGTGGAACAAAATGGATATTTAAAAACAAGTTAAATTAAAATGGACATGTTATTAGAAACAAATCTAGACTTCTTTGTAAAAGGTATGCTCAACAAGAAGGTATATACTTTGAAGAAACATTTGCTCTTGTAGCTAGATTTGAAGCCATAAGAATTTTTCTTTCATTTTCAAGCTTTCAACAAATCAAAGTTTATCAAATGGATGTTAAATCTGTTTTCCTCAATGGTGGCCTAGAAGAAGAACTTTATATAGAACAACCAGAAGGATTCATTTTGGGAAATGATGAAAAACTTGTATGTAAACTTAAAAATGATTTATATGGTCTCAAACAAGCTCCAATGGCATGGTGCAATCATCTTGACAAATATCTTGATCAGCAAGGTTTTTCAAAGGGATCTACTGATACCAACTTATACACAGAAACAGAAAATGATAAACTATTGATTGTAGATGTATATGTTGATGACATCACTTTTGGGAGTAATGAAGAGTCCATGAGTTAGAAATTTGCTTCTGTTATGCAACAAGAATTTGAAATGTCTTTACTTGGGGAACTAACATTCTTTCTTGGCTTACAAGTGCAACAAGCAACATATGGCATATTTTTATCACAAGCAAAATATCTTAAGAAAATTCTGAAGAAGTATGGCATGGAGGACTGCAAACTTGTAAGTACACCAATGGTAACTGAGTGTAACCTCAATTCTCATGATGATTCTCCCATAGTGAATCAAGAAAAATATAGATCCATGATTGGAAGTCTACTTTACCTAACCGGGACAAGACCTAACATTATGCATGCAGTTGGGATTGTTGGACGATTCCAAGATAATCCAAAAGAGTCTCACCTTTAGGCTGTAAAACAAATATTAAAATATATACAAGGTACTTGATTCAGATTTATGCAGGAACACAACAGAATACAGAAATAACCATGAACATAGAGATGCAGCGGAAATAATGCTTCATTTCATTAATATCAAATAACAGAAATATGCTTACAGGCATAATGGAAATAAAATAGCTAGGGTGCTGGTAGCGAATCTCTGAGAAGAGATGTGATGGCTACAGACCTCTGAAATGTGTTACAATGAGGCCCAAGGGCGTATTTATTTTTGAGAAATAATGTAGAATCTGAAACGTCCAAAAACCTAGCCGTAGGAGATGAGGCGCCAAAACTGTGGGCGCCCGTTTGGGTAAATTGGTGGTTCATCTTCCCAGGGGTGTAACTTTGGCATCCGATCTTCGTTTGACGTGCTCAATAGCTCGTTAGAAAGATCTATCCAAGGAGTACAACTTTTGAATGAGAAAAATTGGTCCATGGACCCATGTTGCTCTCCGTTTTCCCAAAAAATGTCATTTAGGGCCTCAAAACGACTCTGGAAGTTCAGGACCCAAAAAACTGCTAAAAATAGTAAGTTTTGTTGCAACTTGAAAATTGAAAGAACTGATTGTGGGGGTTCAAATGGAATAGGTGGGTGGCCACCAATATCCACCTGTATCATTAAGGCCCCAAAACGGCTTCGGGAGTGGAGGACCCGAAAACCTGCTAAAAATAGTAATTTGTGCTGAACGTGAAAAGCTGCAAGAATTGATGGTGCTATTCCAAATGGAATAGGTGGGTGGCCACCGATATCCACCTGGATCATTCCTCCCTCCTTAGGAAGCAATGGTCCCCATTGCGTTGAGATCCTCCATGAGATGAGGCAAATTCTGTTGAACTGAATATTAGATGTGTTGAAGATGTCAAGGACCTGCGGGTGGACATGATGGATGCATTTGGTTTCTTTATCAGCTTCAGATAGTACATGTTTGGATTCTATATGTGTAGTTGCAGGATGTATGGAAACATCAGGTGGTGGTGCGTTGGGAGTCAGATCAATGCAGTGCTTGTCCTGACAATGTAGAGGAACCTCTATGAGTGACGGGAAAACTTCCTCGTATTCCTCCATGACTTTGTCCATCTGCTGCAGCCGTGCAAGGGAGCCCTGTTTCAAGGTTGTGGCCACAATATTTTTCTTTCCCTGTGAGTGAGTTGTAAGGAAAATGAATTTCCTGGTTTGGGAAACAATCTTACTGCGTTGTTTTGTAGTAGTTAAAGAGATGACAGGAGGCGGTGCTACCTCCGGTATCCTGTACAAGTTATTTCCCAAAGTAATAATAACAGCACGAGGCCTAGACTCATACACAGCATGTCACCTCCACAAGTATGGTTGGCCCAATAATACATCAGCTACATCAAGAGGAGCAACATCACACAATACCTCATCCGTGAATGGCTTGATACTGTATGGAAGGCGGCACTGCTGGCGGATGCGGAGATCTCTCCCTGGGTGGAGCCACCCGATGGTATACGGATGTGGGTGTGCTATGGTCGGTAGGCCGAGCCGCTTCACGACCTCTGCTGAAATGAGGTTCTTTTGGCTTCCGCTATCGACAAGAAATTGCAGCGGAGAACCCTTTACCCACATCTGCGACTGGAAGAGGCGCTCCCCCTCCTCTGGATCCTCTGGACCCTCCTTTTGGATCTTGGTGGTGGCAACAATGGCACTGGGATCCGCATCAATGATATGCTTCCCTTTGTCATTGCCTTTGTCTGGTTCTAACTCAGGATCAGAAAATGCATCTGATTCGGGTGCCTTTAGTTCAGCCACCAAAGACTGTTTGGCCCGACACTCGTTTGTGCTGTGAGTGGGGCTGTTATGAAATTCACACCACTTCCCTGTGTCCTTCTTTGGATTTGTGGTGTTGTTCTGAGTTGCATTGCTTTGGCCTTGCCCCTTGTTCTTCGGTTCGGGGGCACCTTTCGGATTCGCAGATCCAAAGTCTCGCTTCTTCTGCTTAAATTTCTGCTCGATCTTGGCGACATAGCGATATGTCGTGCCAAGCGATGTAATGTCGAGGAACTCCATTTCCTCTTGAATGTGTTTTTGTAGACAGCTGCGGTACTTGAGCACCAAATGTCTCTCTGAATCTTTAATACCCAACTTTGTGCGCAGGGTCTGGAACAGATTCGTCAGTTCGTGCACATCTTGATCCTTTTGTTGCCGCAGCGTGGTCCATTGGATGTATTTGTCCTCATAGCTCCCCACAGGGTAATATTGTTCCTTGATGCCATCTCGGAACGAATTCCAAGTGGGTGTGGCCGAGAATAGAGAGGGTTCCCCTTCGCCCTCTTGCTCACGGTAGGTTTCCCACCAGTCTTTGACATGGGGGGCAGCTTTGAGGAGTGCAAAAATAATCTTTTCTCGGTCAGAGAAGTCATGGACCGAGAAATACCCTTCCAGAAAATTTAACCATCTGTCTACGGCGTCTGCATCTATTTTTCCTTCAAATATAGGAATTTCAAAGTTTACCTGTACCTTGAAGGGAGTGGCGCCTCCAGAGTGGCTGTTGGATGTAGATGCGCCATATGTGGGTAGTCGTTGAAGGATTTGAGCAAAGTTATCCATCATCACGTTCGTTTGTTTCTTGAGGGCCTCCTACAGTAGTATTTTGATAGGATCTCCTACTCCCTCGTCTTCCTTTTCTTCCACCATGGGAGGTCGTCGAGGTTTGTGAGGCTGATCTTGCAAGGGTTCAACTAGATCAAGCCCTAACTCCTTATACCCTGATCGCCTTGGGGACATGTAAAGAAAAAGAAAGAAAGAGAAGACCCACTCTGATACCACTGATCCAGATTTATGCAAAAATGCAACAGAATATAGAAATAACCATGAACATAGATATGCAGTGGAAATAATGCTTCATTTCATTAATATCAAATAACAGAAATATGCTTACAGGCATAATGGAAATAAACTAGCTAGGTGCCGGCAGCAAATCTCTCCAGGAAGAGATGTGATGGCTACAAGACTTTCCAATCGTGTTACAATTAGGCCTCAGGCCTATTTATTATTGAGAAACAATGTAGAATCCGAAACGTCCTTTAACTCAGGCTTCATTAAAAATTGGTGGTTCCCATTCTTCCTGGGAGAATTCTGCAGTCCATCTCCTATTGCTTGACGCGCTCAATAGCTCGTTAGAAAGATCTATCCGAGGAGTACAAATTTTGAACGAGCAACATCGGTCCATGGACCCATGTTGCTCTCCGTTTTCCCAAAAAACATCGTTTAGGGCCTCAAAACGGCTCCGGAAGTTCAGGACCCAAAAAACTGCTAAAAATAGTAAGTTTTGTTGCAACTTGAAAATTGAAAGAACCGATGGTGGGGGTTCAAATGGACCTTGCGGTGGCTACCAATATGCATCTAGATTACATACTCAAAACGGCTTTGGGAGTGAGTGAACCAAAACCCTCGCTAAAAATAGTAAGTTGGGGCTAATGTGAAGAGTCATGAAGATGATACGCTATCCAAATGAAATAGGGTGGCCACCGATATCCACCGGATCATTCCTCCTCTCAGGTGCTACAATGGTCCCCATTGTGTTGAGATCCTCCATGAGATGAGGCAAATTCTATGGAACTGGGTATTAGATTTGTTGAAGATGTCATCGACCTATGGGTGGACACGCTGGATGCATTTAGTAAATTTGGTTTCTTTATTAGCCTCAGACAATACATGTGTGGATTATGTATGTGTATTTGCAGGAGTTATGGAAACATCAGGCAACGGTGCGTTGGGGGTTAGATCGATGGAGTGCTTGTCCTGACAGTGTAGAGGAACCTGTGTGAGTGAGGAGAAAATGTCCTCGTATTCCTCCATGAATTTTTCCATCTGCTGCAGCCATGACGGGGAACCCTGTTTCTAGGTTGTGGCCACAATATTCTTCTTTCCATGTGAGCGAGTTATAAGGAAAATGAATTTCCTGGTTTGGGAAAAAATCTTACTGCATTGTTTTGTAGTAGTTAAAGAGATGATAGGTGGCAGTACTACCTTCGGTATCCTGTACAAGTTATTTCCAAAAGTAATAAAAACAACACAAGGCCTAGGATCATACACATCATGTCGCCTCCACAAGTATATTTGGCCCAATAATACATCAGCTAAATCAAGAGGAGCAACATCACGTAATACCTCATCCCTGAATGGCTTGATGCTCTACGGAAGGAAACACTATTGGCCGATGCAGATATCTCTCCTTGGGTGAAGCCACCTGATGGTATACAGTTGCAGATGTGCTATGGTCGGTAGGCCGAGCTGCTTCATGACCTATAATGAAGTGAGGTTCTTTTGGCTTCCGCTATCGACAAGGAATTGCAGTGGAGAACCCTTCACCCACATCTGCGACTGGAAGAGGCGCTCCCCCTCCTCTGGATCCTCTGGACCCTCCCTCTAGATCTTGGTGGTGGCAACAATGGCACTGGGATCCGCATCAATGATATGCTTCCCTTTGTCACTACCTTTGTCTGGTTCTAACTCAGGATCAGAAAATGCATCTGATTCGGGTGCCTTTAGTTCGGCCAGCAAAGACTGTTTGGCCCGACACTTGTTTGTGCTGTGACTGGGGCTGTTATAAAATTCACACCACTTTCCTGTGTCCTTATTTGGATTTGTGGTGTTGTTCTGAATCGCATTTCTTTTGCCTTGCCCTTTGTTCTTCGGTTCGGGGTCACCTTTCGGATTCGCATATCCACATTCTCGCTTCTTCTGCTTAAATTTCTGCTCGATCTTGGCGGCATAGCGCGATGCCGTGCCAAGCGATGTAATGTCGAGGAACTCCATTTCCTCTTGAATTTGTTTGTGTAGAGAGATGTAGTACTTGAGCACCAAATGTCTCTCTGAATCTTTAATACCCAACTTTGTGCGCAGGGTATGGAACAGATTTGTTAGTTCGTGCACATCTTGATCCTTTTTTTGCCACAGCGTGATCCATTGAATGTATTTGTCCTCATAGCTCCCCATAGGGTAATATTATTCCTTGATGCTATCTCGAAATGAATTTCAAGTGGGTGTGGCCGAGAACAAAGAGAGTTCCCCTTTGCCCTCTTCCTCACGGTAGGTTTCCCACCAGTCTTTGACATGCAGGGTAGCTTTGAGGAGTGCAAAAATAATCTTTTCTCGGTCAGAGAAGTCATGGACCGAGAAATACCCTTCCAGCAAATTTAACCATCTGTCTACAGCGTCTGCATCTATTTTTCCTTCAAATATAGGAATTTCAAAGTTTACCTGTACCTTGAAGGGAGTGGTGCCTCCAGAGTGGTTGTTGGATGCAGATTAGCCATATCTGGGCAGTCGTTGAAGGATTTGAGCTAAGTTATCCATCATCGCGTTCCTTTGTTTCTCAAGGGCCTCCTCGAGTAGTATTTTGATAGGATCTCCTGCTCCCTTATCTTTCTTTTCTTTTTCCATGGGAGGTTTTCGGGGTTTGCGAGGCTGATCTTGCAAGGGTTCAACCAGATCGAGCCCTAACTCCTTATACCCTGACCGCGTTGGGGACATGCAAAGAAAAACAAAGAAACAGCAGACCCGCTTTGATACCACTGATCCAGATTTATGCAGCAACACAACAGAATACAGAAATAACCATGAGCATAGAGATGCAGCGGAAATAATGCTTCATTTCATTAATATCAAATAACAGAAATATGCTTACAAGCATAATGGAAATAAAATAGCTAGGGTGCTAGTAGCGAATCTCTGAGAAGAGATGTGATGGTTACAGACCTTTGAACTGTGTTACAATGAGGCTCGAGGGCCTATTTATTATTGAGAAATAATGTAGAATCCGAAACGTCCAAAAACCTAGCCGTAGGAGATGAGGCGCCAAAACTGTGGGCGCTCGTTTGGGTAAATTGGTGGTTCATCTTCCCGGGGGCGTAACTTTGACATCCAATCTCCGTTTGATGCGCTCAATAGCTCGTTAGAAAGATCTATCTGAGGATTACAACTTTCGAATGAGAAAAATCAGTCCATGGACCCATGTTGCTCTTCGTTTTCCCAAAAAACGTCGTTTAGGGCCTCAAAATGACTCTGAAAGTTCAGGACCCAAACAACTGCTAAAAATAGTAAGTTTTGTTGCAACTTGAAAATTGAAAGAACTGATGGTGACAGTTCATATGGACTCGGTGGGTGGCCACCAATATGCATCTGGATTACTAATGCCCCAAAATGGCTTCGGGAGTGGAGGACCCGAAAACCTGCTAAAAATAGTAAGTTGTGCTGAATGTGAAGAGCTGCAAGAGTTGATGGCACTAGTCCAAATGGAATAGGTGGGTGGCCACCAATATCCACCTGGATCAGTACTCAAGACTTTGGCCTATGGTATCCAAAGAATGTTGATCTCACTCTTCATGCTTACACAGATGCAGATTGGGCTGGAAATGTTGATGATCGAAAAAGCACTAGTGGTGGTGCATTCTATATGGGGCCCTGATTGGTATCTTGGTTCAGAAATAAACAAAGCTCTATTGCCTTATCTACAGTAGAAGCAGAATATGTGGCTACTGCATCATGTTGCACACAACTACTTTGGATGATGTAGACTTTACAAGACATTCAAATCAAATGTTCACCTCCTATCACCATTTTGTGTGATAATACAAGTGTCATTAGTAGCTCAAAGAATCCTGTTATGCATTCCAATACCAAGCACATTCCTATCAAGTATCACTTCTTACATGAACAAGTGCTTCAACAAAAGGTTAAATTGGAGTTTGTTCCCTCCGAAGTACAAGTTGCTAATATATTTACTAAACCTCTTCCCAGGGAAGCATTGGAATATCTCACACAGAAGTTGGGAGTTGTCTCTACCTCTCAGATTAGATCTGCTTAATTTCAAAAGATTAAATTTGATATGCGGGTTTCATAAAGGATAATCATGTATATACACGAGTTTCTATGCATAAAATTGCATATGGGTTTTACTGATAGAAATTATCTGAGTCAGCATTTCAGAACAATTATGGTGCTATTGGGTAATCTCTGTTGTTGGTCTAGTATTCATCTTTCTATATCATTCTCTGATATTTATCTCCTTGATGAAGATGCTTTGATAATTTTGTTGTTGAAGGTATTCAAGATGCGCAAGCTTAAGGGGAGAACCTGTCTTATAGAGAAGGATGCATTGTTGGAATTCTGTTTAGTTACTATGTTATGATCTCATGTTTGAGATTCTTTGGTTTTGGTCATAAATAGTCATATCTGTAATTTGATGAAAAAGGACATGTTGAGAACTATGACGTAAAATTATTATATTCAGTAATGTAAGGACTTGTTCAAATTTTTAAACCCACTTGGTTGGGTAGTTGAGTCAAATATGTAATTCCACTTGGTTGAATCATTGATGAAAGTATGAGTCCTGGATGATAGGAAAGGTCATACTTGATTGAGTTATAGATTCATGTACTTCCTTGAAAAAAAATTGTCTAAAGATTCAACATGACTCAGGGGGAGCATGGTAATTTAAATGCACATTAGATCTACAAAGCTCTTCTTTCTACAAGGGAAGAGAAACCTTGTTTTGGTATGATCTGCGCTTTACCCTTGATATAAAAGGGGGTGAGTATTTTGGTGGTTCAATAATGGTTATGATTAATTAATTTATCTATTGTGGTAATCAAACACCATCATGGTTGCCATCAAGTCCAAAGGGGGAGATTTTTGGCAATATGATGAAATATGTTGTCCTTGATGGAAACCTACTTGATGAAGTTGTCCTTGATGGAAATGTACTTGATGAGTTTCCTTTTGATAAGCAACCTATGTGTTAACCAGATGTGAAAGAGAAAGGAATTCTAGTAAGTGCCAAAGAAATGAAACAGGTAGTATTTCTCAATGTATACATAGGTTTTATGAAGGAAACCCGTGTATGGATGCAATGTATACGATACTTTTATGAAGTAAACCCACGTATACATTCAAAATAAGTATATATGAAGTTTTCATGATGAGAATTCGCGTATACACGTAGATAAGAACGATCCAAGTTGTGTATGCCTTTTGCGCTCTACAATTATGAAATCAAGGGGCATTATCATGGTATTAGCCCACAATATTGAGAGTTGTAATGTCTATTTGACTCCGTCCAAGAATACCGTCAGTTGTTGTGTTGTTTTGACTCATGCTATTGGTAAAGGCTAAATCTATATAAGGAGAAGACTATCATAATGCAAAAGTGTGCAGGAGTAAGGGTTGTTACTGAATAAATTTCTCTGAGGTATATTTGCAAGGGATGAACTCTGTTTTAATTGATAGATCTGAATCTATGATGCACCCATGGATACAATTATGGCTTAGGATCTTTAGATCTGAAATGAATATGCTCTTGTGTGATCCATTGAAGAAATGATTAGATCTATGATCTAGTGCAAGCTTTTTGAAGTCAAGTAAATAAATCTAGGTAATTTCTATGGATCTGGTTCATTCTGCAAATTTTATATTTACAGATCTATACGCTAGTTCGTCTCATTAAAAGCGAGTATATATGCGAGTTTTCTTCAGAAAAGGCGCATATGGCAGTTAGGGTTTTCTGAAGCTTATTGTAGAGGTTTTCTGTTATTCTTGCTATTTTTCTATTGTCTGTTAATCAAGTCTCCTTGTAGATCTACGTTGTCTAAATACTGTATATGTTGCTAAGTTGATTATGTACAAATATAATCAATGAAAGAATAAACATGGTTGATGGTGACTAACTGATGAAGGGTTTTGTATTTCTAAAGATATCTGACTGAAAGCATCAGATCTAGATTTGTGACTGATCACATTCTAAAAAACAATATTCACAGAGCTATACATAGGTTGGTGTGAAAGAAAGTGCATATACACGCGGTTTTAGTGAAGTGAAGTAGCATATGCATTTTAAGTTGATGAATGTTTAGGGTTGAGTTTGTATTTTCATATTGATTCTAAACTCTGGGTTATTTCTGAAGTTCTGGTTACAGTGGTCTCACTGTTATAATTGAAGTATTGGGTAAAGTTTATGATTGTTGATTTTTATGAAGAGTTGTGTTGATGTTTTATGATCCAGTATGAAAATTGATGAAACATGGTCTGCAGTATTTCTGAGGGTTGAAGCCTTCAGTGTGGAAGTAGAAGCTTTCTGCCAGTAGAAGCTGGTGTTTTGATCAAGGGGTTGAAACTCCCTTCCAGTAGTAATTGGTAAACGAGATTAGGGTGGTGTAGCTCCCTTCCAATAGCAGCTGGAAAAAGAGAGAAGGTTGTAGACTTCTATAGGTAGATACCTGTGTACTAATATGAGTCTACATTAGTACAATATTGTAAACAGTTTTCCATATAATAAATATTGAAGATAGAGATGATAGCGGCGGTGGTTTTCTCTCGAATTGGGTTTCCACATTAAATATTGGTGTTCATGTGTGTTTCTCTTGTGTGATGAGTTATACTACTATTACCGCACATAATTAATGATTATCTAACAGATTCATGACTGGTAAACTGACTTAAATATTGTTCCTGAAAATATTTTCTAATCTGCAAAATTATATTAGTATACGCTAGTTTCTTTTATTATATGTGCGTGTATATGTGATTTGGGTTCATCAAAGTAGCGTATGGAATTCTATAAATAAAAAGTTAAAATCTTTTTAGTAAGCTCTAAATACTGAGTCACCCCTCCCCCCACCCCTACCCCCTGTCATTATTTTCCCAACAAAAGTAGGTTTATTATTTTATTATTTTTTATTATTTTTACCTTTTTACTCCAAAAATGGTGAATCATTCCCCATGGTGGACATCATCATCTTGAATCTTATTGGTTCTCATAAATTTTATTTTTGTTTTACATTTTTCTTAGGAAGCCCATTTTAGACCTCAAAATTCCCGTAATGCACACATCTTCTCTTTTAGGATAGACGCATTACAAACACATTAAAGAGGAGGCACATGGAAATTATGCTTGCCATTGAAAGGATGTTTCCATGGTGATATCATAATTAATAATAGGTTGTATTAATGGAAAAATTGAAATTGATTATTCCACTATATTCCATTAATATAGTTTAGGTAGGAGAGTAGGAATGGAAAAAACTACCTAGTGGTTCTCCTCTTTCTTTAAAATATAAAAACATTAATCCATTCGAAAGGAATAAGAGCCAAAAATTATCTAAAGAAGGAAGGGAAAGAAAATACTAAATTCATCATGTATAGTGTTTTCTTAGTGTTGTAGCATAGGTAAATGAGTTTTGGTCGAATAGAGAAGGTTGAATTAGATCCATATTTCTTCTCCTTTTCTTTTATGAGATAATAAGACATAGATAGCGGAATTTATGGACATGTGTCATACTACATTGAAATTATTAATGCAAGGGGACTACCACATGGGAATTACTTACTTATAATATAGGTACTCCCAGCCCCATAATTTATTTCTTTCCTATCTAATTTTATATCGTGTATGGAGATATGATGGGGGAGGTACTACACCTCTAGCAAATATATTGGAAATAGGGACTTTAGAGTAGATTGGAATTAGAGGATTAGAGCTCCCAATACCAGGAATATAATATATATTCATTCAATTTCTTATCTAATAATGCATGTTAGGATCATAGGAACTAACACTCCCAACTTATTATATGGTGGGTATAGGTGCAAGGGAATGAGACCTTTCAATTAAACTAGGTGTATAAGCTAGTGTGAAATTTATATCACCTGTGACTGCTAGACTCTTGGTAGAATGGGACCTCACATGATGTGACTGATGGGTGGGTATCAGGTGACATGCATATACTGGTGGGGAATTTTGTTGAGATATCAATTCACAGACATAATAGTGGAATAGTCACACAAATTTATGCGTGTATCATATATAGTATTGAGTTCTTATTCAAACAAAAATGTTAGAAAGATGTGATATCTTATATTATCAATGTATTAAATTCCTGTTACAATGGACAAGGTAAACACCAATGTTATTGTTGGGTCTCCAAAATGTCTTTAAAATGACATATATTTTCACTTCATTCACACCTCATTTCACCTTTATCACCTTCATTCCATCACTTTTTCACTATATAACCTACATCTCTATCATCATATGGGATCATAATTGTATTTTCATAAAGTTATATTTCTCAAGTGTTTATAGTGAATTAATTACTAAAACTTAGAAAAATGACATATACTTGCTAATATCTAAAAGTGGCTTGATTTTCATGAAAGGTGTAGGTCATTTGGAACCTTCCAAGACACTCTTATGTGCCCCCCAAGGATCAATTTCGAATTCTCTTCAAGATTGGAAGAATATTTGGGATAGGAATCAACCATATCTCATGGAGAAAAATCATGGATAAAGGGATATGTGTCTAATTGTTTGAGATTTTTAGGGATCTAGGGAGAGAATAGTGGATCTTCATTAATGGAGTAGCTTCTTATATTTTTGTATAAATAGTGTTAGTACTTGGATTGAACCTCAAGGCTGAGAAGAGGAAATATTGAGGTAACCACATACCAATCTTTCGATCTGGAATTGAGCTCTACCAGACCAGAGAGGGCTCTCTTCGTGCCAATGAAGGGTGGTTACAATAAGTGAATCTTAGGCTAGTTATAAAGTGCAAGGATTGGATTTGAAATTTTTGGGTCGAGACAACAAGGGATAAACAATCATTGGGCTATGGAGTCAATGATAGTTTCTACCTACAAACTTCGAGCAAAGTAGGCGCAATGCTCAGCCAAATAAATGATGTAAATGAGAGAAGAAAAGAGGAGAAAGCCCATTTCCCTACAGGCATCGATCAGTAGATGAATCTCTAGTGACAACTTTAGCCAAAAGAAAAGCATAGGTTTCTAAATAGAGTAGCTAACAAAGGATGGATTTTGTAAAGATAACCACTACATTTAAAAACATAGTCATTGTGAAAGGAGCATCATGCGTGTGTGGATGGATTCCTAATACTTCCCTTAGAGAATGTTGTAACAAATATTAGTATAAAAAACATAGTATCAAATGATCTTACAAGGGAAACATGTTGAACATCAAACACCATGACGGGTCTCAAATTTAAAGGGTAGAAACTGCTCCTTTAAAATAATATTAAGGAAAAATTTTCACAGTCCAAAGTAGTAGTCTCTCTGCTGAAAATCGAACCCTTACATTCTCAAAAATATTCTTATATATACCCTATTACATATTTATTTCGATTCCTCTACATAAGAATCAAAATAAAATTAAAAATTAAAATATATTTGTGTTGGAAAATTAAATTAAATTTAAGTTAAGATGATAAAAGATAAACTGAAATTAAAAATGGATTTGTAGTAGGTGTCTCAAGCTACTTTTTTTATTTGAGGTACTGGTCAAAGTTGCCACCTTTTCTTGTGCGAAATGTCCAACAAATTTAGAGATGAATCCATAATTGCCATTTTTTGAAGAGGTTTCCTGAAAATCTGAAATGATAATGCCCAATATGGTTAATTGCTGGATGATTACCACATGGATTAAAGGCTGCTCTGAAGACTGCTATAAATATGGAGATAATCTACTAATTGTGTCTTATTTCTTCACCTATCGTTATCATTGATTTCCTAAGGATACTAGATATTATTTATGCTAAGGATCTGGGATGCTCTACCACATGTTAATAAAATTCCCAAAAAAAAAATTGCCCTGCAGATTTGGAATTATCCCTCATCTATTGATTTTGTGCCAAATATATAATCTCCGCTCAGTGCTATCATATATGCCTTTGACTTCCAACTCGACCAGTTCTACCAATTCTATTAATGTAATCTTCAACACCAGTGGGAAAGTCATAGTTTATCGCCACCCATATATCTTTAATATCAAGTCCTCTTGCAGCCACACCTGATACAACTAGCATATGTGATTTTCTAGTTCTGAGATGGCCTAAAACCCAATCCCTCTCTCCTTGAGACTTGTCCCCGTGGACAGAAATAACGCCAAATTGTCAACCAAAACTTCGAGCAAGATTTTCACACATCCTTTTTGTTGAGAGAAATATTATAATTCTTCACCATGCCTCCTATCCCTTGAGGATTTGTTCCAGTCTTCTTTGCTTGTCTATTAGCACAACTAATTCAACATACTGGGTAATGGAATTATTCGCAGGTAACTCATCAATAGTCCCTATTGTCACATCAACGGGATTAACCAAAAAAACAACAGCTATCTTCTGAACATCCCAACCATGGTCAGAAGACGAATATATAATAAGTGGGATGTTACATCCGGGCTCTGAGCTTCATGGGATTGAGATGTTAAATATCCATTTCAAATTGTCTTTTATCTTGACAAAGCAAGCCCAACGATAAATTCATCAACCATAGAATAAATTGTTTGCCATGTGAGTCTGGCACGTTTTTACCACAAACTCAACAAATGCATGAAGTTTTGGACAACCAATTTAAGGAATTTCACGATATTTTAGGGTCTGTAAAATTTGGAAGAAGGGTGAACATTAGAGGAGTGCTTACAGTGTTGCATTGAGAAAACACAGATTTCTAGTATTAATCATACCTCTTGGCTGCAGTGTTTTAATGGTAAGTTTTGTCCCACCTGATGCATTGCTGGTCAAAATTTCCAATGAAATGTTGCTTGTGTTGCCATGATTAACCTTAGTCGTTGTTGATGTTTTTCCAAACTGTAACCTTCCTTTATCCCCATTCTGAGAATATGAAACTTGACCATTGCCTGCCTTTCCTGCAAATATTGCTTTTCTTGACAACAGAATGTTTGTGGGCAAAGAACTTGGATCATCTACAACATCCTCAACAATTTCATCATTTGCAGATTGAAGTTATTGCCTGGTGTTATTTCCCACCAACTTAAACCTAGATTCAAGTTCAAACTCTTGCACAGATGCAATTCTAGCGCTCATTTTATTCACACAATTTTCAATCCTTCCACCTTTTCCACTTGATTCCAAATTAGTAGAAGTTATTCCAACATCATTTTTTGTAGCAAATGTACAAGAATTTGACAAAAGAAGTGGTTCAAATTTTTTGATTGTAGGTAGGATGCATTTCTCGGTCACATAAAATTTCTTCTGAGTAAAAATTAGTGAACCTGTTTCATCTTCAATAGAAATAGAAACCTTGAATTCATTGAGAATTTCATCCATACTTTCCCTATTGGGAATGGAAAATTTTCTACCATGGGAAGCATCAAAATTTGTATTCAATTTTTTCAAGTTGTCTCTCTATGTCACTTGACCATTACTAGATTTTTTGGATGATACGAAAAATTTAACACAAGAGCAGGATCAAAACCACCAATTGGCTTTAAGTATTCCATAATGGACTGTAGTCCAAGTGTTTTCTTGTCTATAAGTGGCAGAGGAAGAGAATCCAACCCTACAACCAGATGCATTTCATTATACTTGTATTTTATCAATTCTGAGTAGTGTGCTCTTTGTAGCATAAAATATTTACAAATCTTGACATCACAATAATTTGAACCTTCAACAAGCTCCAATACTCATGACCAATCTATCTGAAGAGGAGAGCTAGCAATAACAACAAATTCCTTCACTTATTTTGTCAAATTGAGGTTTTCTAGCACATCCATAATGTTAAGCCTGCCCAATATGTGTCAACCTCCATAAATCAACAATATTTGAAACTAATGTTTCCACACATTATAGCTCACATGATCGACCATAGCTCACTAGATTTTCAGCTATAAACAATGAAAAAGGTGAGAATTTTTCATAATGTAAAATTATAAGGAAACATGCATCAGGCATAACCAAGAGTCAATCATTCATTTGGTCATATCTTCTAATCCAGAAGCCCATTTTGGGAGTGCGATATATTGTTGCAAAGATATTTCTGAGATGTTTCTAATGAACATGTCTAGGATATGGTTTGCACTGAATCTCATGGGTAAAAAATCTATGAAAACTAGACATAGTAAGAGTATAATTTGATTGTTGGTGATAGGTTGTAAAGACTAGAACTAAAATTGGCCTTATTGGGGAGGGAAACTCCTTGGAGGTGTTAAGAAAACTGTAGAACAAGTGCCTAACCATTGGAAAGTATGGTCACAAACAACTGCAAACCTGAATTACTTATACCAACCAGAAATACACACATACTGCAACCTATACACTAGGAAACTAAAAATAATTCTGAAAACTTAAATGATGCCTTGGGAAGCTTATTTATGTACAAATCTACCCTACTTTGCTACAAAATTAGTAAATCAAGTGGTGTTGTAATGCAAGATCAACCAATCAAGAAACCGTAACAATAATTTCATTTAGCAGTGCTTTGACGAGAAAATAATTGGAAATGCTGACAGCCATACATGCACAAAATGCATTTGGCTTTGTAAAAAACAATCTGGTCCATCATTCAAACTGAAAAAATATTCGATATATGATGCAATAGGATCATAGAAACCAGATTCTACCTGCTGCCCCAACTTGTCAATACATGCCTCCAGCTGCAAACTGTCAATGCAAACATCCAAGGGAAACCTTAGCTTTCCTTCCCTTTGCTGGAAAAAGATCCAGAATAATCGGAGTTGACATTCTAGATCCTCAGACTGTATTTGGGTCTCCAATTCGGCTAGATATTTTTTCTATTTTGATGGAAAACTCTTGCAAAAAATTGAGTTTAATTTCATGGCTACATTGGCAGGACTTCAGATAAGAAGAAAGAGATGAAGTAAAGTTCTCATCTACCTCATCATGTTTGTGCATAACTTCCCATTCTCTAAAGCGTTGAATAGAGGCAGCCTCTATTTTGATTTCTTCCTCTTTCTCCATCCATGTCTCAAGAAAGATATGCCACAACTCTGAAAATGATTTAATAGATCCGATAGACAAATTTTGAATCCATTGCCTACATTTTCCTTGAAAGGAATCATAGAAAAATCTGATAAAAACATGTTCTTGTTTGACTCTAAGAAGTTCAACAAATGTTTTAAAATTTGATACATGTTCAAGATTCAAAGTCAGATCTTCCCCATTGAATTTAGGGCCATTGGTCAAAAAATATGCATCCTTCAGTAATTGATTAGGAAAACTAGGAAGATTAGAAAAATCGATAGATGAATACCTAGAAAAAATAGAAATGACATGTGAGTCATTCATTTAGCCAGTGGAGCGACCATCCATATTTGAAACTTGGGATTTTGAACAATGGAGTCGCCAGGTGAATGGTTCAGCCTTCATATGTGTTTGACTGTTGTTCACCATCACCAATTATATTTTCAACTTGAACAATCTTTCCCAGAGAATATTTGTCACCTCTTTCCCTGGCAAGAGTGCCAATATGTTAGAACTCGGATTCAACCTCAAGGCTGAGAAGAGGAAATCTCAAGGTAACCACATACCAATCTTTTGATCTGGCATCTAGCCCTACCAGACCAGAGAGGGCTCTTTCTGTGCCAATGAAGAGTGGCTAAAATAAGTGAATCTTAGGCTAGCTATAAAGTGTGGGGATTTGATTTGAAAGTTTTGGGTCGAGACAACAAGAGATAAACAATCATTGGGCTATGGAGTCAAGGCCAGTTTCTACCTGCAAACTTGGAGCACAGTAGGCACAATGCTCAACCTAATAAATGATGTAAATGAAAGAAGAAAAGAGGAGAAAACCTACTACTATGTAGGCATAAATCAGTGGATGAATCTCTAGTGACATCTTTAGTAGAAAGGAAATAACAGGGTTACTAAATAGAGCAACTAACAAAGGATGGATTCTATAAAGATAACCACTACATTTAACAACATAGTCATTGTGAAGGGAGCATCATGTGTTGATGCATTCCTAACACTTCCCTTAGAGAATTATGTAACAAATATTAGTAGAAAAAGCAGAGTATAAAATGATCTTACAAGGAAAACATGTTGAACATCGAACACCATGATGGATCTGAAATTTAAATGGCAGAAACTACTCAATTAGAATAATATTTAGGAAAAAATTGCACAGTCCAAAGCAGCAGTCTCTCTACTGAAAATCAAACCCTTACATTCTCAAAAATATTCTTATATATACCCTATTACAAATTTATTTCGATTCCTCTACATAGGAATCAAAATAAAATTAAAAAAATAAAATATTTGTGCTGGAAAATTAAATTAAATTTAAATTACAATCATAAGAGATAAACTAAAAATAAAAGAATGATTTGCAGTAGGTGTCTCGAGCTACTATTTTTGTTTGAGGTACTGGTCAAAGTTTCCACCTTTGCTTATGGAAAATGTCCAACAAATCTAGAGATGAATCCATAATTTCCATTTGTTGAAGAGTTTGCCTGGAAATCTGAAATGATAATGCCCAATATGGTTAATTGCTAGATGATTCCCACATGGATTAAAGGCTTCTCCGAAGACTACTATAAATCTGGAGATAATCTTCTAATTGTGTCTTATTTCTTCACCTATCGTTATCCTTGATTTCCTAAGGATACTAGATCCGATTTATGCTAAGGATATGGGATTCTCTGCCCCATGCTAACTAAATGCCCAAAAAACAAAAATGCCCAGCATATTTGAAATTATCCCTCATCCATTTATTTTGTGCCAAATATGGAATCTTTGCTCAATGCTATCATATCTATCTTTTACTGCCAGCTCGACTAGTTCTACCAATTCTATGATTATAATGTTCAACACCAGTGGGAAAGTCATAGTTTATCACCACCCATATATATTTAATATCAAGTCCTCTTGCAGCCACATCTGATGCAACTAGCACAGGTGATTTTCTAGTTCTGAAAAAGCCTAAAACCCAATCTCTCTCTCCTTGAGACTTGTCCCCGTGGATAGAAATAGTGCCAAATTGTCGACTAAGACTTCGAGCAAGATTGTCACACATCCTTTTTGTTGGGAGAAATATTATAATTCTTGACCCTGGCTCTTTTCACATGAGGATTTGTTCCATTATTCTTTGCTTTTCTATTGGTACAACTAATTCAACATACTGGGTGATGGAATTATTCCGAGGTAACTCATCAATAGTCCCTATTATCACCTAAGCAAGATTAATGAGCAAATCACTAGCTATCTTCTGAACCTCCCAACCACGGTGAGAACACGAATACATAATAAGTGGGATGTTACAGCTGGGCTCTGAGCTTCATGGGCTTGAGATGTTAAATATCCATTTTAAATTGTATTTTATCTTGACAAAGAAAGCCCAAAAATAAATTCATCAACCATAGAATAAAATGTTTTCCATGTGAGTTTGGCACGTTTTTACCCCAAACTCAACAAATGCATGAAGTGTTGGACAGCTAATCTAAGGAAATTCATGAGATTTTAGGGTCTGTAAAAGTTGGAAGGAGGGTGAACATGATAGGAGTGCTTGCAGTGTTGCATTGAGAAAACACAGATTTCTAGTATTAATCAAACCTATGAACTGTAGTCTTTTAATTGTAATTTCCATCCCACCTGATGCATTACTGGTCAAACTTGCCAATGAATTGCTACTTGTGTTTCCATGATTAACCCTAGCCATTTTTTATGTTTTTCCAAACTTTAACCTTCCTTTATCCCCATTCTAAGAATATGAAACCTGACCATTGCCTGGCTTTCCTGCAAATATTGCTGCCCATGACAATGAAATGTTTGTGGGAAAAGAACGTGGATCCTCTACAGCATCCTCAACAGTGTCATCATTTGTAGATTGAAGTTGCTGCATGATGTTATTTCCCACCAACTTAAACCTAGATTAAAGTTCAAACTCTTGCACAGATGTAGCTCTATCACTCATTTTATTCACACAATTTTCAATCCTTCCACCTTTGCCACATGATTCCAAATTATCAGATGTTATGCCAACATCATTTTTTGTAGCAAATGTACCAGAATTTTAAAAATGAATTAGTTCAGATTTGTTGACAGTAGGTACGATGCATTTCTCGGTGGCAAAAAAATATTCTCAGTACAAATTAGTGAAAATGTTTCATGTTCAATAGCAATAGAAACCTTCACTTCATTGGAAGTTTCATCCATACTTTCCCCATTGGGAATGTAACATGCTCCACAATGGTGTTGGGCCGTGAATACTACCACTTTTTAACACTTATTTCATCCATTTCTACTATTCTTTATCATGTAATTTATCATAATTTATCATATAAATCCATTTTATAATTATATATGCTCTTATGGGTAAATATTATTTCTTCTCCTTTATTTTTAATAAATTGATGATTATTATGCATAATTTTATCAATGATGGTCTATTAATATATTTTGTAATATCACTCACCATTCTAGCCTCCAAGATATTTTCCATATTGTAGATTTGATCTCCAGATCATCATCAAATATTCCAACTAAGAAATTCGCTGGAATAAGAAGTGAAAGTTTTGTGGTTGAAATTATGGGCAAATGAAGAAGAATTTGGAAAATCCGGAACATGGGTTTGGTCCAGAACGAACCAAGTTAACTTATTTGAAGAATGGTTTGCCCAAATTCGGCATGTATTTAGAGAAATAAAAGGTTCTTTGAGCATTATTTTTTCAGATTTGCTGTTGCGGCCGTCCTCCAAATTATCCCAACTGCAAATCCAAATTCGACTTGTTGTTGTTGAAAGATGGATGGAAATATATTTTCTTGTTAATCAATTGGTTAGGAACAATCCAATATTATTATGAGAGATCATATTTACTATTTAATTTCTCCTCTTTGTGATTATAAAAGGAGACGTTTGTAAGGGGAGAGTGGAGATTTCATGTTGTAATTACACAATTCCTGATCGACTTTCATTGATTAAATAGAGATCGACCATTTGTAAAAGTTGTTATGCATGATTAATACAAGAATGTGTTGCCATTTAATTTCTTAGTTCTGCAGTAGCCCAGCAACATTTCATCGGTGGTTGAGGGCCTGGCCCTGGTGGATCGATCCGCTGTTTGTATTTCTACTCTTTTAATTACCGTCATGTGATAGTTTGTGGTTGTTCTCATTACATTTGAAAGATTAGTTTTCTGTTGAATTATTGATTAGTTTTGTTATGTTAATGAATCTCATTGCTATTCCATTTTAGTAAGGACTTGAATTCCTGTACTAATTATTCTATTAAACCTTGCAGAGCATTTCTATTCAGTATTGATTGTTCTTCTATTGGATTACTATTCATTTTGATTACTATTTAACAACGTTTGTTGTGGGTTTGGTGTTTAATAGAATCGCTATTTGATTCCATTAAGTTAACATTTGTTGTTCTATTATTTTAGTTTATGTTTGTTATTCATTTACATTGTTGTTCGATTTCAGAGTGTCGATCATTCCCGATTCATTAGCTTCAGATTGTAGAAAGATTGTTTATTTACATTGTTATAGTATCTTGTTTATGCACATAGACATTCAATTACAGATCGATGTTCATTTCTAATTCTTGCTTTTAATAAGAGTTCTTATTTGTTTTCTTTCAACAACAATTAGTTCAATTTCGATTTCCCTTTGATTGCTTGAGAGCAGGACTGTCAACTGTAGAGAACATTGGTTATTGCTTCCACGTTCCCAAATTGATTGTCTTGTTCCAATTTGAATTGCATCAATTTCTAGAGGAATGAGTTATTGCTACTGTATCCTCGATTGATGTTTGCTGAGTGAGTAGTTGGATTTCAGAGCATTTGAATTTATGTTGTTGTAATTATATTTATTTTTCAAGCATCCGTTTACATTTGCATTTGAAACGTTGTACTACATCTTGCAAGGCCTTACTCTTAAATTGAATTGCAGCCTCAGATAGAGTACACTCTTGAAATAAAAATTCGTTCCTGGATTGATAATTAATCTGAGATAAATAGGTGTTAAAAATATTCCTTTTATACCTCAACATCTTGGCATAGTTGCCGGGGAGAGTGTATGCCATTTAGAAAGAGTGATGCATATTTAATTTTTTCTTGTTGGGAAGAATTGGGTATTAAAGACGAAAGGTAAGAACCTGCGCACTTAGCAAGAAACACACTTTTTCACTGGCCTGCTTCACAACAGAATTGAGTGAAAGCTTAATGTAGGAATGAATGCTTGTGTTTTCTTGAATTTTAGAGGTAGAATTTTTGAAAAAAAAATCTTTTAATTCCACTCGAGTGGTGATGTAAGCAACAAACATTTCACTAACCAATTGATAGCAACATTGGAAGGATGATCCTTAAAGAAACACTTGAAGAACATCGTCTATTATGGTAATAAATGACTCACATTGCAACTTTCGAATTCCCTATCAAGGATCTAGGAGGAGTGACACAAATGCACATAATACCCCCATTGTCTCTACCAAATTTTCATGGTTTGACAAATGAAGATCCAGATATATTATTATTTGAGTTTTAAATACTTTGTAGAGGATATGATTATTGTACTAATGATCAAAGATTTAAAGTGTTTCCTCTTACTCTAAAAGGAGCAACTCTCTGATGGTTCATGAGCCTAGGTGGGAACTGCATCCAAACATGGGAGGACATGAAGAACGTATTCTTGAAGAAGTACCAATACTACTGCAAATCCAATGAAGATATTTTTGGTATGATACAAGGGGAAGATGAAAGCTTGGAGGAATATGTAGAGCGATTTCAATAAAACCTTCAAAAATCAAAGCATAAGCATTTGGAAAAAGAGATCTTGAAAACGCTCCTTCTTAAAGGACTCAAAGATAAATTTTAGAACTCTTAAATATGATAGGAAAAGGTGATGTTTTTCAGTTATCATATGATGATGTTTGTGAATTGTGCATAAGGTATTCAAGAGGAATCTCCAAGGCTGGTAAGAATTCTAGGGACGTTTGTTCTTTATTTTCCAAATCTGCTACAAGAACAAAACATATAAGAGCTGAAATCAATGTTTTATTTGAAAAGTTTAAAGTTGATTTTATTAGCCCTCTAAATTTACAATTGAATGTTTTGCAGGTGCAGAAAAGTCAAGAAATTGAAGAAGTGTTTTTCCCTCATTGCCAAAAGGAGCGTCCCATAGATACTCAATCTTCCTTATCTAATTTGGAAGTAGCATATCAAAGAGATGGGGAAGCTGCAACAAGGTCAAAACCATGGAAATCGTGGCCTACAAGTATGGTTCAAAAAACTTCCTCTCCATTCTTTTACTTGCATAATCCATTATGGAATACTTATATGTTAGGGCAGCCATGCCAATCTCAATATAACCACCACCAATCTTGTCTACAAGCTTGGCATGGTTCACCTTATGATTTCATGACTACTCTCCCTCATCTTGTAGCACAAAGACATCCTCCATATTCTCCGCTAGCTCTTCCACAACATCTTTCCTGCCTATCAAAATCATCCACTCAACCCAATCAACAACATCATCAAGAGGCTCCATTCCCTACACAATATCCTGCTCAACTCATTCCACACCCTTACCATAATAAACTAGTACACCATGCTTACAGTGTTGAACTGCAAAATTCACTCACCCTTCCCACCCATTCTATCTCACATACACCATTGGAGAAAACTTATACTGAGATTCATAATGTATCAAATCCAAAAATTTTAGAAGTTATGAAAGAAAATGAGGTTTCTTCTAGTTTGCATCAACAAGCCATTTTAAACACTCAAGAACTTCATAATATGATGGCTATGGTAAATCAAGAAAGTAAAGGATATATTGAAGACTGGTTTCAATCCATCATTTTTTTGGAACATCACTCAATGCTTCAACAATTTTTGGCACCATCTTTTCAAGGGAAGTTGGCTTCTCATACCCTAATTTTTATTAACATGCATTTTTAAAATTTGGGTATGTACATACTAGAGGCCTTATTTCAGAAATGGCTACACTGGAAATAACCTTATACACAATCATAGTAATTTTCTAAATCAGAGTAGGCTAGTGTAGAAAATAAAATAAATAAGCAAATAAACACATTTTTTTATTATTTTATTTTTGTAAAGATAGTTGTTTTTTGTTGCAACACGCTGTGGAAATCAACATCGGTGATAAATATTTTAATCTATTTTTGTATGTAGATGCATGATATTGGAAATAAAAATTTTAGAAACACTCATATCCATTTTTAGCACCAATATGGAAAAAATTCTTGAATATGATATTTTTTTGGCTTGTGGGCTTGATGAAATTTCTGGAAACACAGTTGGGACAGTCATGTTTTGGGGGACGAATAGTGAATATTTTTAAAACCTATTTCTATAATAAGTAGCCCTTGATGTATAATTTTTAACCCAATTTTAATCACTCAATTTGGATTTGAAATGAAAAAGTTAGAACAAAAACATTGACAGGGTGTCTAGTAGGAAGCTCAACAACAAAGTTGGGACAGTCAGTTTTTGGAGGCCTAAATAACTATATTTTTAAAACCTGTTTCTACGGTAGATTCCTCTATGAATATAGTTTACAAAAAAATTTGAATCACTCAATTTAGATATCGTATGAGGAATTTATGACGAAAATACTGACTTCCTATCATAAATCAGCACTTTTGAAACTTTGTTTTCTCGGTTGTTCATTAACGTATTTGACCCATCAATTATTCTTGTCATAAAAACCTGTTTCTATTGGAGATCAATAAATTAATTTAATTTAATCTCCAATTTTAATCAGTTCAATCCACCATCAAAAAAATTTTTATGCTTGCAATATCAACTGTTGGTCTAAGCTAGAAAATCGAAAATGACTCTATTATGTAGGTTTTTCTAAGAAAATTTGACATATCATAGCATTGAATTTTTAAAACCTATTTTTATTGGAGATAAAAATTTGAATTAGCTCTCATTTGGATTTGGAATAACTCAAATCGGATGAAAAACAAAAAAGTTATGATTGAAACACTGTTGGTTAGCATGATTGGCCACCACTCTCCCGTAGGTAATAAATTAATTTTACTTTGTCCGTGGATTTGTTCTATAGAGTAACTAATTGTTAATTTTTTTCATAATTCTTGGAGTAGGGGAGCCTGATCACCTCTCTTTCTCCACGATTTAATGTTTTATTGCAAGTAGACACTCGTTTTTTGCAGGTTTTAGGAGCACAAAGAAGGTCAATTTATGGACGAGTGATTCTTGAGAGAAATTTTAAGTGAAACAAGGGAATTTCATCCAATTCATTACGTAAAATATTCATAACAAGAAGAAATGAAGAATTGGTTTTCATTTCAAGATTCATGTCACTGCTGCCAAAACATTTTTCAAAAAGATCATTTTTTTTCCATTAACAGATTGATATTCCTTTAGGAAATAACATCATAGCTGTTGTAACTTAATAAAGTGTTGTTTATTTTCTGATTTTTTTTATGTTTTTGTGTTTCAGTTGTTGATCCCTTCAAATTGTAGTTTTCGATCCAGTGGAAATTGAACAATAAGGACACCACCATGCAAGGTTCAATTTCAGAAGGCAATTCTTCGGTAGCACCAATTCTGTAAAAAATTACTTTTTCTTGGAACCTGTACATAAATTTTCCTTTCTATTTGATTGGATTTGCTAGACAATGGATTGCACATTAGCTTTGTTCTTTCCACTATTTTTTTCCTTTGTTGTTCCCTACAGTAATTTCTGGATGCATTTTCTTTACTGTTCCTTATAGGGAACAACGTTTTTTGTGTTTCGTTATTTTTCATGTTGTTCCTCTTAAGAAACAACAGCCGTTCCTCTTAAGAATCAGTGCGTTATTGTGTTTATTTTTGTTGTTCCTTTCAAAAGGAACAACATTTCTGTTGATTTTTTTCGTTGTTCCTTTCAAAAGGAACAACAGTTTTGTTGTTCCTTTCAAAAGGAACAACATTTTTGCCACTTGTTTTTGCTGTTCCTTTTCAAAGGAACAACATTTTTCCCGCTTGTTTGTTCTATTCCTTTCAAAAGGAACAACATGTTTTTGCCGACTGTTTTTGTTGTTCTTTTCGAAAGGAACAACATTTTCGTAGATTTATTTTGTTGTTTCTTTCAAAAGGAACAACACTTCTTGAGTACATTTTTCTTGTTCTTGAACAACATTTTGAGGACTTTTCTGAATTCTTCATGACTCTTTGAAAGATAAACATACAATTTATGCAAGGGTACATAAATTAGAGGTTACTGGAATCAAAAAATCAAGAGAAATCATTTTGTAGTGATAAGAAAAAATAAAGGACACAACCATCTATATCACTTTGTTGTCTTTATTTTCACTAAAACTAATATGATCGACTATCTTTATCATGTTGGTTCTTCCCTAAATTTTCATAACTCTCTTCGATTTTTATTTATTGAATAAGAATAAGGACATACTTTCTCTATTGAGATGTTCAGACTTCTTCCACCATCCCTACTCTTAAGGAGTGTTGAGCCATCCTCTATATATAAGTAGGAAAGTGATATAAAAATAAATAAATAAATAAATAAAAATATCTATATAATTACTAACAATTCTATGATATGGCAGGTGGAGGATAGGGGGTCTCATCAAGAGCCAGCCTACCATGATCATAAGGGAACAGTGAAGTGTCATTCCCATTCTGGTGACCACACCAGGGATATGATCCAATGGACAACTCAGAAAAATAAAAATTCCTTGGAACAGGAGGTCTCATCACGAGCCAGCTTGCCCACCTTTCACTTCTTCCTGGTGAATGGCATTGTGATTCATCTAGTTCCCAAGCCAGCATAGTGGCCCTCATCATGACATCACATAGCACTTCCCTAGGTATAAATAAAGGATAATGGTTCCAAAGGTGAGAAAGCAACTCTGTCAAGGTTATAGACACCTGTGGGCAACAGAGCTCTGATGATGGTATTTGAGTCATATTTTCCACAAATCAATAGTAATGATAAACCCTTTTCTTATATATTTATCTAATATCAAATGAGAGTATGCTCCTAAACCCTTTGTTTGGAACCTCTTATGCATGAAATTTATTTATAAATCAATCATAATGGTTTATGTGGATAATGACCGCATAAGTACTTTTTTCACATCAGCTGTCCTTTTCCCTTATTTTCAAATCATTACATAAACATTTCTATATCTACTTATGATTTCAAAATATGCATTGATTTCAGTAATGCGATAATTTTTTTATCATATCATAAGTATGTATGCCTTTCCATGCTGTACAATTGCTGTGCAGTACGCTGCTCTTCTATTTTCCACAATATTCATACTACATTTCTACAGAATTTTTTCTGCTAAAATTTTTTGCATGCACCTGTTGCCATTCAAAACTAAAACTGTGAATTCAATAAAATTGCATACAGAATCATGATTTTCTTACAGGAGAACAACAAGTATGGGGGACAATTCTATTTGTAGCATGACCACACTATTGCAACTAACAGTAAAGGCTCACGCAACTTGCAAACACACACAATTCTTCAGACATGATGTGCTTGCATGGCTTCCACCTTTTGCATCACTTTCAGTATCTGCTCAGCCTACAATAGCTTCAACAAAGGCCAGTCCATACATGTCATTCCACATTTTTTTCAGAGGTAACACTTGAGATAAAATAGCGTAATTTTCTGATTTATTATGAATTTAAGAGAATTTCATGAAAATCCATTGAGCATTATTTATCATCATTCATTCCACATCTTTACCACTTCCCATTTTTTAGAGACATCTCATCTTTTATTTCGGGGGAGTGTTTCTTTCCTTCATTTATTTCTTATGACCATGTCAGTAATCTTCTTTATCATCCATTGATATTCTTATTCATTTTCAACACCTCCCTTATTCCATGTTTTTTTACACCAAGCATAGATTTCAACAGATTGTAGCAACCACCTCTCTTTCTTTTCTCACATCGCATGAGGACATGCTAATTCTTCAGTTTGGGGGGGAAATTTCTACAAATAATGGATATTTTCTACTATCTTTCTCATTTAATGCATACAGTTTCATTTTTATACAGTGCAAAAATTGATTTGCATATATCTTTAAAAATATGAATTGAATTCTTGTGCTTTCTGGATAACAAAGAGGTATCATTAAAATACACAAACCCAGAGAATTTCACGCTAAATTAGTTCATAAAATTTCAAAAATTATGCACTATCACCTACAACCATTTTGTTTATATCTCATGTTCCATGCATCAAAACGATCTGATTTTTGACAAAATGATTAATGAAGGTTGTTGTTACTTATGTCACATTTTTCTGCAACTTCATATACATATAGTTGAACGTCAATTGTAAAAATTGTTACGCCTTCATCAAGATTGCTAAAATTGAATATTCATTATTTGAGAAAAAATTCATTTGTTCCATCCATTTCATGAGTTGGGATGAACAAATTTTCTTTGTTTGGTTAACACATGGGTTTTGTTTTTGGGTTGCATGAGGACATGCAATGTATTTAGTTCTAGGTTGCATGAGGACATGCACTATATTTAGTTTGGGGGTATGTTGGGCCGCGAATACGACTACTTTTTAACACTTATTTCATCAATTTCTACTCTTCTTTATCATGTAATTTATCATAATTTATCAAGTAAATCCATTTTATAATTATTTATGCTCTTATGGATAAATATTATTTCTTCTCCTTTATTTTTAATAAATTGATGATTATTATGCATAATTTTATCAACGATGGCTTATTAATATATTTTGTAACATCACTCACCATTTTAGTCTCCAAGATATTTACCATATTGTACATTTGATCTCTAGATCATCATCAAATATTCCAACTCAGAAATTCGCTGGAATAAGAAGTGAAAGTTTTACGGTTGAGATTTTGGGAAAATGAAGAAGAATGTGGAAAATCTAGAACATGGGTTTTGTCCATAACGGACCAAATTAACTTTATAAATGAACGATTTGCTAAAATTCAGCATGTATTGAGAGAAACGCAAGGTTCTTTGAGCATGATTTTCTTAGATTTGATGTTGCGGCCGTCCTCCAATTTATCTCAGCTGCAAATCCAAATTCGGCTTGCTATTGTTGAAATATGGATGGAAATATATTTTCTTGTTGATCAATTGGTTAGGAACAATACAATATTGTTATGAGAGATCATATTTACTATTTAATTTATCCTCTCTGTGATTAGAAAAGGAGATGCTTGTAAGGGGAGAGTGGAGATTTCCTATTGTAATTACACAATTCCTCATCAATTCTCATTGATTAAATAGAGATTGACCATTTGTAAAAAAAATTATGCATGATTAATACAAGAACGTGTTGCCGTTTAATTTCTTAGTTCTACAGTAGCCCAACGGCGTTTCACCGGTGGTTGAGGGCCTGGCCCTGGTGGATCGATCTGCTATTTGTATTTCTACTCTTTTAATTACCATCGTGTGATAGTTTGTGGTTGTTCTCATTACATTTGCAAGATTAGTTTTCCGTTGAATTATTGATTAGTTTTGTTATTTTAATGAATCACATTGTTGTTCCATTTCAATAAGGACTTTAATCCATGTATTAATTATTCTGTTAAACCTTGTAGAGCATTGCTGTTCAATATTAATTTCTATTCTGTTGGATTACTGTTCATTTCAATTACTATTTAACAACGTTTGTTGTGGGTTTGGTGTTTAATAGAATTGATGTTTGATTCCATTAAGTTAATATTTGTTGTTCGATTCTTCTAGTTTCAGTTTGTTATTCATTTACATTGTTGTTTGATTTAAGAGTGCTGATCATTCCTGATTCATTAGCTTCAGATTGCAGAAGGATTGTTTATTTACATTTTTACAGTTTGTTGTTTATGCACATAGCCATTCAATTACAAATTATTGCTCATTTCTAATTCTTGCTTTTAATAAGAGTTATTGTTTGTTTGCTTTCAATAGTAGTTAGTTCAATTTCAATTTCCCTTTGATTGCTTGAGAGCAGCACTATCAACTGTAGATAACACTGGTTATTTCTTCCACGTTCCTAGATTGATTGTCTTGTTCCAATTTGATTTCAATTGCATCAATTTCTAGAGGAATGATTTATTGCTACTGTATCTTCGATTGATGTTTGCTGAGTGAGTGGTTGGATTTCAGAGCATTTGAATTTATGTTGTTGTAATTATATTTCTTTTTCAAGCATCCATTCACTTTTGCATTTGAAATGATGTACTACATCTTGCAAGGCATTACTCTTAGATTGAATTGCAGCCTCAGATAGAGTACACTCTTGAAATAAAAATTCATTGCTGGATTGATAATTAATGTGAGATAAATAGGTGTTAAAAAGATAACTTTTATACCTCAACACATGGGAAGCATCAAACATTCTATTCAATTTTTTCAAGTTGTCTCCCTATGTCACTTGACCATTACTAGTTTGTTTGGATGATACCAATAGTTTAACACAAGAGTAGGATGAAGACCACGAATTGGCTTTAAGTATTCCATAATGGACTGTGGTCCAAGTGTTTTCTTTTCTGTAAGTAGCACAAGAAGAGAATCCAAGCATCCAACACGATGCATTTCATTATACTTATATTTTATCAATTCTCAATAGTGTCCTCATTGTAGCAAAACATATTTACAAATCTTGACATCACAATAATTTGGACCTTGAATAAGCTCCAATACTCATGACCAATCTATCCAGAGAGGACAGTTGGAAATAACAACAAATGCCTTCACTTCTTTTGTCAAATTGAGACTTTCTGGCACATCCATAACATTAAGCCTGCCCAATACTCGTCAACCTCCATAAATAAAAAATAATTGAAACTAATGTTTCCACACATATAGCTCACATGATTGACCATATCTCACTATATTTGTAGCTATAAACCATGAAAAAGGTGAGAATTTTTCACAATGGAAAATTATAAGGAAACGTGCATCAGGTGTAACCAAGAGTCAATCATTCATTTGGTCATCTCTTCTTATCCAGAAGGCGGTTTTGGGAGTGCAATATACCGTTGGAAAGATATTTACGAGCGAATTATAATGAAAATTTTTAGGATATGATTTTCACTGAATCTCATTTATAAAACATTTGTGAAAACTAGACATAGTAAGAGTCCAATTTTATCCCTGGTAGCAGGCTGGAAAGACTGGAACTAACAAATAGGAGAGTCTTCTCCTCTCAAAGGCATTTGTAAAGTTTGGATTTATGCACATTTTTTGAATAAATAATTAGATTTGGCACCATACTCATGACTTTTCTTTCACTTTGATTTGGTTTTGCTTGCATATGGAGCTTCTTCACTTGCCATCCTCATGCATCACTAGATTGGCCACCTAAATGAGTGTGATATTGTATCATAATTTCATACACTTCTCTATGTTTAGTTTAGTTTTCATTTCATGCTTCGTTATTATTTCCTTTAAGTTCATTTACACGATTTCATAAGTTAAGTTTTCATATGCTCATTTTGTTTGTGTTCTCTTGCAGGTTTAGATGGATTGGTCACTTTTGTTTCATTGTAGTTAATATTGCTTGGATTTCAATTCATGCTTTTAAATTCTTGTAAGGAATTTAGATTTTGAATTCATGAAGTGTGCCTAGATTAGATTTCCAATTCTATTCAAGTGTGTCATAGTTTAGATTTTTTTTTATGCATGTGTGATAGTTTATATTTCCACTTATACATATGTGGTAGATTAGATTTCAATGTTTCCCTAGATTAAAATTATTTATTTCCTAGATTAGATTTCCTATTTTTCGTAGATTAAATATGTCTTACTTTCCTAGACTAGATTTTCTTTCATTAGCATAAATTTAATTTCTTGTCATTAGATTAAGTTTTATTTCAATCATGCAAGTATCTTTGTACATCATCTTTTCTTTTCAAGCAAGTAGATTATATCTATATTCATTCCTAGATTAAAAGATTCATATTTCAAGAGATTGTGTGCACGTTCATATCAGACAACTTTTGTGAATAAGATTTGAATTGTCTTTTGTAGATTAGGTTTTTCCTTTACATAGATTGATTTTAGTTTCCTTATGTTTTTGTTTTTTCATCATTTGATTTCGTAGTTAGATTAATCTAAATTGAAGGTTAATTTCTAGAAAATATAGTGCACGAACACTTCACAAGTTTTAAGAAACCCCCGTGTTGACAATTAAATTATAGTTAATTAAATTTCCTCAACAACTATATTGTATAGTATCTCAAGGATAAAAGGAGGGCAAGAGGCTAACCTATGTTTTCAAAAGGGGACTAAAAATAGAGCCTAGTCTCAGCGCATTGAAATTAACTAAGAAGGCACGGGGGGCCCACTAAAGAAAGAGCTAGTTTGGCTTAGCTGAAGGCTCGGGAGGAAAGAAGGGAAAATTACAACAATACCTTAGTGGTAGTAGTTACTTTAGTTGAGATCTTTAATCACTCTATATGGTTTCATTGGAACTACAAGAAAGAGGATAACTTCAAATAACATATGGCTCTGACTTAAGTGTAAGGCAATACCTAATGAATGGGTGTTGATCATTCCTCTTCTGGCTGAGAAATGGAGAATTTAATCGTAGATATGAAATATTATTGGATCTATGAAAATATTCCCTATGACAATATGGATGATACAATGACATTAGAACTAATATTTACTACAAGTACATAACACTAGTAACAAATAGTTATAAATATAATTTCTATTGTGAACTAAAGAGATATATGGAAGTATGTTGAGCTAAAACGAACGTACAAGTACTATTTCTCCATGAGAGCTCATATATATATGGGGAATTAGTACTTTATATACAACTCTATCTAGTAGTTTAAACCTTACTCATTAGCAGTTCTATTTGGAAGCTAGAAAGGAAGGTAAAACTAAGGCATTCCATGCAGCTAATGAATAAGGAATAAGGTTGCTATACCTTAAGGCAAGAGTGATAAGACCTTGATTTCTAACATTAAAATTGAACGGGGAGCTTTTTGATACTAGATTTAATGAGAATTAGAACCTTCGGTTGTATTAATGCAAGTCTCATTGCAGAGAAGTATTAGTAGAAGATTCCTCATCCTAACAAGTATATCAACTCTCACATCACAACCTGACTCGAATGGATCAACAATATAAACTAATTATAACTAATATTGGATTTCTCATTAAGGTTTTTTTAACGATGAATAAATAATTGTTTGTAGCGACATTTACATTTATTGCATTGACAATGGAGGTCTTAAATACCAAATATAAGTATTGATTTATTGTGACAATTGACTTTGTAAACGTCTCCATAAATAAAAAAAATGGGAAAGGACTAATATGTGTTCGTAAGGTTTAACTATGAATCAACATGTGAAAAAGGGTAATAATTTTCTTTAATTATAACCACAACAAATTAGATAGGCCAGAAGGTCGTCTTGAAACTACATATACTATGTGATACCAAGCTATTAACCCTAGAAAAACTACACATATATGAATCTATTAAGCCCAAATTTTACACATGTTTTGGGAAAATTAAAGGTTATAGTTAATAGCTCAGTATCCCAAATTGGTTGAGCACTCAATTGAATGAATAAATAATGTTATCATTTTTTTCTCATGTTTTTTATCAAGAGATATAATTCAATCCATCAAGATTTGATAGAGTGACCCGTCAGGGCTTACCTCTTGTGCTCTTAATGGCCCCAGCCAAAAAGGGACACATAGTATTAAGAATTGAAAAAGAAAAATATAGAAGAGAAATAGATATTGGTACTTGATAGAAGTGATTCCATTGCATGATAACCAAAAACCTCTATATATTGAATCAATGTGTACAATATAGTGGTGGCTAGGAGATAATTTAATCTGTATATCTCTACATATGTATTACTACATCATTCTTTCTATGGATCAAAGTATTGAGTACTGATTCATCAAGGAGGGTTTTGTTGTCGAAACAAAATGAAATATTAGATACCCTGAGGGTGCATAATACCCTAATATAAAACATTCCCAACTCTCTGCATTGCGAGAGACAAAAACTATATTAAGACTATTATCCCACCCGCATGAAACAATTCCTCAATTGACCGATAAATTAGAAATAATATATAATATTATTAATAAGGAAATCCTGATTAACCCTTCTCTACGAAAGAATTTTTCTTTTAAGATCAATGCTTCAAATCATGATACTTTAACTAAGGATTGATGGGGATTTTAACAACCAAAAGAAATGTTTCAAACAGAATAGGTAGATATGCAATCCATACCCATTAGGGAATTTTGAGGTCTAAAATGGGCTTTCTAAGGAAATTATAAAATAATAGTGGTAATAATAAAATAAGATTTGATTACATCATCAGATTTTAGAGGGAAAAATAAAAACTACTTTTTCAACTTCTATTTTCAACTTATCTCCCAAAGTTTTTACTCAAATTTCGAGCGGGAGTACTTGTTGGATGAAACAATTAATTCCTCATCCAATGAGTACCCATGTTGCATACATTCTATGGACCCTGCTACAAAAAAATGAGAAATAAATGAAAAACATGATTGCAATCATGTTTTTTCATGTATTTCTCATTTTTCGTGTAGAAAGGTCCATCGAAAGTATGAAAGATGGGTACTCCTTGGATGAGGAATTAAATTTTTCATCCAATGAGTTCTCGCGCTCGAAATTTGAGTAAGCATTTTGGGAGATAAGTTGAAAATATGAGCTGAAAAAGTAGTTTTATTATCTTATTAATTTTTAATATTTTTACACTTTTAGTTAAAAAAATGGTGAATCATCCCCCATGGTTGACATCATCACCTTGAATCCTATTAGTTCTTATAAATTTTATTTTGGTGGTACATTTTTCATAGGAGGCCCATTTTGGACCTCAAAATTCCCCTAATTCTCTTGCAATAGGGTGGCATCTAAGATGTTCAATATCCTCATATGAGTCCCCTTTTTACTAGAATTTGCAAGGAGGCTTCCATTAAGGGTGAGTGCAAAGCAAGCAATGTGGGAGTCATAGGAAGTTACTCATATGTGTCTCTTCAGGCCATAATTTTTTACTCCCATCTTCACACAGTGCAAGCCTGAGTAGGCGAACACAAATCTATTGGGATCATGAGAAATAGCACACAAACCATTAGGTTTTTCCATCATCTCAACGTGATGCACCAACTTCAAACTAAAGAAATTGTACACAAAAATCTTGCGCTCCAACACCACCACAATCTGATCCCGTCTTATCTTCACAGATCGAACCTTAGAACTAAATGATAATTACCTAATACAAAGGCTCTAATCATCCCATATCATGACCTTAATAGGTGGATATTGGGGCTTCAAACCCCCACCCATGAGGGCCAAAATATTACATTGGAATAAAATATCTAGAACACCAATACTGCCATTGTTGAAGTCCCTTCTAAATGTTTCTCTAAATGGATCACATTTGTAAACCTTGAAACCCTGCTATGTGCCATAGAAAAAACAACTGAAGTTCATCCTGGAAACCGTAATTTATGCCACAGGAAAAACAACCAAAGCCCAACCTAGAAAATATACACCAAACCAGAAGCAAAAAAATTGAAGTCCTCATTGAACGATACATATAGCAATGAGGATTGTTTAGTGAAAGTCTTTGGGGAAGACAATGAATTTGGATCTGGATCGAAAGATGGGTCAAGCAGGGGTAGTCCAAAAATTCCATACAAAATAAAAATAAAATGAGAAAAACCCAATCAAAATAAATCATTAATATATAAACATATTTCATCTTGAATAAAGGTGATAATTCAAGATCTATATTTTAAAATTAATATCGTTGTCTAGTTATGTTGTTTGTTCAAGGTAACCTCAAACATCAAATTTGATAATAATCAAATGAAATTCAATAATAATCAAATATGAGCATTAGATATACATTATGCAAGAAACCTGTAGAAATATTTTATCTTTCACCTTTCCCTTAGATTCACTTGCATGAGGGATAGAAATTTCATGTATCTATTTTCCATTAAAAAAATATGATTGTCATTGTTGGCCTATATGGAACGTAAAGTGGGAAATCTATATTGACTTCATATGTTATTCCTTGTGTTTGTTATTGTTTGGAAGAAATTTTGTTAACATTATTGATATTTAACAAAAATATTATTTGGCATGATAAAACCAATCTAGAAATATATTATAATAATTAAAATTTATAAGTTCATGACTATTTGAGGATTTTTATTTCATTTACACAGCTTATATAGATGTGTGGTTGATCCTGTAAATGGTTCAAAAGGAGTGTGTTATATTTTTTAAATTAGAAGAATCTAGTGACAACTGATGTTTATTTATTTGACATTGTAAGGAGTGGTGAGATGCTACAAAATAAATATGTGATATTTTCTTATATTAGATGTATCTAGTGCCTCCCCTCCCCCCTCCCCCCCCCCACCCCAAAAAATATAAAATAAATAAAGATTAAGTTTTCATGGCTTTCCAAGGAGTTTTCAAAAAACTCCAATAAAGCCCTGTGGTAGTGTTGTTGTTACACTAGTGCTATTCTCATATTTTTTAAGTAAGACAAATCTCCATTAATGAGGGAAAAAATAAAAAACTACTTTTTCATCTTGTATCTTCAACTTATCTCCCAAAGTTTTAACTCAAATTTTTAGAGGGAGTACTCGTTGGATGAAAATTTTAATTCCTCATCCAATGAGTACCCATGCTTCATATGTACTATGGACCCTGCTACACAAAAAATGAGAAATACATGAAAAATGTGAATGCAATCAAATTTTTTCATGTATTTCTCATTTTTTGTGTAGAAAGGTCCATCGAAAGTATGCAACATGCCTACTCCTTGGATGGGGAATTAAATTTTTTATCCAATGAGTAATCTCGATTGAAATTTGAGTAAATATTTTGGGAGATAAGTTGAAAATACGAGTTGAAAATGTAGTTTTATTATTTTATTATTTTTTAATATTTTTACACTTTTACTTAAAAAATGGTGAATCATCCCCCATAGTTGACATCATCATCTTGAATCCTATTGGTAATTATAAAGTTTATTTTGGTTGTACATTTTTCGTAGGAGGCCCATTTTATACCTCAAAATTCCCCTAATTCTCTTGCAATAGGGTGACATCTAAGATGTTGAAGATCCTTATAAGAGTCCTCTTTTTACTAGCAGTCGCAAGGAGGTTGCCATCAATGGTGAGTACAAAGCAGGAAATGTAAGAGTCATGGGAAGTTACAAATATGGGTCTCTTCAGGCCATAGTAGGCCAAGATGAAGCTATTGGGATCATGAGAAATAACACACACACCCTTAGGTTTCTCCATCCTCTCAACATGATGCACGAAATTCAAATCGATGAAATTTTAGACAAAAATCTTATGCTCCAACACCACCACAATCTGATCCCATCTTATCTTCATGGATCGAACCTTACAACTGAATGATAGTTTCTTAATACAAAGGCTCTAATGATCATCCCATATCATGAGCTTACTGGGCAGGTATTGGGGATTCAAAACCCCACCCACGAGGGCCAAAATATTACATCAGAATAACATATCCACAACAAAAATACCGCCATTGTTGAAGTCCCTTCTAAATGTTTCTATAAATGGATTATATTTGTAAACCTGGAATCCCTGCGATGTGCCATAGAAAAAAAAACTAAATTCCATCCTGGAAACCCTACACTAAGCCACAAGAAAAACAACCAAAGTCTTCATTGAACGATACATAGAGAAATGACGATTATTGACTAATAGTCTTTGGGGAAGACAATGAATTTGGATCTGGAGAAAATTTGGATCTGGATGGAGAGATGGGTCAAGCAGGGGCAGTCCAAAAATACCATACAAAAGAAAAAGAAAAATAAAATGAAAACAACCCAACCAAAATAAACCCTTAATATACAAGAATATTTCATCTTCAATAAAGGTGATAATTCAAGGTCTATATTTTAAAATTACTAACATTATCTAGTTATGTTGTTTGTTCAAGGTAACCTCAAACATCAAATGTGATAATAATCAAATATAAGCATCAAATTTAATAATAATCAAATATGAGCATTAGATATACATTATGAAAGAAACCTGCTAAAATATTTGATCTTTTGTCTTTCCCTCAAATTCACTTGCATGAGGGATAGAAATTTCTTGTATCTTTTTGCCATTAAAATAATATGATTTTCATTGTTGGCCTATATGGAAGGTCAAGTGGAAAATTTATATTGAATTTGTATGTTCTTCCTTGTGTTTGTTATTGTTTGGAAGAAATTTTGTTAGCATTATTGATATTTAACAAAATTATTATTTGGCATGATAAAACCAATACAAAAATTTATTATTATAATGAAAATTTACAAGTTCATGACTATTTGAGAATTTTATTTCATGTATGCAACTTATATAGTTGTTTGGATGATCCTGTAAATGGTGCAAAAGGAGTATGCTATATTTTTGAAATTAGATGAATCTAGTGAGAAATGATGTTTATTTATTTGATCTTGTAAGGAGTGGTGAGATGCTGTAAAATAAATATGTGATATTTTATTATATTAGATGTATCTATTTCCCCCATCCCAAAAATAAAATAAAAATAAAGATTACGTTTTCATGAATTTCCAAAGAGTTTTCAAAATCCTCCAATAAAGCCCTGTGGTAGTGTCGTTGTTACACTAGTGTACCAAATGACATTTCTTTAGTAGTAGGTTGTTTCTCTAAAAGGTCACACAAAATATTATTTTTCTATTGATGGAAAGAGTGAAAATGAAGTAAATCAAAACTAATAGTGGAAATAATGCATGTAACAACATAAGCCCAAAAAGAAACAAACAAGACAATAAGCTCAAATGGAGAAAACAAACGAATACAACAATGGATAAAACTCCCTTTATTGGTTGTTGGTAGTAGAATATGACAATGCTAACACACTTGCAGTGAGTCCTTTGAGCTATGGGGCTCAAATACTCTTAGCAAGGTGGTCCCTTTCCTTGATTTCCTTGCAAGCTTCTCCTCCCTCGCTCAAAAGGATCGTGAAGACTCTCCAATGGTTGTGACCACTTCCTCACTAGGATGTTGGGTTGCTCATAATCAATATGGCCAACATACTAGCTCAGTTCACTCTCCTTTCTTCAAAAAATGAGATTTAATGTTGTTATGTTAGAAATTTGGCTAGAATAACAATGTCTGATGCTTTTCTCTTCGTCTGTCTTATTTATACAGAAATTTTTTGAACTCTTCCTCCCTCTCTTGGACCAAGAGTGATAATGACCCAAGATTAGAAAAATAGACTCCTTTTAGGGTTTCATATCTTTAGGGTGACCTCAATTCAATTTTCCTTGATTTCCCATGACACAAAATCAACTCTCCAAAGGGTGGGAAGTGGTCTCGTATAGTGAATTTTCAACATCCCCAATATTGAACGGCTATCGAATAAATCGGCGTGGGGTCTGCACTAAACTAATTTATTGTTGGTGTGTGGTCCAAAACAATCTCACCAAACCGTAGGATTTTTTAAATTTGTGTCCTTCATGATGTCTTTCTACTGGAAAATGTTCACTTATACCTTTTTCTTGAAATTTTCTAACATCTTTTATTGTACGATTTTATGGTATTAACAGTTTCCCCCTAATGTATGAGGTCTAGGAGGAAACGTATAGCAAAAATACATCATGTTTTCTGTCTTGATTGTGAGTCCATGTAATAAAATTTGAGAGAGAGAGAGAGAGAGAGGGAGTAACTTGCTACAGAGATAAGTAAGGGAGCCCCTTAAATTAAGTAAAAAGGTGACCATGCTTTGTAGGAAACTTTGAGTGATAAAATAAGAAAATTTTCTACGAGGCAGGCATGTCCAATGCTCATTATGATGAATAGTTAATATAGTTTGATAGATATTGGTTATGTCAAGTCACATTGTGGTAGGTGACCTGCTACTGGTTCAAAAGTAGGCTGAATGTGGTACCCACATGAATTTTCTGGGTATAGCGCTTTTGGATGAGGCTCTCAATATATGCATGGGTCTTTGACTTTTGGGAACCTTCCTGTGCATAATGATTTAAGAATTTTTGAAAGAGATTATTATTGATACACGAGCATTCGACTAACTGATAGAGTGCAGTGGTTATGAAGTATGATACCACCTTGACATGAGAACGAGAGTTGATGTTGAATTTCAGGGGGATAGATGACATTAATGGGTGATGTTAATTCCCATTGTTCCATCCGAGGATGTTCCCAAAGAGAACCATCCAAGCTCCTACCTCCATCTTGGATAATGTTTTTTGAAGTTGACAGGAAGGAAGCATCAACTATCCGAAACAAGTGCTGACACAAGGGATCAAGTTTTTTGGTGACACACAGTGTAATATTGTGAGTTATCAAGACATGATGATGAAAGATGGCTAAGAATAATGGTGATGGAGAATCAGCCCGAGGTCAGAGCTATTAATGTGAGTGGTGACAGTCACAACAATTTATGACAAGGGTAGCCCTAGAGTTAGTAGGATATATAGGGTGGGTGTATGTATGTTATGACTAATGTGATTGGGTGTGATAAAGAATGTGCAAGCTCTAACCAAGGGTGATTAGGGAGTGCCACCGTTTATGAAAAATAAAAACATGGGTGGAAGTTTTTATCCTAAAAAATATTTATACACTTTCCAAAAGAATGTAAAAGTGGGTTGGATGTACAAACACAAAGACGGGTGCCCCATTAACATGTGTGGTCCTGCATGATGGTGTGAGGAGGGTGTTTGTTGGTGGTAGGGGCCCCATTTTTTAGTCTCGGTGCAAGTATTATGATACAGATAAAATGAACCGTATGGGCTATGTTTGTAGGGATGTCATAGCCCAAATGTGAAATGCGATAATTTGTTTTTTGTTGATCCGCTGTAAAAAAATTGTTGGTGGCCTAGGAGTGGGGTGTTGATATTCAATGCATAAAACATAATGATGTGGATAAGAAATGAATATAAATGACATGGTTCCCAGGCTGAAGTATGTGGTCGTGGCTCTTGATGGCGCATGTTGGTCTACAAATATGACGGAGCCATAAGTGGTGATGCTCTACTGATTGGCGAGGGTGTTTATCATGTGCAAGGTGAGGTGATGATAAACGTGGTTGAGTGAATGAACCATATGGTGTATTTTTGTATAAGTGATGTCAGGATATGAAAATATTAACGAGAAGGCTATCATGTTGAGGTTGAATGATACTTTCCCTTGTAGTTTTGTTGTCTTGGAGTTCGATTGAAAATATGGTGATTCAAATGCACCTACAATATCTGTGTCCAATACCTCGAGTAAAAGTATCTTTTTCACATAAATAAATATTTCAGAATAACATGAATGAAAAAAAAAAGAGAGGCATACCTAACATGCAATATGGAGGTGAGCAATGGGCCCAAAAATGAGTTTTTTTGGTAACTGGAATGAAGGGGTCCATGTTGAATATTATGAAGTGCTAGTTGCTATGATTCCTACAATTTTGAGAATGGATGTCCCAGCCTCTAGTTATGGGCTCCTGAAAATGGTGAAAATTGGAGATATATAGGCAAGAATGGCCCAATTTAATTTCATCTCTATCATTGAGCTTGAGAGATCATAGGTTGTGATCAGATAATTTCTTTCCATTGCAGTCAGCGAGAGCATGTGGGATACACGCAAAGAGTGTGAGGTAGAAACTAGCACTTCATCCCTTTCAATTTTTTAATTTTCATGGTAGATGGGTTGTACAGGGTGGCCGTGTACAATATTTTTGAGTTGTTTTTAGGAGGACCACGTGGGCGACTCAGAGAGATTCACTTGTTCGATGCACAAAGATTTTGGATTTGTGCACTCATCCCATGCAAATAGCATTTTATATGCATTGACCTCCATGTCTATGTGAGATACATACGCCGAGGAAGCACGCCTGTTTAGAAAATACGCACATTGACCTATCATGGCAGTCGATGCATCTATATGATGAAAATGCATGCAGAACACATGAAAGAAAGCCTCAAAGTTGTGTTGTGCATGAATTTGTGTATATAAATAGTTCATGGTCCTACTAAAGTGTTTTAGCTTATGCTTTCAAGCTTCTTGGGGCCCAAAAACTGATGTTTTTGGTGTTTTTTTGGTGCAGGATGCTATGGAGGGAGGGACCGGTATCCTATCCATACTCAGGTGGCCCAAGATCCTGGTGTTCGTCTAAATCTCTCTATATTGGGGTTACTCAAGTTTCTTAAGAACCTTATTCTTAGATCCCATGATCTATTTTTACACTTCCTGGTCCATTACTGGAACCGTGAGAGGAAGATCATGGTTATGCATTGCGCTGAGCTAGAACTATCGACTCATATGGATGTGTAATTTGTTACTAGTCTCTTGCCTCATGGCAAGGAACTACCCCATCCACTTCTAGCTGAGGTAGTGAACATTAGGCATTGGACTTAGGAGGAGGGTCACTATGGGCCCAATGCCATTTCCAAGGGGTGTATTGGTGTCGCTCGGGTTATGGATTTGAAAAAGTGCGCAAATTTGCCTATGATAGTACATTTGGTGTGGTCATCTTTAGGCCATAGGGTATCAAGGCCCCATATAGTGGTCCTATAGTAGTTTCGGGTGGGGCAATTATTGACTAGGCTCGCCTGGTGTTCTATGGCATGGTTTCTCAGCTCACCAAAGTACAACGTGGTCATGCTAAGACATTTTATTATGCAGTATAATATTTTGTATTATGTATGAGCAGGTAATTATGTTGCGACCTTTTATTTCGGTGCCTCTTGGCCGTCTGAGGTATCCTCGGAATCGAAGATAGGCACCTGTTATGCCCCGTCATGGAGGGTGTGCTACAGGCATGTATTGTAACAAAATTACATAGGAGTGGTTTGAGTTGAACCCTCATCTGATCCTGGAGTTTATATATTCTGGAGTGGAATTCCAGAGTGATTCGAACATGGGTCTTCCTCCAAGTTATGCTTTGGGGCATGCAGGTATGACCTTTATGTTTTCTACGTTTGAGTATTTTTTTTCATGTATATATGGATGTGACTTTTATTATGACACTGATATTATGAATTTTTCACTTGCAGGTGAAGGTCAGAGAGGGCGACCATTGGCTTATCTCATGGGCCATAATCTGGGAGAGATGGAAATTCCAAGGGACACCCAAGCCCCATGGAGGCCTCGAGGAGGCAGACCTCCTTGTCAAACTATACCATTTGTGCCACCACCAGTTGAGCTGGGTGGTCCTTCGAGGAGTGTACTAGCACTGATGGAGCTGGAGATGTCATAACACTACTTGCATGCATAGAGGCCATTAAGGCTAACGAGGCAGTTACCGAGCCTCGTGCATAGGCTTTGGATACTCAGCTACGTGATTTTGCTGATATTGGGGAAGCATGGAGATCCTTACCCAAGGTATTCCAACTAGGGGCTTTGATGATTTACTATATGTATTGTTGGAGAGCGATGACCCGTGAGTGGGCTCATAACCTAACATTGTGTGAAGTAGCACTTGTCATGCCTATTTTTGCTTCAGTTATTGCTCCTGGTGTGGATGTGGGTCCACAAGACCCACCTTGAGGGGCTTAACCCCATATTCTCCTATGCATGTACTATGGAAAGCACCCATTATGAGGATGCTCCCCTTTCTTATTGGCAACATATATTTTTTTCCTGGCAATGAGCCAAAGGACTTATTTTTTGTATTCTGGGACACACATATTTTTTGATATATATATGTGATATGTAAAGGACCCCATAATAGAAGGTATCTATGGGCATGATGGAGTATGCACCTCCAGTCATCATGAGTGAGTTGAGGTTTTAAATTCTGAGTTCATAGGAAGACGAGGATATCACCTTATCAAGGTTCCTCCATTGTCACTAAGAACAAATGGTCATTGAGTAGTGAATCATTAACGGGGGATCCTTAGGTATTTTTGGGGAGATCGATGATGAATTCCGCAAGGATGAGTTATATTTTTCTTTTAGGGGGGCTACATTACAACTCAAATTCCTACAGTATAACTACCCATCAGGTGCATTTATAATTAATCATTCAACGAGTGAGAAAATATCTCATGGGGTTGGTAACTGCTATGATACTGGTAGCTAGAAGGATAATATAGTGCTGAAGCTTTTGTATTGCATGTACTAAGGCTACAGTCATTTTCTCGTCTAGCTCATACTTCAATGTAGGCTCGACTAGGTTTTTTCTGATGTTACATATTCCTTGTTTTTTGGTCCGTCCTAGACTAGCACCATAGTTATGGCTACATCTGACAGAGATAAGTATAAGGTGTAATATTTAATGTGTTAAGGTGGTCTAATCAGAGTGGTTGGAGAAAAATTTTCTTTTAAAGCCTCCAGTGATTTTTGGTCTTGTTTATCCCATTGAAAGGGAATTTCTTAGCGAAGGAGATGCAAGAATCCCTGCATGCAAGTGGCATACTTGCAAACTGTTGGAAATACTTAGAGGGAGGTGAATAAGTATTCCTTTCAATTATTATTATTATTAATATTTTAGAGAATTAGTCAATATTCAGTTATTATCAGTGTTTTTACAATGATAGCAGTAAACAAAAGGAACCTAAATGCATGTTGTTTTTAAGGTGGAAACCCCCTCTAGGACAAAAATCACTTGAATGTTTTTCTAATAATTTTTTAATATTTGACTCCAATTGAAAATAAATCTATAAATTCCCAGAATCTCGAAAATCATTCTTCTCGAACTCTCACTGGATGGATGCCCCAATGCCCCAGATTCTTTAGTAGTCAACTGAAATGATGCCCCAACACCCAATGAGCTACAACTCACCCTAGCACCACCATACCACCCTGAAGTTTCCACAGGCTTCAACCTATTGGTGACTTCATGCACCAACCTAGCACCACCCTACCACCCTATAGAAGAATAAAAGAAGAATGGACTATCGTACTAGGGAAAACGATCCACTTTACAATTATATAGTATGGTGTACAAGAAGAAGACACAGTATACCATAACCCCAACTATGACACAACCACTTAATGATGATCCTAGAACTCTCAACACTTCCTCTTCAATTCTTGGCAGATAAACACTTGTACAATTTTTACAATGATTCTTTTACAATGACTCTGTACAAATATATCTTTACAAAGACTGTATGTAGTGCTGCCCACTTGAAGACTTCATGTGGTGAACTTCTTGTCGTTTTTTTGCATCTTGATTGCTGCTCTTGTCAGGATACCCTTTCTCACTCTTCAAAACATTAGATTATGCATTGAGTCTTATCATGATGAATATATAATACCTGCAAAAACTCTTCAAGGAAATACCCGTGACATGATAATAGAAAAAGTTAACTCATCTTGCAGAGCATATGTCAGTGCGAAAAAAAAAATACAATGCAAAGAACCTAATATAATTAAGAGATTAACATGCATATACATAATATACTTACCTAGAGCTTACCTATGATGCATCATTTTTCTGCACCTTGCTTTACTTTGCTTCCCTAGAAAGTCTGGTCCTTTACATCCCTTCACAACACATGATCTAGCTTTTTCTTTCCTTCTAGGACCTCGATATTGAATTTGATGTATCTCTGTTATTTAAGATACCCAATATGTCATTTTTGGTCCTGTAGAATCCCACTGAGTCTTCCTTCCAATAATACAGGTTTAACCCAATTTGGATTCTTCAAGGAAAAGCTATGCCCAATCTCTCACAATGACCTAATTATGGACTAATTCAGTAAAGTGAACTTGTACAGCATGAAACGTGTCATTGTTTCCTCCTTCGGCTCTGAAATTGATACACCGAGAACTAAAATTCCTGAACAATCCAAAAATCTTTACAAAATTAGAATCCAATGCTCAAAGAGAGAATTACATCTATTTTCCCAAGGTCAACTCTTTGAGATGAAGTTCAGGAGCCTGCAAACACCACAAATTCCACAGATCATATCTGAAATTTATACATGAGCTTCCTTAGGATTTAAGCTTCGCGTGATACAAATTTTAGCTTCTTAACCTTCATAGAAAAAAAATTATAGTGAAAATTCCACAATGACCTGTTTCAAGTAATGAAATCCCTACACAAGGAGGATATGATGATCAAAATTTATATAAGTTCTTAGGTTGAGAGGGTCTTCAACAAGTGAAAATAGGAGGGCTTTTAGCAACTTAAAAATGATTAGTTATTGAATGCTCAATTACCCCAACCAATGATTAGTGTCATGCCACAACCCCATGGGGTTTTAGCCCACTAACTGGGGTTACTAACTTCAAACATGAATATCGATCAAACCGTGAAGAATTACGCAACATGCCATATATCAATGGAAACACCTCGACAAGTAGAAACGATCAAAAATATCCTTGACTCAGAATATAGTAATTTTGTAGGCCAAATTCCCATCAAAGATTGGGGTAGCCCCTCATGCTACTTGGATGACATCAATGAAAACCACTGATCAAGAAAAACAAAGAATCATAAAAAGTTTCCCTTACCCTACAATCTTTGTAATTTATTATATGTTTTCGGCGGTGGTACTTCTTTCATTGGCTAGACATTGAGAGGGTCGACTCTAATACCTTGCTCGGAAAATATCAATCCTATAAGTCTCTCAGTGTTAACGCATAAGACACACTTGTGAGGGTTCAATTATAGGTTTATATTGTCGGTATCTACAAAAAAATAGGTGCAGATGATTGAAATGGTCAGCACGTGTCTTGGACCTCACAGTGAGGTCGTCCAAAGGGGTGAGGATGAGATGAACTAAGTCATTAAAGAATTAGTTTATGGCCTGTTCGAAGGTGGCGCCAACATTTTTAAGGCCAAACAACATAACTTGGTATGCCAGTGTGCCCCAAAGGGTATTGAATGCATTTTGGTAGCAATCCATATGCCGAACATGAATTTGATTATACCCTGAGAACCCATCCATAACGGACATGGCATCGTGACTGACACAAGCATCAATTACTTGGTCGATGAATGGGGTGGGGTAATTGTCCTTGGGACAAGCATTGTTGAGATCTTGAAAGTTGGTACAAACGCAGATTCTTCCCTATTTTTTCAAGATAGGTATTAGGTTGGAAACCTAGGATGTGTACGTGATTGTGTAGATAAACCCAACACCGTTGAATTTATTAATCTCCTTTTTAATTGCTTCAGTGTTGGCTAGATGTAATTGACGTTGTTTTTCATGTACAAGGAGGGAATTGGGCCACATGTCAATACGATGTTCCAAAATGGTGGGGCATAAGCCAGACATTTCCAAGTAATTCCACACAAATATACCCATGTATTGTTGTAATATGGAGGTTTATGGGGATACTTCTTCTGGAGAGCATGCTCCCTCTAGGAAAATTTCTTCGACATTGCCTATTTTTTTCGCAATATTCACCTTGATAGTATGTTAAATATTTTCCATGTTACCTGCTAGGTCCCAATATTACTAGTGTAATCCTTGTTGATCAGCGGTTGTCATTGATGTCAACGCAAGCAGCACCAGGGGCTAACCCAATATTAAATGAAACGTTTGACCTACCAAATTAATATATTCTGGGTCAGTAATGCTTTTGATGGTTTCTACTTGTCGAGATATTTCCATTGATATATGGCACGACATGTAATTCTTCACGGTTTGAGAGCTATTCATGTTTGAAGTTTGTACCCCAGTTAGTGGGCTAAAACCCCATGGGGTTGGGGCATGGGTCATTGAAAAGTCATAATTAATATTTTCTAAGCTCCTAAAATCCTTCCCACGTTCACTTGTTGAAGCCCCTCTCAACTTAAGGATTTTCTATATATTGTGATCTTCATTTCCTCCTTAGGTAAGGGATTTGGCCATATGAAACAGGTCATCATGGAATTTTTGCTCTAATTTTTTTTCTACGAAGGCTCAGAAGCTGAAATTTTTATGAGGCGAAGCCGAAACCCTGAGGAAGCTACAGTAAAAATTTAAGATAAAGTTACACAACATTTTTGGAGATATGATCTGTGCAAGAAAGGGTTTTTGCAAGCTCCTGAAATTCATCTCAAAGAAGTGACCTTGGTAAAATCGTCATAACACTCTCTCTGAGTATGGGATTGGAATGCCATAAAATGTGATGGATATTTCATAGCCTTTAAGTTTTTCTCTATCAATTTTAGAAACCAATGAAGAGACAGTGACACGTGGCATGTCGTACAAGTACACTCTTCTGAAAAAGTCCATAATTAGGGCATTATGAGAGATTGGGTATAACTCTCTCTTCAAGAATCCAAATTGGGTCAGACCTGTGGCATTTAAAAGACGACTTAGAGGACTACTACAGGACCAAAAATCAGATATTGAGGATCTAAAATGACAAAGATACACTAGATTCAATATCGATCTCCTAGAAGGCAAGAAAAAGCTAGATCATGTGTTGTCAAGGGTTGCAAAGTACCAGAATTTCTACGACCAAAAAGAAAAACAAGGTGCAATAGAGGGTAGCATGACAAGAGCAGCAACCAAGGTGCATAACAACAGTAAGAAGTTCATCATATGAAGTCTTCAGGTGGGCAGCACTGCATACAATCATTGTAAAGGTATCATTGTACTTAGTCATTGTAAATACATTATTGTACAAATTGTACTAGTGTCTATCTGCCAAGGGTTGAAGAGGCAGTTTTGGGAGGTCTAGGATCATCATTAGGTGGTTGTGTCAAAGTTTGGGTTATGGTCTAGTATATCTTCTTCTTTTACATCATTCTATATCATTGTAAAGTGGACCATTTTCCCTGGTACGAGAGTCCATTCTTCTTTTATTCTTCTATAGGGTGGTAGGGTGGTGCTAGGGTGAGTTGTAGCTCATTGGATGTTGGTGCATCCATTCAGTGACTAGTAAAGAATCTCAGGCATTGGATCGTCCATCCAGTGGGAGCTAGAGAAGAATTCTTTTCTAGATTCTAGGAAGTTGGAGCTTTATTTTCAATTGGAGTTGAAAGGAATTATTAGAAAAGCATTAGGTGGTTTTTGTCTCGGAGTGGGTTTCCACCTTAAAAATTGTGTGCATTTGTGTTCCTCTTTTTTTCTGCTATCATTGTACAAACACTGATAATAATTGAATATTAACTAATGCTCTAATTGAAAAAAATATTGATTCACGCCCCCTCTCAGTATTTCCAACAATTGGTATCAGAGGTTGGTTCCTTCAATAGCAGTTTAACAGCTGGAAGGAGGTCATGGAGCATACCAAGAATGGTGTACCTCTATTCAATGAAAATAATTATGCACTTTGGAAAGGAATAATGGAGGTCTATCTCTTGGCACAAGGTTACAAAGTATGGGACACTGTTCAAAATGGATTTACATCAACCGCGGATGAACAAGGTAAGAAGAATTTGGTAAATGATGCAAAAGAAAAGAATATTATTATCAGTGGACTTATTGAATCTGCTTATCATAAGGTTTTGGGTTGTAAAACCACCAAAAATATATGGGGCAAGAGTGAGAATATATATGCAGGTGACTCAAATGTCAAAGAAGAAAAGCTTCAAATCTATAGAGAAAAATTTGAGCAACTTAGAATGAAAGAAGATTGCAACATTGCTGCATACTTTCAATACGTTGATGAAATAACCAATACTCTAGAAGGATTGGGAGAGCCAGTTGACGAGAAGACTATTATACGAAATATTCTTAGAACGTTACCAGGGAGATTCAACAAAAAGGTATCGGTCTTAGAATACAGTGAAAATATAGACAAACTCAACAAAGAGGAATTACATGGAGTTCTCATAGCATATGAAATGAGACTTGATGAAGAAGAGGGTACTTCGCATCTATAAACTGCATTTGTTGCATCTAAGAAAACTAATAAGGATAAACAACATTCAATTGAAAGGACATGCACGTGCAAGTGTGAAGAAAAGGGAGATGATGAAGAAGGTCTTTCAGATGAAGAATATGGTTACTTCACGAGAAAACTACAAATTGGTAAGGGAAAATTCAAAGGTAAACTTCCATTGATATGTTTCAGCTGTAATGAGGTTGGGCATTTTGCAACAAAATGTCCAAACAAAAGTAATGGCAACTCAAAAAGGAAGAAAGTCTTTAAGAAATTCAACAATCAAGGATCCAAAAGGAACTTTCTCTCTAAAGAAGATAGCTCATCATCCGATGAAGACAATGATAGTGAAGAAGAAGCCAATGAGAGAGTATTTTTTATGGCAAAGCACAATAAACCCAAGCACAATAAGCAAGAGGTATCAAACAACGAAGAAGAAGGATGGACCATAGACAAATTTTATGAGGAAGCAATCAAGCTTATAAAATATCTCAAGGCGGAGAAGATACATTCCAAAACTCTTGAAGAACAAGTTCAAGGTCTCAAAATTGAAGTTGAAGAACAAAAATGAATTGAAGAGTCACTTCAAAAGAAGTTGGAAGAAAGCAACCAAGAAAGGGAAGAATTAGAAGCCGAAGTAGTCTTGCTACGTGAGGAAGTGAAGAAAGGAAAAACTATCCAAAACTATGCCAACAGCTCAAGGGAATTGGAAGAAATCATCAACAATCAACGATCTTACAATGAAAAAACTGGCATTGGTTACAAAATACAACGAACCTATGAGATCTGACATGCATGTAGACTTCATTGGACAAGATTCGAAAGAACAGCCTTGGAAGACAATTCCTCGACGAAAATTTCCATCTAGGTACCAACATATTTTTTATGGCTACTATTATTCATGTGGAAAATTTGGTCATAAAGCTATAGAATGCCGCACGTACCCTAGGAATGAATACAATTCCAGGAGATCTGTCAAATATGAACCTCCCAGGGTTCAGTGAAACATCAATAGATTTTAACATTTAAGAAATAATATTGAATGTTACAAATGTCGAAACTTTGGACACATAGCCAAAGATTGCAGACTTGAAAATCCTCCAGAAGAATCTTTGAAGCCACAGAATGAATGAACATGGAAGAAGAAGAAGAATGATAATTGTGCTCTCACTCTCAAGGCTCAAAAGAAAAAAGATGTGTGGTATGTTGATAGCGGTTGCTCAACGCATATGACTGGAGATAGAAATAAATTTGTATCTTTGAAAGAGAAGAAGGATGGAACCGTGTCCTTTGGAAATGATGGATCTTCAAATGTTATAGGATCAAGTACTGTTACTCTCGGAAGAAAATATTCTCTAGCCAATAATGTTCTATTGGTTGAAAACATGAATCATAATCTGCTCAGTGTTGGACAAATGTGTGATCAAGGACACACAATACTATTCAACTCCATGAAATGTGAAATTAGGAAAGGCGTGTATGGTGAAATTGTGGCTACAGCAAGTCGAGCTCCAAATGACATATATGTTATGGATGAAGAAACTAAAGCATGTCTAATAGCTAAAGAAGATGATACAATAATTGGTAGCAATGATGATCGACTAAGTAAGAATTTGGCTACAAAGGTGCAAAGTGATTTCGAGATGTCTTTACTTGGTTGCAAATTGAGCATAGATGACTCATCTAAGGATGTGGATCAAAGGTTGTACAAATCTATGATTAGTAGTCTTCTATATGTAACAGCCTCCCGACCAGATGCTATGCAAGCAGTTGGACAAGTAGCAAGATTCCAAGCAGCACCAAAAGAATCACATATTAAATATTCGCCAGCATTAGAATATCTTTGCTAGAATCTTGGGATTCTCCCAAGTTCTCGTTAGATTTTCCTTTTTCAGAATATAAAGGGGGAGTGGAAGTGTGTGCAAGTCTGCAGGACAGTTGTGTGTCAGCGCAAGTGGAAGTGTGTATAGGTCTGCAGGATGGTTGTGTGTCAGCGTGAGTGGAAGTGTGTATAGTTACCATTTTCCATTGATGTCAAAGGGGGAGAGAATGTTGTAGGAAGAGGTGTCTTGATCACAGGGGGAGTACTTGTGTTTCCATCAATGCCAAAGGGGGATATTGTTGATCAGCGATTGTCATTGATGTCAACCCAAGCAGCACCAGGGGCTAACCCAATATTGAATGAGAATTTTGACCTACCAAATTAATATATTCTGGGTCAATAATTCCTTTTATGGTTTCTACTTGTCAAGATATTTCCGTTGATATATGGCACGCCATGTAATTCTTCACAGTTTGAGAGATATTCATGTTTGAAGTTTGTACCCCAGTTAGTGGGCTAAAACCCCATGGGGTTGGGGCATGGGTCATTGAAAAGTCATAATTAATATTTTCTAAGCTCCTAAAATCCCTCCCACGTTCACTTGTTGAAGCCCCTCTCAACTTAAGCATTCATATATATTGTGATCTTCATTTCCTCCTTAGGTAAGGGATTCGGCCATATGAAACAGGTCATCGTGGAATTTTCGCTCTAATTTTTTTTCTACGAAGGATCAGAAGCTGAAATTTTTATAAGGTGAATCCGAAACCCTGAGGAAGCTACAGTAAACATTTCAGATCAAGTTGCACAATATTTTCGGAGATATGATCTGTGGAAGTAATGGTTTTTGCAGGCTCCTGAAATTCATCTAAGAGAAGTGACCTTGGTAAAATTTTCATAACACTCTCTCTGAGTATCGGATTGGAATGACTTAAAAAGTGATGGATAGTGCACAACCTTTAATTTTTTCTCTATCAATTTTAGAAACAAATGAAGAAAAAGTGACACGTGGCATGCCGTACAAGTAAACTCTTCTGGAACAATCCATAATTAGGGCATTGTGAGAGATTGGGTATAACTCTATCTTGAAGAATCGAAATTGGGTCAGACCTGTGGCATTCGAAACATGACTTAGAGGACTACTACAAGACCAAAAATAAGATATTGAGGATCTGAAATGACAGAGATACACCAGATTCAATATCAAGCTCCTAGAAGGCAAGAAAAAGCTAGATCATGTGTTGTCAAGGGTTGCAAAGGACCAGAATTTCTACGGCAGAAAAGCAAAACAAGCTACAGCAAAGGGTAGCATGACAACAACAGCAACCAAGGTGCATAACAACAGCAAGAATTTCATCATATGAAGTCTTCAAGTGGGAAGCACTGCATACAATCATTGTAAAGGTATCATTGTACTTAGTCATTGTAAATACATTATTGTACAAATTGTACTAGTGTCTATCTACCAAGGGTTAAAGAGGTAGTGTTGGGAGGTCTAGGATCATCATTAGGTGGTTGTGTCAAAGTTGGGGTTATGGTCTAGTATATCTTCTTCTTCTACATCATTCTATATCATTGTAAAGTGGACCATTTTCCCTGGTACATGAGTCCATTCTTCTTTTATTCTTCTATAGGATGGTAGGGTGGTGCTAGGGTGAGTTGTATCTCATTGGGTGTTGGTGCATCCATTTAGTGACTACTAAAGAATCTCGGGCGTTGGAGCGTCCATCCAGTAGGAGCTGGAGAAGAATGCTTTTCTAGATTCTAGGAAGTTGGAGCTTTATTTTCAATTGGAGTTGAAAGGAATTATTAGAGAAGCATTAGGTGGTTTTTGTCCCGGATTGGGTTTCCTCCTTAAAAATTGTGTGCATTTATGTTCCTCTTGTTTTCTTCTATCATTGTACAAACAATGATAATAATTGAAGATTAACTAATTCTCTAATTGAAAGAAATACTGATTCACCCCCCTTGTCAGTATTTCCAACAATCCCTTATTGTGTTGTGTAGCCCACTTATTTTTATTTTTGTACCCCTGTAGTCCCCATATTGTTATTATTGTGCCCCATAAAACCCCACTATTTCTATTTTTGGCCCTTATATTATTATTGTTAGGTCGGCTAGGATTATATTGTGACTCCATAGACTCCTGTATATAGAAAGGATGTTTTGTCATTTGAATAATCTAAGAATTGTTCATTTAGGTAATGTAAAGGAGGTTTCCCCCTCAAAGTGGCTGATTTCTAAGGCGTTGATCTCTCTTTTCTTCTCTTTTTGGAGTTGGTTTCATAACATTTAGTATCAGAGCTTTGGATTATAGGGTTCTGCTGATTCAAACATGTCATCGTGGCATTTTTTCTATAAATTATTTTCTACAAAGGTTCATATGCTAAAGAAAACCCTTTTGCGAGGAACTCCTGAGGTATTTCATGTAAAAATTTCAGATCTTTTTTCGCAACATCTTTGGTGATAAGATCTGTGGGTGTTGGTGTTTTTGCAGGCTCCTGAATTTCATCTGAAAGAGGTGACCGTGGGAAAATCGCCATAACTCTCTCTCTCAGCATGGGATTGAAACTTTGTAAGATGTAGTCGAAAGTACACAGACTGTAGTTTTTTTTGTCTCAATTTCATAGTCGAATAAGGAAATAGTGAGATGTGGCACATTGTAAAACTTAGCTCTACTAAACCAGTCCATAATTAGGTCATTGTGGAATATTGGGAATAATTTTGGCTTGAAGAATCCAAATCAGGTTAGACCTGTTGCATTGAAAAGAATACTCAGAGGGCTATTACAGGACAGAATCTTAAATCTTAGGGATACTAAATTACAAAGATACATTAGTTTCAATATCGAGCTCCTCAAAAGAAAGAAAAAGATGTGTATTTTTTTTTTTCAAATTGCATAAGTCTTGTTTGAAAAAATAAATTTGAAGTGATTCCAAGGGAATATTGAAGCATATATATCAGTATTGGGTTCTAAAATTCTCCCTAAAAATAATTCAACACCCATTAAGCCCTTAGAATTCTCTACTATGGATCATGAAGGAGAAGAAGTGCAACACGATATATCAAAATTACAAGAGCAAGTGCACCGAATTTCTCTCGCGTAAAGAGGAAAAAAAAAATGGAAGTTTTGAAGAAAGGCATGGATGCCAAGATGGATGGTTTTAAGAAAGGCGTGGAAGATAATATGGATGGTTTGAATAAGGGCGTGGAAGTTAAGATGGATGGCATGGAAGCTAGCATAGAAGATATGAAGAATGATATAAAAGAAGGCATGGAAGGTTTGAGGGAAGGTTTGAAAAAGTTGATACAAGAAATGATTCTTAATGGAAAAAAGGTAATACATGAAACTCATGATGAGAAAAAAATAAATGTGAATCATGATTTCATAAAATCTAATGTTGGGTTGAAGACCCACCATATTCCCAACATGGATACGAGTAAGTTTGATGGCAAGGATCCCGTGACAAGGATACTACATATGGAGCATGTTGGTACAGGGTTCCCTAAAATGCGTTTTTGTATAATTTTACAATAGTCGGTCCTACATAGGGGTTTTGTGGTGGGTCAAAGCCCCTAATGTTTTGTAATTGGTTAAAGGGTAGCTTTAGGATAGGAAAGGCTACGATATTATAAATATATAGATAGTTGGGTCTAGTAATTAAGTAAGTCATAGGATTGATGCTACGTGTGAATTGTTGAGATCTATCTGGGTTGTTTTGGGTAAGTACTCCTGTTGGTTATGTGCAGAGAGATCCTCAATCCTGATTTGTGCGGACCTCGCTAGGCTATGTGTGTGGGCTGTGTTTCAGTTGTAAGTGAATTTTTTATGATAATGAATGCGGAATATATTTGAACTACCTTGTGCTATCTGGATTGATTGTGTTTACTATTGAAGAACATCTGTGATATTTATTTATGCTGCCAATGTATCTATGATCTGGAATTAGCTGTGATTATAATATTCTGTGATGGTATTTGCTGATGCTCACGTGGATGTGAATGCATTGATTATATCTGTTAATGATAATAGCTTTTTTATGGTTATGTACTAATTATACTCTTAAAAGTGTTGCGAATAGACTCGTTTTGAAAAAACCTAATAATTTGCAACACAGATCTGCCTTAAATTACCTACTCTCTCCCAGGGTGTGGAAACCTAGTTCCAGTGCCCTCCCATACTGCTTTGTGTGAGATCTTGGCCTATGCAAGTAGGTCATTGTCGAAAGGGCCAGTAGTATAGGGGATTTTTGGCAAACCTTAACCTCTAAACCTAGGTCAAGACCCCTCAAGCCAACAAATGGTTCTGTTTTCGGGACCAGGAGTATTTTCAGAGAGAGATAGGTTAATTCCACGAGGTCATTAGAGAACTAAGAGGATGGAAATTGAAGACTAGATTGAAAGACAGATTCAGGAAGTTTCTCTAAAGGAGAATCACAGAATGAAGCTAACAACTGAGAAGAGGAAGAAAAATTTCATCTTTACCGAAGTCTATGAAATTTTCTTTGTAAAATTTTCACACGAGCTTCAGGAGTGGTTGTCAACATGCGTAGAATTCCAGACATGTAGGAAGGATGATTAGGTTATGCAGTGGAAACCAGAATTGATTCAAAACCTGGAGAGGATTAACCATACAATCACCAATATAGTAGATCACTGGGTGGATAAGGAGGATTTGTGACAAAATTCATAGTCGATCAATTCATATTCTATTCTGAGCCAGAGCGGAGGTTCTTCAAATGTTTCCAGGGTAAGTTCTTGAAAACATTGCCATCGTTAATCAAAATATTACTGTGCGAAAAAGGTGTTCTGTGTAGCCACACCGAATGAATGACCTCGGATAAAAGTGAGAGTACAACAAGAAGTGGTAAGTACTACCGAACCAATCTAGAAGGTGATAGATCCATCTACAGTTCATTAAGAGATTCGGCTATGCATGCAGGAAATAGTCCTCTATCCACACCACCTTCAAGTCAGCAGAAGTGTAGGAACTCACCCACACCTCTGCCACAACCAGAAGAAGATATGGCCATACACATTAAGCTACCGACCTTCAAGGGTGTAGGAGAATAAGTATGGACTGCGCATAATGTGGATACCGATGCTGTAAAGAGAGTGCAACTATCCATCACCTTTGAAGGAAGGGCTTTGGACTGGCATATGGGGTACATAGGATATCATGTGGATCCATCTATTCAAGAGATTAAGAAAGATTTAAAGTAGAGATAATAGAAGCCTAAGGCCTACTCATAGCTAGTAACTGACCTAAAAGACTTTAGATAGGGACCCACTGAGTCTTTATGGAAAGATGATCGGTGGTTATAGAAGGTTATCAGAGATGGAGAATTTCAGCATGATGATAGGCAGCACAAGAAATGGTTTATTGCTATGCTACAACCTCACCTGCGCGAACCTATAGGTTAGCAGGGGATTTAGATGCAAGAAAAATCCTTGGAGATTGCTATTAAACTAGAAGCTACGACAAGAGACGATCCCCAATTTGGGGTGTAGCAGATTCAGAGACAGCTGGAAGAAATGCACCTTGAAATCCAGAATCTACAGAATGAGCGAGGAAAAGAAGTTATCCTAGACATATGGTGCATAAGATGCAGGGGGTCTGGCCACACCAAGGATCAGTGTCCTATACTAGCGGACTACATGCAGGCTAGGGGGCCTAGCCCATTGTGTCCTAAAGAGGCTGCAGGACCAAGTGGCCCAACGTTATGGTGCGATAACTGTCGAATAGCTGGACTACATGATACCAACCACTATCCCCGTCTTGGTCTGTATGTTCCAAAATTGAAGCAAAAATGGTGTCAATTCTACTCATCTATGGGACATGAAAAACATAATTGTCAGACCTGTGACTGAATGATAGATTGGCGAAACCTACAGAGGGTACAGGTTGACCCCTCTTCACCACTATCTCACTCAAGCAGAGGAGGATCCCCAACAAGAGGCAGGGGAGGGGGAAGGGGTGGAGGAACAGGATGAGGAAGAGGGAAATTGTTCTATTACAACTGTGTAGAAATAGGGCACTTTGCAAGGGACTGTCTGAACCCTGCACGACAATATTGCTGATAGAAAAAATGTAGGAAAAACAGTAGACACCAACGTAGAATGTGCAAAGGGTTAAGGTGAAGCTGCGTGATGACGGACAAAGTATTATTGTCTTAATGCACAACAGCATGGCTACTTTGGGAACTGAAGAGGAAGCATTGGTTGAACGCCTTATCCATAAGGCTACTATCAAACAAGAAAGTCTAGAACTACAAAAAGAGAAAGAAACCTTTGTCGCATCCCACAAGGACATTACCAAGGATGAGGCATCTACCTCCAAGGCTCCAACAAACCTAATAGTAGACAACGAAGTTAAACCATTCCTACAAGCATGTATGAAGCTGCTACGCAACCAGAAGGTGCTAGAAAATAATCAAATACTGATAGACAGTTGTGCGGAAATAACTAACCCTCCTACAAAGGTTAGAGATGTTCACAAGTTGTACAAGCAGAAGAAGCATATGGGGTGGGAGATGCGTCTAATAGCACAGATCAACGACTATGAAATGGATCAGGTCATCTTGGATTTGGGATCATATGAAAATGTACTGCCTAAGAAAACATGGCAGTGGATGGGAGAACCTAAGCTGGAATGGTCCACTATATAGCAATGCATGGGTAACCAATAGAAAATCATATCATTAGGGAGGCTATCAAAGATTATGGTAGATATCACAGGAGTTAAGGTACGCGCAGATTTTGAAGTAATTCAGATTGTGGAAGATGCGGACCCTTATCCTATGCTTCTAGGAATGGATTGGATGATAGAAATGGGAGGCATTATCAATCTAATGAAAAGGAGCATGGTTTTTGAAAATAAGGGTACGAGGGTGATAGTCCTACTAGACACTGCAGAAGGAGAGTGGTATACAAAAATGGTGCGCGAAGAATAGGATGTGGATCACATTTATAAATTAACCACTCAGGATGAGGATTGGATCAATATTATAGCTGATGGTTTGCTTTTATTAGTGAAAGACAGTGAATGCCTCTCTTACTCCAATGGGGAGATAGAAAATTGGTAGAATCGGTTACATGATGTATATGCATTGCGATGTCTTAGAATCATGAAGAACTTCTGGTGTGTCTCCTCAGAGGTAAGAGAACTGCCCTAATTTTATGGTTCTGGTAGTATTAGGGAGTTTTTACAAACATTTGAAGATGAATTCCCAAGAGAGCGAAGGATGTGGGCACTTAAACTAGTCATGAGCGCAACCCCCGCAAGGTGGTGGGAAACTCAAAAGGGGGCGTTCTAGGATTGAGAGGAATGTGATGAGATGATGGTCCTATGGTTTGAACCCCTAGTTCACCTGCACATGAAGACTTCCGTTGGCCCAAGAGACCCACAAGAGCACTTGTATACATGGATGGAGGAATGCAGCGAACAAACTACGACCCAATGGGTCCACCTGATCATTGATGCCTTGGGGCCAATCTCCACTGCATGGTATTTAGATGCAGAACTACACCAGCATACACGCCACTGGGAAACCCTGAAGGATGAGTTTGTAGGGACATTAGGGTTGATAGGTGGAATGGAGGCACTCGATGAAGCCCTACAGGATATATATGCCTTAGTATTTAATGACTCATGCCCTCGTGCAGCATATGGTGCACCAACGTGGGAAACGCAGATGAAAGATATTGTGAACTGCTGCAATATGTCAATGGAGGAATTTCATAAAGACCCATGAAATATCTCTATTCCAGAGTCAGAGGGAGAGCAGGTAGTTGCTGGACCCCCACTATAGACCATCGATGTGATTACGCCTCTTAAGCTGCAATAAGTCAACATTGGAATGGAGGAGCAACCTAAGCTAGCTAAAATTAGGGACTGCCGGGATGATGATACTGTTGGAAGAGTCATGGAACTCCTCATAAAACACTAGGACCTATTTCCTATGAAATTCCCAGAACTCAAAGGGATTATAGGGGACCTAGGCCTCATGCGCATCACTTTAAAACCAGATGTACACCCTGTTAAGCAGTGCCTTCATCGATTGAACCCCAAGTATAAGCAGAAAGTTAGGGAATAACTTAACAAAATGATCGACGCAGGTATCATTGAACTAGTCGAACAGTCAGATTAGGTAAGTCCTATGGTGGTTCAGGAGTAAAAGACTAAAGGAGAGATACAGATCTATGTTGACCTGCATAAATTGAATGATGCCTGCATACATGATCCCTTTCCTATGCCATTCTCAGATGAAATCATTGGTAGTGTGGGGGGGCCAGGAAGCATACTCGTTCATGGATGGGTTCTCGAGCTACCATCAGATCAGGATCGAAGATGGAGATCGTAGAAAAACTATGTTCGCCACTGGATGGGGACATTTCCGGTACATTGTCATGCCATTTGGGCTCAAGAATGCCCCTGCCATATTTTCATGGGTGGTGCTCGTAGTATTCAATGAATTCATCCACATGTTTTTGGAGGTATATTTTGATTACTAGACCATATTCGGGTTGGTAAAGAAGCACGTCTCAAACTTGCGCATGATGTTGGACACCAGTAGAAAGTACCATATTTCCCTTAATATTAAGAAGTGCATATTTTGTGTACCCTTTGGGATCTTGCTAGGCCACATAGTCTATCGACAAGGATTGATGGTTGACCCCACCAAGGTAGCAGTTATCATCAACCTGACAGTCCCTACAACTGAGAAACAGCTGCACTCTATCCTCAGACATACAGGCTACTACAAGAATTTCATTCAAGGGTACATGCGGATCACAACACCTAGGGAAAAGTTGCTAAAGAATGATGTTTCGTTTTTTTGGGAGGAGGAGTGTCAGAAGAGCTTTGAACTACTGAAGGAGAAGATGTTCTCTACGCCTATTCTCATATTTCCTAACTGGGTGAAATTTTTCCATGTTCATGTAGATGCGTCAGGGATTTCCCTGGGAGCTGTCCTTACACAGCCCGGGGAAGGAGACATCGACCATCCAGTTGCATTTGATAGTAGAAATCTCCCTAGTGCGGAGCGCAAATAATCCACTACTAAGTAGGAGGTGTTGGCCATGATATACAACCTGTAGAAATACTAGCATTATCTATTAGGAGGGCACTTCAAGATGTTTACAAATCATTCGGCTTTGAAGTACCTAGGGAATAAGCCCATGTCCCAGGGGAAGATTTTTCGATGGCTGTTACTATTCCAAGAATATGACTTTGAGATCATCGTGAAGCCCAGGAAGCTAAATGTCAGGCTAGACCACTTATCTCGAATCGACAGTGGAAAAGAGCTGACCAACCTAGAGGAAGGACTACCCGATGCACAGCTATTTGATATTAAGGTATTTGATGCACACTTCACCGACATCATTCACTTCTTCACTATGGGAATGACGCCTGCAGAGTATTAGGTACAACAGAAGAAAGAACTGGTAACCCACGCATCGAATTTTACCATCATAGCAAGCCACCTGTATAAGCTAGGAGCTGATGAGGTCTTGCGAAGATATGTTTTGGAACATGAAAGGCACGCCATATTAGAAGAAGCCCATGGGGGCATAGCAAGAGGTTAGTACGAAGTGAAAGCAACGACGTAGAAGATCTTGAGGGCTGAGCTATGGTGGCCCACACTGCATAGCGAATCTCATGACTATTGCAAAGCCTGCGACACATGCCAAAGGACAGGAAGGCCATTGCATAGAGACAAAATGCCCCTGCAACCATAAATGGCCCTACAAGCATTTGAAAAATGGGCTATCGACTTCGTTGGGCCCATTAACCCACCAGGGAAGAAGACTGGTGCATGCTACATTATCACTGTGACTGATTATGTAACCAAATGGGCCGAAATACAACCTATGAAGAATTGCACTGCAGATACCACTGCACACTTCAATTTTTAACTTATTCTAACTAGGTTTGGCTGTCCAAAGATCCTGATGAGAGATAGAGGTATGCATTTTGTTAATGAAACAATACAGGCCTTGACTGAAGAATTTTAGATCCAGCACACGAAAATCACCCTGTATCATCCACAGGAAAATGGATCTATAGAAGCTTTTAATAAAATCTTGTATCCTGCGCCAACAAAGGTCTATAATTTCGATTGCAACTACTAGGATGTGTGCGTCCCATTGGTCCTTTGGGCCTATCGAACCATCTACAAGAAATTGACCGGGAAAAAACCGTTTCGGATGGTTTATGGAAAGGAGGCCATTATTCCCATGGAGTATATTGTTCCTAGTCTATGCATCATAGCCTTTACGAACATGGAAGAGCCTAATATCATGGAGGAGTGGCTAGCGTAGCTCATGGCATTGGAGGAAGATAATTTCATTGCTAACTTCCATCAGCTACCTAATAAGGCCCGAGAAAAAGCATGACATGATGGAAATATTTAGAAAAAGATGTTTGCGCAGGGAGAAGTGGTCCTGCTATACGATAGCCAGTTTGTGAAGCAACCGGGGAATTTCCATCAGCACTAGCTAGGTCCCTATATAATAAAATAAATTATTGATGGAGGTATTTTCCGGTTAGCCATGCTGCGCAGTGATATTGTACCAGGATATGTCAAGGGAAGCCGACCCAAACCATACTGAATTAAACGACTATATGGCTGGAGTAGCTGTATGGGGTAGGATGTGTGCAGAAGGGGGGAAATACACAGGAAGGACCGTGGTACGCACAGGGACCATTCATAGGTCGAAAGCCCGGGGAGGTGTGCTGGGAGTGCAGGGGTCGATCACAGCCCAGAGAAGTGTCGTTGGAATAGTAAAATTGGGTAAAAATAAAATTTTACTATTGAATTGAGTGAGCGACAGACAATTAATGAGGCGATTTCCAAACATTTTTTACCATTTACTTGATGGTAAGTTTCTAATAAGCCTTATCCAACTGTTGGTCGATATCCAAGGCTATAAAAGTAGAAGGGCAGATCAAATGGGGGTTCCATGCATCTTGAACATTTTGAGCTTTGTGAAACTCTGTGACTATTGCGCTTTGTTAATGTATGGGCGAGATATTCCTTCTGATAGTAGCAATCTTGAATTTATATTTCAAGAGAGAATGATGACAACTAATCTAGCCGAATTTTCATAGACTATGGTCTCCACTTATGAGGTTGAAGAGGTCACCCCTGAGGTTGAGGAGGTTGTCTCCACACAGAGCAAGGGAAATTAGGTAGAGAAGAAGAAGGCAAAAGGAAAAGGCTAGGAGCAAGGGCTGGGGAGGACGACAAAATTGGCCAGGGTGAAGCCACGTACCTTTCCATGAAACGTGAAATCCCCGCGAACTGTGCCCCAGGCACATTCACCTAACCCCTCAAAGAGACCCCTGTCTTCTCAGGAGGAGGCCCAGACCGCTAAGATAATCAATTGGATCCCACCCTATGTTCGGCCTCGCAGGCCCTCGGTGGACACACCCAAGAATATTTATGGGATGTGCGCATATCTACGGATGCCTCTGATTATGGGCTAGGTCCCCATCATTGGAGAATCCTTTGGTAAGCTCCACACGGTCAAATCCAACAATCATGACCTTGCCAACCTAGACGCCTCCCCCGAATTGGCACTGGAATTCTATCTTGAAAGGGTATTAGAGGATGACGTGCTGAAGGTAGTCCCCATGCCATGTGAAAGTGGGTTGGCTGGTTTAGGGTTATTAAACTTGTTGCGAATGCCTCACTTTTTCCACTACAATGTCACCGACCTACTTGTGCGACAGCTGCTAACTCTGGTTCATGATAGCTGCTTGTGGATCCAGGACAACATTCCCATTGATGTAGTGCTCATTCACCATATTACTAGTCTTCCGATGAAGGGGCTGAATCCCATGGAGTGTGTCAGTAAGAAATATGAGCAACAGATCACTGATAAGGTGCATGATGATTACCACGTTGAACGGAACACTAGGGGGTTAATGATCAACACTATAAGCGACTCCGGTGCGCACCTGGGAACCTTGTTGTTAGAATGAAAAATGATGCACAAATTCCAAGTTACCACGGTCCCCAAGTATGTAATTCAGTTTGCTGGCTGTTGTAAGAAAGGGGTCTGCTTCAACTGGTCCCAGTTCTTATGTAATGAATTTCTAGAGAAGGTGTGTGAAGCCCAGGATCATGGAAGGGCATTCTGCTACTCCTAGATGCTACTACTCATCACTTTGGTCGCATGGGAGGCCCCAGAAGACTCGGTCCTCCTTGAGCTTGAGCCAGATATGTGTGAATGGGTGTAGTATATGAATCTATGGGATTCAAAGGATGAGAAATGCATTGAAGATAATAATGTCTTTTGGGTCATATGTCAGAGAGGGTTCGTAGCAGCAATCCACTCCCAACCGCGCTAGTCACAGGAAATCTATGACAAGTACAAGAGCATCACTGCGTTTTAAATCACAATGAACAATGTATAGATCCAGGGCCATAAGGACCCAACATGGGTATCACTATCGTATATGGTTGCTGACAAGGAGATTGATTGCCTTATTGTTGCTTGGCCTCTACACTGGAAACTAGGTTTCAAATCGTGTATGCACCGCACTACATGTACGAGTACCAAGAAGAATACCCCACTTGATACCACCAAAGAGACTGAAGGATAGGGAAACAATGCTAAGAAGGGTGTGAGCCAGAATCACAGAAGGATTCACAGCAGGATCTGGATGCAGAGGGTCTAGATGCGAAGCATGTTGACTCCCCTCAAGGTACAAAATAGACAGGTGACCCTGTTAAAGGAAAAAAAAAGAAATGACGAGCGATCAGGCCAGGTCAGGAGACTAAATTAACTATGAAAGAAGAAGGCCTGGAGTAGATATCGAATGCAGCAACCCTCATGTATGAAGATAAATTGCTGGCTTTGGAAGAGTAGTAGAAGGCCATGGTTGCTACACTTGAGTCGAAGCTTCAAGCTCTGTAGCTCAAAATCAACATTCTGTATTCAAGCATGATTCAGACCAGGCCACCCCCAAAAACCCGCAGTTACTTGATCATCACAACAGAAAGCTGCCTCTTCCCTTTGTCGAGTGCAACATTCGTCTTGATCCCACCTGCCTTAGGAGTGCAAGTTCAGGCCTGCGCAAAGGTGCAATTGGATTTAGCCTGACAGCCACATGAATCTGTGTAGGTCCTTCATGCATCCATGCTCGAGGAGATTCAATATAGAGACTACCGGTTGCACCAGCAGCTCAGTACAACTGAGCAGATAATTGTGGAGAAAATTGCCGAAGTGTCCTAGGCGTAGGCTACATGTACCCTCGCCGCGACATAGCAGACCGAGTTGGAACACCTAATCAGTAGGCTCTGGGTAGATGTAAATTGAGATATATCGACTTCTACTACCCCCCAGGAAAAGATTGAGGGGCATTTCGCAGCATGAGTGGCTTCGAGGACAGAAATTTAGACTGTCAAGATGGAGATGGAATAGCATATTTCTGCTTTACAGGCCAAATTGTAGCCAGAGACTCCACCCGAGGTAAGAGCCCAGCGTGCCACACTGGTCAAAGAGGCCACCAATAATATTACCGCTCATATTTCTCAGGGCGTAGAGTTGTTTGAGATAGCCATGCAACTATATTCTAGGGTGCAACGGAACCCTCTCCTCCATGATTTTACTCAAGAGCTATGCTAGAAGGAGGAAGAGTTTGAATCACTCGAAGCTACTATGTACACATCTATTCAAGCTTAGCACCTAGCATGACTGCATACCAGCCACACGCTTTGGGATTACATTGAAGAGCTCTACCACAAAAAGAAGGTTCTCAACGACTACCTTAAGCCTTGGGTTGATGAAGCCTTCAAGCTCTCTCAGGAAGTGGATACTACAGTCAAAAAACTGAACCAGACATTTGAAAGTGTCATGGATGCTACTGAAGGTCCAACTTCACATAAGTTGGTGGATATTACTCAAAATGTTGATGCGCAAAGTGAAGGAGTGTTACCGCCACTTGTTGATGCAATCAAGAAACTTGAGGTGAAGATGAAAACCCCACGGCCGTACTGACTCGGGATGAGTCAAAAGATTGTGTTGGGGGCCTATTGGGATAGGGTTCCCTAACCTCCATTTTTGTATAATTTTGTAATATTTGTTCCTGCGAAGGGGTTTTGGGGTGGGTCAGAGCCCCTAATTTTTTGTAATGGGTTAAAGGGATTCTCTAGGGTCTCCAAACCACGATTTGTGGACCATAGGATAGCGAAGGCTATGATATTATAAATAGATAGAGAGTTTGGTCTAGTAGGTAAGTAAGTCATAAGATTGATGCTACGTGTGATTTTTTAAGATCTGTCTGGGTTTTTTTGGGTATGGATTCCTGCTGGCTGTGTGCATGGGCTGTGTTTTGGTTATAAGTGGATTTTTTATCATAATGAATGTAGAATATATTTGAAGTACCTTGTGCCATATAGATTGATTGTATTTACTACTGAACTGCATTTGTGATATTTATTTAAGCCGCGAATGTATCTGTGATCTGGAACTAGCTGCGATTATAATATTTTGTGATGGCATTTGCTAATGCACATGTGGATGTGAATGTATTGATTAGATCTGTTAATGATAAGAGATTTTTTATGGTTATGTAATGATTATAATATTAAAAGATCTCCAAATAGACTCGTTCTGAGTGAACCTAATAAGATGCAACACAAATCTGCCTTAAATTACCTACTCTCTCCCAGGGTGTGGAAACTTGGTTCCAACACCCTCCCATAGTACTTCGGGTGAGACCTTGGCCTACGCAAGTAGGTCATTGCCGAAAGGACCAGTAGTATAGGGGTTTTTTGGAAAACCTTAACCTCTGAACATGGGTCAGGACCCCTCAAGCCAGCAGAGCAATATTTTCATCTCCATAATGTGAAAAACAAAGAAAAGGTAAGCATCGCAACTTTAAATTTAGAACGTAATACATTTGTATGGTATCGATGGCTTTGATCTCGTAAAAAAATTGTGACTCGGTAAATTTTTACGGAGGAAATAAGAACACATTATGAGGATAGAAAGTGAAACACCTTCTTTAGCCAATTGATAAATCTCAAACAAAAGGGTTCAATGGTGGAGCACATTGAGGACTTCCAAAAATTGAATATAAGGGTAACTAATGTTCTAGAGGAATAGAGGATTGATCTTCATAGGGAATTTAAAGGATAACATCCAACATGAGGTTCACCTTTGGGAAACTGATTCATTGAAGAAATCATTTAGGCTGGCAAGAAAAAATGAAGGTAAATTTATGGTGACAAAGAAGCCTACCACTAACATCTATAAATATGGAAGTGTTGCTACTCGTAGAATTCCATGACCTACAAGGTTGAAACCACAAAAACTGGAAGAAAAAAGAGAAAAAGGGATTTTCTACATTTGTGATATAAAATACACTAAAGATCATAAGTGTGCTGAGAAGAAATTATTTTACATATATTGTGAAGAGGAGGAAGAAAATGAACAAGAAAGTTCGAAAGAAGAGGATACACACCAGGAACCAACCCTAGATAAAGAAGAAATGAGTCTGACCATATCTTGTAATGCATTGGAAGAAATTACCACTCAAACTCTCAAGATAGAATGACATATCAAGAAGAAAAAGGTAATAGTGTTGATTGATTCAGGTACTACCCATAATTTTATTCATTGTAAGATAGCCAAGGAATTGAATTGCTTCCTATACCCACCACTAGAGTGTCAAGTGACAGTTGAAAATGGAGGGACTATAAATTCCTCTAGAAAATGTCGTAATATTAAGCTAACCATGGGGGAATATGTATTAAATAGCCCAATTCTTCCCATTCCAATGGGATGTGTTGATTTTGTACTAGGAGTACAATGGTTACAATATTTGGGGACGGTAGCTTTTAATTTTCAAAAACAATTCTTGAAATTTTTTTCAAAAGGAAAGGAAGTTGAATTACATGGTATCGTAGGGAAGCCATAAAATATAATAATCTCTAATTTCATGGAAAATCTTTTGAATAAAGAAAAATTATGGGTAACTGCAAAATTATGCTCACTAGAAGTTCCAACATCGAAATCATCTATTTCTCCAGAACTCCAAAAAATCTTGGATAATCATTCCAAGGTACTTGAAACTACCATAAGAATCCCACCTATTCTTGATCATGATCATGTTATTCATTTGATTCCAGGAATATTTCCTACAAACATCAGCCCTTATAGATATCCTTATGTCGAAAAGAATGAAATTGAACGTATGATTGTATGAATGTTAGAGGATACTATAATTCAACATACTGAAAGTTCTTTCTCTATTCCAGTAGTATTGGTGCATGTTGACAGGTTGCTCAAACTATTGGAGGAGAAGAAACTATATGCAAAACCCTCCAAATGTTTCTTTGGAGTATAAGAGGTGGAATATCTGGTCATATTGTATATCGAGAGGGTGTTAAGGTAGACCCTAACAAAATTAAATCCATTAACGAATGGAGATTCCCCACAACCATAAAGAAGTTGTGAGGATTTCTTGGGTTAACAGGGTATTATCACAAGTTTTTTAAGAATTATGGGAGAATAGAATCACCTCTAACAACATTCTTGAAGAAATATGCATTTTCATGGACTCCTAAAGCAACTAAGGCCTTTGAACATCTTAAAGAGGAAATGTGCCTAACATCAGTCTTAGCTATGCCAGACTTCAGAAAAACATTTATTGTGGAATGTGATGCCTCTAGAAATGGAATTGGTGTTTTTTTAATGCAAGAAGGAAGACCCATTTATTTTGAAAGTCTTCCTGTCAAAGGAAAATATTTACAAAAAGCTATTTATGATAAGGAAATGTTGGCAATACTAGATGCAATAAATAAATGGTGACCTTACCTAATGGGAGGACACTTCAAGGTAAAAACTGACCATGATAGTCTTAAATATTTTTTGGAAAAAATAATATCTTTAGAATAGAAGAAAAAATGGTTCACAAAAATTTTGGTTTATGACTTTGAAATCATAAACGAAAAAGAAAAGCTAAATGTTGTTGCAGATGCACTCTCAAGAAAGGATGAGGAGGTGGAAGCATTGCTTTGTGCCATTTCTATTATCCAACCAAATAGGATAACTGAAGCAAGGGAGGAATGGAAGAATGATGAAGAAATGTGGACACTCATTCAAAAATTCCAGCAAAATCCTAGCACATCTAATACATTTATTTGGAAAAATGATTCCTTATGGCACAAAGATCACTTATATATTTGTAATAATTCCCAACTAAAATGAAATATTCTTTTGGAATTGCAGTCCTCTCCCATTAGAGGACACTCAGGATTTTAAAAAACTTACAATAGGGTGAAGAAAGAATTTTTTTGGGATGGCCTTAAATATGATATTCAAACGTTTTTGGCTTTAAATAAAATTGATACAATTAAGACCCCAGGTTTGCCACAACCTTTACCCATTCCAAGTCAACATTTGGAGGACGTGTCATCATGGTGGTAGTTGATAGACTTACCAAGTATGCACACTTTTTTGCATTATCTCATCTATTTAAAGCAAATATAGTTTCTATTGCATTTATGGAAACAATTCAAAAGCTACATGCAAACCCAAAGATTATTGTAAGCGACAGAGATCCCGTTTTAACTGGAAATTTTTGAATAGAATTATTTTCTTGTTTGGGTACTCAACTAGCCCATAACTCATCCTAACATCCTCAATCTGATGGAAAAATAGATATAGTGAACAAATGTTTGGAAGGATAGCTTTTTTGTTCTGGATATGATAAACAAACACAATGGTTCAAGCGGTTACCTATGGCTGAATGGTGGTATAACATTTCCTTCCCTACTGCAGAAAAAATGACCCATTTATGGAAATTTATGGATATCATCCACTGTCCATCACATCATATTTAAGATAAAATTATAAGGTTAAAGAAATGGAATATCACATTGAGCATAAACAACCAGTTCTCCAACTCTTAGAGGATAACCTAGATTTGGCACAAAATTGAATGAAACAACAGGCAGATCAACATCACAACGAGAGAAGTTTTGATGTAGGAGACTGGGTATTTTTAGGGCTACAACCATACAAACAAATTCCACTCAAGAAAGCTAAGAAGGATTATAAATTATTGCCAAAATACTATGTTTCTTAAAATGTGTTGGACAATATTGGTACTATGGCATACAAATTAGAGCTTCCTACTTCTTCTCGAGTGCACCCAGTTTTCCATGTTTCATGTTTAAATAAGGTTATAGGTGACAAAATTCCAGTTCAAACAATATTTCCATAGCTTGATGAGGAAGGAAAAATCATATTGGAACTTGAAGTAGTCATGGAAATAAGAACTTGATAGCTATGAAATCGATCAATTTTAGAGTATCTCATTAAGTGGAAGAACTTACCCATTGAATATTCCACATGGGAGGATGAAAATTTTATACAAAAGAATCTAAAGCTACTCAAGCATTGAGAAAAGAACTTTTTTGAAGGAGATGGGCATGTTAGGTCACTATATTACTAGTGTAGCCCCTTATTGTTGTAGTGTCGCTGCGTTATTGTTATTTTTTTACCCTCGTAGTCCCCATATTGTTATTATTGTGCCCCATAAAACCCAATTATAAATATTTTTGGTCCTTAGATTATTATTCTTATGTTGGCTAGTATTATATTGTGACCCCATGGACTCATATATATAGAAAGGAGGTTTTTTCATTTGAATCGTCAAATAATTGTTCATTTATGTAATGTAAAGGAGGTTGTCCCCTCAAAATGGCTGATTTATAAGGCATTTATCTCCCTTTTTTTCTATTTTTGGAGCTGGTTTCATAACATTACCTTCCTCAAATGCATCAGGTGCGGGGATGGAATTTTTGAACCAATCGACCTTTCTAGATGGTAGGAAATCATTGGTTTCAATGACGTATATGTCATGGATTGGTGTGTTTCTAGGTACGAATGGTTTTTCCGGTAGAAAAAATGAGTGATTGTGCATGGTGTCCCATGGAAATTCAAGTTCCATCATGGCTTCCAAAATATATTCGTCAGAGTGAAAAAGGATATCAAGGGGGAATTGGCTTGTGTGAGGCTGTGAGGATGGGATTTAGGCCTTGTATTTTTCATGGAAGAAAAATAAAATGATTTGGTTCTTGATGTTGTGGAACCATATGAGGTTGAAAAGGCACATATGCGATGGGTTTGCATTAGTCTCGGCACCAAGTAATGATGAGAAGAGAACACGAATCATGGTTCCCACAAATAACGAGATGAATCTTATGTGATGTTGTGTGTCGTGATAATTAGGTGGCAGAAGGATCTCCATGATGACTAGCTTGTATGGGTGAGAGGGGCTTTGAGTGACCCTATTTGTGTACAAGGGGCAAAGGAATCCTCCTCTATAGGAAACTGATGTTGAATCCTAATATGCCGAAATTGTTGTAACATAGGGAATGCTTCTATACCGTGAGAGTGACTGATGCAAATTTTGCATGTGTTATATTCTTTCCACGACTAGTTGTAGGCGAGAAATAGGGAGTAAGAGGGGGGCGGGAAACCCCCTACACTTGCGCCGGATGCAGCAGGGGGGGAAAATTTTTTCTACACAGGGTTGGGGCAGCGCCCCATGAAAATGGTTTCGGACCCTATATTAGGTGGGCGAACCTACCTATGGTTTTTTTCATGGGTTTTTACATGGTTTTTGACATGATGCTTTTCTTCCCATTGTATTTTGTAGATTCGGTCAAGTTAAATGCGGTTATGTTCTAATAGAGAGTTAATGGATTAGGTTTTATGAATGCTTCAGGATGTATATAATGTGTTGTAACATTGAAAGGAACTTAATGTAAAATCATGTTGGTAGTCCCAATTTTGGGATCCAAGGGAAAATATATGTGTATATATGTTTTATGTTTTATGCTCTAGCTATTGTATATTTTCTATTTTAAGAGTTCGTTTACAAATAATTTCTATACAGGGTTAAAACTTACATTCGGTATCAGAGTTGTTTTGGTTTCAAGGGGACACCTTTCTTGTTAAGGGGTTTTTTTTTTTCAGTCAGAGATCTGCGAGATCGATTCTTGTGGTAAAATAATATGGCAAGCAATGAAAATATAGATATTGAGAAATTTAATGGTTAGCATTTTTAGTTGTGGAAGTTCAAGATGGAGGATATGATGGTGGATAAATATTAGTGGATCGTTGTAGATCCGGGTACTAAACCAATGACAATGTCAAATGAAGACTAGGTGAAGTTGGATCAGAAGGCAAATATCATAATACAATTGTGTATCTGAGATTTGGTATTATTGAATGTATCCGAGGAAGCTAGAGTGAAGGATTTGTGGTACAAATTAGGGACCTTTTACCAGTCTAAGTCTCTAGCAATTGAATTTTTCCTGTATAAAAATTTTGTATAACCTAAGGATTAAGGATGAAGAATCGGTGACAGAGCATCTAAACGCCTTATATTGCGGTAAATTAGTTTTCATATGTTAATATTAAAATATCATATGAAGATAAGTGCATCACTTTTTTGTGTTTTGTACCAAATTCTTGTGATAGTCTGGTTATTGCAATAGGTAGTAATACAACTACCTTGAATTTTGATGAAATTTTCTCAGCCTTGCTATTGGAGGAAATGAGACGAAAAAATATGGAGGGCCAGAATGGAGATTCCTTTTCTGTACAAGGACGGTCCCAGAATAAAAAAAATTGTCTCTAGTTGGAGACCTAAATCTAGAGGGAGATATAAATCTCCAAGAAAGCCTTTAAAGGTGTGTTAGAAATGCGAAAAGGAAGGTCAACTCAAAAAGGACTATAAATCTAAGGCTCCTAAGAAAGGAAAGGGATATGATGATGCTCCTTTAACAGAGGAAAAAACCACCTCATATCAAGCTGGTGATTTGTATTTTTCTTCTTCTTCAAATACACATGTAGATCATGAGGCATGGTTGATTGACTCACATGCATCCTTTCACTTCACTCCCCATAGGGAGTGGTTCTCTGAGTATGAAAAGTAGGATGGTGGTGATGTATTCTTAGGGGATGATAGGCAGGCCAAAATCATTGGACGTGGAAAATTCAAGATAAGGTTGTAAGGTGGAAGGATTAGAACACTTCCCAATGTTATGCATATTCTTGCATTGGCTAGAAATCTAATTTCTGTAAGCAAGATGAATAATGCAGGTGTAAAAATTGTGTTCGAGAAAGATACCTTCAAGATGGTTCATGGAATATTTTTATTTATGTGGGGAGTTTGGATTGGAACATTTTACAAGCTTATGGGTACCATTGTTATTAATGGGTGTAACAGTTATGTGGTTCCTCAATGTGGAGCAGAAAGCCTAGCATTCTCTAGAGAAAATACCATGTTATTGCATCAAAGGCTTGGATATATTGGAGAGAAGGGCCTTAGGATATTGTATGGTGATGGTATGGTAGAAGGTTTGTGTAATTTCTCTCTGCATTTTTATTTTTGTGAACATTGTGTATATGGGAAGAAAAATCAATTTCCCTTATGGTGCTAAGAGGGCGAACACGATATTAGAGCTTGTGCACAGTAATTTGTTTTGACCTGTGTCGGTTCCATCATTGGGTAAGTCTGTGTGCTATGTTTCATTTATAGATGAATTCTCTAGGATTACATGGATATATTTCCCAAGGAAGAAATATAAAGTCTTGACATATTTAAATAATTTAAGGCTCTGGTGGAAAACCATACATAGTAGAAGATAAATGTGTAGAGGACAGATAATGGAGGAAAATTCTGCAAGAAGGAATTTGAAGAGTTCTGTAAGAACTGTGGTATATCATAGCAGAAGAATACTCCATACACACCTTAGCAAAATGAATTTGTAGAAATAATTAGTAGGACATTGTTGGAAAAGAAACGAAGCATGATCAATGGTACATGTTTAGTACAATAATTTTTGGCATAGTAAGTGGAGATTGCATGCTATCTGGTTAACAAATTACCTTCATCTGCGTTGGAGGATAATACTCCACATGAGATATGGACTAGTAAGAAACCCTCTCTTTCACATTTGAGGGTATTTGGATGTGATGCATATGGATATGCTCCAAATGAGAACATGAGCAAGTTGGATAACAAATATGAAAGGTGCATCTTTGTTGGGTATAAGGATGGTTTAAAAGGTTCCAAAATTTGGAACCCATAAATGAGGAAGGTTGTGTACAACTGAGATGTGGGGTTTAGAGAGGTGAAATATTTTGTTAAATATGAAGTCATACCAAAGGAACCTAAGAATACATAGTTTGAGCTAAAGGAGGAAGAATCATACTCTATAGCAGAACAAGATTCATAAGAGGAAGAGCGACAAACTGCAGCTTCTACCATACCATCACCATACAGTATCCTAAGGCCTAAGGTAGCTAGAAATGAATAGTCCATTTTATTTATGTTTAAATTTTTATTTATCTATCATTCATGATGATCCCAGAAATGTCATGGAGGTAGTGGATTAAGAGGATGGAAAACTTATGGAAGGAGGCCATGTTTGTTGAAATGGCATCCTTGCACAAAATTAAGGCATGGGATCTGGTGGAGTTCTCGGCTGGAAGGAAAACCATTGGACGAAAATGGATGTTTAAAAAGAATATGAATGAAGAAGTAAAGGTGGATAAATAAAAATCTTGGTTGGTAGCAAAAGGTTATCTTGAGGTGCGGAGAATTGATTTTGGTGATATTTTTACCTTGGTGCGAAGGTTACTTCTATTAGATTAATTTTATCTGTTGCTGCTACATTTGATTTTGAGGTAGAATAGATGGATGTGAACACAAAATTTCTTCATGGGGATATGGAATACGATATACATGAACCAACCTGAAGGTTTTACGTTGAAGGGTAAGAAAGAAATGGTATGCAGGTTAAAAAAGTCTTTGTATCGCTTAAAAAAATCACTAAGGATGTCGTATCAAAAATTTGATACATATATATGGGGACTTGGATTCACCAGAAGAAAAGAGGATCATTGTGTGTATTTTAAATTAATTGGTGACCGTGTTATTTATTTGGTCTTGTATGTGGATTATATGTTCTTGGTTCGAAATGACAAACAAATTATCTAGGATTTGAGTACCCAATTGTTCTCCAAATTCGACATGAAGTATCTTGGTGATGAAAACAATATTGTGGGAATGAAAATTACATGAGACCAGGAAAATAGGAATCTCTGGTTGAACTAGAGGAAGTATGTTGAGATAATATTGCAGAGTTTCAATATGAAAAACAGTAAACCGGTGAAGGTTCCTATTCTTGTAGGTGTAAAATTATCTATGGAACAATGTCTCAAGATACAAGAAGTAGTAGAGGACATGTCTTGTGTTCCATATGAAAATGCAATGGGTATCTTGATGTATATAGTGGTGTGTACTAGATAATAGATTTCACATGCAATGGGAGTATTGAGCAGATTTATTTGAAAACCAGGGAAGGAGCATTGGAAAAAAATGAAGCGGGTTTTCAAGTATTTGCGTGGCACTAGTCATTATGGTTTTTGTTTCCATAGAAGACAAGGATTGGAGAGATTTTTGGATATCCATGGCTTTGTTCATGCAAACTGGGCTCGAGATCTAGAACAAAGAATATCTACAAGTGGGTATGCTTTTAGTCTATTTGGAGGTGCGATCAGTTGGATGAGTAAAATACAGTCTGTAGTGGCTCTTTCAACTACAAAGGAACAATACATAGCAACCACTCACGCAAGCAAGGAAGCAGTTTGGTTTCATAGATTTTTTTGAAGTGTGGGATTTGTGCAACGAGCTATAAGGATAGATTGTGATAGATAAAGTGAAATTTTATTGGCTAAGAACAATACTTATCATTCAAAGACAAAGCACCTTGATTTTCAGTATCACTATGGGAGAGATATGGTTCAGGACAAAAAGGTGTTGATGGTAAAGGTGGAGACTTTGAAGAATTTACAGATGCATTAATGAAGTCTGTGAACAATAAGAAGTTATCTTAGTGTAGATAAAAAATAGGCATTATGGGGCTACTCCAATGAATAAGCTCTCTGGTGGAAAAAAAATAACAAGTGGGAGAATTTTGGGTCTGTATTATATTATTTCGAAGACTAGATCCAAGTGAGAAGCGGGGGGTGGCTAGCCCCCTACGCTTGTGCCGAGTGTAGCACCCTTGAATTTTTTTCGACCCTATATTAGGTGGGCAAACCTGCCTATAATTTTGTGCATGGGTTTGCACATGATTTTGGGCATGATGGTTTTCATCCCATGGTACTTTGTAGATCGGGTCAGGTTAACTACAATTATGTTATAATCTAGGGTTAATAGATTGGGGTTTATGAATGCTTCGGCATGTATATATATGTGTTGTAACATTGAAAGGAATATAATGAAAAATCAAGATGGTAGTCCCGATTCTAGGATCCAGGGGAAAATAACTATGTATATATGTTTTATGCTCTCATTATTGTTTATTTTATGTTTTAAGATTTCTTTTGGAGATAATTTATGTACAAGGGTAAAACCTACATCATGTAGTGGAGGTACTTACTAAGTAAATGTTATGTGAGCCAATACTACTCACGACATAAGATGACGACGTTTAGTTGTGGGCATGAGATGGTGCATTTTTGCAATTTTTCCATCCTCAGGTCCTACTTTTAGCATTGTGTGGCTCCCTAGGATGGTTTTGGTTTAGTGCTTCTCTGGCTACTATTAACTACAAAATATACTCCCAATTCCTTGTATGGTGAAATTGGGAGAAAATGCCACAATAGAAGTGAGTGATTTTCTATTCATTAGAGAGAGGTATGTGGGAAATAGGGGTTACTATGCGAAAAATGTTGGCAAACCTCGCCAACTCCAAACAATAGTTAACTAGGTGGCTAGGTTTATCACACAAGAAACATGGGAAGTGAGGTTTAGACCCTTCCCTAATGGAGAATTTTCTTGCCTTCCCATATCTAGGTTGGTGATGGTGATGAGAGGGGGAAAATATTTTTTCTAGATGCCTCTCTTTAGATAAATAAAAAATGGACCTATATGCTTCATTCCCTTGATTTGTGGTATTATCTGAAGTTTGTGATTCTGAATTTGCTAAGTCGTAAATTTCAGCGATCAACCAAAGCATGAAGTCTAACATAGATTGGAAATGATGGATAATAGGAAAATGACACACGTAATGAATACTTATACAGATTTGACATGTATGTTATCTACATCTGGATAGTTTTCTTTGGGCAACATGGGGGATTGGGTACCAATGATTAAATTCCCTTAATTCAGGGCATTGAGAGATCAAATGATCAATTTTGTGGCATAATGAGAAGACCGCGACATGAGGTGTAGACTCAATTTTCCTTCTTGATGTTTTCATATTTGGGTTTGTGGAATACGAGAACGATGTTTCTTCTTCTCGTATGTATAATACGGTCTCAGATCCGTCATCCCCTATCTTTATTGTTGTTACGAATGTTTCTTGGGAATTGGAATATACCAATGTGTGTAACACATCCCTATATCATGGGATTTCTAGGAAACGATGGGTATAATGCTCGTATTGCTCACATATGGTGCATGCATGGTTTGTGCGTAATGCATTACCTTGGTTTTTTGTGGCCTTTTCTTGTATGTTTGGAGTTGGGGTGGCAGTCATTCTTTCGAAATGTAGAATATATTTTAACTCATCTAACTCTATCAAAATGTTGGTAGGATGGCCAACTATGTTGCACAGTGCACAAGGTGGAGATTTCCTATGGACTCTGGGGTCTCCACATTCTACCCTTTTCTCTTTCCCTTCTTGGTGGTGTCAGATGGTGTCACTACGGGGGTTTCTTGAGTTATGACGAACTCCCTAGATGTGATAGGGATGATACCTGTAGAGGTAATTCCTGAGTTTCCTAACATGGTCGCTGGGGAAAAATACTAGACCGGCATCACGAGAGACATGTTTCGTAATGTAAGGGTATCCATGACCTACTATAATATATAACAAGGTGGGGGATGCAAGGACGTGGTTCGGATGCAAGGACAGGGTTCTGGTAATGGAATATGGAAGAAATGATGAGTCAATCATGACGATATATGTGGTATTAGTCTTTGGTTCCTGACTGAGTTCGGTGTTTGATGAACCCATCATGCACACCACAAATTTTGTAGGTGCTAAAGCTTCTCCTAGTAATATAGAAGGTTCTCACGGATAAGTTTCGAGGATAGTGGCTAGTTTGAATTGACTGGGAAAAAAAAATTTGTACGTGGTGATCACCTATGTATACAAATCTACCAATGGTAGTATGCCATCAAGGGTGGCTATTGGACTCTTCTCATAATACATGATTTGGTCTATAATAATGATTTTCACGTCATGGGAAAACATTATTACTCTAAATATAGAGGATGCTACCGCGGTCATTGTGTACATGTAACTCCATCCAAGAAGGATGTTATAGAAGAGTTGTGTGTCCAAGGCTTCAATGTTAATGAGAAAATTATTTCCAGCAATATATACTGGTACGTCTTAAAAAATACCTACCATGGCAGAGGGGCACCCATCATATGATGTCATATGGTTTCAGCTTCAATGATCCTAACTTCTGCCAAACCATTTTTGACATGATACATGTGGATGCTCCTTCATCCCTAATGCAATGATGAATGGTGATGTTTTATACTGAAACCTAGATTTGAAAAGCAACTAGAGAAGGAAGATGAGGGCTTTCTTTATGTAGGTCGAAGACCATTAAGCAAGAATCAGAGGGGTCGAATGTGCCTAATGTGGAAATAAAGGATTTCCATTTGGTTGGGCAAGGTTACAGGCCTTCTAAAGTTTACATGGCTGAGGGAGACTGAGCCAAGTCGTCCACTATGTTGTAGCTATGAGAATCTTCGGAATTATGTCCTGTGCGCCTCATGGTTCCTTTTACCATTTTTGGCATTGGCTGGATAGGTGCTCTAGAGATGGTCAATATTGTTATGGGTGTGATCGTGCTTGAGCCTGTTGGGTTGGTATCTGGGGTTGCTTCTTAATTTCTATTTCACATTTGAAAGAAAAAGTCTTCTCATGCCATGAATATGTCGTGACAGTTTTGAATTTTCCCTCCAAAATTTTTTTTGTAGGGTGGTTGATGTTGCTTAGTATTAACTACTCCTTGGTGGGGAAAAGGTTCCTACATGACTGTAGGTTGCTATTTTTTCCACCTTTTACCCTATTTCCCTGAACTATCTTCAACTCAGGGAGTTTGGGAAAGTGGTGGTTGTATTGACCATAATCCCCACATATGGCACAAGAATTATTGGTCCTTAGACTGGTTGTGTTCTTCTACCTCTGAGAGTTGTTGGTTTGTTCCTGATTTTTATTTCGGTTGGGGTTTCCCCCAGCTTGAACTCACGGGGAGCATTCCTGATTGCTTCCCCCCTATCTAGGGTGTCACTTTGGTATGATATTTTGTTTTTTCCTAGCCATATTCAGAGGATTGTTATTATTCTCCTGGTCATAAGGCAGTTGGTTTTGAGCTTGGGAGGGTTGCAGTAAATTAAACCCTACGTTGTTTTGAGATGGTGGTATATATTTTTGTTGTGCAGGAAAAAAAAAGTATTTTTTTCCTTTCCCATGACTGGCATACATATTCTAGTATGACTCTCTTATGTCAATGTTCCTAGATGAGTATTGATTTCCTTGAGGGGGAGGGTATGGTCCTCCTTGAGGGGGATGGTATTGGTTTGCCCTATTAGTCATGTTCTGTGAAGGTGGAGGTTGATTATGGTAGTATCCTAGTTGTAATACATTTTTTGAGGTATCATATGTCTGATTAGAAAAAAAATATGCAGGACATGGTGCCTGTTGTTAGGTTCAGTTTGGACTAACGACCCTATCAATCCTTGTGCAGTATCTAACATAGCTAGTACTTCTCTATAAGTTTGCAGGCATGGGGCTTTTGGAAGGATATGATAGATATATCCAAACTGGGTGTATATGATCTCTTATGGGCTTTAGTTGATGGAATCTTCCTTGTTACATGCGGATTGTTTTTCCACATATTTTGAAATTTTTGTTGGGAGTGTTTTCAAAAATAATTCTAGGAGAACTCTATCATCAATATTGGCTTGCACAAGCAACAACGTCTTCACCATTCATAGATATGGTCTGATATGTGAATAACGCAATTTTGTCTGAGAGGTGTGAGGAGTTCCATTCCTTAATCATGTTGAATTGAGAGCTGGAAGAAAGTGGGGAACATTGTTTTTAGGGTGCTAAAGGTTACATGTGACGCAGATGGATGGTCAGCATACCATTTCACTGCAGGCCCTGCAAGAGTGCATTGAAATAGCCATAGTTGAATGGTATCATCTATGATATTGTTTGATGAACACCACAGGTTAAAATTCATGATATGGTTCCCTCAGTATTCCGCTTTATTTCATTCAAAATTTGAAATATTTGAACAGAGATTAGTGGGCATGACAGGCCAATTAAGGTCATGGTTAATAGGGTCATTTGTTAAATTTCTTAGAGATGGTAGATTTAATGGTGCTAAGAAAGGTATTTGTGGGTCTACTGCCATTGTTTGGACATGTATGTGAAAAGGGGTCCTCTGCTGAGATTCTTGAGGAATAGTACCTAGCTGGGTGGTCTAAGGAGTGGTATGAGTTCTCCCAAAAGGTGTAGAATTTGGTGGCCCTTTCGTGGTTGTCACTACTGTGATGGATCGTGACCCTTGGGGGATTATAATCAAATTTTCCCCGATAAATCAAGATCCCATAATGGTGGCAGTGTGACATCCTCTATGCTTGAATGGTGGGAAGCTAAACACTCCTCCCAGCAATAGTGGGAGGTTTAAGAAATGCCAAGATAAATGGGGAGTTGTTGGGTCCCCTATGATTTTGATTAGTTTAAATTAATTTTTTATTGATTTGGAAGGGGGGGAATCACTATCACTGTAATAATACAATCACATACATAAAACAAAGAAAAAAACGGAAAGGAAATTTATCCTTTAAAGTAAGCTATGTGATCAATCAAGTGAAAAATATGCTTTTTTTTTGTTTGTGTATGACAAAAATTCTATGTAGACTTGATCTTCATTACCACTCTCAAAGTAACTGTGTCTTACAAAGATATCTTCTGATGGGTACTAGGGCCGATGTCCTAAAATAACTAGAAATGCATTCCAACAGTTGAAGAATAAACCAAGTTAATGGAAATGAGGATCTAGTGTTTCCCGCACTGTCACCTATACGGAAAGGATGCCTTAAATTTTGGCCACTAATGTACCTTCATCTCACATGCACATTCAAGTATTTATATTCTTAGTAGTCTATTACTAGTACTGAGCCCTAGATGGGTCTAGCAGCCAAAAAGAGTACCACATCTACTGGACCTAAGCGGAACCCCCTCTAAATCAGGTCTTTATAATGCTCAAGAAATCTTTTCCGTGGGATGATTGAAGGATTTTATTCTGCCTAAACAATCATATTCTATGTTTCAAAATGTAACATTACCATGACCTCTTATTGAATTACTACCCACAATTGTCCTAACCTAAACTATAATTTCTTTTGTGGCCCCTAGGCAGTTCATTTAATAGTTTCAAGTTATGATTGGTTTTAGGAGTCTTAATTTTCCTTAGGGTGTGCAATTGTAAGAAAAAGTAAGATAATAATAAAAGCCCCAAACTTTGAATGCATTTTAATGAAAATATTACTGATTCTTAGTGTGTGTTTTATGTCAATGAAAAAAAGTGATAAAATGCGTATGTGTGATGATCCTTTACCCTCTAATTACACTATGTGTTTTGATTCTTGCTTGCAAAAATTGAAATGATTTCCAGATAATGGGTTGATTACAATTCTCCTATGTAGACTATGTGGAACTAAAGGGAGATGAAAGTTCAAATTTATTTGATAAATCATTCATATGGAAGCCCAGGTTCACCATGAGGTGCAAGGGAAGCTGATATTACTTGCTTTCTTTACTAACATTTGACCCTAGTCCCAAGCCTAAAAAATGAAAAAATAGCTTATTTAGTAACAAGGTTTGTGGATAATGGGCCACTTACTCCTTCAATAATTAAACTATGTGTTTTGCATAAAATTCAGTAAAAATAATTTGAAAAATATATGTGGAATTTGACCACTTACTCTTTCCCCTAGTTAAGCTATGCATGTTTTTGCAAATGTAAAAAACAAATAAAAGCACTAATTTCTCTACTGCTTATGGTTAGTACAACAACTAGTCAACATAAAAAATAGAATAATACAACACAGTGGTAAATTCAGTTAATTAATGGTTTCTAATTGCTCAAATTTTTTGAAAAATACAAGGCTCTTTGCTCTGCTGGAATATCACAAGTTTTTTTTGAACACAGGCGCAGAGCCACATCTGTCATAGAAAATAATACGTGTTCAAGAAAGAGAGGATTTTTTTACTTTTATAAAGCTCAAGATAGTTCCATAGCATCCTAAAAATTTTAGAGACCGGTCATGTGTTCCTTGTATATGTTTATGTGGAGAGGAGGTCCTGAAAAATAACAATTAAACCAAGAAAAGAAGCTAGTGGAGTCGTCAATTATGTGGTAGTGTCTTTGTCACACTACTGTACCAAATGAAAGTTATTTATCAATAGGTTATTTCCTTAAAAGTTCACAAAGAATATTATGGTGGTGTTGATGGATAGACTGAAAAAAAATTAAAGAAAAACTAATATTTGAAGTAATGCATGTAATAAAATAAGCTCAAAAAGAAAAAAAAGAAAAAATATCAAATGGAGCTAACAAACCAATAAAAAAATGGAGAAAACTCCCTTTATTGATTGGTGGTAGTAGAATAATACAATGCTAACGCACTTGCAATGATTGCTTTGAGATATGGAGCTCAAATACTATCAACAAGGGGGTCCCTTTCCTTGGTTTCCTTGCAATATTTTCCTACCTTTCTCAAAAGGAATGTGAAGACTCTCCAATGATAATGTCCTCTTCCTCACTACAATTTTGGATTTCTTAGAAGAAATATGGCCAAAATGTCAGTGCCTTTTCTCCTCTTGCTTCACCAACTAAAAGCTAGTGTTTCTATGGTAGAAACTTGGCCATCATAACAATGTATCATGATTTTCTCTTCCCATCACCTATTTATATAGAAATGTTTTGAACTCCACTTCCCTCCCTCGACCCAAGAGTGATAGTGACTCAAGTGTAGGACATGAGATTCCTTTGAGGGTTGCATATATTTAGGGTGACCTTAAATCAACTATCCTTGACTACCCATGCAATAGAACAAACTCCCCTAAGTATGGGAAGTGGTCCCAGATAGTGGCTTTTATCCATCCCCAAGACTATGCGACGATCGAAGAAATAGGTGCATTGTATGTGCTAAAATGATTTGCAGCTAGTGCGCAATCCAAAAAAATTCTCATCAAGCCTTAATAAATTTTAAATCTTTGTCCTTCATGATGTGTTTTTGTCATAAAATCTCCACTTGTTCCTTTTTCTTAACATATTTTAGCGTATTTTCTAGTACAAGTTTATGGTATTAACCCCTAAAAAACTTTTACAAACGATTTTGAAAACACTTTTGCAAGCCTAAACTGCCCCTAAAGGTCCTTTTTGTAGTAGTGTTCTCATTTTATTCCCATTACAAATAGGTTAACCAATATAAATTGACATGAAATCAACATTCACAAGATTGATGAAGCGGAAAATAAGGGAATTTCAAATTTAGAAGGGTGCACGTTTTAGAGATATATCACAACAAAGATCAACAATCAAGATAGTCTACAAATTAGGGTTTTGAAAGGTAAATAGCTTAGCATTGGCATAACATTGATTAATATGTAAAATATAGTTATACCCCACGTCTCTAATATAATATGGAAAATGAGGAAAATCCCTCGCCTAATGAAGCAATCATAACATACCTGGAAAACGTAGATGATATTGATTTTTCACCCATGGAAGAGGCTTGGAACATAAGAAGAAAGATCTAATGAAATTTCCATAATTTGGCTTTGTTGTATTAGTTATATCAGAAATTCTTAGGAGAAAAATATATTTGGGTTAATTACCATATAGACTTATAATATTGATATTGTGGTAGATTTGAACTAGTTATATAAAATCAAGAGAAGAGGATTAGCTCAAGATATGAGCTCATAAAAGGTTTGTTAAGGAGATCGTGACATGGATAAATAATATTGTGGTGGAAGAGGATTATGTTTGTTTTAGTTTTCCAAACATGGAAGTGTAAGCACCAACAATTATAGGTGACCTAAAATGGATTGACTGATATTTAATAACTAAGGGAATAAGGTGCCATGGAGGAAGAAGATGAATTAAAGTGGGAAAAATAGGATTTTAATCAAAATGAAATAATTAATAAGTGGTGGATGAATAGAACAAAGGGGATTCATCATAATAATATGGTAATGAAATTGAGTATTCGGGAGGATGGGAACATAGAGCCAAAAGTAAAATATTTCAAAAGGTTTCAAAGGTGTTAAGAGAATACCAAACATTTGTTCAAATAGGGGGATTTAATAATTGGAAAGAGCTTGGAGAGAAGAATAGGTGGAAAGAATATGTATAGAAATTTGGAAGAGAAAAGGTAAAGGATGGCACAAGGAGGTGAGCACGTTAACTTAGATGGATCACGAGTGGCTAAAAGGAAGCCTCAGTTTGTAAGGTATTGATTAGCCTATGGAGAGATATATCATCACAAAGAGAGAAGAGAAAGAAACACTTAGTAATGTGTTTTAATTGTTTGAGTTAGAGGAAATTCAAGTAGTAGACATGATATAGCCTAAGAAAAGTGGATCCAATCCAAAGAAACCACCTTATGAATTTTAAAATCCTAGAGGTTATCCCAACATTTTGTTATAGTTTAGAATTGAAAGCACCTTTTCTTATTAGTTTTGGATATAGTATTATTGAAAAAAAAAATGAAGGTGGGAATACAAGATGAACTGGCATATGTTATGTTTCAATTTTAGTTCAAGTGGAGGACTAGGACCAATTATTCAAACATGTCCATAAGGTTTTATCTGGGTGAACAAGCCAACCAATGATATGGTTATAATAGTTCCAAGAACTTTATGAAGGGTGATGGTGATGAAAAATCTCATTGGTTCATATCTCGATTCATCTAGAGGGTGAAAAGGATCGTAGTGGTAGTTTCTAAGTTGATAAAGTTTGTAGCCACTTTCTGGGTGGAGCTTCTCTAATGGTGGGTGAGGTTCATATATATTTATCCCTAGGGTATAGCTGAGGCCTTCACCAAATTAAAGGTGATATTTATATCTAAGTTGTAGATGCTAAAAATTGAACAACAAAAAATCACTAAGCTAAAAGAGATTAAGAAAATGGTTGGAGAAAGTTCTCAGAAGTATGATGAAAAATCATGAAACTTGATCAACAAATGCTCCTATACTATCCATGAAACTCAACACAAATAATGACCCATTCAAAATTTGTTTCTCTTTAATGGTGTACCATTAATGTAATAGTCGTGGGTGACATAGAGGGGTTCCTTATCTTAGGCCATGAGGATAGAGTCTTGTAGGGTTAACATCCATTTTACTAAAAAAATTCATGCTTGGTAGGATCTAAGAAAGAATTATGTAAGGAGTTCCTTCTAGGTAAAGGAAATTTGTATTGCTATTGTTAAAGGGGGTGGCCTATGAGGATACATTGGTAGTTATTGATGCAAGAACATAATTTCAACAATTTATTTCCTAATATGTATTTGTCCTTGAGAATGTCTTAGAGATTTCTAGAAGAGGAAGTTGGTTTCCTTGTTGCCCTATAATTTTGTATAATTTCTAAATTCATGTTTAGGAAAGGAAATTTTAGCAATTTTAGGTAGAAGTTACTATTTTTATTTTATTTTTAAGGCCTATTAGTCATTAGGGAAGTTGAGCCTTAGGATCAGGATTACTTTTGGTATCCTATGCATTTTTCAAACTCCAATACACCAAGGAAAATACGTGGAGGATATTTAGGGGCAGGGAAAATTTTAAGGAAGGAAAATTATCTTGAAGTTTAAAAAATTGGCAAATCTCACTAGTCACTAATATGCAAACTAGAAAAATTTTATTGATGTATTTGTAAAATTATTCAAATTTATAATGATATTATATATACTATCTATATAATGTTGGTGATTTTTAACATAAAATAATTTTATATTGTAAAATTTGGGAGAATCATTTTTATAAAAAAATGGAAATTGGAGAATATTGTTTTTTGAAAAACCATGGAAGATTAGCCTATCTGTGAATATTAGCCCCTAAAAGTTTCCATGTTTAGGGGAAATGTGATTGTCCATAAAGTGTAGATAGGATTTGGGTATCTCGTAGTTGTTTTACTTTGGACACTACTAGTGCTTAGAGGTTGTTTTTTGAGCGGTTAGTAGGAAAATCATAATATTCCCAAGAATATTAGTGTTGGAGAACCTACGGTTTTGGAGAAAGGCTAAGGGGTTATAAGAGTTAAGTGGTTTAAGGGTTTAGGAGTAAGGGGCTAAGGGTAAATATTAAATGGTTAGGGCTTATAGGGTTTAGGGGTTAGGGGGTTTATTTCTAGGGGGTTTAAGGGTTATAGGTTAATGCATTAGTGGTTAAGGGCTTCAAGGGTTAAGGGTTAACCACCAAGGGCTTATAGGTCATGGGTTTTAGGGGTTAGGTTCCTAAGGGATATGGTATTTAGGTGTTAGCGGGTTAAGGGGTAAGGGGTTAATGAGTTAGGGGTTAGGGGTTAAGGGTCGAGGGCCAAGGTTTTAGAGGATATGGGATTAGGGTTAATGGGGTTCAAGGATTCTAATTTAGGGGTTAGGTTTTAAGGGGTTAGTGGCTTGGGGTTTAAGGGATCAAGGGGTTAATTTGTTTTGCATTATGAGTGTAGGGGTTATGGGATTATGGCTTTGGGTTTAAGGGGATAGGCACAATAATGGTTATGGTTTACATTCTTAAGGGTTTTGATAATGTGGCCCCTAATCCCCTTATCAAAACTATTAGGGGTTCGATTATCAATTTTTCTTATTGCCTTCCCTATAGGTCCCCTATCCCCTATGCCATAAGGCCCTAAGGTTCATTCTGATTCTCTAATGTTATTATTTTATATCAAAGTAAACCATGCTTGAACCTGTCACTTCTACCCATCCATGCTACCCTTATGCCCCCTTGTCTCGTTCAATGCACCAAAATATCCCTCTCCCCCAAAATTCTTGATAATTGAACATTTGGAGGCAATCATTTAAAAATATCTTCTAAAAGTTTAATTCTAATGACTATTTTTTTTTGCCAGGAGGGGTTGTCCAAAACTTCCTTTATAAGCTACATGTCATGACCTTTAAGGGCGGTGTAGGGATTTTGAGTTAGGGGTTATGGTGTTAATGGCTTAGGTTTAGGGGATGAAGGGGTTAATGGGTTATGAGTTATGAGTGTAGGGGTTGAGGGATTATGGATTGGGGATTAAGGAGGTAGGAAATTTAGTGGTTATGGAATAAGGACTTACCGGTTGTCATATTGGTGCCCCTAATCCCCTTATCACAACAATTAGGGTTTCCCCTATCAATTTTTCTTTTTTAATCCCCTCTAGTTCTGTATCCACTATGGAATGAGGTCATAAGTCCCCTTCTCATTATATAACACTATTATTATATATCTTATTAAACCATGCTCAAATTTCTCACTTATACCCACCAATGCTACCCTTATGTCCCCTTTCCTTGTTCAATACACTAAAATATCTCCCTCTCCAAAAATTCATGAGAATTGAACATTTGGAGCTCGTCATTTAGCAACCACCTCAAAAAGTTAATTCTATTGATTTTTTTTTTCGGAGTGGAGGGAGGAGACAAGTTGTATTCTTCTTCTTTGACTGGGCCATGGAAAATGAATAAAGAAAATAGTATATACCCCTTGGAAAAGGAAATTTGAGAACACCCAAATACCATGAACAGACAAAGAATCCAATGAGTTGAAAAAAATACCACCCATAATAAACCTTTTAATCCAAATTTCATTCCATGTTGGGCTAAAAAAAAACCATGCGATACAAATTTCATGTAGCCTACTACTACAAAGGAAACTCAAGCCCGAATATCTTGTTCAACATTTAATTTTAGCCAAAATTACCTCATATTTAACAGTATAGCCATATGGTATACCAAACAAAATTGAAAAAATAGATATCCTTTGGAGAAACAACATCATCAAAAAAAAATTAACCATACATATTAATGAATCTTATTTTATATATTGATATTAGGATGAACCTATTTTATTATTGAAAAGAGAGAAATCAATAGATACTAATGAATCCTTATGAATTACCTGCATTCTAATGACTTAAAAAAAATTAATAGGAGAGTTATGATATTATATTTTGGCACGGATATTTTATCTCTTCCTCCAACACCAAAATTCTTCTTGTATGTTGCAGCAAAAATGGAAATCCCCAATGGAGATCATTTCCTTTAAAAATATTCCTTTTATACCCATGTCTTGGGCATAAAATTGAACTCTTTTCTGCTAAACTATTAAATGTCATTTCATTGAGCTACATTGATAGGTGAGAGCTATACATATCTCACTAAAGGTGTATCAAGAGGTTATTAGTCTGTTGGCTATATAATTGGAGTAATTTTATTTGTAACTTAGCAAAATGGAAAATATGTCAAGCAAAGCTCCATTCTTCTTCTTTCATTGAGCCATGTAAAATAAATGAATCAAATAGTATCAACCCCTTCAAGAAGGAAAGTTGAAAACAACAAGTAGCATGAACAAAAAAAAAAGCAATGAGCTAAGCTGAGAGAGGCCTCACTTTGTAAACAAACATACATAGTGTTAGTGTCCCATGATTTGGCGTAGATTGGTAGACCTAATGCATAGGGAAACATCAGACCAGTCTTTGGAGTCCTACGACCTAGCCTTCATAGACTCAGAGAGGGCTCCCTCTATTGTATGCAAAGGATGTGAACTTGTTTTCTTCTAGGGTTTTTATTTTAGGCTAGTTGTTAAGTGTAGGGTTTGTTGTTTGTTTTGGTTGGGTAAGATGATCAAGTAGAATAGGTGGAGTGAGAGGTCTTCAAATAAGTGGGCTATGGATTCTATGAAAATCATGGATATCTCAACAATGAAACCATATGCATAACAGGGCAAATCTAGCATGGTAAAATGGATGTATGAGGCATGTGTGAAGTGAAATGAACATAAAGTTTGTGACCATAGTTGGTGTGTAAGGGAAATGAAGAATCCTTAAACAAGTACTTTAAACAAGGTGGTCTTGAATAGAGATCAACATAAGGACATAATCATAAGACAGGGAAAAGAAATAGCTTTTTTATTATACTTAAGAAAACAAGCATTCAAGATGACCATTTCAGTCAACCATAGAAAGCAAGAAAGTCATCTAACTTCTAGTGATTTCACCTTCAAGGTTAGAAAACATACTGGAGTGTAAAAAATCTGGTAAACTTGAATAAGTATTTATTATTATTGATAAAAGATAAAAGACGATTACAATGGGGAATCACCAAGGCTTTAAATACGGCCTTATGGTGTCCCTTGGCGAAGAGGCATGATCTTTGATCATGCCCTTCAACATTAATAAACCTAAGATAATTATATCTAACAAATAATTAATAAAATATACATAACATTGCCCCTCTCTTAAATATGCTTTGTCCTCAAAGCATACATAATGATGGACAATGTTAATGAATGCCTGGGCTTTTTGAGCAGCAAGTTCTTGCTTCCCACATTTTAAAAAGATCGCGGAGCATATTCCCGAGTTCAATCTATTCATGATGTGGATAGTGAAAAGATCTAATATTGACAGGGTCAAATCTTGTCTTGACTTCTATTGGATGTTTGATTTTCCTATCTGGAGGCACTTTTATGGGTAGATCCTAGAATAATTTTTCATGTGTACAAACTAGTCCTTGTTCTTCTGGTGACTCTTCATGGCTCCCTTTTGAAGATAACATTTCTAACTGATGAAATTGTACTGTAGATGTTGGTGATCCTATTTGAATCATCTTTGTCATCAGAGAGGAAGATATGACTTGATATTATGGGGCTTGGAATCCATACAACCTGTGTTTCTGCCCTTTCCACTAAAAAATTATAAACTGCTTCTGATGGTTGGTAGAATAAGTACCTAAAGTTTGTAGCCATTGAATTCCTAAGACCACATCTACTCCTCATAATGGAACAGTGTAGAATGGAGATTCTAAATGAAATTTTTTTATCTGTAGTCTGACCTTATGGCATTTCCCTACTTTCTGAATCTCCTTACCATCGGCCACCATTACCTTCATATTAGGCATGGGGAAGGTAAATATGTTAAGTATTTTTTCCATGGTTGAATATAGAAAATTGTGGGTACTGCCAATGTCGACGAGAACCATTACATTGTTGTTCTTGATATGTCCTCTTAACCTTAGGGTTTGAGGTTGTGACATGCCTGTCATAGATGATAATGACACTTGCGGAATAGTTTCTCCATCCACTTCTGGAGAGAACTCTAAGTTGTCTTCTAATCCCTCTATATATGAATCATTATTGTTAGCTTCATTAGTTGCTTCACAACTCTATAGATTTTTCGCTTTTCCATTAGCACATATGTGCTTAGGGTCCCAATTTTCACCGCAATGTTTTCACTTGCCCTCTCTCATTCTTTGTTTTTCCACACTAGATTTTTCTTCTTCACGAAGATGGAGTGGGACATATTTTGTGTCATCTATATTTTCAGATTGAGGAAATATTTGTCTCGAATATACTTTTTCTGGTTTTGATAACCTTTCAAATTTATTTTCAGCAGCTTTTTCTTTTTGCCTTGCTACTTCTATTGATGTAATTTCATGAAGTTCGAGCTCTTCTTGTATATGGATTTTAGGTCCTGAGATGTAATACTGGATTAGATGAGATTCTGACAATCCCAGTACTCATGTTGCTAAGGTCTCCCATTCTTGAGTGTACTCATCCACATCTCCTTTTTGGTGTAATTTTATAAGCGTTGAAAAAAACTTTTCTTCTTTTATGCCTTGAAAAATTTTGAAGAATGCATCCTCAAATTTCCTCCAACTAATAGCAAGCGTCGTCTTTTTCCACCACATATACCAATTATATGCTTCTCCTTCCATTTTCATGGAAGCATGCTTAATTTTTTCGTTATCACTAGTAATGTCATAAATCTCAAAATATTCTTCCGCTTTATTAAGCCATGCAACACTATTTTTTTCATTACCATCAAACTTGGGTAGCTCGATTTTGTCTTTTCGCTAATATGCTAATGGTGGAACAAGAAGGGGATATTGATTAGCAAATTCATTCCAGAGCTGCTTATTTTTAAAATATGCATTAGTATCTTCTTGATGGTGTGGGGAATCGGTTTTTTCCCAATGCTCTTCTGAGTTCCCTGAATCTGTGGAATTGTTCTGTTGATTTTGCTCCATGTTAGGAAATATTGGGGATTGTGTCTGACTTAACTTATCTATCTTATCATTTAGCTTATTGAAGCTTTATGTCATCATGTCCATTACTTCGTTATGCTCTTTCATCTTGTTCATTACTTCGATATGCTTTTCTATGGCCTCGTGATGATTTAGCTACATTTTTCGTTCTATTCGATTTGTCGTATCATGAACCTTTTTGATGTCGTTGGAGTGTCCTGCAACTGTACCTTCAAGATTGACTAATCTTTTTCCAAATTCTTTGGAATTATTATTGATCTGTTTCTCAAGATCCACCAATTTCTTCTGGAATTCGACCATCGACATCGATGAAGACATTGAACGTGTATGAGGCGGGGAATATTTTTCTGCCAGTTTTTCCCCCTTTTTTTTTAACTAATTAATTAAATTAATAATATTTTATTTTAAATAATAATAATAATTATTTTATTTGTATAAATTATATATATTAAGTATATATATATATATATATATATATATATAATTATTAATTATAATTATATAGTATATATATTATTGTTATATATAAAAAAATAATTATATGTAAAAATTTTCACCTATCTTCCGTAAAGTCGCACTCCTTTCACGAACAATCACACGATGCTTCAGAAGAATTTTTTGAAACAAATCGATTTTTTTTTTTTACCAACCATCACACTGTTCCGTTTCTGTTTAGACGTCACACTTGGAAGAAAAAAAACTCGTTGAGTTGTTTCTTTAAAAAAAAAAAACTTGTTCACCATGTGTTAAATGCCCATGCTATTTTCCGTAAGTTTCCCTTCTCTAATTATTGCTGGAATGTAATGAAGCTTCACGGAACTAAGTAAGAAGGAAACAGGGCGGCGTAAGCGTAAAGGTCGAGTACAGGTGGTGAATCAATATAGAATGGTAGCGGAAGAAGTTCGTAGCAAAGTGGAAGACGCAGAGAAGTAACTGTTCATTGTTATGTGGCCAACAATGGAGTGTGGCACCGACATATGTTATAGAAGATGCAAAGAAGTGGTGAAGGGGCCATGGCCGATAAGGGGAAGGGTTGGATGGAAGCTGCGAGGTGAGTGCGGGTGGAGGGAAGCCGCGAGGTGGGGGTTGGAGTGGGGAAGCCGCTAGGTGGGGAAGACGGACGGTGGAAGAGGGACGTCGGGGGGGGGGGTTGTAATGACGGTGAGGGGTGAGCAGGGTGGAAGGGCCGAGGGGTAAGGGGGATGGTGAGGGTTGTTAGGCCGAGGGCTACGTGAGGCGAGGGGAATGGGAACAATAGGGCGTGGTGTGTGATAGTGAGCGCAGGCCGAGGGCGTTGTTTGAGTGTTGGGTGGTGAGGGGGTAGGGTGAGTAGAATGGTTTGGGGAGAGCGTTGAGTGTGAGGGGGTAAGTGGGTTGTAAAATTTTATTTATTTATTTATTTATTATTATTTTTTTCAACGTGAGGGAGTTGGGAATCGGGGTTGGTGAGCGAAGGCAGAGTGGGGGTCAGAGAGCGGAGGGGGTTGGGTAAAAATCTACAATATTATTTTTTTTTAAACAAATGTTGTTGTGAACAAACACTTGATTAAAAAAATCTACAATTTTGGAATTTCCTTTAATTCCTTAATTCTGGGTCATCACACAGATCCCGAAGAGCGATGCTCTAATACCAAGGGAGTGTAAAAACTCTGGTAAACTTGAATAAGTATATATTATTATTGATAAAAGATGAAATATGATTACAATGGGGAATCACCAAGGCTTTAAATATAGCCTTATGTTGTCCCTTGGCGAAGAGGCATGATCTTTGATCATGCCCTTCCACATTAATAAACCTAAGATAATTATATCTAACTAATAATTAATAGAATATACATAACACATAAAAGATAACATTTAAATTTACTCGAAGAAGAGGGAAATACTAAGCATCTATGATCAAGCTACAAATAACTTTAAGGAAACTTCTTAAGCATGGAGAAAGGGCATGATTAGAGCATGGCCTCTTTGGCTAAAACCTAACAAGTAGTACTTCACAGAGAAATTCCAAAACAGAGTTTAAATAAAATCAAATAAGCAGGGCTAACCATAAAATATATTTGAAAACTACTATATTGAAACATTCATGGAATAAACAAGCATAGGTAGGTCTTAGAAGCAACCAAGAATTCCTTAAACTAACCGAGCAGAGGAAAACATAAAGACAATAGAAAAAAAAGAAGGACTAAGGTGCCTCAAGAAACATTTCCTAGCCTATAATTTTCTATTCTATTGGAACATAGAAGGATGTAACAAAATGATACATAAGGAAAAAAGAACTAAAAAGAGACACATCACCATTTATCATGCTCAGGGATCCTGCAAGCTATCCTCCTTCATCATCAATCAAACCAGACCATTCACAAACTCCACAATACCAATTTCTTATTCAAACTCAAGAAAACCATGTATTTCTCTCAAAACTTATCAAATTCCAACATTTACAATAAAGTCGTCATGCTCTATTTATCTAGAAAGGGAGGGAAAAAACCCTAGATAGGGTTGGAAAATGTCAAAATCACTCATAAATGTCATAAATGCCCAAGAGACCATGCAAGGCCCAAGGCACAAAATATCCCATGGAATAAATTCCAAAATAACTTCTAGAACCTAATTATAGAGTTATTTTCCTTAAAAAACACTAAAATATGATTTTGCAATAAATGAGTGTGTTTTGTTTACTTTTGGCCAAAAACACATAGTGTTGTCTATAAGCACAACACCATCCTAGGTAGAAAATAGGTCCTATTGCAGCCACGTTTTGGGGAGCTTCCCAATGTCAACTTTTTCTCCGTGATGGACCGTTGGAAAGCATGTTGAGTCGTATTTCCAGATATACCTTCAGTTTTTTGATTGAGCATCTGTAACCTATTCAAAAGGTCAAATTTTGAAAACTTGTCTAAGAGGAGCACTAGGCCTAAAAATGAGGCAGAAAGGTGAAAAATGAGGTGTTTTTTGAGCTTTTTAGGGGCCCAAAATTCTCCAAATGATATGAAATTTGGTGAGAATAGCATACCAGGCATGGGAAATCCAAAATTTTAAATTTATTCCTTTCAGTATTCCTGAGGGAAAACCATAGTGCCAGTGGTGTTGCGCTTATAGGCCTCCAAATTCTAAAAAAGCCAAAATTTGTCAAAATTCCTTCAAAATTGGTGGATGTCCCCCTCATGGGGTTTGGGAGAATTGTAGGGAATCTTGTGCCAGGAATCTAAGGTTTTCTTGGTCTGTTCCTCCTTTTAGTTCTTGAATTTTAATGCGAGATTTTTTGAGTTTTTCCCTTGCAACTTGATTCCTCCAAACATAATGTTTGGTCATCTTTATTTGTAGATGAAGGTACTTATTTTCCCTTTCCAACTTGGCCTCCAAGTGTATGTTGGCTCTTTCCAACCAAGGCTCCCGATCATGTGCTATATTCATGGCAAAAATCTCATCTAGAGGGAGTTGCTCTGCTAGGGTTGATCCTTGTTCTCTTTGCTTTTCCAACGCTTTCTTCAACCCCATGGTTCTAGGCCTTCTCCTATATTGTCCCTCCTCATCTTCACTCTCTTCATAAGTGACCATGAACTCTTCTAGTTTTACCTGTGCCCTTTGGGATTCTTTCTGGGACTTGATGGCTATAGCTTCATAGATTGCAAGTTGTGCTCCTAGCTGCCTGTTCTCCAAGTCAAGGGCATCATTTACACTTTTGGCTCTATTCAGATTTTCTTGGAGTTCTTCAATGAGAGAATTTTTGTTTTGGATGAGAAAGTTTGAGATTCTTGCTTCATTCTCCTCATCACTGTCTACCTGAATTATCTCAAACTCCCTTTCCACCTCATGATATTCTTCTTCTTATTTTACCTTTTGTTTGGATTTGTCTAGTGGCTGAGATGAGGTGGATGGCATGGTCCCTTGCCTTTTGGTGGCAAAAAATAGAAGCCTTAGCCCTCTTTGATAGGTCAATGAAAGAGGTGTGATTGTGATCTTTTTGGTTTCTTTTTCATGGCTGTGATCATCATTTAGACTATCAACCCCTTCCCCTTTTTCACTCTCATCATGACGAGGACTGCTTTCCTCTTTATCTTCTGCACTGTCATCATTCTTATTATGACTGAGGAGTTGAGTGTTGTCATGAATTTCATGACAGTTGGCATGTATGTCATGACTATTTTATTCTTTGTTGTCCTTTTCATCACCGAGGCTTACTTCATTTTGATCACTGATGCCTTTAATTTCTTGATTTTCCTCACTATCATAATATTTATCAGTGTCATCCTCATCCATACCTTCTAGATTGTCATCCTCTTTGTCACTATTTTGCTCATTGTTTTCATCTTGCTTTTCTCACTATTCCTTTCTTCATTTTCTGCCTCTATCTCTTCTTCATCATTTGCTTTCTTTGTGTCCTCTTTTCTATTCTTGACCTCCTCTTCATCATCTACCTCTACCTCATCATCATTTCCTTCTTCTTCCTCTTCATTTTCTTCTTCTTCCTCATCATTTTCTTCTTCGTCCTCATTATTTTCCTCTTCCTCACTTTGGACTGATTTATTGTCACTCTCACCCTCTTCATTTTGGTTTGACACAATATGATTATCTCCCTCATTTTCACTTGATTCTTCATTGCCACTTTCTTCTTCACCTAATGCATCAAGAGAAGGGCAGGAAGGGAGGTTTTCTTGATGTGAGGACACTTGTGTAGATGATGAGGGCAAGTTTGGTGGATAAGAAGGTTGTGGGCTTGTGAATAATTCATGGGCTATGAATACTTCCCAAGGTATGCCCTTCTGTTCCAACTGATGTAGAACCACCATCTTGATCAAGGAGTGGTGGAAAAAACTCTGCGTTTGTTGGGCATAACTTCTGCTCTGGGCAACAGAAGACATTTTTTCAATGCTCCTATATAATTAGTAAGGCAAGTGAATAATTTTAACCCTTGTGAAATTCATGAGGAGTCTAAAATGGCAGGAATAAAGTCTGGAGTATCTTCTTTCACAATTAATGGTGTAAACCTCTATTTTAGGTATGAGAAAGGGAAGATAGCCCTGCAGCCTACTCTGTACCTAGCTTTGACAAATGGTTCATAATGGTTCATGTCCAACCTTGCATTCTTGAACCTTTTCTCACCAACAGCAGGTATACCGGTAGCATTAGCGATGGCATCTGCTGACAGTTCAAAATCCACTCCTGCAAGGCTTACTTGTTTGTTGTGCAGGTTGAGGATGAATAACCTTGTAATATTTGGGTGGCTTTGCACTTGTTTGACTCTCTCACAAAATTGGAAACACCCTACATTCTAGAAACATGAGAGGATCATGGGAGATGAGGTGATATCCACTGTGCTTTGGGGTTCAAACCTATTCACTTTCCCTCTGTCGTTTTGCCTCATAGGCCCTTGGCCTCTTTCACTGCTACTATTGTTTTCTGCTCCTGAGATGGTGATTAGGGTTGTTTGTGGACAAATTAAGTTTGCTTGGGACACTTAGGCAGGAGGAGTGAAATGGAAATGATGGTGAGGGAAACCTTTGCAAATGAGTGATATGGAGGCAAGTGTATGACTATTTTTCCTTGAGCTTCGAAAAGGGCTTATCTTAAACCAACTTGTGATTACCCTAGTTTCACACCCCTCTAATTTGGTAATGGATTACTTGGAGGTTTAAACAATAATTTTTCCATGAGGATCTAGGGCTTGCAAACACTAGGTTTCAATCACTTTTAATCACCAAATTATGAAAAGTACTTGGAGGACAAAGAGGAAAATCCACCTACCAAATTTAGGTTATTTGCAGGGTTTTGAAACCAGTTTGGAGAACCTTCCTTGAACCTTTGGCACCTTCCTGTAAGTTGGAGTTTTTTTTGTATGAGTGCAGCGCCCTTCCTGAACTGTCAGGTCGCCCTCTCTGTGCAGTGTCGGGCAAGTCGGGCCCTGTGTGTGCAGCGTTACACATGTCGTGCAGGCCTATTGGCCATTGGGCGCAGTGGTAGGCCTATCGGGTGCTCTGTGCAGGTAGTGCCAGGCGGAAAAATGGGTGTTGGGTCGGCCTGTGGGTGCAACTTCTTGCCCCTATGTATGTCAGTTTTCCTGGGTGCAGTGCCACCCGGTGCATGTGAAACACAGTGGAAAAATGCATTGTAGAGAACCCTATCCACGCAGTGTGTTGGGCCTTAGTTTTGGTCTTATTTTTGCTCAAAGAAACTTACTAATCCATCTATTTCCCATCCATTTTCCCTTCATTTATTCCATTTTGATGTATATTTGATATCTATTTAGGTATTTAATTTTAATTTTTCAATTTCTAAAGTTTTTATGAAAGTTTGGTTTTTAGTGCAAAATTGGCAGATTCAGAAATTCCCGTAATAGCTCTATGGTTGATGTGGTTGCAGGACACTTGGGCACGAATTAAATGCATGGATGGACAGCTTGGGAACTAGGATTAAGCCAACTATGCTTAGTTCGAATAGAACAAGCTTTATTAGGCCCATTTGGTGCTAGTCAATCATGACTAGTCATTCAGAAATCCCATAGAAATAGGGCAGTTTTGAGATTCTATGGGATTGGTCATATTTCTTGGGATAAGAATAATGAATTCGACTTAGATAGGTAGATGAGAGTAGATGGGTTTTTTTGAGTAAATATAGATTAGTTTGTTTCATGAGACTTCTTATTTAAAGCCAAAACTTTGATGGCTTATGCATTATTATTATGAACTTAATATACTTTTATGTTGTGACACCTTTGGATTGAGGAGCTAATTTGAAGACTTATGTTATTATTATTTTTCTGTTCAATGCTATGGATGTGTAACTGAATTTAAGCTTCTGAGATCACCTCTCAAGTGTGCAAGGCAAGGGTGGAAGGGCCCCCATTCCAAGCTAAGTACACTTCCTTGTTAACTAGTTTTATTTCCTTGTAATCTGGTTATTGTAGAACTGGTTTTTCAAAGCTTTATTTCAGATTTCTTCATGGTTCATGCATAATGATTGATTTCATTAGTTCATAGCTTATTCATCACTTTATCAAGTTGGAAAAACAAGTGTTCAAGTTGAGCATCCCTTCTACTAAAATGATGAATTAAAACTAGTTTCCTTTGTTTGTATGCAAGTAGTTTCTTATTGAGATTTTGATATTGAGATGAATGAATTATGATGGAATACCTTATGTGTCTCTTAAGCTAAGAGTTTCTTTCATTAATAATTTATCCATCTTAAGCTCTTGGTTTTAATCTCTGATTCATTAAGTGGTAATTGAGGTGAAAGTGGACTTCTTGAGTCAAGAACCATTTCAATATTCTTCCTCTTTTTAAACTAATGAATTAGAATTATAGGATGTATTACTTTCAGCTTTTGAATAAATTATCTTTCAAGGTTTGATTACATCTGATCTTCACATATAGTGAACTTGCCTCAAAGCATAAACAACCCGGATTGATAAGAAATAATTGTGTTAATTTAGGTACATAAATTAGCCCAACATTTTGGCGCCGTTGCTGGGGAGGCAAATATCGGCATAGTCAATAGAAAGATAAAACAAAAAAAAACAAAAAAAGTAGCTACATTTTTTAGTTATGTTTCTTTATGCCTAGATATAGAGATCCTCAAGGTAGATTTGTTAAAAAAACCCCACAAATAGAGATAGGATCATCAAACACCCCAGTTACTGGTAATCCAATAATTGAGGAATTGGCAGAAAAACAAAGAAGTGGACAAAGATTAACTTTGATTGAGAGGCAAACTTTGTTAGCTTGGGAAGCAAAGCAAAAACAATCTTCAGATTCTGGAAAACAAAAAGAAATTATCAAGGGAAAACAATCTTTATTTCCACCCATAAATCCTCCTATCTTCCAGCAACCTAAAACTCCACTTAAAATTGAAACGAATCAACCAATGGCAGAAGAGGGACATGGATCTGTTATCCTTACTCCTGAACAACGAGCTGCATATGAAAGACATCAAATGGAATGGAGAAGAAAGAGAGAGGAGGAGGCAAAACAAGAAAATGATAGAAAACTGGAAAATGATCGGAAAAGACAAGAAGATGGTAATGATCAAGAGACTACCTTTGGCTTTCCAATAATAGACACAAGTGCAATATTAGGAGAAGAAGTGAAAATCAAAAATATTCCACCTTCTGTATTGCCAAATTTTTATGGAATGTCCACAGAAGATCCTAATGCATTTATGTTTGAATTTGATATTTTATGTAGAACATATGGATACACAGATGACATTCATAAACTTCGTCTTTTCCCTGCAACATTAAAAGCAGCAGCTTTGAAATGGTTTATGGGTTTAGGAGAACAAACAATAGCTTCTTGGGATGATATGAGATCAGTCTTCCTTAAAAAATATCAAGCTTATTATAGATCTAGAGATTCAAAGGAAGATATTTTCAGAATGACACAACAAGAAGATGAAATTTTAGAAGAATATTTGGAAAGATTTTTATATAATCTACAGAAATCTAAACAACACTCTCTAAATCAAGAAACCATTCGAACAATCTTTCTCAAGGGTATAAGTGATGAATACCTTGACATCTTGAATGTGATGGGTAAAGGAGACATTTCAAACCTACCATTCGAAGAAATTGTTGACTTATGTCAAAAATATTCTAGAGGAAGAGCAAAAACAGGAAGAAGAGAAGTAAGTTCAAAAGCAGCAAAGTCAGCTGCAGGAGGGATAACAAGAGATGAAATAGGAAGTTTATTGGAAAATTTCAAAACAGATCTTTTAAGTACATTAGGGACACAAGTAGATGTGCTAAAGGTAAATAAGAGGAAAGAAGAACAAGACCAAGCTTTAGCAATCTTTTGTCCCAAGTGTAGAAACAAACATCCATTAAGAGAATGTCCTTTAGATAGTGTTAAGAGTATTCAGGTTTGTGGTCTTTGTACGGAAAAGCATTCCACAGAAAATTGTTTAAAATTGAAAGAATTACAAATGAATTCAATGGAAGAAGTGCCAGGAATGGAAGGTTTTTATTATGTAGCACCACGAAGACCATGGAAACCTAGAATGCCTCAACAAAATCAGCAACAATTCCCTCAACAAAATTACCTTTATCCACCGCAAAATCCTTGGACACCTCCAATGCCATGGCAAGCTTGGCCTCCACAACAATATCCACAACAACCTGCACAAAGTTGGAGGGGATATGGTTATGGAAACCAGCCACCTCAACAATACCAGAAACAATATCAACAGCCATTTACATATCCACAATATCCTCAATATCCACAATCCATACCATTTCAACAACAACATTCTGCATATCCACAATCCATCCCATCTCCACAGCAGAATCCTCCACCGTTGTTGACCCAACCACAACAGTTACAGCTACCCACAAATCAACCCAGACCAACTCAATTACTAGCCCAACCAATGGCAAATCCGAATAATAAGGTGGACAAAGCTGCATACACTGTAGAGGAAGCAACATGTTTTCCCACATATTCAATTCTTCCTCTTAATGAAGTCCATCTAAGGTCTGGAAAAGTGCTTAAAAAGGATTCTCCTCCAATTATAGAAGAACCAACTGAACAAGGAGAATCACCTGAAACATCACAAACTAAAATACAAATTCAGAAAGGAACAAACATTACAACACAAACACCACCTTATCCTGAAAGGTTAGTGGAACAACAAAAAGAAATAACACTTCCCGAATTTGATATTTTAGATGAGTTAAAAAATGCTTATGTAAAAATTCCTTTGTTGAAGGCAATTAAAGAAATACCAATATATGCTAAAACAATAAAGGAATTATGCATTAAGAAATCACAGAAAAAGAAGAAGGATCCTACTACAATCCAAGTCATTGGTAAACTAGCAAGCCTCATGTCTACACAAACCATGGTAGAAAAATATATTGATCCCGGTATCCCTATGGTTACTATATCAATAAATAATTTCTCAGTACTAAACACATTAATAGACTTAGGAGCAGCTATAAATGTAATGACAATAGAGACAATGAAAACTTTTCATTTGAACAACATTAGATCAACCTCTACAATCTTAGAACTAGCAGATAGATCTAAAGTTGTTCTTGAGGGAATATTGGAAGATATCATAGTCTCTTTGGATTCATGGGAGTATCCTGTTTACTTCCTTATCTTGCAACCAAAAAAAAATTTGGGAGGACATCCTCTAATCTTAGGCAGACCATGGTTAGCTACCGCTGATGCCTTCATAGGATGCAGATCAGGAAGCATGATTATTTCACATGGAGATGAAAGGAAACATATTGCTCTTTATTCACCTGCACAATCAACTTCTTTAGAATCAGTACTTGAAGCTCAAGAAAAACAGCAAACTAAATCAGTTTTAAGTATAAATCAATTCTTTGATTTGAGAGAGGAAGAAGAGAATGAAGACTTAATGGATATTTTCATTTCAAAACCAAGTATTTCAGAACAGCTTAGAGAAGTCCAATATGAAGCTGCAAATAACCTTTTGAATTAATGCTTTCAGGAAACTTGTACTGTTCAAACTTTGCGGAAATATTTTATAGACATCTTTCTTGTAAACACAATTTCCAATCCAACAATAAAAACAATTGAGGTAAATCCTGGAAAACATTTAAACATTGGAAATCAGTTGCAATCAGCACAAGAGCAAGAGGTAATTGCATTATTACAGAAATATTCAAAAGCTTTTGCCTGGGATTATACTGACATGCAAGGAATCCATCCTAGCACATGTGTCCACCACATCTATACAGATGATCAAATCAAACCTGTAAGACAACCTCAAAGACGAATGAATCCCATGATGAAAGAAATAATGAAAGAGGAACTGCAAAAATTGTTAAATGTTGGATTCATCTATCCTATTTCAGATAGTCAATGGGTTTCTCCACTAGTTATTGTACCAAAGAAAAATGGAAAGTGGAGGGTATGTGTGGACTATCGAGAACTAAACAAAGCTACACTAAAAGATCATTTTCCTCTACCATTCATTGATCAAGTGTTAGACTCATTAGCTGGAAAAAAAAATTTCTCCTTCTTAGATGGGTTTAGCGGATACAATCAGATAAGAATAGCAACAGAAGACCAAGACAAGAAAACATTCACTTGCCCATGGGGAACCTATGCATATAATGTTTTGCCATTTGGTTTATGTAATGCACCTGCAACTTTTCAACGAGCAGTGCTTGCAATCTTTGCTGATCTAATTCATGAATGTGTAGAGGTTTATATGGATGACTTCACAGTTTATGGAAACACATATAATGATTGCCTAAATAACCTTGAGAAAGTTCTAAAACGATGCATTGAAACAAATTTGTCATTAAGCAATGAGAAATATGATGTTGACAGAAGGAATAGTTCTGGGACACCATATTTCTGCTTCAGGAATTAAAGTGGATCCAGCAAAAATCCAAGTCCTAGTAAACTTAATGCCTCCTACAACACAGAAAGAGGTAAGATTTTTTTTAGGCTATGCAGGCTATTATAGACGATTCATTGAAAACTTCAGTAAAATAGCCCAACCTCTATTTAAACTATTAGCAAAAGATATTGAATTTCACTGGACAAATGAATGTCAAAATGCATTTCAAAATCTAAAAGAGAAATTATCAGTTGCACCCATTCTCCGTGGGCCAAACTGGTCTTTACCATTTCATATATCAACTGATGCATCTGATACTGCGATAGGTGCCTCTCTTGGACAGAAAGAGAATTTGTTCAATTATGCAATATACTTTATAAGTAAGAATCTAACACCTGCAGAATTGAACTACACAGTCACAGAGAAAGAAATGTTAGCCGTTATACATGCAGTAAAAAAATTCAGACATTATATAACAGGATATCAAGTTTTCATTCATACAGATCATTCAGCAATCAAATACTTGATGAATAAACCCATCACCAATGGAAGAATAACAAGATGGTTACTATTATTGCAAGAATTTAATATCACAATACAAGACCGGCCAGGCAAGGAAAATCAAGTGGCTGACTTTCTGTCCCGCATACATTCACCCAATGATCCAAATCCGGTTGCAGATAACTTTCCCGATGAACACTTGTTTGCCATCACAGTAAAAACACCATGGTTTGCAGACATTGCAAACTATTTATCTACTGGAAAGTTTCCAACTCAATTCACTAAAAAGCAAAGACACAAGATTGTTAGAGAAAGCTCTAGGTATAGTTGGGTAAATGGTGATTTATTTTATACTAGTTCAGATTTGATAATTAGAAAATGTGTGCGAGAAGATGAAATATTAGACATTCTAAGAGCATGTCACGATGAACCATGTGGTGGCCATTTTGCAGATAAACGAACAGCATATAAGGTGCTGCAACTAGGCTACTATTGGCCATCCATCTTCAAAGACTCTAAGAAATATGTCAAGCAATGTGACAGTTGCCAGAGAACAGGGAGACCAATCACAAGAGATGAGATGCCGCTGAAGCCACAAGTACTCATAGAACCATTTGAGCAATGGGCACTTGACTTTGTTGGACCCATCAATCCACCATCAAATGGAAAGAAGTACATCTTAGTATGTACAGATTATGTAACCAAGTGGGCAGAGGCTAAAGCAGTGAACAGAGCAACAGAAGATACAGTGGTCACCTTTCTTTTTGAAGAAATCTTTGTCAGATATGGAGTACCTAGACAAATTGTAATAGATCAAGGAACACAATTTACATCAAAGATGGTACGAGATCTAACAGAGAAATACAAGATCAAACACAGGAAATCTACACCATATCATCCTCTAGCAAATGGGCAGGTTGAATCAACAAATAAAGTCCTAGAAAATATTATGACAAAAACAGTACAGCTGAACAGAAAAGATTGGTCTGAAAAATTAAAAGATGCACTATGGGCCTACAGAATCACATGGAAGAATACAACTGGTTTTAGTCCATACCAGTTAGTATATGGGAAAGAGGCCTTATTACCTATAGAATTTCAAATACAAACATACAGACTAGCAGCTGAACTAGGACTAGACCTGACAGAAGCACAACAGCAACGGATCATAGAACTGAATCAATTGGATGAGCATCATCAACAAGCCATAGAACATACTACATTGGTGCAACAACAAAGAATGAAGTGGCACGACAGATATATCAAAACAAAGACATTTCGCAAGGGAGACTGGGCATTACTTTTTGACTCCAAATTCAAAGACTTCAAAGCAAAGTTCACAACACACTGGTTAGGACCATATGAAATTGACGAAATCTTCGACAATGGAGCAGTCAAAATCAAGACAATCGACCAGGACTCCACCTCCTTTATAGTGAATGGGCATAGGCTCAAAGTTTATAATAGGCCTATCAGTAAAGAAGCATTTATGAAACAACTGATAGAAGATACAAAACTGGAAAGTCATGGAACACCAGGCTCAGCCATCTTCCAGTCCTGTAGTTGAATAAAAAAACACATATATATATATATATATATATATATATATAAATAAAATAAATAAATAAATAAATAAATAAAAAAAAACATAAAAAATAATTTTTTTGCTAGTGAAAACCAGGCAACTGGCACTAAGCAAACACGAAAAAAAAATAAAATAATAATAATAATAATAATAATAAAAAATAAATAAATAAATAAATAAATAAAACATAAAAAATAATTTGTTTGCTAGTGAAAACCAGGCAACTGGCACTAAGAAAACACGAATTCATAGGGGAAAACCAGGGCAACTTGGACTCTATGAATTCCTTTTTCTTGTTCTACTGTTCTCACATAATTTCAAAACAGGTACTCTCCATCAACAACTGACTTGAGGACAAGTCACATCTTAAACAAGGGGGAGACTTGCATCAAATCTTTAGCTGGAAAGCTGAAGTATAGAAGGAACTTGCATTGTCAACAGAGGGACCTGAAATAAAAAAAATCATTACAGAGGGACCTGAAAGACCTGCCAATATCAAAACAACATATGCATATTCTGTAAGCAGTGCAGAGGGACCTGAAACAAAGAATCATTACAAAGGGACCTGACTTTTCAATTCAAGAACCAGAGCATGAAGAACAAGGAGAAGCAATAAAGTCTACTTTTTGATCCATCTACAACATCTGATCAATTGATTTCATCCCACTTGTACAGACATCATCCAGGGGAGTATATGTATAGTCATTTTGTGCTTGAAATTCAAATTTTTCTTAGAAATTCTTAGTTTTTGTTAAGTTGAAATTAGTACCTGAGGATATTCATTATCATTTCATATCCTATATTCCCTATACATATCCTATAACCCTTATACATCATATTCCATTTCATTTCCATACATATTCCTTATTTTCATTAACCCCTAAGTATTTTTCTTTAAGAGCTTAAAAGACCAAAGCATTAGTAATGGTGATAATTTTAAATATGACCTAAGATGGTCATTTTAAAATTATAAAGATATGCTATATAATCCAAACAAACAAAAAATCATGCGCTATATGGAAATCAAAGTAAATATATACCATAGTCCAAATGGTATGCATGCGCTATAGTCATATATATATATATATATATCATAACCCAAAGCGCATATAATACAATGGTATAAAACATATGGTATAGGATATAAGTGAAGGCATATGGTATAAAGGGCGCATATGATATAATAAGTGAAGGCATATGGTATAAAGGGCGCATATGATATAAGGAACGGTGGACGGCCATGCGCAAACCATATGGCACGACTGTGCATATAAGTATTGCGGCGGGGTATTGTCAAATGATAATTGCATACACAATGCCGGAATATCATTGCACGCATGAGCACACGACGGTGGCAATAATATGCGCATACCATTAAAAATAAAACAACGATTTGGCCATCCTCATGACACAGTCGGGTGACTGGTCAAACAGGACGACCATACCAACCACGTATTGCAAACACCAATGAACAAAGGGGCGCACAGTACACCCATGAACTCGGTCAATTCATGACCGTTTAGACCTCAGTCCTCATTTCCAAAGAGCTCAGAGAGAAGGCGTTTGAAGCTGCAAACTAGTGAAAAGAAGGGAGAAGTGAGTTTAGGCAGATTTAAGAAGGAAAATCATCCCGGTTTTAACGTTTAGAGATCACCGATTTTTGGGATTCAATCAGGTAATGGAATAATTGTTTAAGCTTGGAAAACAATGGAAGTATGTGGTGTATCTGTTAATTAATGGTTATGTTACTCTTCTCTTGCCACCAGTCAATTGAACGATTGAACAGGGATTTGGAGCGACGGATATTCCTCAAGCACTCGTTGACAACAGGTAATGCCGAAACCACAACACTAAATCAATTGATCCACTACGTAATTCATGGCATAAACTACTAGTGAATCGCGCAGCATTTTAATGTGAATTCATTGCATGGTTAACACGTTAGGAGTTTTAACGAAGTGTCGTGTTGAAGTCTATGAACAGAGTTGTTATGGCGTGTTTATGCTGCATGGCGGTAGTTGTTGACTGAATGCGCACTGCGCTTTGTTCTGTTGATTGAATTGTGCGCGCTGTTTCCATTAACATTCTAACAAACAGTTAACATGAAAACTGAAAACGCCATATGCCTCTGTTATGAACCCTTGCTGCCTGCGCATTTTTGTTTTTGTTTTAACTGAAACAGGGGATTGAAGTTTTTAAGGGCGAAACGAGCCTTTTGGTTGCCAAAAGGGAGTTCAATTACCGAGCCATTTTAAAACTCAGATTAAATGCGCTGTGTTTTTTTATCATTTGTGTTTTGAGGCCGAGAGCCATACGCATGCGCTGTAGTCAAAACACTCCTTATTTTTCCTGATTATGCATACACAGTGAACTTATGGTTTGAGGCGTTGAGCATACATGGAACACTGTTTGCATATGTATTTTGTTTTCAAGAACAGAGAGTAGCATATTGACAGGGGTATACAGGTGTTTGGTTGTTTGAACAGGGAATTAAAATAGTGCTGCTGCAGAGAAAAACGAAGTCAGAGTTAAATTGTTGAAAGGAGGAAGGTAAGCTTCTCTGTTTTAAAAAATTTTGTTTTGAAAATGAACAATAGTTATTTTTATTGTCAAGATGAAATTAGTAACAGCGGAGGCATTTATTCATTGGTTTTCAGAAACAATGTCAGATAGAGTAGAGCCAAAATTTCAGATAGAAAGCTGGGGGAAGGAAACTATAGAAAAACTTTACCAAGCAGGGATGATAAGCTTTTTACAAAAATTTGATGGCCACTCTGAACAGATAACCAGGGACTTTATAAATAACTTCAGTCAAGAGCAGACACGGGTAGGAGATGTCATTATTCCTGTAACCCAGGAATATCTTTCCCAAGCTTTAGATCTACCCATGATAGGTGAGAAATATTACAAAGGCCTGCACTTCAAGGAGAAAGCTTGGACTTTCTTTCTTGAGAAGAACCGGAAAGGAACTTTTGATAGAACAAAAGGGATACCCAAGGAATGGTTCAATGAACCATGGGGTGAGTTGGTTTTGGTCATCCAGAATTTTTTGACTTGTGATAGAGGATATAGTGTTGCCCACTTGTATCATGTCAGACTTCTACAGCATATTAAGAGAGAGGATAGGATTAACTTGCCTTACTTCCTATATGGGAGCCTCTTGAGAATGATTGAAACAGCAAAACATGAACACAGGCCTAAAGCAGGACAGATTTACCATCAAGGATTGATCAAAATCCTAGTTGAGTATCAGGTGAGGTCACAGGGCATAGTATGGAGAGAGTTCATGTCTAAAAATCAGTTCATTGAATAGATTAAGGAAGTACAGGATAAAACAGAGCAGGAAAACAGAGGATTGATGAACTCACCCTTGTATCCCAGAACAAGAGCTAAACAGTAGAATAACATGGCCATGGAAAATGAAATATCTGTTATGTCTATTCCTAGAAGATTTACAAATAAAAGTCCCATTAACTTAGACAAGGAAGAAGAAACATATTTCCCAAGACAACAAGAAGAAAATGACATTGCACAAGAATTATTTGAGGAGGATTCTTCATATAATGATGCAGCAGCAGCATCACTTATGAAAAAAACGCAAGATTTTGAAAAAGAAATCAATGTTGGAAGAATCAGGGACCTAACTGACCAATTGGAAATTAGCAAAATTGTGGAGAAACAATTAAAAGAGGAAAACAAGGCAAATAAGAAAGAGAATGCTAAATTGGTTAAGACAAATGAAAAATTAAAAGAAGAATTTGGGAGATTGAAATGGAAAAATAATCTACTTTCTAAGCAAGCATTTAAGTGGCTAAAGGAAAAGAATATGTGGCAGGCAAGGTATGAAAAACAGAAGGTCAAAGTAGCTTTGTTCAGGGAAAGACATGACACAGGTTTGGATTGTTTGGCCAGGGCAGCACAACAGGAAGCATCTACAGGTACAGCATCTACTACAGAGAGAAGAAGGTCAAAGAGGAATAGGCAAGCATGGGGACATGCTTGATGATAAGCAAGGGAGAGATGTTGGGCCTTAGTTTTGGTCTTATTTTGCTCAAAGAAACTTACTAATCCATCTATTTCCCATCCATTTTCCCTTCATTTATTCCATTTTGATGTATATTTGATATCTATTCAGGTATTAATTTTAATTTTTCAATTTCTAAAGTTTTTATGAAAGTTTGGTTTTTAGTGCAAAATTGGCAGATTCAGAAATTCCCGTAATAGCTCTATGGTTGATGTGGTTGCAGGACACTTGGGCACGAATTGAATGCATGGATGGACAGCTTTGGAACTAGGATTAAGCCAGCTATGCTTAGTTCGAACAGAACAAGCTTTATTAGGCCCATTTGGTGCTAGTCAATCATGACTAGTCATTCAGAAATCCCATAGAAATAGGGCAGTTTTGAGATTCTATGGGATTGATCATATTTCTTGGGATAAGAGTAATGAATTCGACTTAGATAGGTGGATGAGAGTATATGGGTTTGTTTGAGTGAATATATATCAGTTTTTTTCATGAGACTTCTTATTTAAAGCCAAAACTTTGATGGCTTATGTATTATTAACTTAATATACTTTTATGTTGTGACACCTTTGGATTGAGGAGCTAATTTGAAGACTTGTGTTATTATTATTTTGCTGTTCAATGCTATGGATGTGTAACTGAATTTAAGCTTCTGATATTACCTCTCAAGTGTGCAAGGCAAGGGTGGAAGGGCCCCCATTCCAAGCTAAGTACACTTCCTTGTTAACTAGTTTTATTTCCTTGTAATCTGGTTATTGTAGAACTGGTTTTTCAAAGCTTTATTTCAGATTGCTTCATGGTTCATGCATAATTATTGATTTCATTAGTTCATAGCTTATTCATCACTTTATCAAGTTGGAAAAACAGGTGTTCAAGTTGAGCATCCCTTCTACTAAAATGATGAATTAAAACTAGTTTCCTTTGTTTGTATGCAAGTAGTTTCTTATTGAGATTTTGATATTGAGATGAATAAATTATGATGGAATACCTTATGTGTCTCTTAAGTTAAGAGTTTCTTTCATTAATAATTTATCCATCTTAAGTTCTTGGTTTTAATCTCTGATTCATTAAGTGGTAATTGAGGTGAAAATGGACTTCTTGAGTCAAGAACCATTTCAATATTCTTCCTCTTTTTAAACTAATTGAATTAGAATTATAGGATGTATTACTTTCAGCTTTTGAATAACTTATCTTTCAAGGTTTGATTACATCTGATCTTCACATATAGTGAACTTGCCTCAAAGCATAAACAACCCGGATTGATAAGAAATAATTGTGTTAATTTAGGTACATAAATTAGCCCAACACAGTGCCAGGCTCTGTGAGCATAGCACTAGTGTCTATGTGTAGCACCAATGAACTTGCTGAGAAATTGTCCAAAAAAAACTCAGAAATCTCTCCTGAAGCGTTTTTTGTTCTTCTTACAAAAAAAAAATGCACAATGAGTCAAGTGTTTAAGTGAATTTGACTTTTATAGCCTTGGGCATACAAATTTATCTTTGCCCAAACCCATTTTGTAATGTTACTTACCCTTTTTGTTATTTTCAATGACATTTTTCTCACCTTTTGCAGGAGATGATTTAAAACACAAAATGGTGCCTTTTCCCTTCTGATTATTTTCTTTGTTTCTCTTTAGGCAGCTTACATGGTGAGTTTCAGTTTTCCTGGACCTAATGATGCTTTCAAAACATTTTTTTCATATTGTTGTTTAAGTGACCATATTACACTGTGTTTTTTGGCCCGTTTCTGTCCTTCAATTATTTTCACAATGTTTTAGGAATCTGTATAGTGGTAGGACCCCTTAATAAAAATTTGTGTCCTTGCCTTGGAGATCAAACTTCCCTTTCCTTGATGGGTGGATAAGACACCTTTTTTCATCATTTTTATTTCCTTTAGGCATGTTGCAACCAGCTTTGACAAACCAAATGGCCTTCATACTTAGGCATGCCACCTCCTTTGGGCCACTTCTGATTTTTTGTAGGTGCCTATGACATAGTTGTTTTCGGTCTCCTTTGTAATCCTTTGGAGTTTGACAAACTTTAGTCATATAACAACAAACTCATGATTAGCTTGACTTCTTGTCTTGAAACTTAACCTTATGCTTTCCTTCCTTTAAACATTTTGAGGGCTATGACTAAAAACTAAGGCTTCATCTCGTTCACACTGATACTCTTTGCATTATTTCCCTTTGTTGTAGTGAAGCACTATTGCCTTGGCAAGTCCTAGGAGTCACCTCCAATAGTTTTTGAAAAACTTCTACTGTCACGATGGAGGCCCATCATCTTCCTTTCACCTACTTTTCCTATTTTCCCAAAAATTTAGGTTTTAGGGAATTTAGAGAAAAATAATTAGTGTTGCCTTCCAAGTTATCTATAGCCCTTTCAAGTTCATTAATTTCTATTCAATTCACCTCACCTTTTTCCCTTCTTCATTATAATTTCTAAAAATACTGAATTTATGCTTGGTTGTGTGGATGTGCCTCTATCCTTGTGGTCCTTTGCATTGGCTTCTTGCTTGGAAAAGCTATTTAGCCAATTAGTCCTTAAAACCATGATTCTCTTTGAACATAGGCATGCTTCCCTTTCTTTTATATGGATGTCCTTTAGTGAGGAGCTGGCCTCTTACCTTACCTCATTTTCTATTGATAGTCATCTTGACATTTCTGCAGAAATGTCAAAATATGCAGTTGTCCTTTGTAGAATTTGTGCTCTGACCAAGGAGACTTTTCTTGAACATTTTTCTGATCTGTCTTGGGAAAATCATGCATTGACCTTATTTCTCTTTCATTCACCTTTTTAGCATAATAAAAATAGTGATTTATAACATCAAAACAATTATCCAACTTATGAAACCCTAAATGACCTAGTGGGAGGCCCTTTGGGCTTGTCTTTGACTAAAAACTTGTCATAGGATCTTCACGTATGGAAAAAGAGAGTTTTTGACAATTTCGATGTATTGAATATCCAAAATCCAGTGTAATTGATTTACCTAAAGAGCCTACAGAGATAGTTTTGAGGCCATCAATGATTGAGGTATCCGGGAAACACAAAAATGAGTAGATTGGTTGGTGATCCTAGGTGGCAAGTGGAGGAGTTAGGCAAGTCAAAAATAGAGTGCTAAGGTCAAAGGTGGCCAAAAAGAGTGAAAATGAGTGGCATTAGCCCATGATGGGTCTTATGGGAGTGGTATGCTGACCATGACATGATAGGATAGTGAAAAAGCTAAAAAATAATCCTAAGGATAATGAAGGCAGTGAGATTTCTAAAACTCGCAATATTCATGAGCTTTGTTTTTAGAAATATAGGATAACTATTTAGTCATCTACAAAAAGAAAAAATTATTGATGACTAACAATGGCTCCACTTGGGGAGGGCAGCTCCTTTTCAGGAGGTGTCTAGAACTTAAGATCTCTGTGTTTATGAGGACCAGTGCCTCATCCATTGGGCATATTTTTCTTCTTTCATTTGATGACGTTTCTTTTGAAGTTATGATCTAAAGAATCTGAAAAACGTGATCACTTCAAACTCATCTCTACCTACCCATTCTACTTGGCCTAGAATTTTTTATTCCTTGGGTGCACTTGAACTGGAAAACCCTTGACATTATTTTATTTTGAAAACAAAAACAAACTATCTACTTCTACTCTTATCACTTCCAAGAGTTTAGATTATGCTAGTGAACTCTTTTTATTCTCTACCTAGAATAACAGATTGTCAAGATTAATCTGTATGACAGACTTCATTCTCTATGCTATTGACATGAAACTGAAAACATGGCTTGAATCAGGATTAAGAAATCTGTTTCACCATGGGATGTGGCATTGGAACAAGTTGCACACAAACATTATTTTTGTACAAACAAAACTTGGAAAAAATGAGGGCTGTGATCTATCATTTGCTATGCATCCCCATCTTTCTCTTTGGTTCAGATTTGAGCATGTGGAACCAGTACCTTTCATTCCTAATCTATCCTTTTTAACAAGTCAAGTTTGAATTATTTGACAAGCTCTCTTTCACTAACTTATCAACAAAAAATTAAAAACATATTCAACCATGATTAGGCTACATGATTAAACAAGATCTTCCTTTCGAGCAAGTCGTGGCATTTAGGCTTGCACACTTTTAGTATTACTCTTTTTAGGTATGGGGTTGTACCTCTTTTCTTATCTGCCCTCTTTTTCTTCATTCTTTGTTTTTGTGTTTTTTGTTTTTATGATCTCTCATCATGCAATTTTATCTACAATGAATGAAATTTTATAACTAGGAATTTTAACAAAAATAGTGCTTGAGTGTCCTGCCATTGACAAGACCTCCAAAAATCTCTCCTCCATCCATCTCTTGTAAAAAAACAGAATTGCTACCTCTAGCTGAACTGTTGATGTATGGTCCTTTCCAAAAAATTTCAAACTTACCATGTTTACCTTTGTCTTCCCTCCTTGAGACCCATTTCAGCACTTTATTCCCAACCTGGAAATCATTAGCCATGGCCCTTCTGTCAAATATTTTCTTTATATTTTCTTGTACTACTTGTGTCCTTTTTTAAACCACCTCTCTGGTCTGTTGTAAATTAATAGCTTGGTTCAACCTCCTTTGCATGCCATTTTCTTCTGATTGCACTTCTTGGAGAAGCTTTATCACCGAGACTCCCAAGGATGTTGGGAAAATGACATCCTTGCCATACACTAGTTGATAGGGAGACATACCGATTGATTTCTTGGTGGTTAGTCTATCATCCCATATTGCATGTATTAGCTTGCCATGCCATGCTTTTTGATTCCGTTCCAGAAGCTTCTTGATGATATTAACCAAGATTTTGTTAGAGGACTCAACTAGCCCATTACCTTGATCGTAATAAGATGTGGAATGACCTAATGTGATGTGATATTTATAACAAAAGTCAACCATTCTTTTGGATGTAAAGGAAACAACATTATATCTGATGATCTTTCTGGGGAAACTAAATCTAAACAGGATGTTTTTTCAATTAATTTGATAATGATAGAGTCGGTAGCATGCCTAGAGGGGATGGCTTCTATCTACTTGGTGAATTAATCAGTAGCAGTGAGGATCCACTTGTGTTGGGCCGATGAGGTGGGGTGAATCTCTCCAATGAAATATAACCCCATTGTTGAAAATGAGCTTCAACAGTAATGGGATGCAAAGGTAAACGTAAGATTTTTCTCTTTCCATAAAAAATTTGGCACTTATGGCAAGTCATGACCAGTTTGTGAGTGTCAAGGAAAAGGGTGGGCCAATAGTAGCTAGCTCTGAGGATTTTATAAGTTGTGCTTTTCTAGTAAAGATGGCATCCACATTCTCCCTCATGCAGCTCATGCATGATTTTATCTATATCATCCTCAAGAAAACATTTAAGAAAAATGCCTACAAAATTATTCCAATATAACACTCCATATAAAATGCAGAAATTTAAAGCTTTTTTGTTTCAGGAATCTAGCTTTTGTTTTTAATAATGTAGGAGGATAATTAAGATAGAAAACCACATATAGGATTTCAACATACGAAGATGAATTTAGAAATAATTCTTCAATATGGGGAGTTGTGCACTCTTCTTGTTCTTCTAAAGCATCAACCATATCCATATCTAAAGCTTGGAAATTTGATTCAGCCGTAATTTTTGCAAGTGCTTGTCCTTTAACCAGTTTAGTGGGTTTGATTTCTAAGTCATATTCTAAGATAATAGCAATCCACTTTCCCCTTTTACCATCAGGGTCCTGATTCAAAATGTCTTTGACAACTGTGTGTGGAACAAAAGCAATGATATGAGAATGTAAGATATAAACTCTAAAGTATTTCAATGCCTTAATCAAGGCAAAGGCTTGTTTCTCCATGATGTTGTACTTTAGAGGAGCATCTCTAAGCGCTTTGCTGAAGAAGGCTATGGGCTATTCTTACCCCATCATGTTCTTTTGCAATAACACTGCAGCAATGGTATGTTTAGATGCAAATGAGAAAATGTAGAAGTCTTTGGTAAAATCAGGACTGATTAGAACCGGTGTTTGGGTGAATGCTAGTTTAACCAGCTCAAAATATTGTTTAGCTTCCAAGGTCCATTTAAATCCTATGTTCCTTTTTAGCATGTTTTTAATATTCCTCAAAAAATCAGCAAGGTTGGGTATGAACCTCCTCAAGAAGTTGATATTTCCAATCAAGGATTGCAACTCCTTGATGTTTCTAGGATGGCTAATTTGCAATATGCCTTAAATCCTTTTGGGGTCTATTTTGATTCCTTCTTTAGAGATGATGTGGCCTAGGAGTTTTCCTTCCCTGAGACCAAACAATGTTTTCTTGGGATTCAAGGATAGGCCATACTTCCTACACTTTTCAAAAACTTTTCTCAAGTGGATTAAGTGCTCTTCATCGGTCTTAGAGTAAACAATGATGTCATCAAGATAAATGACAATGAAGTAGCCTATGTCTTCTGAAAAATTTATTTCCATGGCCCTTTGTAAAGTAGCCCCTGCATTCATCAATCCAAATGGAATTTTAACATACATGAATTTACCCCAAGGTTTGCTGAACACAGTTTTGTGTTGATCACTTGGGAGTACTAGCACTTGGTTGTGACTGAAAAAGCCATCAAACATTGAGATTCTCTTATATCCAACTACCTTTTTAAGTATGTGATCCATTTTAGGCAAAGGGTAGTTATCTTTTAGGGAGGCTTTATTAAGATTTCTATAGTCAATACAAAGCCTAATCTCCCCGGTCTTCTTCCTAACTGACAGAAGGTTTGAAACCCACTCTGAGTATCTAAGGGGAACTATGATCTTGGCATCATACATATTTTTAATCCCTTTGTCAACTAAAGGTAGTAAGACAGGGTTTATTCTCCTCAATTTTTGTTTGAAAGGTTTCTGATTTTCCTTAAGAGGAATTTTATGTTGAATAATGCTTGTGTCATATGATTTCAAATCCTCATACCCCCATGCAAATACATCTTTGAACCCTTGAAAAAGCTCAATATATTTCTTTTTTATATGAGGAGGATGAGTTTTGGAGAGTTTGATCATTTTGGGTTTATTTAGGCTTCTTATGTTATACTCCTCTACATCATTCTCGGTGGATTCTATCTTTGGTTTTTTATCCACATAATTAATGTCGAACAACTCTTATAATGGTGCAAGTCCCCTTGGTAATGTATCATCTTTACATTGTAAAACCTCGAGGTCTCTTTGGTCTAGATCCTCAAACAATTCTGCCTCATAAGGATGTTCAACTCTATTTTATGGGCTTGTTCTTCAGCAAAAACACCGTCATCATGCTCTAGGCTTGGTCTTGTTCTTGCAAATTCACTCCTAAATTGCAGAAAGTCACTAATTTGTTCATCACCCTCAAACAATTTCCAATGGTTTATGTTGTCAAGAAATATAGGCTAGTTTTTTACTTTGACAGTTTATTTTTCAGTTGCATGGGGTATTTGGAAATTTCTGGCAGCAAAGGAAAGCTCATTGGCAAGGTAGTTTTGGGATCTAGGGATGAAAGTGAGATGATATTTCTCAAAGGTTTTGAGGAGATCTAGGGTAGAATTTTTGTACTCTTTCCATCTTGGATTATTTTCTGAATACTCACCTTTGATTTGTTTAATGATTAGCTCTAAATCTCATTGGGCGGAGATTTTCTTAGCTCCTAAGTCTTTGAGCAAATGCAAGCCAAGGAGGAGAGCCTCATATTCTGCAATGTTATTAGTGCACTGAAAATATAGTTTGTATGAATGACCTTCATTTGTGTTATGTATCTAGACACCAGCTCTTGAACATGCTTTGCCACAAGAGCCATCAAGGCTCATGTTCCAAAGTGTTTCTAGTTCATGTTCGCCACTATGTTGTTATTTAGGGCTGCTAGAGTTTTGGATGATATGTTCTTCATTTGAGGACAGATTGGACTATTCTGGTGGGCATAGATCTTTGTCATTTTCATTAATTTGTTCACCAATGTTATTTTCATTATACAATATCAATTATTCTAAGTCCTAATGAATGGAATAGACAAGGGTGTTGTTTGGCCTATCTAGTCTACTTACCATATACTTCATGTGGGACTCCTGGTATAACCTCCTAGTTTGATTGAAGATAGGGATAGTAGCATATGACATGTCCATTTGAAGGCAGCCTTGAAGTTTGGATCCCCATGATCTAGACAAAATCATGCCATACTTTGGGGGAATGTCAGCAAAAACTATGTCCATGACTAGGCTCTTAGCAGGCATTTGTGCGAGATTGACACAAAGATCCTTGATTAGGCAAAACACTTGAATCAAATCGAATCAAATGAGTACAAGTATCTGTAAGGTTTATTTATTTCTAGGCCTAATCTCTCCACCACAACTTTAGGCATGACGTTCTGTGAGGCACCAAATTCTAGCATGACATTGTGTAATAATTTGTCATGTACGTTTAAGCTGATATAGAAAGGAGGGACAACTCCTTCTTGATATTTTCCCTCAACCTCAGGTCCAAGCAACAACTCGGGCTTGTCATCAGTTAAATTTAGAGTGTCAGTATGATTTCCTATTTTAAAGACCTTCAAAACTTGGGGCCTATACACTTCTTGAGTAACCAGTTCAGTGAGAGGTATGGTTATCTTGATTTTGGCAATATCTCCCTCAAAGCTGAAAGGTATTTGTGTTTTGGGCACATTTACATCATTTTTATTAGCCATGAAATTTTCTACACTTTTAATTTGTTGATTTTGATTTGGGACTTTAGACAATAGAATTTTTTTAGGGCTGCTAGTTGATGTATTAGGGAAGCTTGGGTCACTATTTTGCTGGCTAATTTTTTATTTGTTTGGATCAGTTTTCTTAGCCATAGTGTTTGTGTTGCTTGCCATATTTTTAGGTGTGTTTTCAAGGGTTTTCATAACAGTAGTGTCTAGATTGTTTTTCTTGGGGGCATCTTGGTTCTTTTTGCTACTAAGGTCATATTGCCTATGAACCTCATTTATGGCATTCTCAAATCCCAATTTGTAGTATTTAGAGTCCTCATAATTTTTTTCATTTTGGTTTGAGGAAAACATATTTTTTTCCTCTGTAGTGAAAGACACATCATCCTCATTGTCAGAGTCTAACATATTGATGTGATTTTCTTCCAACCCCTCAGTCTCTCTTTCCTCGTCATCTACATAATTGTCTTGGAGAGGGCGCCTGATTTGTTGGTCATTATCTCTCTGTCTGATTTGGGGAGGGTCCCTTCTAAATTTTTGATTCCTATTTCTATTTTGGGAATTGGCTTGATTATCCCTAGGAGGTGGTCTTTCATTTAAGTTTATCCTTTCCATGATTCTTTCCATGGTCCTAACCAGGCTTCCTATTTTGGCATCGGGTGAGGAGGTTGAGGCTATGGTTTCATTTTTGTAAGTGACTCTTTTTTCTGACATCATCCTAGCTCTATTTTTAATCAAGTTGGCATCTGCACTCACAACCCCTCTTTGCATATCTTCTAAAGTTGTGGGTCTCTCTCCCTCAATTGGTAGGTCATGTCTGGATCAAATCCTTTTGGAAACTTTACTAGTGCTAGGCTGTGTGGGGGTTTCATGTGAGGTGGGAGGTCATTGTAGACATTGTTAAACCTGGTGCAATAATCTTATACGCTTTCCCCCACATTCCTCTTAAGATTGTTATATTCTAAGACGATTTGGAGGGGGTTTTTCTTCATTTCCCACTTGTTTATGAAAGTTTGGTAGAGGGAAGGGAGATCATGGATATTGTTGGGAGTTAAATTTTTGAACCATTTTTTAGCTTCCCCTGCTAGATTTTGGGCAAACATCCTCATTTTCATGGTTTCCTCTTCTATTTCCATGTAGTCAAAAGCATCATTCATTCTGTCTACATATTTTTGGGTAGTGGTAGATTCAGCTCCTATGAAATGAGGGATCTTGGATTGGTAATCATTTGGAAAAGGTACTAGAGGTTGTGGTAAAACAAGGGGGCATACCAAGCTGCCATGATGGGGGCTAGTGGAATCTATTGTGAAACCAACTCCAAAAATAGAAGAAAAGAGATATCAACTCCTTAGAAATAAGCCACTTCGAGGGGGCAACCTCTAATACATTACATGAATGAACAATTCTTGGATGATACAAATTAAAAAACCTCCTTTCTATATATAGGAGTCCATGGGGCCACAATGTAATCCTAGTCGACTTAACAATAATAATTTAAGGGCACAATAATAACAATATGGGGGTTACAGGGGTATAATAATAACAATAAGGGGGTTACACTAACAACAATAAGGGACTATACTAGTAATATAGGGACCTAACATGCCCCTCTCCTTCAAAAAAGTGTTGTTTTGAATGCTTGAGTAGCTCTCGGTGCTTCTGTATAAAATTTTCATCCTCCCATGTAGAATCTTAAGTGGGTAAGTTCTTCCACTTGATGAGATACTCTGAAATTGATCGATTTCGTAGCTGTGGAGTTCTTGTTTTCGTGACCGCTTGAGGTTCCAATATGATTTTTCCTTCCTCATCAAGTTCTGGAAATATTTCTTGAACTAGAATATTTTCACCTATAACCTTCTTTAAGCATGAAACACGGAAAACGCGATGCACTCGTGAAGAATCAGGAAGCTCCAATTTGTATGCCATAGTACCAATAGTTTGCAACACCTTGTAAGGACCATAGTTCTTTGGCGATAATTTATTATCCTTATTATATTTCTTGAGGGACATTTTTTTGCATGGTTGTAGCCATAAAAATACCCAGTCTCCTACATCAAAGCTTCTCTTGCTGCAATGTTGATCTACCTGTTGTTTCATTTGATTTTGTGCCAAATTCAGGTTATCCTTTAAGAGCTGAAGAATTTCTTGTTGATGCTCGTGATCTTCCACTATTTGAACCTTCAAATTTTTCTTAAAGATGATGTGATGGACGGTGGATGATATCCATAAAGTTCCATAAATGGGGTCATTTTTTCTGTAGTATGGAAGGAAGTGTTATACCACCATTTAGCGAAAGGTAACCACTTGACCCATTGTGTTTGTTTATGAGATACAAAAAAATGAAGATATCCTTCCAAAAATTTATTTACTATCTCAATTTGACCATCAGATTGAGGATGATAAGATGAGCTATGAGCTAATTGTGTGCCCAAACAAGAAAATCACTCCATCCAAAAATTTCCATTAAAATTGGGATCTCTATCGCTCACAATAACCCTTGGGTTTCCATGTAGCTTTTGAATTGTGTCCATAAATGTAGTAGCAACTATACTTGCTTTAGATGTATGAGATAATGCACAAAAGTGTGCATACTTGGTAAGTCTATCAACTACCACCATGATGACACTCTTTCCTTCGGAATTAGGTAAACCTGTGATAAAATCCATTAAAGTCTCCCCTCAACATTGACTTGGAAGGGATAAAGGTGGTAGAAGACCAGGGGTCTTAATTATCTTAACTTTATTCTACTGGAAAATCAAACATTCTGCCACAAAATTTTGAATATCAGATTTAAGGCCATCCCCAAAAAACTATTTCCTCACTCTGTGGTAAGTTTTTAAAAATCCTGAGTGTCCTCCTAAAGGAGAAGCATGCAATTCTAAAATAATATTTTGTTTTAGTTTGGAATTATTACAAAGATATAAGCGATCTTTGTACCATAAGGAATCATTTTTCCAACTAAATGTATCAGATGTACTAGGATCTTGCTGCAACTTTTGAGTGAATTTCCACACTTCTTCATCCTTCTTCCATTCATCCCTTGCTTCTTCAATCTGGTTGGATAATAGAAATGGCACAAAGCAATGCTTCCATCTCTTCATTCTTTATTGAGAGTGCATATGCAGCAACATTTTGCTTCCCCATTTTGTAGATTATTTGAAAGTCATAACCCAACATCTTTGTGACCCATTTTTGCTACTTTTCTGAAGATAGTGTTTGTTCCAAAAAGTGTTTAAGACTATCATGACTAGTTTTTACCTTGAAGTGTCCTCCCATTAGGTAAGTTTTCCATTTCTTTAGTGCATTCAGTATTGCTAACATTTCTTTCTCATAAATAGCTTTCTGTAAATACTTTCGTTTGATTGGATGACATTCAAAAGCAATGGGCCTTCCTTCTTGCATTAAAACAACACCAATTCCTTTTCGTGAGGCATCGCATTCCACAATAAAGGTTTTTGTGAAGTCTAGTGTAGCTAAGAACAGTGATAGGCACATTAACTCTTTAAGATGTTCAAAGGCCGTAGTTGCTTTAGGAGTCCATGAAAATGCATCTTTCTTCAATAATTTTGTTAGAGGTGCTTCTATTCTCCCATAATTCTTAAAAAAAATTGTGATAATACCATGTTAACCGGAAAAACCCTCACAACTGCTTTATGGTTGTGGGGAATTTCCATTCTTTAATGGATTTAATTTTGTTAGGGTCTACCTTAACACCCTTGTGAGATACAATCTAATCCAGATATTCCACCTCTTGTACTCTAAAGAAACATTTGGATGTTTTTGCATATAATTGTTTCTCCTGCAATAGTTTGAGCACCCTGTCAACATGTTGAATATGATCCTTCCAAGACCTCCTGTAGATTAGTATATCATCAGAAAATACTAGAACAAATTTTCTAAGGAAGGGTTAGCAAATGGAATTCATCAAGCCTTGAAATGTAGAAGGTGCATTGGTAAGGCCAAAAGGCATGACCAAAAATTCATAATGACCCTCATGAATTCAAAATGTTGTTTTCGGAATATCTTTAGACTTCATTCTAATTTGATGATATCCTGAACGAAGATCCAACTTGATAAAATAAATTTCTCCATGTAATTGATCCAATAATTCCTCAATCACAGGAATGGGAAATTTATCTTTACGTAATATTCCCAAAATTGAACATCACATTTGGAATATTAGAATCCTTGATCTTTTTAATAAATTAATTAAATAAAAGGGTCGAGGGACCCAAAAACCAAAAAATATGAATAAGATCCACTTTTATGTGTGTATAAGGACATTTTTGATCTAGATCTAGAATTATGGAGTAGTGGAGCAACTCCTTTAATGGAGGGTGAAACAGTCAAAGAAGATCATTCATGATAAGATAGTGGAGGAAGTGGTGCATTTAATGCATGCATGATGGAGAGGGTGATCACCATGTGAACATGATGGAAGGAATGGATCAACAGTGTAGTCAAACATGGAGACTTTGTCCACATGTGCAATGCAGTATTGGAGTCGGCCTAGGTTATGGAAGGTTCATGCATATAACGAAGGTGAAGGCACAATGGAAGGAATGATTTGGATTATGCATTTCTTAATCTGTTTAGATCTAGATTTGTCTTAGGAAATTTATATGAAAGCTTGGGCTGTTTAGCAGAGCTTGCAGGGTGTTCTCGGGTAGGAATCCCACCTCTTTCTTTGAGTGATCTTTGAGGAAGAGGATTGTTCTTCATTCCATATCAGGCATTGGTGCCATCTTCAGGAGGTTGTTTCTACTATTAAGCTAGAAAACAAGTCGAGGATTCATCCTACCACTTTTTTCTTCATATTCAATCTTCTAGAGAATCAGATCTATATCCGGAATTCAAGCCTTGTGTTTTTTCCTCCTTGTTGCAGCAGTCCCTTCAAGGATTGCACAATTCATGTTTGCAGATATATTGGAGGAAGGAAGTTTCCAACATTTCAGCTGGAAATACTATGAGGGATAACCTCCTCACATTGGATCTATTGTTTCCATCACCCAGGAGCTGATTTGACATATTTTTCTATGGGGAAAGGAGCCTTCCTCTCTCACAACGCAGTTTTTTGACGCTGCTATTCATTTTTCAGCTATTTTTAGTAGAGGAGATTGGACGAGTTAGATCTGGAGCTTGTATCCCAAGGATCTAGTGAAGGGATCAATCGTTCTTGCTTAGATCTGATTGTACATCATTGTAGCCATCATATTATTAGATCTAGCTTTAGATTTGCATTCCTAGTAGCATATTCATGGATCTTTAGGGAGAAGGTTGTCTTAGACTTACAGATCTGAGAAATCCTTCCAGGGTTATCTTCGGAATCCATCATAGGGCCCAAATTTACAATTTCAGCATCATTATAGCTCCCGTTCTACCTAGATCTGACTTTCTATCTTACAGGTAGTTGCAGTCCCTACATCTGTAGCAGGGACAGCGTAGTACACCTTCTAGCAGAGCAGCAATTACGCAGTTCTTCTGGGGATGTGATTGTAGGGTCATTCTAGGCTAATTTTTTGGCTTGAGTGTCTCATATTTTGAACACTATTGTATTTGCATTTTGCACCTCCAAATATTAATAAAATGGCTCAACTATTTCTGCATATTATGATGTGTATTTAGATCTGTTGTTTACTTAGTTGCAGTTTGCATATTGTGTTTTAATATTGCTGGATCTACAATGTTGGGATATCATAATATATTCCCAACCTTGTTGATCTTACCTATTTTGGGATATTAAAATGGTATTAGAGCATGATCTTTGGCTCAGCTTGTGGACACTTCATCTTGTGCATTGAAATATGAAAAGATAGATGAGATCTATCATGGAGGATGAAAAATCTGTCACTCCTCTCTTTAGATCCATGCAAGGTTTTCAATCAAATGAAGGAGGAAGGACAGAGGGAAGGTCCAAGAAGAATATGTGATGAGGAAAGTACTTCCTATCAGCAAAGAAGACCAAAGAATCCTGGATCTCCTCTTAGATCCACTATGCCCACTTTATTTGAAGAAGGTGAGAGGTATAGAAGTGAAGAAAGGAATGAACCTAAGACTCATGAGACTCTCAGTATATATCTTGAAGAGTAGAAAGCACAGTCTAGAGCTTTCAAGGAGAATCTAACTCTCCAACAATTCTTCTAGATTAAAGAAGAAAGAGGATCCTATAGCAGCAGTAGAAGGAAGAGGCATAATAGATTCTATTTGCCTACATTTTATGGATCTTCCTCAAGCAATGTCAAAGCTTGGAGGAGGTAGTTAGATTCATTTTTCGAGCTACATCTTGTGGTTGAAGGGGAGGTTGTTTAGATTGTAGCACTTCATCTCTTAGATGAATCAAAAGATTGGTGGTTTGGGCACCTAGAGCATGCAAAGGTGACGGAGTATTCAGATTTCTTTCACAAGTTGAGGAAGAAGTTCGATGTGGAGGAGACAAACATTTGATACAAAGAGATATCTTGCAAGGAAACTAAGGAGAATGTGAATTCTGTCACTCTGGACAAGAGGTCACTACTTTGACCACCTGCTGCAAAAGTACTTGTATCTGGAGAAGAGAAACTTGCATCTTTGCAAAGTAGTCTTGAGCTCGTGACATATGGAGTCCCATGCATAGATTAGGAGATGCATGAGGAGGAGGAGGGAGATACCAATGCTGGTACACTTGAAGAAAAGAGGCCATCACTCTTACCAGTAGATGGAGATACTATTGTCCCAGTTGGAGGAAATCTTGTGCTCTGTCAAGAGGTTCCCATATATCAGTTGATCTAAGGTATGCATAAAATTTCAGCACATATTGTTTCTAGACCAATGCATAACCAAGGGTTAGAACCAAATGCTAATTTGAGGCATAGACATATCACAACGCTGTCACTTAGTGTCTGTGACAAAGGAAAGACATCATCATTCTTGGAGCATTCTTAAGGTAGCTTCACTCATAGAGAAATGGAAGAAAATATGACAAATGGTAGAAATCTTGAGATGAGAAACATTTTCTCCCTTCTAGATGACCCTTTCTCAATTAGCTTCTCCCTGCTCAAAGAGAAACCTCTACTTGCAATAAATCCAAAATTTCTTTGGTTTTGGAGGGCCTTTGATGAAGAGATAATCTCATTAAGAGATCTCATGAGAGGTGCACTTCAACATTTCATGGAGTGCAAAGTCCTTCAACATTTTGGGGAGGATGGTATTCTACAAAGGGAGGATACCATGATTATGGAGTACCTCATTCATCATCCACATGGGAGTGAATGGGTAAGGATGATAAGCAAGGGGTTGCATGACCACTTGCAAATTTGTATGGGCCAACATTCTTGGTTACATTGGTCTCCTTTGGGAGATTTCTGTCACTCTCCAAAGGCTCCTATACTTCTGTTCCATGCCTTGAAAAACACATATGAAATGAAGAAGGAGGCATGGCTGCACTGGCTGCTCTTGGGTGAGTATGGTTACCACCCAATAGCTCATAATTTTCTGATTCATGCCTTTAAAATCAAAGATAAAATTCAGCAAAGGAAGGCATGTTCATTTTGGTTATGTTTAGAGGAGTTTGGCTTATCCATCTTACATTAAGGAGATGGAGGATGGCAACAAAGGGCCTTATTCCAGTGGTTATTGTTAGGAGAATATGGTTTGACACCTTGGTCTACCCATGTTACTCCTTGGATTCTTCTTTTGCCTAACTTTGGAATGATGAAGTTTGGATCCAATAAGGCCAAGAGGGTTAACAATGAGGGCATAACAATGCTCAATCAAATTCATGAAACATGGGATGAAGGAATGTATTGTACGATGAAGCTTTTCCTTTGTGGAAAGAGCTACTTTATTTTATGTCTCTCATGTACTTATGATGATGTTGGATATCATATGATTGTCACTTTGTGCTTTATGGTGAGAGGAGGACATATAACCATGCAGTTGGAAGTCATCTCATATATTCCTAAAAGACAACTATGGAACCAAACATGCATAATATATTGGAGCAAACGGAAGAAGCCTTCCTTATGTGGATGCCATTTGGAGGGGAATATATGGCTGATGCATCTACCTTTTGAGTTACTTGAGGGCAAGCAACATTTTTCCGAGGGGGACTGTAATATTCTCAAAATTTAACATCACATTTGGAATATTAGAGTCCTTGATATTTTTAATAAATTAAGTAAATAAAAGGGTGGAGGGACCCACAAACCCCAAAATATGATTAAGATCCACTTTTATGTGTGTATATGGACATTTTTGATCTAGATCTAGAATTATGGAGTAGTGGAGAAACTCCTTTAATGGAGGGTGAAACAGTCAAAGAAGATCATGTATATTAAATATTAAATCACATGAATCTTTGATAAGGTCAACTAAGATCATGATACATTCAAAGAACATCATTCATGATCACATAGTGGAGGAAGTGGTGCATTTAATACATGCATGATGGAGAGGGTGATCACCATGTGAACATGATGGAGGGCATGGATCAATAGTGTAGTCAAACATGGATACTTTTTTGACATGTGTAGCGCAGTATTGGAGTGGGCCTACGTTATGGAAGGCTCATGCATATAATGAAGGTGAAGGCACAATGTAAGGAATGATTTGGATTATGCATTTCTTGATCTGTTTAGATCTATATTTGTATTAGGACATTTCTATGCAAGCATGGGTTGTTTAGCAGAGCTTGCAGGGTGTTCCAGGGGGGGAATCCCACCTCTTTCCTTGAGTGATATTTGAGGAAGAGGATTGTTCTTCATTCCATATTAGGCATTAGTGCCATCTTTAGGAGGTTGTTTCTAGTATTCAGCTAGAAAACCTATGGAGGATTCATCATACCACTTTGTTCTTCATATTCAGTCTTCTAGAGCATCAGATCTATATCTGGCATTCAGGCCTTGGGATTTTTATTCCTTGTTGTAGTATTTCCTTCAAGGATTGCATAGTTCATTCTTGCAGATCTATTGGAGGAAGGAATTTTACAGCATTTCAACTGGAAATCCTGTGAGGGATAACCTCCTCACATTGGATCTATTGTTGCCATCACCCAGGAGCTGATTTGACATATTTTTTTATGGGGAAAGGAGCCTCCCTCTCTCACAATGTATTTTTCTAAAGTTGTTGTTCATTCTGCAGCTATTTTCAGTAGAGGAGATTGGAGGAGCTAGATCTGGAGCTTTTAGCCCAAGGATCTACTGAAGGGATCAACCATTCTTGCTTAGATTTGATTGTACATCATTGCAACCATCATATTATCAGATCTAGCTTCAGATCTGCATTCCCAGTAGCATATTCATGGAGCCCTAGGGAGAATGTTGTCTTATACTTACAGATCTAAGAAATCATTCTAGGGTTATCTTGGGAATCCATCATAGAGCCCAGATCTATAGTTTCAGCATCATCAGAGCTCCTATTCTGCCTAGATCTATCTTTCTATCTTATAGGTAGTTGTAGTCCCTACATTTTTAGTAGGGACAACACAGTACACCTTCTAGCAGAGCAGCAGTTATGCAGTCCCTCTGGGGATATGATTGCAGGGTCATTCTAGGCTACTTTTGTGGCCTGAGTGTCCCATATTTTGAGCACTGTTGTATTTTCATTTTGCACCTCCAAATATTTATAAAATGGCTCAACTATTTTTTCATATTTTGATGTGTATTTAGATCTGTTTTTTACTTAGTTCTAGTCCTCATATTTTTTTCTTAATATTTTTGGATCTACAACCTTGGGATATCATAATATATTCCCAACCTTGTTTATTTTTCCTATTTTTGGATAGTACACTTTAATGGTGAGCTTATTGAACTCCCTATAATCTAGAAACATGGGCCATGGTCCATCCTTCTTGTGTACCAATACTACAAGAGCAGAGAAGGAACTTTGATTAGGTTGAATTATACCAGCCTCTAATATTTCTGCAATCATACGTTCAATTTCGCTCTTTTGGACATAAGGATATATATAAGGCCTGATGTTTGGAGGAACACTTCCTGCAATCAAATGAATAGAATGATTATGATCATGAATAGGTGGGAGTCCTTTGGGAGTTTCAAAGACCTTGGAATGATTGTCCAAGACTTTTTGGAGATCTCCAAAAACAGATGATTTTGATGTCGGAACTTCTAGTGAGCATAATTGTGAAATTACGCCTTGTTTTTATTTAGAAGCTTTGTGATGACATTAGAGCTTATTATCTTTCTCGAATTCCTTGAAATATCCTGTAATTTGACTTCCTTTCCTTCTGAAAAAAAATTCAAGAAAAGTTCTTGAAAATTAAAAACTACTGTCCCCAAAGATTGTAACCATTGTACTCCTAGTACAACATCAACACCTCCCATATGAATGTAAAGAATTGGACTATTCAATACATATTCCCCCATGGTTAGCTTTATATTATGGCATTTTCCAGAGAAATTTATAGTTCCTCCATTTTCAACCATCACTTGACATTCTGGTGTTGGGTATAGGAAATAATTCAATTCCTTGGCTACCTTACAATGAATAAAATTATGGGTACTACCTAAATCAATCAACACTATTACCTTTTTCTTCTTCATATGTCCTTCTATCTTGAGAGTTTGAGGAGTGGTAATTCCTACAAATGTATTACATGATATGGTCAGACTCATTTCTTCCACTTCTAGGGTTGGCTCCTACTGTATATTCTCTTCTTGTTCATTTTTTTCTTCCTCTTCACAATCTATGTAAAATAATTTCTTCTCAACACACTTATGATCTTTAGTGTATTTTCTATCACAACTGTAGCAAAGCCCTTTTGATCTTTTTTCTTCCAATTGTTGTGGTGTCAACCTTGTAGGTTGTGGAAATCTAAGAGTAGCAACACTTCCCTCTTCATAGAAGTGAGTGGTAGGCTTCCTTGTCGACATAATTTTACATTCAATTTTTTGTGCCAACCTGAATGCCTTCTCCAATGAATTAGGTTCCAAAACACAAACTTCATGTTGGATTTTATCCTTTAAAGTACCTATGAAGAGATCAATCCTGTGTTCCTCTGGAATATCAGTTACCATTATATTCAATTTATGGAATTCCTCAATGTGCTCCTCCACTAAACCCTTTTGTTTGAGATTTATCAATTGGCTAAAGAAGGTGTTTCTCTTTGTATCCTCATAATGTGCTATCATTTCCTCCATAAAAATTGACGAAGTGACAATTTTTTTACAGGAACAAAGCCATCGATACCATACAAATGTATTTTGTTCTAAATGTAAAGTTTCAATGCGTACCTTTTGTGTGTTTTTCACATTATTGAGATCAAAATATTACTCCATCTGTAGTATCCATGTTACAGGATCCTTTCCATCAAGCTTCCTCATATCCATTTTTGGAATACAGTGGTTCTTCCCACCAACATTAGAGTTTATGAAATCACGATTAACATTTATTTTGATCTCATCATGAGTTTTATCTACTATCTTTCCACCATTAGGAAACATTTGTTTTATCAACTTTTTCAAACCTTCCATGTCTAATTTTAGATCATTCTTCATGTTTTCCATTTTTTCATCGATCTTAGCTTCCATGTCATCCATCTTAGTTTCCATGCCAGATTCCATGTCATCTATCTTTGCTTCCATACCATTCTTCAAAAAATCCATCTTAGATTCCATGCCCTTCTTTAAACCATCCATCTTAGTTTCCATGCCTTTCTTCAAACCTTCCATGTCATTTTTTGTTTCTTTTTGCGAGAGTGAAATTTTTTGCACTTGCTCTTGTAAATTTGATAGGTCATGTTGCCATTCTTCATCTTCATGAGTCATAGTAGAGCCTTATAAAGGATTAATGGGTGTTGAATTTATTTTAGGGGCCATTTTAGAATCCAATACTAATATCTATTCTACAACATGCCCTTGGAATCAATTCAACTCAATTCTTCAAACTAGACCTATGCAATTCAGGAAAAAAAAATACACACCTTTTACTTTATTTTGAGGAGCTCTATATTGAAATTGAATTATCTCTATAATTGCAGATCCTCAATATCTAAAATTCAGCCTTGTAGTATCCCTCTGAAGCTTCTTTCAAATATCACCAGTCTGACCTGATTTGGATTCTTCAAGGAAACGTTATGTCCAATCTCCCACAATGACCCAATTATGGATTGGTTCAGTAGAGCAAACTTGTATGACTTGCCACGTGTGACTGTTTCCTTCTTTGGATCTAACATTGATAGATAGGAAGCTACAATATTTTTACTTGCGGCCACATTTTACAGCATTCCAATCTGATGCTCAGAGGGAGAGATTTATGAATATTTTCCCACGATAACCTCTTTGAGATGAAATTTAGGAGCATGAAAAAGACCTAACTTCCACATAACATATCTCCAAAAGTATTGCAAACCAAGCTTTGAAATTTTGCAATGATGTTCCTCAAGATTTTTTCTTCTCTCTCTAAGAATTTCAGCTTCTGAGTATTTTTATAAAAAATATTATAGTGCAAATTCCATGATGACCAGTTTAGCTTAAATTCAGGAACCTGGAAGAAGCCCTAATTTCCACAGATCATATCTCCAAAAATATTGCGAACCAAGCTCTGAAATTTTGTGACAATGTTCCTCAGGATTGTGGCTTCACACTCTAAGAATTTCAGCTTCTGAACCTTCGTAGAAAAAAAGGTATAAAGAAATTCCAAGATGACCGGTTTGGAGCAACGAAAACCCTAAAATCCAAAGCTTTGATACCAAATGTTGTGAAACCAACTCCAAAAATAGAAGAAAAGCGATATCAACACCATATAAATAACAAAATTCAAGGGGGAAACCTCTAATACATTACATGAATGAAAAATTCTTGGATGATACAAATTACAAAACCTACTTTTTATATATAGGAGTCCATGGGGCCACAATGTAATCCTAGCTGACCTAACAATAATAATTTAATGGCATAGTAATAACAATATGGGGGTTATAGGGGTACAATAATAACAATAAAGGGGTTACACTAACAAAAATAAGGGACTATACTAGTAATATAGGGACCTAGCAGAATCTAAGGAGGATTTACAAGGGGAGGATTTGCGAGAGGTGGTGGGGGATGAAGTGAAGTGGTTTGAACAGTGGAGGTATGGATGGGTGTGGTGGAAGTAATTAGACCATTAAAATAGTTCTAAGAAGACTTGGGATGAAAAGAGCTAAAATTATGGAGAAGCTGAAAGTCAGGAGGAGTGTAAGGAGAGGCTTCTCTATTAGAACTCTGCTGCAAATCTATGGGCTCAAAGTCAGTCTGGTCAATCCCACTTTGTGACTTGGTTCTAAAAAGGTTCTTTGTATGGTGTAAGTCAAACTGGGGGTCTTGCAAAGCTTTAAGTAGTTCAGGGGCATAAATTTCTCTATGAATGGTCCTGATAGTAGTTGAATCTTCAGTTTTGGAAGTTTTACACAAAATATTTTCTGGGTCATCAACTATAGTAGGACAATTTCGGTTCGAATGAGATCTGGTATAGATCCTTTCTGAAGCCAGATTTGAAATTCAAAATGTAGGGGAGCTAAAAGTTTATAACTATTTTTTAGAAGGTTGACCTTTCTTAGTGTTTGCTAAACTCACACAGTTTATAACTAGGCTTGTAGGCTTCTCAGGGATGATTTGACACAATCCTAGGGAGCCTAATGAGAACTAGTAGAGTTAATAGGCCTACTGGGGCTAGTGGAGTTGCTAGGTTGATGTTTTTGACTGTTTTGAAAAGATGTGTTTGTGGTCCACCACCAAAAATTTACAAAAAACCAATATAAGATAGTTTTTTTGGGGTTTTCTGAGTTTCTTTATAGAGAAGTAAGGTTTCTAATGAGCGTGGTCTAGTTAAGTCATCATTTTTCTAGGATGGTGAAACAATTAGATTCTATCTAGGCTATCAGTTGATTTTATAAGCTTAAATGCGGGTCAAATGAGTCCTAAGATGTATTCAGGCAACTATGTACTTAGAAGGTCCCACCGTGATCGCCATTATGTTAGTGTCTCGTGATTTGGCAGGTTAGTAGATAAAATGCATAGGGTAACATCAGACTAGTATTTGGAGTCCTAGGACCTAGCCTTCCTACACTCAGAGAGGGCTCTCTCTATTGTATGCAAGGGATGTGAACTTGTTTGCTTCTAGGGTTTTGATTTTATGCTATTTGTTAAGTGTAGGGTTTTTTGTTTGTGTTGGTTGGGTAAGATGATCAAGTAGAATAGGTGGAGTGAGAGGTCTTCAAATCATTGGGCTATGGAGTCTATGAGAATCATGGATATCTGAATAATGAAATGGGATGCATAACAGGGAAAATCTAGCATGGTAAAATGGATCTCTAAGGCATGTGTGAAGCAAAATTAACATAATGTTTTTGAGCATAGTAGGTGTGTAAGGGCAGTGAAGAATCCTTAAACAAGTACTTTTTAAACAAGGTGGTCTCGAATACAGATCAAAATAAGGACATAATCATAAGACAAGGCAAAAAAATAGCTTTTTTATTATACTTAAGCGAACAAGCATTCAATATGAACAACTCGGTGAACCATAGAAAGCAAGAAACTTGTCTAACTTCTAGTGATTTCACCTTCAAGGTTAGAAAACATACAAGATAACATATAACTTTAATCAAAGAAGAGGGAACTCCTAAGCATCTATGATCAAGCTACAAAGAAATTTAAGGTAACTTCTCAAGCATGGACAAAGGGCATGATCATAGCATGGCCACTTTGGCTAAAACCTAACAGGGCATGATCATAGCATGGTCTCTTTGGCTAAAACCTAACAGGTAGTACTTCAAAGAGAGATTCCAAAACAGAGTTTAGATAGCATCAAATAAGCAGGTTTAACCATAAAATATATTTGAAAACTACTATATTGAACCATTCATGGAATAAACAAGCATAGGTAGGTCTAAGAAGCAACAAATAATTCCTTAAAATAGCTCAGCAGATGAAAACATAAAGACAATAAAAAACAGGAAGGACTAAGGTGCCTCAAACAACATTTCTTAGCCTATAATTTTATGTTCTACTGCAACATAGAAGGATGTAAAAAAATGATACGTAAGGAAAAAAGAAGTAAATAGAGGCACATCACCATTAATCATGTTCAGGGATCCTACAAGCTATCCTCCTTCATCATCAATCAAAGCAAACCATTCACAAACTCGACGAAACCAACTTTTTCTTCAAACTCAAGAAAACCATGTATTGCTCTCAAAACTCATCAAATGCCAACATTTAAAATGAAGCCATCATGATCTATTTATCTATTGGAGGGGAAAAACCCTAGATAGGGTTGGAAAATGTCAAAATCACTCATAAATGTCATAAATGCCCAAGAGACCATGCAAGGCCGAAGGCACAAAATATCCCATGGAATAAATGCCAAAATAACTTCTAACACCTAATTCTAGAGTGATTTGCCTTCAAAAACACTAAAATATGATTTTTAAATAAATGAGTGTGTTTTGTTGACTTTTGGCCAAAAGCACACAATGCTATCTATAAGCGCAATGCCATCCTAGGCAGAAAATAGGTCTTGTTGCAACCAAGTTTTCGGGACCTTCCCTATGTCAGCGTTTGCTTTGTGATGGCCTGCTGGAAAGCCCGATGAGTTGTATTTTGAGATATAACTTTGTTTTTCTATTTTATCACCTGTAACCTATTTAAATAGTCAAATTTCCAAAACCGCTCTGAGTGTAGCGCCAGGCCTGAAAATGAGGCAGAAAGGTGAAAAATGAGGTGTTTTTTGACCTTTTCTGGGGTCAAAAATGCTCCAAATGCTCTGAAATTTGGTGAGAATAGTGTAATAGGCATGATAAATCCAAAAATGAAATTTATCCCTATGAGAATGCCTAAGGGAAAAACATAGCGCTAGTGGCGTTGCGCTTATAGGCCTCCAAATTCTCAAAAATAAAAAATTTGTCAAAATTCCTTCAAAATTGGTGGATGTTTCCCTCATGGGGTTTGGGAGACCTTTAGAGAAGCTTGTGCAAAGAATCCAAGGTTTTCTTGGTCTTTTCCTCCTTTTAGTGCTTGAATTTTAATGAGGGTTTTTTTAAGTTTTTCACTTGCAACTTGATTCCTCCGGGCATAATGTTTGGTCATCTTTCTTTGTAGATCAAGGTCCTTATTTTCCCTTTCCAACTTGGCCTCAAAGTGTGTGTTGGATCTTTCCAAACAAGGATTCCGATCATGTGCTATCTCCATGGCCAAAATCTCATCTAGAGGGAGATGTTCTACTAGGGTTGATTCTTGTTCTCTTTGTTTTGCTAATGCTTTCTTGAACCCTATGGTTCTATGCCTTCTCCTAGATTGTCCTTCCTCATCCTCACTCTCTTCATAAGTGCTCGTGAACTCTTCTAGTTTTACCTATTCCCTTTGGGCTTCTTTCTAGGCCTAGATGGCTCTAGCTTCATAGATTGCAAGTTGTGCTCCTAGCTGCCTATTCTCCAAGTCAAGGGCATCATTTACACTTTTGGCTCTATTCAGATTGGCTCAAAGGCTTTTAATGAGTGAATTTTTGTTTTGGATGAGCAAGTTTTAAATTCTTGCTTCTTTCTCCTTATCATTTTCTACCTGAATGATCTCAAAATCTCTTTCCACCTCATGATCTTCTTCTTCTTATTTTACCTTTTGTTTACCTCTGTCTAGTGGCTCAGATGAGGTGGATGGCATGGCCCCTTGCCTTTTGGAGGCAGAAAAACCAAGCCTTGGCCCTCCTTGATAGGTCAATGAAAGAGGTGTGATTTTGGTCTTGTTGGTTTCTTTTTCATGGCTGTGATCATAATTTGGACTATCATCCCCTTCCCCTTTTTCACCATCATCATGACTAGGACTTCTTTGCTCTTTATCTTCTACACTTTCATCATTCTCATTATCTCTGAGGAGTTGATTGTTTCCATGACTATCATGATAGTTGTCATGACTATCATGACTATTTTCTTGTTTGCTATCCTTTTCATCACTGAGGCTTGCTTCATTTTGGTCATTGTTGCCTTCAATTTATACATTTTCCTCACTATCATAATCTTTATCAGTGTCATCCTCTTCCATATCTTCTGGATTGTCATCCTCTTTATCACTATTTTTCTCACTGTTTTCATCATGCCTTTGCTCACTATTCCTTTCTTCATTTTCTGTCTTTGTCTCTTCTTCATCATTTGTTGTCTCTGTGTCCTCTATTTTACTGCTGAACTCGTCTTCATCATCTACCTCTACCTCATCATCATTTCCTTCTTCTTCCTCTTCATATTCTTCTTCTTCCTTATCATTTTCTTCTTCTTCCTCATAATTTTCCTCTTCCTCACTTTGGACTGATTTATTTTCACTCTCACCCTCTTCATTTTGGTTTGAATCATTATCATTATCTCCCTCATTTTCACTTGATTCTTCATTTCCACTTCCTTCTTCACCTGATCCATCAAGAGAAGGGGAGGAAGGGAGGTTTTCTTGAGGTGAGGACACTTTTGTAGATGATGAGGGAAACTTTGGTGGATGAGAAGGCTATGGGCTTGTGAAGACTTCATGGGCTATGAATAATTCCCAAGGTATGTCCTTATGTTCCAACTGATGTAGAACCACCATATTGATCAAGGAGTGGTTGAAAAAACTCTGCATCTGTTGGGCATAACTTCTCCTCCGGGAAACAAAATACATTTTTTCAATGCTCTTATATAAGTAGTAAGGCAAGTGAATATTTTTAACCCTTGTGAAATGCATGAGGAGTCTAACATGGTAGGAATAAAGTCTGGAGTGTCTCCTTTCATAGGTAAAGTACTTCAAGATAACCCTCATTAATGGTGAAAACCTCTATTTTAGGCGTGAGAAAGGGAAGATATCCCTGCAGCCTACTCTGTACCTATTTTTTACAAATGGTTCATAATGGTTCATGTCCAACATTTCCTTCTTAAACCATTTCTCACCAACAACAAGTATACTTGTAGCATTAGAGATAACATTTGCCGATATTTCAAAATCCACCCCTGGAAGGCTTGTTTTTTGTGAAGATTGAGGATAAATAACCTTGTAAGCTCTGGGTGGATTTGCACTTGTTTAACTCTCTCACAAAATTGGAAACACCATACATTTTGGAAACATGAGAGGATCATGGGAGATGAGGTGATATCCACTGTGCTCTGGGGTTCAAATCTATTCAATTTCCCTCCTTTTTGGTTTGGCCTCATAGGCCCTTGGCCTCTTTCACTGTTGCTACTATTTTATACTTCTAACATGGTGATTAAGGTTTTTTGTGGACAAAATACGTTTTCTTGTGACACTTAGGCAGGAAGAGTGAAATGGAAATGATGGTGAGAGGAACCTTTTAAAATGAGTGATATGGAGGCAAGTGTATGATTGCTTTGCCTTGAGCTTGAGAAAGGGCTTATCTTGAACCAACTTGTGTTTACCTAGTTTCACACCCCTTTGATTTGGAAATGGTTTACTTGGAGGTTAGAAAAATAATTTTTCCATGAGGATCTAGGGCTTCAAAACACTAGGGTTCAATCACTTTTAATCGCCAAATTATAAAAACTACTTGAAGAACAAAGAGGAAAAGCCACCTACCAAATTTAGCTTACTTGTAAGGTTTTGAAACCAGTTTGGAGGACCTTCCTTAAACCTTTGGCACCTTCCTGTAAGTTGGAGGTTTTTTTGTATGAGCGCGGTGCCCTTCTCGCACTGTCGAGTCGCCCTCTGTGCACAGCGTCGGGTGAGTCGAGCCCTGTGTGTGCAGCGTTGCACATCTCGTGTAGGCTTGCTAGCCCTTGGGCATAGCATTGGGTCTGCCGGGTGCTCTGTGCGCACAACGCTAGGCAGAAAAATGGGTGCCGGGTCAGTCTGTGGGTGCAGCGCCGTGCCCCTGTGTGTGTCGGTCAGCCTGGGCATAGTGCCAGGATATACGCGTAGCGCCACCTAGTGTATGTGTAGCGCAGTCCAAAAATGCACTGTGGAAAACCATATCCACGCAACGCTAGGGCATACGAGCATAGCACCAGTGAACTTACCCAAAAATTGTTAAAAAAAAAAACTCATGATTAGATTGACTTCTTGTCTTGAAACTTAACATTATGCTTTCCTTCCTTTGACCATTTTGAGGACTATGACTGAAAATGGAGGCTTGATCTCCTTCACACCGACACTCTTTGCATTATTTATCTTTGATGTAGTGAAGCACTATTGCCTTGGCAAGTCCTAGGAGTCACCTGCAACAAATTTTTAAAACCTTCTACTGTCGTGATGGAGGCCCATCATCTTCATTTCACCTACTTTGCCTATCTTCCCAAAACTCTAGGTCTTAGGGCTGTTAGAGAAAAATAATTAGTGTTGTCTTCTAATTTCTCTATATCCCTTTCATGTTCATTCATTTCTCTTCAGTTTACCTCACCACTTTCCCTTCTTCATTATAATTTCTAAAAATATTCAATTTATGCTTGGTTGTGTGGATATGCCTCTGTCCTTGTGGTCTTTTGCATTGGCTTCTTGCTTGGCAACACTGTTTAGCCAATCAATCCTAAAATCCCTGATTCTCTATGAACATAGGCATGATTACATTTCTTTGTTGTATATGTCCTTTAGTGAGGAGTTGGCCTCTTACCTTACCTCATTTTCTACTGATAGTCATCTTGAAATTCTTGCAGAAATGTGAAAATGGGCAGCTGTCCTTTGTAGAATTTGTGCTGTGACCAAGGAGGCTTCTCTTGAAGATTTTTCTGATCTGTCTTGGGACAATCATGTGCTGACCTTCTTTCTCTTTGAATCACATTCTTGGAATATTAAAAATAGTGATTTATAACATCCAAACAATCCTACAACTTATGAAACCCTAAATGACCTAATGGGAGGCTCTTTGGGCTTGTGTTTGACTGAAAACTTGGCTTAGGGTATTCAAGTATGGAAAAAGAGAGTTTTTGAAAATTTTTATGTATTAAAGATCCAAAATCCAATGTACTTGATTTATCTAAATATCCTACAGAGATATTTTTGAGACCATCAATGCTTGATGTATCCAGGAAACACAAGAATGAGTAGATTGGTTAGTGATCCTAGGTGGCAAGTGGAGTTAGGCAAGTCAAAAAAGGAGTGCTAAGCTCAAAGGTGGGAAAACATAGTGAAAATGAGTGGCATGAGCCTATGATTGGTCTTCTGGGAGTGGTAAGGTCATCATCACATGATAGGATAGTGAAAACGTGAAAAATTTATCCTACGGATAATGAAGGCAGTGAGATTTCTAAAACTCACAATATTCATGAATTTTGTTTTTAGAAATCTACGATAACTATTTAGTCATCTACAAAAAGAAAAAATTACTGATGACTAACACATAGGATAGGCTTGTTAGAGTTAGTATGAATATTTACTAGAAGTTGAGTAGTATTCACGTCACCAACCACATCCAATAGAAAGATACCCACCCCTACAATACAAATGATTTCTCCAAATAAGGTGAAATAAATTCCAATAATATAATCTTGTGAATCTATTACAATATGATTTTCAAAGTATTTTTCCATACATGTGTGAAAGAAAAAATCTATTTGGTTAGAAAAAGGAAGCCTTTTTGAAGACCTCAAGAAACCTCCTTGAAGGAGACAAGAAGGGTTTGAAACCATAAAATACAAGTTGATCTATGACGCCTAGTTCTGCAACCCTTAGGAGAAATTTTACGAGTCAATAGTCTAATCTTAGATGATATCCTAATCTCAGATCAATATTCAAGAACACTTCTACTCCCTTCAATTTATTGAACGAATCATGAATCATCGATAAAGGATACCTATTCTTAGTGGTCACCTTCTTAAATTGCATGTAATAAATGCAAAACCTGAGAGTACCATCCTTATTCTTCACAAAACATACTAGTGTGCACCGTGGTGATACACTTGGCCTAATGTATCCCTTGTCCAACATTTCCTTTAACTGCAACTTTAGCTCTAACAACTCTTGAGTCCTCATCATGTATGATGCTTTTGATATTCGTGCTTCCCCTGGTACCAACTCAATATAAAAAACCACTTCCATTAGAGTCAAGAACTTTGAAATATCTATAGGAAATACATCATGAAATTTTTGTAAAACCAGCTACTTTCTCAAGACCTCTGCATCCTCAACTTGCTTACCCTTGTCACTAGAAATATGTACTAAAAATAACACACACTACTTCTAGTGACGACACTTCACCTACATAGTTTTCACCATTCTAACTGGTGTTTTCTTATTCTTACCCTACAAGACTCTCAGTTCTCCATTTTCATCTAAGAACTCAATATATTTTTCATAGTAGTCCACATTGGTCCTATGGATATAGAACCACTCCACACCCAAAAGCATGCTATACAAACCCAATGACAATACATTCAAATGTGCTGATGTTGACATACCATTCAAATAAATTGTAGAAGCTCTTACCCAATGATGAACTCTGGTCTTGGTACCTGTATCCGACTACACTAACCGAGACCCTGCATGCACTTATTTATTCAAAACACACTTACACAACAATTCAAAAATAACATAACTATAATTATATCTAGGTTCAATCATAATAGAAACAACCTGATCATAAAGCTTACATTCCATCTCGATAATAGACTCCTGGTGATATGTCTGTCTATTATCCAATGCTGCATAGATCTTAGGAACAATTTTCCCAACATCCCCCATTCATTGCACTTCCTGAGAATTTTGGATATGTGAATTTTTACCTTGATGTTGTAGACAATATCTCATGCGATGGTATTTTCCACAAGTCGAACACTGTATAGGTTTCCAACCTACAACCTTGTTCTACTCATCAAACTAAAATCCTTGCCCTTTGTCAAATTCATTGAACTTATTGTGTAATATTGCATTCTCTTTGTTACCTATGTCTTGAGGCCTTGCTTGCTTCTTATCCTGTTTCCCTTTATTCACTGCATTACATTTCTAGTTTGGTTTAGCCTCAGATCTGCGCTTTTATTCCTCATAACAATGCTTTAGCTTACATATGACCTCCTCCAATGATATAGGACCATCAAACTCAAACCTATCTTTGAATTCTATTGGAAACCCACTAATGAATCTTTGAATCTTGGAATTGTCCTCCTTCAGGTAAGGAACATATCTCAAAAAATCTAGAAATTTTCTAGTGTACTCATAATTGGTCATAGAGTCCATATTTAGCTCATAGAAATATTTTCCATTTTCATCATAGTACCTCTCCGATATATTATTCTTCATGAATAGCCTCATGAATTCACTCCAAGTGAACTACTCCTCATAAATACCTCTAACATTGTTTACATATTCCACCAAATGTTTGCTTCACCTTTGAGAATGAATGTAGAGATCTTGGCCTTCATGTTCTCTATGTAATCATGCAATATGAAGAATTTATTCATTCCAATCAACCACGCTTCTTCCTCCCATGTTTTCATCATTTTCCCATCTATTTTAGATGGTTTTTATTTCTTGAACTCATTCAAAAAATATCCCCTATCACTCATCCTATAAGGATGATAACGATGATGACAATGATACCTATCATAACTAGAATGAGAATAGTACATATGTTAATTAACCCCCCTTTCTAGAGTATCCTAGAACCTGACCTCGCTGATCATGTCATCTCTATCAAACTTGTACCCACTATGGGCTCTGCTTCCATAGGCCCCATTATCCAGATCCTCCTGTCCATAGTTGATTCGAAGTGGTCCTTGTCTCTACATTCTGAAAAACTTAGAATAATTACTACGTTGACTTCTACTTGTTTCTCTTATGCCTGCATGGTTTTTCCATTATCTAATTTCCAAACCATTAATTTCTCCTTCAAACTCCTCAATTTTTCTGCTAAGTTAGAAGAGTTACCAACACCATGCTACTCATCTGATTCATAGGGAGAATCTTTATAGTCTAACATCTTGCTATTCATATTTGATATCTTTTTCCTCCAAGGTATATTATGTCAGCTAAACCAAATCATAAACAAACCAACGTACCTTAGTATAGTTCAGAGAGAATTTATCGTCTATAGGACCAACAATATTAGCGTAGTACATATATATAATCAAATAAACATATAAACATAGTTTCATCCATTATCTAGTTATCAATGCATGCCTATGTTGACCACATACCATGAATTCATGAACAATGACCATCATCCAGTTAAAGTATGTATAACAACATATAAACATTAACAGACATAACTGATGCAAGGTAGACATAAACTCACAAGAAATTCATTCAGTAATGACACCATCAAGTTTCACATGGAGGCACCACTACAATCATGACCAATTCCATGCATACACAACAAGCACATATATCACAAGCACAAGGAATTATATGCAAAAAAAATTTACATATGACAACGGATTCATGAAAGGGGAATAGAAACCAGACATCACCGAATGGGACCACAAGCATGATCTAATACCACTCTGTAACACCCTCCTCTCTTATTTACCAAAGAAGCCAACCAACTGGGGTAAACATGTGACAAAGAGTTACTATGAAATTATTAAAATCCATATATATATGTTAAGGAAGTTAAATCGATGGAACATAACCAACCTGACCTTATACACATGCCAAAAAGCACCTTGGAGCCATCCAACCCATTTAGGTGACTGAACCCATCTAACCCATCCAGGCGACCAACCCCTGAGACAAACCAATATTTTTCTGCATAAATTCCTTATTTTCTACCCTGACATGGGCATGCATGTGACTTAGAACCTCTAGTCACTCCCACAACAATGCATGTTTATGTCTAGGACTATTCAAAGTAATTCTATTCCTATGACTCCCGATTATGATCCACTTTTTTAGGGCTAGGACTCAAGCCGCTACGTAGAACTCCATGAAACTTCCAAAAATTAAAAATAACATCAAAATGATGATACAAATATAAATACTTGAGCAAGTAATTAAATGGACCCCTACTAGCCATGACATGCAATTAGTCATTAATGTCACAAATATGCATTCTACAGATTAGAAGAACATACCTAAGCATAGGGGTTTCACAATTATTTGAGGATCACTGAGAATCATTAATGCCTCAGCACAATAACTGCATTACCATATATTAATCCATATTTTCATTGCACATTCAATAATTAACCAAAACATGATGAGAGCCATACATTATCACTGCCATAAAATTCACTCATAACCAACATATAACCAGAAGAAATATCAAGGATATAAAAGCCATATACGCCACATATAAACAAGTATATCTACCCATGAAATATCAAGGAGAAAGAGCTCTTATTGATTATTACATAGGTCAACCATGTATGTGACTTCTAAAAACCACCTGACCATAGACTAGGCCGAACCAAATATTTCTTTCACCCAGTTAGCCCTATGCCATATTCCAAGAATGAATGTGGGATCTCGTAGAACAAATCAATAAAAACCAAACCAGGGCTTCCAAAGGCCAAACCACCTCAAACCTCAACCAATTATTTCACCTCATCATTGAGAAACACTAACCATCACCATATTGGTCTCTACCCAAGCTATCCATGGCTCTAGAGCATTTGTTCCAACCAGGGCTTCCAGGACTAGTAACTCAACCCATAGATGTTGATGGGCTTCCATAGCGTTTGTCCAACCAAGGCTTCCAGGACTAGTAAATCATCTCACCAAGGTCTTCTAGATTGTTTTTCCAACCAAGGCTTCTAGTACTAGTAACTCAACCCAAGATGTTATAGGGATTCTAGAGCATTTGTCCAACCAAGACTTCTACGAAATAATAACTCAACCCACAACTAAAGCCATCAAAAAACCAACAACAAAAAAAAAATAAAACCCACAACACCATGGCTTTCATGAAAATGGAAAGGCTACAAAAAACCACTCTCAATCTAGGAAATCCTCCATGCCAATGACATATCAAAAGAAAATAGCCACATGCATATGCCATGCATGCTAAAACTAGTAAGAGAAACATACATTCAAATGGGGACCTGCAAGAAAAACCCACTATAGTTTTTGATCCTGTTGTCCTCTTGCACTTTCATTCTTTTCCTATGCCCTCTTTCTCCAAATCCCATGTATGCCACACTCCTCCAAGAGTTCTCCAAGAAAAGTCTAAGTTTTCAAGAGAATGAGAGAGAGAATTGAATGAGGTCTCCAAAACAGAACTTAAAAAAATAGTGCAAAAGCTACCAACTGATCCTCTTAAGAATTTTTATCAATGACCCATCTAATTTCTTCATTTTTCCATTATTTTCCTTCATTTTCCTCCTCACATGCAACTTGTGACCTTCCACTTATGTTTTCTCCTATTTTCCATTATTTTCATAAATAAAATGCCAGTAAATGCCTCATGCATTTCCAAAGAATTTTCTATTTCCCTTTCCAATTTCCATAACCATTAATAAACCAAAATGAACACCCACTAGGATGTTTTTGCCTAAAATTCAGCTTGGAATATGTGTCGCATGACCACTGTCTTACTTCATCCTTATTAGCTTTTACATGGATTTTTGACCAGACATGTTACAACTTGCTGCTATAGTGGTAGCTTCAACCTTCAATTATTCATCGAACATGGCACTTTCCATATTTCAACAATCAATCCTTGTTTCGAAAAAGATACCATAAATTTCATGAACATAATTTTCATCCACTTTGTGGTGATATATTTGAGCATGCATGTGTTCATTAAAAATTTCATCTTCACCAAATTCATCATTCGTTTTTGGATTCATGAGAGATGCACATTCTGGTCTACAAACCATTACTTCATATGAAAAATGGTCTTTGTTATTCTCAAACTTAAATGCCTCAAACTCCGATTCAAAGAGGTCATCATCAACTACAATCATACCAAATAGATAAAAAATGTTAATCACTTATTTACTGGAAGCTTCACAATCATAAAAAAGGACTAATTTGGATTCACCAATTTAGAATTGACTTTTCAATCACCATCCTCATGTGTCTCGTCATATTGGGATTCACCATCATCTTCACCATTCGCGTTACAGTGGGGTTATCAAGAATCTATATGCTCTTACTCTGCCTCACATGTAGGGGCTTCAACTTCCCACTCTGAAATATTTTTTGTGTCTTCTTCATCCATATTCATGTCTGCATGATGGGTTTACCTTTTATAGTATTCATGACTATCATCCACATTTGAGTGGGATCCTCCAATATTTGTTTTCCTCCTAGAGTATTTCTCATTTACTCTCAGAATTGCACTTAACTTTCTATTGATTCTTCAATGGACTGTAACATAATTTTTTGCTTTATGTCACTTAACTTTATACCAAATTCTATTTTGAGGGTCTTCCATCATTCTTAGGAAGACGTAGCTTTCGCTACCTTGCACAAGGATTTCTCATCCAATGCCTGTTTTATAATATCCAATACTAAGGTATCACATACATCATCATATGTGTTATTATATCGTATTAAGTCCCTATATTAATAGTGTAGTGCCTTATTATGTTACTGTAGCCCCTCTTATTGTTATTATTGTGCCATTACATTATTATTGTTATGTCGGCTAGGATTACATTATGGCCCCACTAGGATTATGTTGTGGCCCCATGGACTCCTATATATAGAAGGAGGTTTGGTCATTTTTATCATCCATGAATTGTTCATTCATGTAATGTATTGGAGGTTTCCCCCTCGAAGTGGCTTATTTCTAAGGTGTTGATATCTCTTTTCTTCTATTTTTGGAGCTGGTTTCCCAAAATTTGGTATCTGGTTTCCCAATGATTTTTTGAAGAAAGAATATCTTCAGAAGAGCAGCAAAAATGCATCACAAAGATGCTAGGTTATGACTTTGAAATAATCTACAAAAAAGGGAAGCTAAATGTTGTTGCAGATGCACTCTCAAGAAAGAATGAAGAGGTGGAAGCATTGCTTTGTGCCATTTCTATTATCCAACCAGATTGGATAACCGAAGCAAGAGATGAATGGAAGAAGGATGAAGAAGTGTGGACACTCATTCAAAATTAGAAACATGATCTATAAAAATTACAAGAGCAAGTGCACCAAAATTCGCTGTCTGAAAGAGCAACAAAAAATGAAATGGATTTTTTCAAGAAAAGAATGGAAGCTAAGATGGATGGTTTGAAGAAAGGCATGGAAACTATGATGGATGGTTTGAAGAATGGTATGGAAGATAAAATGGATGGCATGGAAAAAAAATGGAAGGTTTTAAGGAAGACATGGAAGGTTTGAAGGAAGTTTTGTCAAAGTTGATATGAGAAATGATTCCTAATGGCGAAACGATAGTAGATGAAAATCATGATGAGAAAAAAATAAATGTTAATCGTGATTTCATAAACTCTAATGTTGGATTAAAGAACCACCATATTCCAAATATGGATATGAGGAAGTTTGATGGCAAGGATCCTATAACATGGATACTACAAATGGAGCAATATTTTGATCTCAATAATGTGCAAAACACACAAAAGGTACACATTGGAACTTTACATTTAGAACAAAATACATTTGTATGGTATCGATGGCTTTGATCCCATAAAAATTTTTTCACTTGGTCAATTTTTATGAAGAAATGATAGCATATTATGAGGATACAATAGGCAACACCTTCTTTAGCCAATTGATAAATCTCAAACAAAAGGGTTTAGTGGCGGATCACATTGACGACTTCCAAAAATTGAATATAAGGGTAAATGATATTTCAGAGGTACAAAGAATTGATCTCTTCATAGGTAATTTAAAGGATAAGATCCAACATGAAGTTCACATTTTGGAACCTGATTCATTGGAGAAGGCATTTAGGTTGGCAAGAAAAATTGGATGTAAAATTGTGGCGACAAGAAATCCTACCACTCACTTCTATAAACATGGAAGTGTTGCTACTCCTAGATTTCCACAACCTACAAGGTTGACACCACAACAATTGAAAGAAAAAAGAGAAAAAGGGATTTGCTACAATTGTGATAGCAAATACACTAAAGGTCATAAGTGTGCTGAGAAGAAATTATTTTACATAGATTGTGAAGATGAAGATGAAAATGAATAAGAAGAGGATATACACCAGGAACCAGCCTTAGAAGAGGAAGAAATGAGTCCGACCATATCATGTAATGCATTGGTAGGAATTACCACTCCTCAAACTCTCAAGATAGAAGGACATATCAAAAAGAAAAAGGTAATAGTGTTGATTGATTCAAGTAGCACCCATAATTTTATTCATTGTAAGGTAGCCAAGGAATTGAATTGTTTCCTATACCCAGCACCAGAATGTCAAGTGATGGTTGTAAATGGAGGAACTATAAATTTCTCTGGAAAATGCCACAATATCAAGCTAACCATGGGGGAATATGTATTGAATATTCCAATGCTTTCCATTCCTAAGGGAGGTGTTGATGTTGTACTATGAGTACAATGGTTACAATCTTTGGGGATGGTAGCTTTTAATTTTCAAGAACTTCTCTTGAAATTTTTTTCAGAAGGAAAGCAAGTCGAATTACGGGGTATTTCAGGGAAGCCTTGAAAGATAATAAGATCTAATTTCATGAAAAAGCTTCTAAAGAAATAACAACGAGGTGTAATTACACAATTATGCTCACTACAAGTTCCAACATTTGGTATTAGAGGTTTGGATTCTAGGGTTTCGCTGCTCCAAACAAGACATCATGAAATTTTCGCTATAACTTGTTTTCTACGAAGGTTCAGAAGCTAAAATTTTTAGAGTGCGAAGCCAAAATCCTGAGGAACATCATCGCAAAATTTCAGATCTTGGTACACAATATTTTAGGAGATATGATCTGTTGAAGTTAGGGCTTTTTGCAGGCTCCTAAATTTTACTTAAAAAGGTCATCGCGGCATTTTCACTATAACTATTTTTCTACAAATCTTCAGAAGATGAAATTTTTGGAGAAAGAATCTAAAATCCTAAGGCACATCTTCACAAAATTTCAGAGCTTTGTTTGAAATTTTTTTGGAGATATGATCTGTGGAAGTTAGGTCTTTTTCAAGCTCCTGAATTTCATGTCAAAGAGGTGATCATGGGAAAATATTCATAACTCTCTCTCTAAGCATCATATTGGAATTATATAGTAAGTGACTAGAATTACACGGACTATAGTTTCCTATCTATAAATTTCAGAGCCAAAGGAGAAAACAGTGACATGTGGAAAATTGTACAAGTTCGTTCTACTGAACCAGTCGATAATTAGGTCATTGTGGGAGATTAGACATAACTTTGTCTTGAAGAATCAAAATCAAGTCAGAAATGTGGCATTTGAAAGAAGCTCCAGGGGAATACTACAGGGGAAAATTTGAGTTATTGAGGATCCGAAATCACATAGATAATTCAGTTTCAATATCTAGCTTCTCAAAAGCAAGAAAAAGGTGTGTGTTTGGTTTTTAAAATTGCATAACGTTTGTTTGAAAAAACAGTTTGAGGTGATTCCAAGGCCATATTTTAGAATTTTTATCAGTATTGGGTTCTATAATGCCTCCAAAAAAAAATCCATACCCATTAAGCCCTAAAAAAGCTATACTATGACACATGAAGAGGAAGAATTGCAGTATGAGATATCAAAATTACAATACCAAGTGCAACAAGTTTTGATCCTACGAAGAGAAACCGAAGATGAAATAGATGGTTTAAAATAAGAAATGGAGGAAAATTTGGATGGTTTGAAGGATCAAATAATAGCTAATATGGATGATAAATTAGTGGAATATCACATCGAGCATCAACAACAAGTTATCCAACTCTTACAGAATAACCTAACTTTGGTGCAGAATCTAACGAAACAAGAGGAAGATCAACATCACATCGAAAGAAGTTCTGAAGCTGTCATAGAAACAAGAACTTTACAAGTACAATCAATTTCAGAGTATCTCACCAAGTGGAAGAAATTTCCTATAGAATATTCCACATGGGAGGATGAGAATTTTATATAGAAGCATTAAGAAACAATCAAGTGTTGAGGACAACACTTGTTTGAAGGAGAGGGGCATGTTAAGTCCCTATATTAATAGTGTAGTCCCTTATTATGTTAGTGTAGCCCCACTTATTGTTATTTTTGTACCCTTGTAACCCCCATATTGTTATTAGTGTGTCCTTACATCATTATTGTTAGGTCAGCTAGGATTACATTGTGGCCCCACTAGGATTATATTGTGGCCCCATGGACTCCTATACATAGAAGGAGGTTTTGGTCATTTGTATCATCCAAGAATTTTTCATTCATGTAATGTATTGGAGGTTTCCCCCTCGAGGTGGCTTATTTCTAAGGCGTTGATATCTCTTTTCTTCTATTTTTGGAGCTAGTTTCCCAACAGACTGATACTCAATCAACTCTTTACATCGAAGAGATTTTTTGATTTTGACAGTTCCCAAAAATTAAATTTTTACAAGTCAATCTTGGAAGCATTACCATATTTATCTTGATCCATTCATCCTAAAATTTATCTACTTAATATACTTGTCTTTTAGATGCCTCGACTATGGAGAGAGGCTCTATGAGATATTCAAAATACTTTGGCTCTTCCTTTCGAATTCTTTTCTCAATTTTCTTCAGTCTTACTTTGCGACACATGGTTGTAGTCTTTATTTTGAGTTCTACCTTTTTACCTTATTATGTCAGCCTCTAGAAATGAACGTCACATCAAATTTATTATATTTAGACATAAAATTTTTAACCTTCACTTTAACGATGGCTCCCAACAAATACTAGCATGTTTTCTAAGATCTTATATGCATATTATTATGGCGGCTCATGGCTACAACTTACGGTGGAGACTCCATCTTTGGTCAATGGTGGTGGCTCTTTCCTCTTGATATGGTGGTGAATCTATAGGTTACTCACCCTAATCATTTAGTAGTTGGATTTTCAAACTCTAAACAAGCTCTAGTTTCTAATTATGGACTAATGGATGCAAACATCAATTTATAGACTACTCACAACAGACAAGGCTCTTAGAGGAAGTAGATAATGACCTTCTTAACTTCTTTGGTTCTTTGAAACTTTGCTAAACCTTGTTCTGATACCAGTTTTTATTTAAATGCAAATATTAACATGCAAACACAAGACAAATAAGTACAAGCTTCTTCTTGAATAAACAAGTTCTATTCATTAATTAGTTTCTCATATACATCCACTAAGTTGCTATTATTCTCTATTCTCACTTCACATTACAATGACTCAACCACGAGTATATAAGCACTAAAATTTGTAAATATGGAATCATGAAAACTCTAACTTTCATTTCTTTATGAAAACTATGACTTCATGCTTTAACTAAACTATTCTAACTCCAATTTAACATAAATTGACATTTTTCTTTTCCTTCACTTAGCTTTTCTTGACAAGGCATTACCTTTTTAACTTTGACTCACTTGACTTATAATATTAGACTTAACATGATTTCCTTGATTTAATTTATCTTTTCATACATTTCATGCATATGAGAGTACTTACTATTTCTATCAAGTGAACCAATTTTGATCTATGTGAAAATTGTGATCGATGATAGGAAATGAATAGGAAATTTGGCGATAGGTTTGTATAAATTTGTGCTTTTATAAATTAAAATGCTATGCGAGACTAGAGTTCACTTGGTTGTAACACATTTGAATAATTGACAAATGTTAGGCTGATTAGGTTGTTGATTCTATAATATTACTTTCATTCATATCATTTTCATATTGGTTATGTTAAGGAAATATTGTATGGAATGATCATCTACATACTTCAATAAGTGCTAAATTTATGAATTTTAATAATCGCAAAATATAACAAGTGAGGTGTAGTATATAATCACATAGTTTCATATTGAGAAAATCGACGAGATGAAATGAGCCAGGATGTACCAAAAACCTATAGTGATGGGCCATCTAGGTGCACTAAGTCAATCTCTGATGTGGGTGAAAATAGGGGCATGACAATGGATTTTCAGGTTAAATTAAATTTTATGCTAGAGGTACCATTTTAACCTCCTTTAAAATTTATTTATATATATCTCTATTAAGTGAGGAATATAAATCACATAGTCGTTATTCCCCAGTTTGAAATGATATCAATCAGAAATATTACTTGGTTTCTTAATACTGCATTCATGGTTTTCTAATTACTAGATGAAAATATTTACCAACATCTTAATACCTAACAATAAATTAATATAAAAACATATTAAAGTGTATTTGGAATGTATATATATGTATATAAAATATATATTACGATGTCATTAGAAAAGACATTTACAATAAGAAAAAATTGAAGAACTAAAATATTATCTAAGAAATAACTAAATTATTATCATTTATCTCTTTGATATATTTGTTCAATAGTGAAAAGAAAATTGAGATGTGAGTATAAGACATATGCAAGAATCAAAATTTTTATTTTTCATTTAGAAAGAAAAAAATGACGGTTTGAAATACATATATGGATGATTTTTTAATTTTTTTTGGATATATATATATATATATATATATATATATATATATATATATATATATATATATATATATATATATATATATATATAGAAAATAATTGAGAAAATATTTGATTTTTTTATCGTCATATTGTATCTAATTTTTTGCAACTTTATATCAAATTTTTAGTTGAAGTAATTTAAATTTTTTCGCATATTAAAAAATAAAAATAAAAAAATCATGGGGTGTAACTCAATTGAAAATAACCTTTTTATGAAGTATTGTATAAAAGCATGAGATTCAAAGTTCAAGTCTCCTCTTTGTCTTAAATTATTTTTCTCTTAAAATATTTTTGTCTCAAATTGTTTTTGTCTTAAATATAAGTTTTGTATGAAACTATTTTTGTCTTAAATTTTATATTTAACACAATTCAGTTGATATTAAATTTTAATATAAAATAAGTAAAATAAAAAGTGACTTCTAAAGACAAAATATTACTTTTGTCTTAAAAAAATGTCTTAGAAATGCCCTTAGTGTAGTAGTATGGTGTTTATATTATGATATTCATTGTAGAGTAAGTGCTTATGACTAGGCTTGCTAGAAACAATATGTTTTTGACCAAAGAGGAATTTGTTGAAGGATTTGAATTACTTAGGTTTTTCCTAACAAAGATCAGAATGAGGATTTAGGAAAAATGATGTAATGAAGTTGTTTATTGACAATGAGGTATGATTGAGTTAGGATATTTTTGAGCTTGATGTTGTAATGCAATGATTACTTTGTGACAAGGATAATTTCACTTTTTGAAATTGACATTGTATTTTTGAGAGTGCTAAAACATGTGTCGTTGATATACAAAGTGTATTGCTGATGTATTATTGACCATAGAATAATTTGAATAAGGGTTTGTATTGATTTTGGTGATTATGTTAAAATGGAGTGGATACAATTTCAAAATGGATGAAAGGGAATTTCATGGTGTTTTGGGTTGTGCTGCCTCCAATTGATTGGTGCGACCAAACTAATTTGAGGGAGTCAATACATCATATTGGTGGATTCAAGTGAAATTGTTCAAGGGAGTCAGTACTTCCTGTTGGTGGGTGCTAGTGAAACAATATAAGCCTACTCAATGTTTCCTACTAGTGGGTGCCAATGAAATAATATAAGGGAGTCAGTGCTTTTTACTAGTGGGTGCTAGCGAAATTGTGAAGGTAGTGAGTGCTTCCTGTTGGTGAGTGTCAGCAAAACATTGTAAAGGGAGTGAGTGAATCCTACTGGTTGGTTCTCGAACTCATGTAAATATTGAATAATATAAGAAGAATGGTGGTTTTATCCCTTTATGGGTTTCTGCTATTGAGATTCAACAATATGATGAGCTTAGTGAAAAGAGTTGCCTTCACTAAGTGGGCCAGTAGGATATTTTTGGTGCAAGTCTATTTTTAGACATGATGATCATATTTTAGAAGTTGCAGGATGCTATTTGTGGATGGTTGATCAAGTTGGAAAAATAGATGAGATTATATCTTTAGAATGTTGGGCGAAGTCTATTTATAGATCGTCAATCTAAAAATAGATGCATGTCGATTATTATTAGCTCCTAATAATAATCAGACTCTAAACAACAAGTTATTCTCTTGGAGCACTTCAGTTTAGTGCACAGATGTGGCACATCAGCTGACAAAAGGAATTACACTATTCCTAAGGGTTTACTAGAGCTAATGCATGGAGGACTCAATTAGAACTCAAGTGGCAGAGTTATGACACAGTTGGAAGAAGTAGTTATGGAGTTGTATTCAGTTTAAGTCAGTTAGACTCAGTTGAGCTAGTTGTATCTAGTCTAACTGATTGATACACTAGTGAGAGTGGAGTGAATTCATTATTTAATTAATTCACAAATAATAACTCATTAATCGATTGAAAAATACAACAGTTAACAATAGTGCATGGCAGTTTTAGTGGAGACCAGTGGAGAGATAGGTGAAAGGGCAAGATAGACTAGATGTTGTGACTATAGTGATGCATTGATTGCATCACACACACAATGGAGATGCTGATGAGGATTGCGTAGTCAAGGATGGAGTAATTCGAATTCATTCAGAGCTATTCTTCAGCATAGATTGTGCAGTGGAGGCAGGCTAGCAGGTGGCAAAGATCGGTGCATGGATTTACAAGATTGGGCCTGATTAGTGTATGGCAATTGTATTGTATTGAGAGCTTTTGATAAGCTTTGTACGATTTTATGAGATTTTCATATGATCTCCATGTTACATAATATATAGCTGGGGTTTTCAGCTTTAGTCTTCCTCGGTTAAAAACTCTGTTATGTGTAATTGACTATTTCTGTTTATGCTTCACATGTGTGTGCGATTAATTTTTCCACAAAAATATTAACAAGTGGAATAGATAGAGTATCTTGCATAAAGTTAAATAGTGTTAGATCAGGTGGATATTGGACATATGCATGCTTAGTGCATATAATTACTACATGGTATCGAGCATTTTTTATTGAATATTGCAATTGTGAAGTGAGTTTGGGCTGGTGGACAATTCGAATTTGCTACAGAAAATTCTTGGTGCAAAAATCGAGTATACATTGAAATGTCTTTCAACAGGTTGAGATTGGAGTATGCCCTTGATGGTAGCTCAAATTACATAGCTTGGAAGTACAAGATGGAGGTGGTGCTGGAGGATAATGGGCTGAAGGAGTTCATCAATAGCGATGTTCCTAAGTCGGGATCTAGCGATGCTGCATTACTTGATACATGGCAAAATAATACTGCGAAGATGCGGAGGATTCTATTGGAAGGTGTGAAGGACCATATTGTGTCCAACCTTCATGGGAAAGCCACTCCATTCTTAATGTGGAAGGCTTTGACAGACTTGTTCCAAAGCAAAAGTGACCAGAGGAAGTTGGCGCTTAAAGACAAGCTCAGAAAAATAAAAATGGAGAAAGGTGACAATATTCCAAAATGCCTCACGAAGTTTGTCCACTGAAAGGATGAACTAAGAAGTGTGGGGGTTACTGTTGATGAAGAAGAATTGGTGAGCTTGGCTCTCCTTGGGCTTCCGAAGAGTTGACATAGCTACAAAGACTCTGTTAATGGACGGGAGAAACTGCCAGGATTTGAGTGACTTTGGTCGGATCTTGTGCTGGAGGAGATAAGGCGGGGTACCAGGGATGGATCATCATCAAAGAATGAAGATGAAGAGAATTGCGCTTTGGTTGCCAAAGCAAGGAAAGGGAAGGGAAATAAATATTCTTCAAAATCTAGTGTGAAAGGCAAGAAGCAAGATTTGTCCAAAGTGAAGTGTTTCACTGTCACGAGCATGGAAATTTCGCCACTAACTGTCCACAGAAGAAGAAGAATAAGCAGGCTGCTGCATCTGCAGCTGGAGAGACCTTAGCCTCATAATTTGAGCTAGATTTTTCCTTGATCGCATGCTTGGTTTCAAGCTACATGGGATCGGTGTGGTATCTTCATAGTGGTGCATCTTTCCATATGACGGGAGACAAAGAGTTTTTTAGTGACTTGGAGGAGAAGTACCTCCATATGCATATAGATATGGGCGACGATGGTCGGTACAGTGCGACTGGCATTGGGACCATTACCTTTGAGAGGGAGTCTGGTAATCCATTCTTGTTGAAGAATGTCATTCATGTTCTAGGTCTGAAGAAGAACTTGGTCTCGGTTAGAATGCTGGAAGACAGAGGTTATGATGTTGTTTTCAGTGAGGGAAAATCCTTCCTTCGACATAAAACAATGGAACAAACCAAGAAGATAGGGGTTCAAATTAAGAATCTCTACAAGCTGGAGGTAGATGGTTGTGCTGCAATGGTGAGAAAAGTAGAAGAAGTGGTGAGCCGGGTTGAGGGAGAATTATGGAACAAGATATTTGGCCATCTTCACCATGGCACTTTGAAGATTTTGTAGCAAATTTCTACTGGACTTCCCAAGGGTACTCTTGCACAGTTAGATCAGTGCAAAGGATGTACAATGGGTAAGTTTGTGAGGACTACCTTTCATGAGAAGGAGAACCGTGCTTTAGTGATCTTGGAGAGAATTCATACAGACGTGTGCGGACCATTCTCAGTTGCTTCAACAAAAAAACATAGGTACTATGTGATATTTGTTGATTATTATTGTAGGTTTTAACCCTTAACAGAAATTATCTACACACGAATCTTATAACAGAAAATAAACAAAAACAAGAGCATAAAACATAAAACAGATAAACACAGAGATTTTTCCCCTGGATCCCAAATCCGGACGACCAACTTGATTTTTTATTATATTCCTTTTAGTGTTACAACACATATATATACATGTCGGAGCATACATAAACCCCAATCCATTAACCCTGGATTAGAACATAACCGTAGTTCCCTTGACCGGATCTACAAAAATACCAGGGGCCGAAAACCATCAAACCCAAAAACCATGTGCAAAACCATGCACAAAACCATGGACGCAGACTACCTAGCGGAAATTAAGGAACCAAAATCATCCTAGACTTAGGGCCTACTGAAACGATGTCATGGACCTTTTAAAAACTTTCGAGTAGTCCAAACTAATTTTTTTCCCAAGGAAAAGAAATATCACGGCCCACAATTTAGCCTTTGCATCTAGGACATGCTTAACGCCATATGAAGCCAAACACTGCACAACCTAGATAAAATTTAGACCAGTCGTTCCTGATAACAAAAAATATTGGTAGTTGTTCAACGGAGACAAACAAATAGAAGACTTCATGCAGTTCAGAAGTGAATTTTAACTACCAAGCTCAGATTCAGATTATGAAACTGATTGCCCTAGTGAAGAACATTTTCTTGATAAAGAAGAAAGGTCTCCTGAACTTGCTAATGTGAACCTGTTATCTAGCAAACTTGAAAATGAAATAGAGATGAACGCAAAGTTAGAAATAGAAGAGTTAGAAACCCTGCACTCTAAAGATGAAAGTTTGCCAAACATTCTGACACCTTTAGAAGAGTTGTTTGATTTTAACAATGTATCCAGGAAGCCGAAACTAGAACCTATAGAGACTGAAGTGAAAGAGTGCAATATAGGCAGTGAACTTAAACCGAAAATGATCAAACTGTCTAAAACTTTACCATCTCACATTAAACTCAAATACATAGAGCTATTCAAAGAATTTCTGATGTTTTTTCGTGGAATTTCGAAGATCTTAAATCCTATAACACAGAAATAATACAACACAAAATCCCTCTCAAATAAAACCAAAAACCATTCAAACAGAAACTGCGCATAATAAACCCTATTCAGCTACCTCTGGTTGAGAAGGAAATCAATAAAATGTATGACGCTGGTATTATTGTCCCTATTAGGTATTCTGAGTGGGTATCTAATCTGGTGTTAGTTAGGAAGAAAACTGGAGAGATCAGGCTTTGTATAGACTTTAGAGACTTAAACAAAGCTTCATTAAAGGACAACTACCCTTTACCTAAGATGGATCATATTTTACAAAGGGTGGTAGGGTCTAGAAGAATTTCTTTGCATGATGGCTACTCAGGGTACAATCAGATCTTAGTTCACCCTGCTGATCAATTAAACACATCCTTTACTACACCATGGGGCACTTTCATGTATGTGAAAATTCCCTTTGTTCTAATGAATGTTGGAGAAAATTTTCAGAGAGACATGGACATAGCATTCTTGGAAGAACTAGGCTACTTCAACATTATATACCTTGATGATGTCACGGTGTTTTCAAAAACATATGAAGAGAACTTAAAACACTTAAGAAAATTTTTCGAGAAATGCAGACAGTTTGGGATATCTTTAAACCCTAGGAAAACACTATTTGGGCTCCAAGAAGGTAAACTTCTTGGGCACATCATTTCTGAAGAGGGTATTAATATAGATCCCAAAAGGATTGAGGCCATATTGCAAATATCTCATCGTCGAAACATCAAGGAGTTGCAATATTTCATTAGAAAGATTAAATTTTTGAGAAGGTTCATCCCCAACTTGGTTGAGCTACTTAGGAACATAACAAACATGTTGAAGAAGGAGCAAGGGGTGAATGGACCTTGGAAGAAAAGAAGTCCTTTGAGTTGGTGAAACAAGCATTAACCAAAACACCAGTTCTAATAAGTCCTATTTTTTCAAAAGATTTTTATATTTTTTCGTTTGCATCAGAACATACCATAGCTGCTGTCCTTTTACAGAAAAATCCACAAGGACAAGAGCAACCTATCGCATTCTTTATCAAGGCATTGAGGGATGCCGCTCTGAAATATAATATTATGGAGAAGCAAGATTTTGCTTTAGTTAAAGCTTTGAAAGACTTCAGAGTATACATCCTTCACTTACACATCATTGCCTTTGTCCCAAATTCAGTTGTGAAAGACATTATAACACATAACCCAGATGGTAAGAGAGATAAATGGATTGTTTTTATTCTTGAATATGATTTAGAGATAAAGCCCACTAAAATCATCAAAGGCCAAGGTCTAGCTAGATTAATGGCTAAATCCAATTTTGAGGTTCTCGCTATTAATATGATTAATGCTTTCGATGGACAAGAGGAAATATCAACTCCCATTGTTGAATACAATTTCATGAATTCCTCTTGGTATGCTGATATTATTTACGTTTTGCTTAATTTAAATACACCTCTTGGTTTGACAAAGACAAAGTAAATATTACTAAAGTTAAAATATGTAAACTATTGCATTATAGATAGATGTCTTTATCAGAAAAATGCAAGTGGTGTATTGCTTAAATGTTTGCCTGAGTATGATGCAGAGAAGGTTAAGCACGAGTTCCATGAAGGAGAGTGTGGATGTCATTTGTACTAGAAGACAACAGCCAACAAAATTTTGAGGGCTGGTTTCTATTGGCCTACTCTTTTTACTGATATGCACAACATGATCATTGCCTGTCATAAATGTCAAATTTTTGAAGGCAAAAGAAAAATGCTACCTCTAGCTCTACATCCAATCACTATTGAAGCTCCTTTTCAACAGTGGGGACTTGACTTCATAGGAGAAATCCATCCACCATCTTCTGCCCAGCATAGATGGATTCTCACTGCCACGGATTATTTCACTAAGTGGATAGAAGCCATACCTTATAGGCAAGCCAATGATTTTGTTATTATAAAATTCATAGAGAATAATATTCTCTCTAGATTTGGTTGTCTTACCAAGATCATCATTGATAATGCAGCAGCATTTGGGTCAAAGAAGATGGTTGAATTATATCACAGATATCAGATAACATTAGGGCATTCCATGGCCTATTACCCTCAAGGTAATGGACTTGCAGAATCCTCAAACAAGATTTTAGTGAACATAATCAAGAAACTGTTGGAGGACAACAAAAATTCTTGGCACACAAAGCTAGTTCATGCACTTTGGGCTGAAAGATTGACTTTGAAGAAATCTATTGGTATGTCACCTTTTCAGCTTTTGTATGGTACTGATGCAATTTTTCCAACCAGCCTTGCTGTACCAGTGATGAAGTTAATTCAAGAGTTGCAAACTGAAGATAATGACATGATCAGAAGAATAAATCAGACCATTCATCTTCAGCAAACCAGGGAGGAGGTTTATAACAAAGCATTGCAGAAGCAGGACAACATTAAAAAAAATTTTGACAGAAGAACAAAGGCCAGCAATTTCAATATTGGGGACAAAGTTCTGAAGTGGGACTCAAGGAGGGAAGACAGGGGCAAGCATGGAAAATTTGACAACTTATGGCTTGGCCCTTACTCTATCCATTCAGTCGCTGGTAATAATGCTTATTTCTTGCAAGAGTTGAATGGAGCAGAATTGTTTGGGGGTCCTGTCAATGGCAAGATTCTTAAGCATTAGTTCTTGATCTAGGTTATGTTCTGAAAGCTTTTTTATCTTTTTTTATGAATGTAAATACTTCACCCATCATTTCATTCAAAGTTATGAAAAAACAAAAATACAAAACAGTGAAAGAAAGAAAAGAGGGCAGATTGTAAAAACAATAAAGGTACAGCCCCATACCAAAAAAAAAAAGAGAAACAAATCTGAAAGTGTGCAAGCTCAAATGCCACTTCTAAAGAACACACTTCTAGTTAGTCAAACATCCTAATCTTGACTAATTAGTTTTAAATTTTCTGCAGATAAGATAGTGAATTCGATTTTCCAAACTGTTTAATTTTGGCTTATCAATAGATATTTTAGCATATAAATTAAAGGTTCAAACAAGCTCAAAACTTGAACCTAAGTTTCCAAAGAGAATGACTTAAATCTGTTTCAAATTCTGAGTCAAAAAATATGTAAATCTCGTTCTAATTAGCTCAAGATCTGAACCAGAGGACAAGGAAAGACAACTCAAACAAAAGTCAAAATAGAGCTGTAAAAAAGATGAAGGAAATGCTTTGAAAGTTCAGATCCTAAGCCTTCCATTTTGTTTTAATTTTCTGAAAAATAAGATCTATGTGCAGCTTGTTTTTTATGCCATAGATCAGCAACAAGTTAGACTGTTCAACCCTAACTTGTATTCTTTTAAATTTCTGTTGTAGCATGTAGAGAATAAAAATCTGTTGGACAGTTTAATCCCAACAGATAGTAGATTAGGTAGAGAATCATATGGGCTCAACTGTTTAATCTGAGTCCATGGAGAAATAAGGAGTAGAAATAGATTAGATTTCCTGCTTTCAAAAGAATAAAATGTTGTAAAAGAGTTTTCCAATCCAAGTGCACTCTAATGAAGAAAACATGTTAGATCTGTAGGATTGGGTAGGTAATCTTGTTGATGAAAGATCCATTGTTTTTATGGTTGCCAATATGTTTTCAGAGCAAAAGAAGATCATTCAAAGAAAGAAAGGCAGCCCAATGGATGAGGCACTGATCAACCTCCTAGAGAATGCAAGTTTGAAGTTCTCGATGCCTTCAAGAAGGCACCATCCCCAAGTGGAGCCACTGTTAGCCACCTATAAAATTTGTTATACCAAAAGGTGGCGAAATCATTTTTTGGAGCCTTCAAGGAACAAATTTTATTGCAAAAAGTGTTGGCTCTTGAAGACTCTTGAAGGCCTCATGCCTATGTCCAAAATCTTCCCTACTGTGCCCATTTTACACTCTAGAATTTTGTTGATTTCATGAGAAGAAACTACTGCAAAATCACCTTTTTTTCCTTTCCTCACTTGAAAAAATAACCTCCATTTTTCTCCCCTTTTTCCTCCATAAAACTCCTCTATTTTCATTTTTCCCTGTTCCCCTTTCATAAAATCCCCTTTACAGAGTTTTAAACTCCTTTTGAACTCTATCCAAAACCTTCACCCTCCGCCTTCCACCAAGAGGATTTTAAACATGCAATCCCCACCGGTGATCTCCGTGTGATCAACGGTTGCGACTCATTCTTCCCTCTGATCTTCTTTTGACCTCTGCGAGCAGATCTACACCATTGGTTGATGCCAGCCAATGGCCACGCTCCTCCTCACACCCTCTGAAGTAGTGAAACCAAATAGCGTAAGATTTTATGATGTAATTTTGTTTTGTGCAGGTGTTTGAATGATTTTTCGTCATATTAAAAAGTCCAAGGTTTGAACCCGAAGTTTAATGAACCAGAGTGAATAAGAAGAAGGGGTTTAACCCCACGGTCAATCACTGTACAAAACCGAAGCATTTTTTATCGCACCACCTTTGTGGGGTAAGCTATATTTCCAATTCAAGCGTGACACATGCTAGGAGCTGATCGGTGGCCTTAAGCGGTTTGGAGATACCGCCCTCCCTACACGTTAAATGTCGACCATGGGCTCAGCACAATATGGACGTACGCTGTCTGATCTGAGGCCGGCTCATCGGATGGTGATCGCGCTCAAAAGAAGCTTGTGGGATAAACTAAGGTACAACATGATCCATAGTCCACAATCAGTCACCCTGGTCCCCACGGCCACGACAACAATCAACAGTCCCACAAAACTGGTGGTCCCAACGCCTAGTCAGCATCCACGCGGCAACAGTGGAATGGAGGGGGTCTTGTTCGACTGCTCACATGGTCGTGAAATCCGGACCTGGGGAGCTTTATAGTGCGAAATTCATAAAAATTTTGGGTCACACATGGGTTGATGTCAGCAGGCCCCAAAATGGACCTGGGGAGCTTTATATGGCAGATTTCATAAAAAATTTGGGTCACAAACACCTTGACGTCAGCAAGCTCCTTTTGTGACCCGATATGGTTATACAGCTTGGTTTTATCAAAATTTTTGAATTCCGGATATATTATCTGGTAAGGGTGATTATATGGTTTTTCCATTATATACTGAAGAAAGGTCAAAGGCTGGGGTTTAATTCTCACGCCTTCGATTCTTTAAAAGGAAGCCATCCATGGGTTCAAATTTTTGCGCATCATCAATACTCCAAAGGCACTGATGCCTCACGATCCCTTCGTAGCATTGCACACCAACAGAACAAAGTGAATCAATCACAAATAAAAGAGTATCAGTGTCGAAGACAGAACGCACCAGAATTGAAGATTGAAGACAGATCTGTGGGGAATTATGGCTAATATTGATTATCAAAATCCTAATCCTCCCAATTAAGACACGGTTAAAGAAAATTATAAGTGTTTTATCTGACAGGAAACCCTCCACTACCACATCTGAGGAAAATTGATTCCTCCCAGCTACCATAGTGCCACTTGTGCCTCAAAGCATTCAAACAGAGGCCGAAGTTATTGATCAAGATCAGATATTTGTCTCAGCGCAGCCAGAGAGTTAATTCTGCAAATAAACTTAATGACAAAATATCAGCAGAGTTACTTTAACATAATAGAGAGCTTCAAAAGTCAATAAGAGCTCCCATCGAGCTTAATATTAAATGAAAAACATTAATACAGATAGAAACATCTGTAAATTTCTTCATCGAGCCCCCAAAAGGCCGAGAAGCCATTAAGACTATATTAATTATATTTGGAGATCTTTTATCAAATCTCACCTCCTCATTCTTCTATAAATACTGCTAGACAAGATGAGAGAGGGGTTGTTTGCTAAACTTTGAAATGTAATTGAGCTTGATACTTCTTATTGTAAATTGTTATTTTATTTATGTTTTCACTGTGTTCATCTTCTCTTATAAAGAACAGCATGCATAGATTTAGGACCTACTATATATCAGTACCCTTCTCTGACTGAAAATATTTATCTACATGTTTTCTTCCAATTTGTGTTATTTCAGAATGATTTAATTTATTTCTAAGAATAGGAATGTTGGCGTTCCCTCATCCTATTTCCTTGGTTAATTGTTATTCTTAAATGTTATTTTTAGTATATGTTAAGTAGAGATGAACTAAGGAAGATATGGTGTGCCCTGGTCCTAGTTCTATCCCTAAAGACTGTCTGAATGTTTCCCTTGGAATGTGTTGAAAGCTGGCTAGTGTTGAAACACTTACCAGATCTTAGGCCATTCTTTGTTATCTTTGTGTTTGTCTTGAAAGTTACCAAGTAGAGCAGAGCTAGGAGAGGATTTGTGGTGAGCCCGACCCGCTAGTGTCTACTCCAACATTTGCCTTCAAGTTTCCCTCTGTTTTTATATGTTTTCTATTGAAAGTGCATCAAAATCAGGTTAGTTTAGAATTACTTACCTGACCTTGGGCTACTCTTTGTTATTCATTTTTTTAATTCCCCTTCTCATTGTTTCATTTCATTCCATAGATCAAACTTTAAAGAGATCCTTAGACATAGATGACTTTCCCCATGGACCATTCTTGCCTCTTATTGTTTCAATTAAACCCTATTATGACTCCATAGCCCAATGGACTAAAACCTGCAATTATTTATCTTCATGGCCAAAGCTTGTTCTATTTGCTTGCAACTTCACGACTTTGAAACTCTTTGCATTTAGAACTTTCCACCTCAAATAATAATCATGCTCTGTAGGTTTTAACCCTGAACATAAATTATCTACACACGAATCTTATAATATAAAATAAACAATAGCAAGAGCATAAAACATAAAATAGATAAACACAGAGATTTTTCCCCCGGATCCCAAATCGGGACGACCATCTTGATTTTTCATTATATTCCTTTTAGTGTTACAACACATATATATACATGCCAGAGCATACATAAACCCCAATCCATTAACCCTGGATTAGAACATAACCGTAGTTCCCTTGACCGGATCTACAAAAATACCAGGGGCCGAAAACCATCAAACCCCAAAACCATGTGCAAAACCATGCACAAAACCATGGACGCAGACTACCCAGCGGAAATTAAGGAACCAACATTTTTGCCGGGGCGCTGCCCCGGACCCTGACAGGGGGGGCTACCGCCCCCCCTCTGACCCCCCCGTTGCGCCTAGCACAAAGGGGGGGCTATCGCCCCCCCTCTTACCCCCCTAGTCGTGGAAAGAATATAACACATACCCAACATTCTCCCACTTGTTGTTTTCTTTCCACAGGGGGCCATAGGAGGGCTTAGTCATTGGGCCAATTCTTCAACACCCATTGTTTCTCTACACCAAGAGAACTTCGGAGTGCTCACAGACTTCGTCAATGCATCTGCAACATTCTTCAAAGTGTCCACCTTTACCAGCAACACCCTTTTAGCCTCAACCATATCTCTAACAAAGTGATATTGAACATCAATGTGCTTTGTCTTTGAATGATAAGCAGGGTTCTTAGCCAGGAAAATTGCACTTTGGCTATCACAGTCTATCCTTATAGCTTGCTGTACCAACCCCATACTTGAACACAATCTTTGCAACCAAACTGCTTCCTTGCTTGCATGAGTGGCTACTATGTATTATGCCTCTGTAGTTGAAAGAGCCACTACAGACTGTCTTTTACTCATCCAACTGACTGCACCTCCATATAGGCTAAACACATACCCACTTGTAGATCTTCTTTGGTCCAGATCTCCAGCCCAGTCTGCATCAACAAAAACATGAATGTCCAACATTCTTTCCAATCCTGGTCTTCCCTGGTAGCGCAAGCCATAATCACTAGTGCCACATAAATATCTAAAAACCCGCTTCACTACTGTCCAATGCTCCTTCCCTGGGTTTGACATAAACCTGCTCAGTACTCCCACTGCATGTGCAATGTCTGGTCTAGTACATACCATTGCATACATCAGGCTACCCACTGCACTTGCATATGGAACACTGGACATATCCTCCTCTTCTTCTTGTGTCTTGGCACACTGTTTAGCAGACAGCTTTACACCTACAGGAATAGGAACATTCACCGGTTTACTATCCCGCATATTGAACCTCTGCAATATAGTCTCGATACTTATCGGTTTAACCGTAGCCTTCGCCCGATCTCTCTTAATTTCCATGCTCATGAAAGACTTCAGAGTACCCATCCTTCACTCACACATTGAGAATTAGCTTGGTCTTCAAATCTTGGATAATTTCTTTGTCATTTCCAATCAACAACATATCATCCACATACAAGACTAGATATATAACATGATCACCAATTAATTTAAAATAAACACAATGATCTTCCTTGCTTCTGGTGAAGCCAAGTCCCCATATATAGGTATCAAATTTTTGATACCACATCCTTGGTGACTGTTTTAACCCATACAGAGACTTCTTCAACCTGCATACCAGTTCTTTCTTACCCTTCACCATAAAGCCTTCAGGTTGCTTCATGCAGATCTCCTCTTCTAGATCCCCGTGAAGAAAAGTTGTCTTCACATCCATCTGTTCTATCTCAAAATCAAATGCAGCAGCAACAGATAAAAGTAATCTAATAGAAGTAACCTTGGCAACAGGAGAAAAATATCACCAAAATCAATTCCCGGCACCTGGGAATAACCTTTCGCTACCAACCGAGCTTTGTATTTCTCCACCTTGCCTTCTACATTCATCTTCTTCTTAAACACCCATTTGCTCCCAATGGGCTTCCTTCCAACCGGCAACTCCACCAGATCCCATGCATCATTTTTGTGCAAGGATGCCATTTCATCAACCATGGCCTCCTTCCAGAGTTTTCCATCCTCTGAATCTACTGCATCCCTGACAGTTCTGGGTTCATCATCAGTTATAGTTAAGGCAAAACCTGAACAAAAAGCAGATGGACTATACCTTTCTGGTTGCCTTCTTTCCCAAACTGATCTTCTCAAAGATGGAGTTTGTGGCTCTTCATCTTCTGAGTCTTCTTCTGTTGTAGAGTCTGATTCATCCTCCTTTAGCTCAAACTCTATCTTCTCAGGTTCCTTTGGTAGGACTTCATGTTTAACAACATCTTTCACTTCTCTAAACACCACATCCCGGCTGTACACAACCTTCCTTGTTTCTGGGTTCCAAAGCTTGTAACCCTTTAAACCATCCTTATACCCAATAAAGATGCACCTTTCAGATTTATTATCCAACTTGGTCCTTTTCTCCTTTGGAACATGTACATATGCATCACATCCAAATACCCTTAGATGTGAAATAGAGGGTTTCTTACCATTCCATACCTCATGTGGGGTCTTATCCTCCAACGTTGATGAAGGTGATCTATTAAGTAAGTAACATGCAGTATCCACTGCCTCTGCCCAGAATTCTTGTCCTAACCCAGTACCACTAAGCATGCTTCTTGCCTTTTCCATCAGTGTTCTATTCATTCTTTCTGCAACTCCATTTTGCTGAAGTGTATATGGAGTAGTCTTCTGTCGTGCTATACCACACTTCTTACAGAACTCTTCAAATTCATTCTTGCAGAACTCCCCACCATTATCTGTCCTCAGCGCCTTTATCTTCTTCTCTGTCTGGTTTTCCACGAGAGCCTTAAATTCTTTAAATTTGTCAAAGACTTCAGATTTCTTCCTCAAGAAATATATCCATGTATTCCTTGAGAAGTCATCTATGAATGAAACATAGTACACAGGCTTTCCCAGTGATGGAACTGATACAGGCCCAAACACATCACTATGCACAAGTTCTAATATCTTGTTCGCCCTCTTAGCACCAGAAGGAAAACTCACCCGATTCTACTTCCCATATACACAATGTTCACAGAAATCAAAATCCAGAGAACAATTAGACATACCTTCTACCATACCATCTCTATGCAGTATCCGAAGGCCCTTCTCTCCAATATGTCTAAGCCTTTGATGCCATAGCATGGTTTTTTCTCCAGAGACAGCTAGGCTTTCCGCTCCATTTTTAGGAACCATAGAACTGTTACACCCATCAATAACAGTGCTACCTTGTAGCTTGTACAGAGTTCCAGTCCATACTCCCCGCATTAGTACCAGTGCTCCCCGAACCATCTTGCAGACATCTTTCTCGAACACTATTTTTACACCTGCATCATCCATCTTGCTTACAGAAATCAGATTTCTGGCCAATGCAGGAATATGCAGAACACCAGGAAGTGTTATAATCCTTCCACCTTGCAGCTTCAGCTTGACTTTTCCACGTCCGACGATTCTGGCCTTCCTATCATCCCCTAGGAAGACATCACCACCATCATATTTCTCATACTCGCAGAACCACTCCCTATGGGGAGTGAAGTGAAAGGATGCACCTGAGTCAATCAACCATGACTCATGATCTACATGTGCATTTGAAGAAGAAGCCAAATACACATCCCCACCTTCATCTGAGGTGGTTTTTGCCTCTGCAGAAGGAGCTTCATCAGATCCCTTTCCTTTCTTAGGAGCTTTAGATCTACATTCCTTTTTGTAGTGTCCTTCCTTTCCGCATTTCCAGCACACCTTTACAAACTTTCCAGGAGATTTAGATCTCCCTCTAGATTTAGAGCTCCCACTCGAAACCTTATTCTTGTTTCTGTTCTGGGACCTTCCTCGTACAGATAAGGCATCTCCATTCTAACCCTCCATATTTCTCCGTCTCATTTCCTCCGACAACAAGGCTGAGACAATGTCATCAAAATTCAAGGTAGTTGTATTGCTACCTATTGCAATAACCAGACTATCCCACGAGTCTGGTAGAGAGCACAACAAACTGATGCACTTATCTTCATCTGAGATTTTAATATCAACAGATGACAGATGACTTGCCACAGTATTGAAGGCGTTCAGATGCTCTGTCACCGAGTCTCCATCCTTCATCCTCAGGTTATACAGCTTTTTCCACAGGAACAAATTATTCACCAGAGACTTAGATTGGTACAAAGTCCCAATTTTTTGCCACAAATTCTTCGTCGTAGCCTCCCCAGATACATTCAACAATACTGAATCTGAGACACACAACCGTATTATGCTCTTAGCCTTCCGATCCAGTTTCTCCCAGTCTTCATCTGACATTCCCGTTGGTTTAGTACCTGGATCTACCGCGATCCACTGATCTTTATCCACCAGCAGATCCTCCATCTTGAGCTTCCACAACTCAAAACTCTGACCATTAAATTTCTCGATCTCTATCTTTCCGCCGCTCGCCATCTTCTTTCACCGCAAGAATCGATCCCGCAGATCTCCCACTGAACAGGGTCTACCACAGGCCCGAGCAAAAAAACCCTCAACAACAAAGGCGTCCCCTTGAAGCCGAAACAGCTCTGATACCAAATGTAGGTTTTAACCCTGAATAGAAATATCTACACACGATTCTTATAACAGAAAATAAACAATAGCAAGAGCATAAAACATAAAACAGATAAACACAGAGATTTTCCCCTGGATCCCAAATCGGGACGACCAGCTTGATTTTTCATTATATTCCTTTAGTGTTACAACACATATATATACATGCCGAAGCATACATAAACCCCAATCCATTAACCCTGGATTAGAACATAACTGTAGTTCCTCGAATTTGAGCCCACAAAAATACCAACAACCATCGAAACTAAAACTATGAAACCTTACACAAATGCTATGGACGCAGTACCGCCTGTAACCCCGCGCTCATTAGGTTATCGCCCTCTTACCCAACAACACCAACAATTATTTTATAGATGATGATCTTCTTCTACAAAGGCAGAGGATAGATTCTCAAAGTTCCTGAGTTCAAGGCATTGGTGGAGAAGGAGTCAAAGTTGCTATGCTTACACGAGCGATAATGCGTTGAATACATTTCCCAAGACAAGAAGACTTCTGTAGCAAGGAAGGAATTCGAAGAGAGCTCATAGCACCTCATAACCCACAACAGAATGGGGTCGTGGAGAGAAAGAACAGAACGATCGTGGGTGCTGCACGAGTGATGTTGCATGACCAGAGCCTACCGATGCACTTGTGGGTGGAAGCATGCAACACTGCAGTTTATGTGAAAAATCATTGTCCTCATAGAGTACTTGGCATGAGTACACCCGAAGAAGCTTTTACTGGTAAGAAGCCTGATATTTCTCATTTGAAGATTTTTGGCTCACCTGTTTACATTTATGTGATGAAGGATGCCAGGAAGAAGCTAGAGCCGACTGCAAAAGTTGGGATATTTTTGGGGTACACAGAAACACCCCATAACTATTGTGTGTATATTCCAAACAGTCGGATGGCTGTTATGCGACGGGATATAAAATTGAATGAGGTGAAAGCGATGAAGTTGTCGCTTGAGAGGGAGCTACACTTGCATGCAGAGGAGGAACTTCTTGTTCCCAAAGATAAGCCTCTGGATGTGGATCAGCCACAGGAGGAGATTCATGGAATGGAGGAGTCCACTCATGAAGAACCAAACATCAGACAAGGCAAAAAGTGTACCACAGAAGCTGAGAGACAGAAGCCTGATGCGGCACAGAATGTAGGAGTCCCTACATCATAGCGTAGACAGAGATAATCACCTGACCGATATACTAGATACATGGCTCTTATGAGAAAGTGTATCGTGACAGATCCATATTCTTTCAAAGAAGCAGTGGAGGAGCCCACATGGGTAGATGTCATGGTGAAGGAGTATGACTCCATTGTCAGAAATAGTGCTTGGGAGATTGTTCCAAGGCTGGTGGGAAAATCAGTTGTAGGATCAAGATGGGTCTACAAGGTAAAGCAAGCTACTAATGGGAGCGTTGAGAATTATAAGGCAAGATTTGTTGCCTGAGGCTTGTCACGGATTGAGGGGATTGACTATGAAGAAAAATTTTCACCTGTCACACGGTATTATTCCATACGGAACATCCTTACTCTCTCAGCGCAGATGGGTTGGCACATTCATCAGATGGATGTGAAGACTGCATTCCTGAATGGGATCATTGAGGAAGAGGTGTACATTGAGCAGCCTGAAGGATTTGAGATCTTTAGCAGTGAGTTGCATGTGTGCAGGCTCAAAAGTGTGATGTATAGGTTGAAAGAAGCACCCTGTGCTTGGTACATTCAGATCGACAACTATTTCATTGGACTTGGCTTCGCTAAGAGTGAGGTGGATGAAAACCTGTACCAGATTGTGGTGGAGGGTAAGATTTTAATCATTGTACTTTATGTTGATGATTTAATACTAACAGGTGATGAGTAGTTGATACACTCATGCAAGGCAGATCTTGCAAAGGAGTTTGAGATGAAGGATTTGGGCCTCCTTCATTATTTCCTTGGATTGGAAATATGGGAGCGAGAAGGTGAAACGTTTGTGTCTTAAGGCAAGTATGCCCCGGAGATACTGGTGAAGTTTCACATGCAAGGCTACAAGCCTATCGAAACTCCTCTTCTAGGAAATTGGAAGAAAAAGGTTGCTACATTGGCAGAGATAGTGGATGCCACTATTTATCGGCATTTGGTGGGTTCGCTCATGTGTTTAGTCAATACAAGACTGGACATATGCATGCGGTGAAACAGCTTTCACAAGAGATGGTTAAGCCTACCAAGCTCTTTTGGAAGGCAGGAAAGCATGTCCTGAGATATCTCGGGGGCACATCTGAGTATGGTTTATGGTACAGATAGACAGATGAAGTAAATTTGCATGGCCTCACAAATGTAGATTGGGTAGGAAGCCCAACAGACAAAAATACCACATTAGGAGGGATTTTCAGTATCATATCTATGGGAGTTTCTTGGTACAGTAGGAAACAAAGATCTGTGGCACTCGGTTCAATATAAGCAGAATACATGGTAGCAAGTTTAGCTGCATATGAAGCTATGTGGATGAGGAATATTATGGTTGGTTTGTTCGGTTCACATTTAGATCCCACGATGATTCATTGTGATAATCAGAGTTGCATTAAACTGTCGGTTAATCTTGTGTTTCATGATAGATCTAAACATATTGATATCTCGTATCATCATATCAGAGATTGTGTGTAGTGGAAGATCATGTTGCTTCAGTACATTCCTACTGAAGATCAGGATATAGATATTCTAATGAAGGCACTCACCAACATCAAATTCGAGTACCATAGAGGTAGGATCGGGGTGAGGGATAATCCCTATCTTGTTGAGAGGGAGTGCTGAGATTCAACAAGATGATGAGCTTAGTGAAAAGAGTCGCCTTCACTATGTGGGCCCGCGGGGTATTTTTGGTGCAAGTCTATTTTTAGACATGATGATCATATTTCAAAAGTTGTAGTATGCTATTTGTTGATGGTTGATCAAGTTGGAAAAATAGATGAAATTCTATTTTTAGAATATTGGGTGAAGTCTATTTATAGATCATCAATCTAAAAATAGATGCATGTCGATTATTATTAGCTCTTAATAATAATCATACTCTAAAAAACAACTTATTCTCTTGGAGCAGTTCAGTTCATGTAGAAATTATATACAATAAGCATGCATATATCCAGACTCTCCTGATCTCACAATATTTATCTTCTTGCAAAATATAGAATCCTTCCACTATAATTCTTGCGGAAATTTAATCAACAATTACAAAACACATGAAGCAATAAAAACACACATAACACATTTTTTTAATGGGAAAGGCTAAAGCTAAAAACCCCAAATATCATATTATGTATCATGGAGATCATGTAACAATCTCATACAAAGCTTAGTACATCAATCTCTCAGTACAATCAATCATGACACACTGACATAGAAGAAATATGCAAATCTGCAAATCTCTGCCCTCCTACTAGCCTGCCTCCACTGTGCAATCCAAGCTGATTACAAAGACCAATTCGATGCAATCCCACTCTCCCTGACTGCATTATTATCATTGGAAAATCCACTGTATATATAGATGCAATTCATGCATCACTAGTAGTCACAACGGATAGTCCATCTTGTCGTTTCACCTATATCTCCACTAGGTCTCCACTAGAACTGACATGCACTATAGTTAACTACTGTATTGTTCAGTTGATTAATGAGTTATTGTTTGTGAATTAATTAACTAATTAATTCACTCCACTCTCACTAGTGTATCATTCAGTTAGATTAGATACAACTAGCTCAACTGAGTCTAACTGAGTTAAACTAAATACAACTCCATGAACTATTCTTCCAACTGTGTCATAAATTTGCCACTTTAGTTCTAACTAAGTCCTCCATGCATTATGTCCAGTAAACCCTTGGGAATTGCGTAATTCCCTTAGTCCACTGATGTGCCACATCTGTGCACTGAAACAAAGTGCTCCAAGAGAGTAAGTTGTTGTTTAGTGTTTGGTTATTATTAAGAGCTAATAATAATCGGCATGCATTTATTTTTAGATCAACGATCTATAAATAGACTTCGCCCAATATTCTAACAATAGAATCTCATATATTTTTCACATTTGACCAACCATATACAAATAGCCTCCTGCTACATATAGAATATGCTCACCATGTCTAAAAATAGACATACACCTATAAATAGCCTGTGTGGGCCCCACCTAGTTTAGGTGATTATTTTCCAACCAGGATCAAGGATGATGTTTCAGAATGCCTCCTTCACTTTTTCTTGTTGCAAAATTCAACACTCCCTCTCAACAAGAAAGTTCTGTCTTTGCATTCAACATGCAACTCCATGCATTCGCCCTGCAACCTTTGCAAGCGCCCTGCAACTCCATGCATCTGCTCTACAACTCTTGCTGCAACACTTACGAAATGGAAAGGCTCCAAAAAACTCAATCAGTATAATGCATAAGTCATCTAGTTCTTTGACTTTTGCTTAATTACTGCACATGTCTTCAGGAACCACTACACTGTTGAACTCTGCACCCATGCACTCTACACTTGTTGTCAACTGTGAACCACGCTCCAGTTTTCGACACTGTCACTTTGATCTGCCTGCATCAATCCAACTGATCATGCTACTGCTTTTCTGTGGGCTCCTCATAGCCAGGTTCAATTCATGAGATCCACACCATCTTAATGAATGCTGCCTAGAAATATCATCTTGCAATTACTCATGCATGTCGCCCCACCTCTCACCTAGTGGTATAGCTACATGCACTCCCTCTACCCATCTGCCACGAAATTTCTGTACATGAGTGGTTGCTCCCACTCCATGATCCTCATCTTCTGGCTACTCCACATCTCTAGGTTCACTCCTTCCTGCATGCAAATACAGCTCCCTCTCAAGCTTCAATTGCATGTCTTTCTTGCGCTTCCCAATAGTAGGAAGCTCCATAGAAATCCCATCTACATCAAATCTATAAATATTCTTCTGCATCTTTAGTTGTGGCTAGTAGATAACCTTTTGAGACTGCTTCTCATGCTATATGTTGAGAGGCTTCCTCTCAACCATCAAGTCACTAACCTCTGCTTTGCTCCTCAAATATTTGCATGCATCTTGTACCTCAGTGCATGTATATTCTTGGCTCATGCACATTGCAATTGTCCCACCGTCGCAAAATTTTCTAACAAAAGAGCTGATTTTAAATCGACGATATCGCCCTCATCCGATCTCCGATTCAACCATTTTTTTTTTCAATTTGGGTATTGTTTCGCAAGGAATCCAAATATTCTATTTGTTCCTAAAAATGTTTCACCAAAATTTTCAGATATTCTCTACAAACTCACACACCCAAAAATTCTTGCGCTCATTCCATGTAGAAAATCTATAAAACACCTCTGATACCATGTAGAAATTATATACAATAAGCATGCATATACCCAGACTCTCCTGATCTCACAATATTTATCTTCTTGCAAAATACAGAATCCTTCCACTATAATTCTTGTGGAAATTTAATCAACAATTGCAAAACACATGAAGCAATAAAAACACACATAACACAGTTTTTTAACAGGAAAGCCTGAAGCTAAAAACCCCAACTATCATATTATGTATCATGGAGATCATGTAACAATCTCATACAAAGCTTAGTACATCAAGCTCTTAGTACAATCAATCATCACACACTAACATAGAAGAAATCTGCAAATCCACGCACCAATCTCTGCCCTCCTGCTAGCTTGCCTCCACTACGCAATCCAAGCTGATTACAAAGACCAATTCGATGCAATCCCACTCTTCTTGATTGCATTATTATCATTGGAAACTCCAATGTATATATAGATGCAATTCATGCATCACTAGTAGTCACAGTGGATAGTACATCTTTCCCTTTCACCTATCTCTCCACTAGGTCTCCACTGGAACTGACATGTACTATAGTTAACTGTTGTATTGTTCAGTTGATTAATGATTTATTATTTGTGAATTAATTAACTAATTAATTCACTCCACTCTCACTAGTGTATCATTCAGTAAGATTAGATACAACTAGCTCAACTGAGTCTAACTGAGTTAAAATGAATACAACTCCATGAACTACTCTTCCAACTGTGTCATAACTTTTCCACTTCAGTTCTGAGTCCTCCATGCATTAGCTCCAGTAAACCCTTTGGAATTGTATAATTCCCTTATTCCACTGATGTGCCTCATTTGTTGACTGAAACAAAGTGCTCCAAGAGAATAATTTGTTTTTTAGTGTCTAATTATTATTAAGAGCCAATAATAATCGACATGCATCTATTTTTAGATCATCGATCTATAAAGAGACTTCGCCCAATATTCTAAAAATAGAATCTCATCTATTTTTCACATTTGACCAACCATCTACAAATAGCCTCCTGCTACATATAGAATATGCTCACCATGTCTAAAAATAGACATACACCTAAAAATAGCCTGTGTGGGCCCCACCTAGTTTAGGATATTATTTTCCAACTAGGATCAAGGATGATGTTTCAGGATGCCTCCTTCACTATTTCTTATTGCAAACTTCAATAGTTCAGTGCACAGATGTGGCACATCATCTAACAGAAAGAATTACACTATTCCTAATGGTTTACTAGAGCTAATGCATGGAGGACTCAGTTAGAACTCAAGTGGCAGAGTTATGACACGGTTGAAAGAAGTAGCTATGGAGTTGTATTCAGTTTAACTTAGTTAGACTCAGTTGAGCTAGTTGTATCTAGTCTAACTGATTGACACACTAGTGAGAGTGGAGTGAATTAATTAGTTGATTAATTCAAAAATAATAACTCATTAATCAAATGAACAATACAACAGTTAACTACAGTGCATGGTAGTTTCAGTGGAGACCAGTGGAGAGATAGGTGAAAGGGAAAGATAGACTATCTGTTGTGACTATAGTGATGCATTGATTGCATCACACAAATAGTGGAGATGCCAATGAGGATTGCACAGTCAAGGATGGAGTAATTCGAATTCATTCAGAGCTATTCTTCAGCAGAGATTGCATAGTGGAGGCAGGTTAGCAGGTGGCAAAGATCGGTGCATGGATTTGCAAGATTGGGCCTAATTAGTATATGAAGATTGTACTGTACTTAGAGCTTGGGATAAGGTTTGTATGCTTGTATGAGATCGTCATATGATCTCCATGTTACATAATATATAGTTGGTGTTTTCAGCTTCAGGGTTTCCCAGTTAAAAACTATGTTATGTGCGATTGAATATTTTTGTTTATGCTTCACATGTGTGTGCAATTAATTTTTCCTCAAAAAGATTAACAAGTGGAATAGATTCAATATCTTGCATAAAGTTAAATAGTGTGAGATCGGGTGGATCTTGGACATATGCATGGTTAGTGCATATAATTTCTACATCCACCTTAAAATTATTCGTGTCATCTATGTCTAATATTTATGATTTGATTTCATGTTTTATTTCTCTCATCGTATAATATAATGCTAACAAATTAAAGATAGAAATGTGCAACAATTACTAAAATACTGATTCACCATCATTCATAGTATTTCCAACAAATATATTATAGGTTAATTTGGATATACATTATTAGTTGAAACATTTAATTAGTGTGCTACTCAAATTTAAGGATATGTCTAATTGCTTCCATGCTTAGCATGGACTTGATTCATGATATGTGTTTGTGTGTATAATGAATCTACACAAATTCATTTTAATATGGAAGTTATCAAGCATTGAAATGGGATCAAATATCTTGATGTGATAAACATTTATTCATGTATTGGATTGTAAAATAAGTTTGCACATGAAGATATTTGATCCCTATGGATTCTCCATAAATTAAAAGTTAAGATAAATTTACACTATTAAAAATATTATTGAAATTACAAATTTTAAATTTAGTTTTTTAATTTTAAAAATGAAATTTCCACAACTTTAATTTTATTCAAATTATAGAATTTTAATAATTAATATATAAATTTAATCATTTTTCTAAATTTTATATAAAAATAATTGATTTAAAAATAAAATAAAATAAAAGAAAAAAAGGTTAAAATAATAACATGTTAAAACTTTGTGCTAATTGTGTTTGAAATAAGCTCTTGGTCCTACTAATTTTGTTTGAATTAAGTTCTTGGTTCTTCTGATTATTTAGGATCTTCATTTTGCAAGTGGAGTCATTCGTGGTAGCTAAATTTATAAATAGTACTTAGAAAAGAAGATTGAACTCACCTGTTGTTTGTAAATTGGTGTATGGTGTGGTGGTGGAAATCCATGAAAGAAAATGGGGGGGAATTAATAATATCTTGTTTCTTTTACCTCAATTGAGGTTATAAGTAATTCAATGTGGATTTATGATACGTTATTGGAATGTAAATTGGTATTTACTAAGTCTTAGTGGTTGTGAAATAGGTGGTGGGTTTTCTATAGCTAAGTGTGTATATTGCAATGAGAATTGTGGGTGGAGAATTTTATTTTATTTCTTCTTTTTGTTGGGTGAAGTTATATGTGTGTTATGGGAAATTTCAACGGAGGTTGTTGAAAGTAGATTGAAGAGTTGTTTTTATTTGTTGTGTATTTTCATTTAGTGTGTTTTTGTGAAAATATTTATGTGTTTGTTGTATCGTTCTCTTGTAGAATTTGGGCCAATCCCTCTATAATTGTGTTGTGGAAGTTTTTTTATGAGGCATGGAACTCTACTCCATTTGGCCATCAATGTTACTTTGATTTTATATGTGATAGGTTTCATTATTGTGGAATCTATTTGCAATTTTGTTTCTTTACTTGGATTCATAAATGGTGTGTTATATCTAGAGGGCTTCAGGGTTCTTGGTCATGAAGTGATTTCCATGTTTTTTATTTTTCAATGATTATTCAACCTCTGACCGCTTATGCTTTTAGCATTATGGTAGATTGTAATTTTCTTATGGAAATGGATTTGAAATTTTCATTTATGGGTTGATTCCATGGATATGAAAATAAAATTTTCTTTAGTCTAAGGCTTGGTTTGGAGTTACAATTATATTAAATGAAAATAAGAATATTATAAATTATATTTACTTTCCCATTAATGGGCATGGCTTGCTGAAAATACTAAAAGCATGCTTTGCATGGCTATAGGAAGTGATGAAGGAAACCTAGAATATATTAAGAAAACGTTATGCTTGTTACATGTCTTTTAACTATTTTGAGGGGTGAAGTGCTTTAATAATAATTTATGGTGGTGTTTTGGACGAAAATTCACATTCTTTGCAGCTAGTTATGAGTGAATTTTTTGACAGGTTCTTCATAATGATTTTTTTCTTGTCTATGGAGACCTATAATCTAAGAGTTCATATTTTTTATTGTTGTGATTGTGTGCTTTCTGGAGAGGCTTTCGAGAATGATCTCTTATTTTTTCTTTTCTCCCGACTACCACACTTACAAATTTGTTTGATCGATCATGTAGGACTATAATATAGCATTTAGTAGGTGATTTGGTTTAAATTTTCTATTTGAATGGTTGTATTTTGTGGTTTCTAATTACATTTTCAATTGTTCCCATAAAAACATATGTAGGTCATCTATGTGGAGATGGTTTTGAGATTTCATGTAGTTATGGACTCCTCATTCGAGTGGTTCTACTTTGATGAAAAATTACATGTGCACTCCCATTGTTTTATAATTATGGGATTTTTTATTTTTTAGTTAGATTTTCATCGAAGGATTGGAAAGAAATGTCACAAGAAATAGTTGCAATTCATCAAAGCTGTTTGGAGGTGTTATTTTCTAGTAATTGCATGGGTAATGAAATGCCTTGGAGGGATGGACACTATTTAAACTCACTTTGTTGCTCAAATATTGATTATATATGACAAGGATACAATGAATTCTCATGTTCTATGTTTTTATATACCCCCTTGAAAGGTAAGATCGAGAAATAAGAAACTTAAATTACTTCTTTTTTCAACAATAAAAATAATTAATAGCTCTTTATTACTATTTTGTTTCTTCTAGGTCCATGCTATTTTGATTATATGTTGTTCTGCAAGTGGTCTCACGTTATTATCCTTGCAGTCTCATATGATTTTACAATTATTGGACCTTTCATTTTTTATCATGGAAATCGAGTTGCGATTTTCATTTATGGGTTGTTTACATCAATATGAAAATGAAATGTTTATTCCAAGGTTGAGCTATTGATTTGGCTTATAATTCAATTCTTCGAAAATAAAAATATTTATAGATTGTATTTACTTACCCCTGATTGGACATGGATTGATGTAAGTACCAAAATCATGCGTTGGGTGGTTATGGGAAGTGTTGAAGGAAAATAGGAAGAAATGAAGAAAAAATAATTCTTGTTGCATGTGTTTGAGATATTTTGAGGGTAAAAGTGCTTCAATATGCATTTATGATGGTGGTTTGGATGGAAATTCACATTCCTTCCATCTAGTTATGAGTGAATTGTGTGCTAGGATCTTCATAGTATTATTGCTTTGATATATGGAGAGCTCCAATCTAATATTTCATATTATTTATTGTTGTGTCTTATAATTTCATTTGTGTGCTCTGTGGAGAGGCTTGCAAGAATGGTGTCTTGTTTTTTCTTGTCTCTAGAGTGCCACACTTTCAAATGTGTTTTGTGGGAATAAAAGTACAATCTAGCTTTTAGTAGGTTATTTTGTTCACATTTTCTATTTAAAAGGATTTATTGTTGTGGTTTTTAATTTCATTTTCAATTGTTCCCTTGAAGACATATGTAGCTCTCATGTTTTGATAGGATTTTCAGATTTTGTGTGGTTACGTACTCCTCATCTTAGACTTTTTCCATTGATGATGAATTACATGTGCACTCTTTTGGTTTTACCATTATGGGATTTTATATTTTTTACTTACTATTGCATGGAGGGATTGGAAATAAAGGTCACAAGGAATTGTTACAATGCAGTGAATTTGTATCAATGTATTATTTCTCTAGTAGTTCCAATGGGTAACTGAATTCCTTGGAGGGATGGACACTATTTCAAGTTGATTTATTGACCAAATATGAATTATATATGACAAAGATAACATGCATTATTTTTTTCAATGTTTTAGTATACCCCCTTGAAGGGTAAGCTCAAGAACCAAGAAACTCAAATTACTTCCTTTAACACACACACACACACACGCACACACACACACACACACACACACATATATATAATGATTTTGTGGCTTCTAGGTTCATGTGATTTTGATTAAATGTTGTTGTGCATGTTCTTTAAATTTATTCCTTGTTTTTTTCCATATTTATTTTCATGGTCTTTTTTTTACAACTACAACACTTATAACTTGTAACTATATTATTATGTGACATTCTCTATCAAGGTCCTACTCTACATCCATTAAGTCGTTAGGTATATTTCTATATATTGACATCATTTATAGTAAATAAGAACAATGTAGCAAATATATTGTGGAAGAAATATTTGTAAAAGGAATTTACTAAAAGGTTATGCCTAACAAAAATTTCATTCTCAAAAATATTCTTAAGCAATTAATAGAATTATATAAAAAAATGAAAGAAATTTAATGAAATATCTTGTAAAACACATTATAATGGGAAATGGAGATGGTTTCTTAAAGATAATTAAATAATGATTTTTTCTATAAATATATAATATGTTATGTTATTCTAATTATTTTATTGAAGATAATTAAATAATGATTTTTTCTATAAATATATAATATGTTATGTTATTCTAATTATTTTATTGCTTATTGTTATAATGTATAATTTTACAGATATCATTATATATTTTATGATTTATATTTTAAATCTTTCCATTTCTTAATTAAAAACACTACATTATTATCCTTTTATATGTTATTAGTCCTTGTTAATTTATATTTTAAATCTTTCAAATTCTTAATTAAAAACACTACATTATTATCCTTTTATATGTTATTAGTCCTCGAACAACTGATTTGTAGTTTGGTTTATGTAAGTTTAGCTTTGACTTATTTAAAAACTAATGTTAAATTTAGAAAGAAATAAAATATTTTTTATTATAATTTAAAAAATTAATTCTATACACTTTGAAAAAAATTTTGATGGCTTATTTCAGGATAATTCTATCTATCTTAGTCTCATCAATAAACTCTCCCCCACAACTCTAATGAATAGTAGTTTGTTCAGTCGGGTTCCGTACAACTGTCACTTTCCAAAAGGGTCTTTGAAACTTCCATGTGCAATTATCTCAATGAGACCGACAATGCATTGAAAGAGCTGATTATAATTGAAAGTCGTTTACCCAGTGGAAACCTACGAACCTTGAAGCCCATAACCTATTACGTGTAGAAAATTACCTGTAGGAAAGGGTGGGGAGATAGATCTCATCGAATAATGTGTACATGATTTCACAGTTCTGTGCTGTGCAATATTATGTGCAATATTATATATGTAACATAGTAGTAAATTCCAGAATCACTTGAATAAATAAGAATTAGTGTAATTGGCATCCATTATTACTGAAAATCACTAGAGCAGAACTTAAGGGAAAAGGAACGATGTACACCCGAGCGTACAAAACATTTGTGGCCCAAAGGAAATGTGTTTTAGGAAATGTGTTTTTGACAATATAACCAAAAGAAATGTTGAAATGTTACTTTTGAGAAGTTTTATATGTAGGTTCGCCATGGAAACAATATTTTTGCTCCCTCTAAAGGTGTTCAGATGAGTATTTTGACTTTGTTCCGTTGGCAGGGTTAAGTCGAAATCGAGTGGGGCTGTGTTAATCATGCATGGGGCATTAATTGTCCAGGTTATATACTTTTCTCTCATGAAGCACATGGCTATGAGAGATGATCATGGTGATATTAAGTCTCAAAATACTGCATGCATCGATATACTTCACCAAATTGATAACTGGAGCCCTAATAGACTCCAAAACGTGTATGCAATTATTATTGACTTTGAGTCGGAGGCCCATGAGAGACTCCAAATAATGTCATGTCTGTGTATTTTAACTCATAGTTGTTTCTTCTTATGGGGTTTAATTAGGGTTTGATCGCTTTTAATTTTGATTATATGAAAACTCTAATGGCCATTGTTTATGCCAAACATTCTTTCGATAGCTTGCTAGCTTTAGTGACATCATATTGGAATTTTGTCTACTATATCAATATCACACAGATTTGGTAAGGAATTAACTTGTTACAATTAAAATATACATTATAATAGGATAGGAATATTTTGGAATATTTTGACTCGTAAGTTTCAAGAAAAGTTTCTTCAAGAACTTTAAGAAGAAATCATTCTTATCAGATAGAATTTGACAAAAGTTTAAGTTAGTCTTATTAGATACCTTTGGACCAAGTGTAAAAGGAGGTTTATACTAAAACATTCATTGATTACTTGTCTTGTTTTGTGTTCCAATACCGAAAGAAGTTGAAAAGTGTATCCAGAGTTGAAATGGATATATGCTCATTGCTAACAAAAAGCTTTGAGCTGATGATTTTTACCAACTAACAATATGCTAACACCAATATTTGGGCTAATGAACTTTACCATGTAAAAATAGTCTAAACATGATTCCACTAGTGAAGTCGTAGAAATATTCATCTCAGGCTTCTTTCACCGAAGGAAAAGGTAGCATATGAATGCAAAGGCAAGACATAAAAGTGAAGGGAAAGAAAAAAATGAAGACATTACTATGCCTTACATGCAAATGCAAAGACAACTACTAGTTCTTTTTCATCTCACAAAAAAGTGTCGATTCGTCATCCAAATATACTATTGTTGCCATTGAAAAAATTATTTTCCATGTTGAGAATGGTTTTAAAGGCACGAGAAAGCAGACAAAACACATACTGAATTTTTTGTATGAACGTTTTGGTGGCCCATAATCCCCTCTTCCTAAATTCACTTACCTTGATTGATCTATATATATTGTTTGAAAATTTTCTTTTTAATAGTTATTTTCAATGATTTTATATTTTGGGGATTTAGAGTGTTAAATAACTTTTGTTGAGATTTATAATATTATATATAATGGACAAACAATACAATACAGACTCTGTTGCAAGCCCTCAAATGAAAATTGATAGAGTTGAAAGTCATGCATCCTCAAGAAAAATTCTCACCTTTGAAAACCTAGATGTGTTTAATGCTAATGTCGCCATAGGAAGATTTGCAACCCATTATTCGATTTGAATAATCGCCTACAAAGAATAGACGCCTGTGTCAAAGTACCTTTCCATGTTTGAGGTAGAAAGCACAAACATTATTAATGTTACAATGCTTACAAGTGGAAATAAAGGGATCTATGCTCCAACATTTCACGTGATCATATCCATATGCCCCTGTTATAGTCATTATTATGCATTTGTTTGGTTTTATTTTTATTGATTCTGTCCATCTCAGTGTAAACATATCTAGGATTTAGGATTTTATTTTTTACATTAGATTGATGTTGTGAGACTCCAGTGAAATCCAATAGATGTCTTTTAAGAAAAAAAATTCTGTCTATCTTCTATGAGATGGCAACGAGACCAAAAAGTATCATAATAAAAATCTCACTTGAGTAGCGTAATGCTTTTTCCTGAAAGCGATTTTTTAGTGAAGTCAACATAATCAAGTTACAAGTTATGGTATGGTTGTCACTTTGCGTTCTGGAAAAAATGATTTCTTTTTAATTTGCAAAGCTATGAATTATGGTAGGGTTGGTTGTCACATCGTAACAACACATTCAGTGTAACATGCCAAAAGGAAAAAAAAGGAAAATGATTAGCTTGTTATTTCCTTATCATTACATGGTTGGTATAGGTATAAAGAAATAATAAACAACATATTAAGTGGTGTTTATTTATTGTTTAAATATTTTCTATGATAAACATATTTTATATTTGATATATGCAAAGTGAGCTATTTCTATCTTATTCTTATTTTGATGTTATTTAGATTGTGTAATCACATTTTATGATGGCTAAATTTATTATATGGTGTTGATTTATTGTTATTATACTTATTCACATAAATATATTTTATGATTAATTTATCTAAAGTGAAAATTAACTACTTTCTTAATCTATACCTAAAACTCTAACAATCAATTTTCCTAACAAAAATAACACAACAAAATAAATTATAATACTCCTAATAATATTAGATTTGAAAATTTTTATTTCACTTTTACTTATATATAGCTAACAACAAAATAAATTATAATATTCTTAATAATATCAGATTTGAAAAATTTTATTTCACTTTTATTTATATATAGCTGACTTTGTCTATGTCTATATTTAACCTTTTTTATTTTAGTATTGTTCTTAATCTATACTTAAAACTCTAACAATCAATTTTTCTAACAAAAATAACACAAAAAAATAAATTATAATATTCCTAATAATATCAGATTTGAAAATTTTTATTTCATTTTTACTTATATATATAAATATATATAGCTAACAACAAAATAAATTATAATATTCTTAATAATATCAGTTTTGAAAATTTTTATTTCACTTTTATATATATAGAGCTAACTGCTAACTTTATCTGTGTCCATATTTAACCTTTGTTATTTTAATATTGAACTTTATCGTCTATCTTATCTTTATCCCCCTACATTCAACTAAGATAGGTTGATTGTTCCTTGTGTTATGTATATATCACAATAAAAAAAATTCAGTATTTATAGCTTATTGTCAAATTTCATGTGTGTTATTTTTCTCTTTCCCACATATATTTCCATCGGCAGTCGCAACAATTTGTCCTCTACCATATATTTCCATCGGCAGTTGCAACAATTTGTCCTCTACCATTTAGGGCATGTACTAAAATCTCACATTATCTGGATTCGATATGCTTGTTTTGTTTTAGCGCAATGTGAATGGCTCCAATCCTTGGCTCAGCGGGATACTATTTATTTTAGTAAGGTCTCTACCATGCGTGACATTTAAACTTTATTTAATTAAAATCCCACATTCTCCGGATGCCATATGTTTGTTTTGTTTTAGCCTAATGGGAATGGCTCCCATGCTTTGCTCAATGGGAAACGAAATGGGAAACCATATATTTTAGTCAGGCTTATGCTTGTTTTGTTTTAGCGCAATGGGAATGGCTCCAATCCTTGCCTCAATGGGAAACTATTTATTTTAGTAATATCTGTACCTTGTGTGACATTTAAACTTTATTTAATTAAAATCCCACATTCTCCGGATGGATATGTTTGTTTTGTTTTAGCCTAATGGGAATGGCTCCGATATTTTGCTCAATGGGAGACGAAATGGGAAACCATATATTTTAGTCAGGCTTGTACATTTGCGACATTTAAACATTATTGAAACCATATATTTTAGTCAGCTTGTAATTTTGCGACATTTACCATATATTTTAGTAAGGCTTGTACCTTTTGCGACATTTAAACATTATTTTAAAAAATGTTCGCTGCCATGGATCTTATCATCACATATATTTAGGGTTTTTGCCCAAAACTTGTCAATCTAAAAGACTGATCGATCTGAACGACTGACCATTCCAGTTTGCATATTACATTTCTCCTCGATAATTGTCACGAGAAAACAAAGATCCGTTCCTGACAATTATCCTTTTGCCATGCTGCTGTCCTTGTGTATATCTTGTTTCCTCCACAGACGTCCACCGACTCGCAGCACCGCCTTTGCAGAAGCGATATTCTATATCTCGTCCCACCAATTAGTTGTTTTCATTCCAGCTAAAATCCCGAACGCATTTCTCAATCTCGAACCGTCGATTTATGTTTTGGCGGCGACCGATACGGAGATAACACCAAAGCAACAATGTCAAGTCGCTCTAGCGACATTTTCGTATCTGTCCATTGTCATGGACCACAGTCTGCCTGTCGTTACTCGACGAGCCCATTGGGAATCTGGAAATATGCGGTCGCTGGCACTCGTCCTCCTCTTCTATGAGTATTGTTTGCGTTGTGCATTTCAGTGTTTTGTCATAGTTGAAATACTTACTGGCTGTAATTTCGATATTGCTGCAAAGACGAGAATGGTTTTGTTAATGCGGTTATTGCCGCAAAGATGAGAATGGTATTGTTAATGTGCTTGTGTTAGTTATATTAGTTAATTTTGAGAATGGTATTGTTAATGTGGTTGTGTTAATTATGTTGGATAGTTTTCTGAATACCATGTTCTATTCTAGGATGAGTTAGAAAAAAACCGGATAAATTAGTAAGAACAAGAACGCGGGGGACATGTGAAGGATAATGCCGTGCAGGACATGAAAGCAAGTGAAAAGACGGTCGAAGGTGCAGGCATGGCGGATAAGTAAAAAGGTTGGGGCAGCCTGGCCTCTGACAAATTGCATATATCCATCAGTTTCAGGAACCTGCTAGCAGGGATATGACTTGCAGGGATTTGACGGCCCGTTATATGGTGTTTTTCTCACTAAATATAGTAAAAAAAAATTCAACCTCGTGTGTTAAAACGATCACAATAGATATTAGAGTTGAAGAAGCGCAAATTCATGTTAAAAACAGATATTAGATTTGCAGAAGCGCAAATTCATGATAATAAGGTACATCTTGGCATTAGTTAATTTGGGTTGAAAATGCTTAACAAGATATATTTTGGGATTAATTAATTTGGAGTAATTTTATGTTCATTATTTTTATAATTAGTAGTGTATGATATTATCAGTGTGAGATGTCTTATTTCATATACTTTTAATCTAATATATATCTGTATGTATGAAAGTGATGTATGATTTTATAGATTTTTAATTTAGAGTTGATATGCATTTTTTCAAATTTAACAATAAATATAATTACAAGTTTTATAATTTTTTTCAGTTTAAATTTTTAATACAGTATATATAATCAACTTAATATAGGAGAAATGCTGTAAAATTATAAATTCAATTCAATTCAATTCAATTCAATAAAAATTAATTAATAAAATTATTAATTAAAACATTTTAAGTTTGTTAAATTACATAAAATAAATTTAAATTAAAAAAATATAATTATTAATTATTAAAATTTAAACTAGCTTAGCCATATTTTAATTCTGGATCTATCAATTCCGAAGAGAATAAATTTCTAGAGATGCAAATCTTTCCTCAAGTTTTGCACTCAAAAAATACGTTTGCACTTTGAGAAGTTTGATCGTTTACACTTGATAAATCCAAAATTAAGAGAAATCTAAAGTGACATTCTATATATATATATATATATATATATATATATATATATATATAGCGTAGTCTAATTTATTATATATATATATATATATATATATATATATATATATATATATAGCGTAGTCTAATTTATTATATATATATATATATATATATATATATATATATATATATGCGTAGTCTAGTTTATAAACTAAATGATTTTTAATCAAAATCTAGTAAATATTTTTAAAATTTGAGTTTGTTTAATCTATATAATTCTGAGTGTCCTAGAGGTTTAGAGGTTTTTCAAGGTGATGAATCCATTTATGCATTCAAAATGCATTCTAAACAATAAAAATTTACATTCTTTGTTGAAATTGCTTTGTTGCATTCCATCGAAAAAAACTATTTCGTCTATAAATTAGACTACCCTTAACTTATATATATATATATATGTGTGTGTGTGTACCCTTAACTTATATGTGTGTGTGTGTGTGTGTGTGCATGTGTGCGAAATATATTTATTATTTTATATATATAAGTCTCAAGGGTTAGCTCAAGTGCTTTACAGTTAGATGTGAAGTCCTTTGATATTGTTGGTAGTTGTTTCTAATTAAAGTTAGATTTTCTTTTATTCCATTAGCCTCCCTAATGAAGTTCCCATGCACAAAATGTGGGAAAGTACTCTAGGGTTTTGGTGCAAAAAAAAGAAAGAGGTTATATTTTTATATATATAATTTTTATATTTAAGAACATTTTTATTTTTATTTTCAATCAAATATTAATTAATTATTTTTGTTAATTTTATATATTATATTAAGTGAAATTGATATAATATAGATAATATATTATGTATCTACTAAGTATTGAACATAATCAAATTTCTCAGTATGCAAATCTTTTCTCAAATTTTACATTTAAAATATAGTTTGCATTTTGAGCGATTTCATCTCTCTAAACACTTAGTACATTCAAAATGAAAACAAATCTAAAATATTCTAAACAAACATTTAAAATCTTAGTATATCCAAAATGAAAACAAATCTAAACTAATTGATATTCTAAACAACCATTTCTTGAAAACCGTTAAAAAAACCTTAAAAAAACAATAACCCAAAACTATAAATTGAAAAAGCATTTGTGTATTTAAGTGATTAAAAATTCAATCTCCCAAACACATATATATGTATATATATATATAATTTTTATCTTAAAAATATTAAAACTAAAAAAATATCTCATCCCATATAAAAGGGTTTATATTTCTAATTACAATATATTTAGAATTTCTATATAAACTAAAATGAAAACATATGTGGGATTACTTACCCTGCATGAAAACTTATCTAGCATTATTTCTCCGTTTTAGACATATGTTATTTATTTTTAATGTGGATTAACCTTTTTTAAATAAAGTTTAAAATAAAATATTCATTTACCTCTTAAATTAAGAAAAAGAACAAATATTACTCTTTTAATATGTTTTTAATCGTTATATTTTATTCGTTGTTTATAATATTTAAATGACATAGCTAAAATGGATTTGAATACATCCATTTTTTCCCTTTCCTCATGGTTCATTCCATAATCCCTTTGATGGTAGCACCACTTTGTTCCCCACCATGAAAAGTCTCTGTATTGGGTTTTTGTTATTTTTTTCTAATACATTTGGAGTGTGAATTTGATTTTCCATATAAATGGTTAGTTTTATTAATGGTATTTTTTATTATTGTTTATAATATTCTTAAGTGGTTTTGGTTAGAGGTATTTTTTGGTTTAGTATGATAATAATGTTGTAATGTTGTTAGAAATTATTTGATTTATTAAAAAAGAAAAAAATATATAATAATAATAATATTTGAAATTTCTCCATAATTAAAATTATATAAAGAAAATAAAATAATAATTACAAGTACAATTGTAATTATAAAATTATAAAGTTAATTAAACTATAAAATTATCATTATTTAGTATGAGTATCTGGTTTTACATAGTTCATGTTATTTTTTTGTGGTATTTATTACAATGAAGTGTCTTTAGAGGCTTGAGGAAATCCATTATGGAATCTAAGAGTACTAACTTAGACCCATCTTGACTATGTAGGTGATCCCTTTTGGCACTTGGTAAATCTAGTTTAAAGTGGATCTACACTGAGTTTTAGAATAAAAACATGTCCCACTTTGTTTCAATAAAAACTCCTCCTCATTCTCTATCACAATGTCAATTCATTGAAATTTAATACATTATTAATATAATATATTTATTCTAGCATGAATATTTTCACCTTACATAATATGATGATAGGAACTTTTGGAACACTATGTTTTTTTATTGTGATGTCTGAAGTTTTGGGTGAACACTTCACCCATATTTAGGGACAAAAAGATTAGAAAAGTGATATAAAGAGTGCCAGGTCAAGCTTAAATGTAGAAAATACACGTAGATTCAACTCATCTTGTAATATGCAAAAACAAAATACTTGAATCTATTCTACAAATTGCAAACACTAATTACGATCGGACAATCACATGAACAAGAGAGATAAGGAATTTCAATCACACAACACAAAGATGTATCTGGGGAAAGCCTCATCTAAAATCCTCGCTATTCTTATATTGCATTAAGTCAAGAATATTAAACAATACAATGCTTCTCTTAGGCTTGAGAGCTCTGTGCACTATCTCTCACTGTCTCAAACTGATCTAAGAAAGTTTGGTCCAATACTTAAGCAATTACTTGCCCATGTCTGACCAACCTTGCTCATGCATTCCTGATGGAATTGAATTCCTATTAATTAAGAAATTCCCACTAGTTTATTGCACAATAAATGCAAGGCATCCTCATGACCTCATGCATGCCAAACATATTTGTCTAATTATACAATTGATAGTTTACTTCCCTTTAACTCCAATATCAACTCGGTCTTCCTTAGAAATGATATGAAAATACCGTTTAGAGTGAATTTGAGTTATCTAATTGATCACCGCATGTGAATTAATAGATTTAATTCACTAGACCTCTCACAACCTAATCCATCAGTTTGAACTAGGTAAATTGGTTTTAACTCAAATAATTCATTTAAACAATAACGACTCAAAATAAACTGCAACTAGACCCCCTAAAACTTAGAGTTGACTCTAAATGCCTCCAATTTGACCCCCAAATCGAATTGACTGGCCTAACTAACTCTTCCCAACTCAGTTAACTCAAACATGCCATCATGTGATGTGGAATTACAATTTCCTTCTAATTTAATTAAATGAAAATCTAATTAGAAGCCACTTATTGTTTGCATTTTCAACACTTCCTCTCAACAAGAAATGGATTGTCTGCTACCAATAATATAATTTTTGAAACAGGAATGGAAACGAGTAGTCGATTTTTTTAGGTAGCAAAAAATCATCTGTTTTTGAAATTTTTTTATTCAGAATACTCTTAATTTTTTCTAGCATAGTTTTGACACATTAAATTTTCTTTTGTACCAAGTATAAACATTATTTTTGAAATGTTAGTTATTTTTATGTTGATTTTCAAAAGTGATGATGTCAGCATCAACCCCCTTTTTTTAGAAGACTTATTTTTTACTTTAAATTTTCCAATGTATTAAATGCTAATAATTATTTTCTAAATTTAACAATTTTTTAAATATTTTTCTTCTTCTTCTTCACTTACATATTTTTTTAAAGGGTTTTTCAGGTTTGTCTTTTTTTTTTTTTGTAGTGAGATTTCTGATTATTTGCAGTGTTAAAAAAATTGTCAAAATTTTAAAGTTTCGATCTCTTATATAATTATATATTGTTAAATAATATTTCATTGCACATGAAATATTTTCATTAAAACAACAACAATTTTTAATAATTTACATAAAAATACACATTTGAAATATAGATATAATAGAAAAAAGACACATTGTGAGACTTTTTTTTACTAAAAGTGACATGTCAAATAAACCGTTTTTGTAGGAGAAATTTAACCAAAATAAATGTAAGAATTTTCAATTTTTATAAATTTTAAGTTAAAAATTAATAATAATAATAGTTTTTCCTAAAAATTAAATTATTCAGATAAAAAATGAAGTTAAAATCACATACAAATATTAAATATATAATAACAACAATTGAATACTTATTATTCTCATAAAATGTCAAAGGAAAAACATTACAAGTATAACTTATTAATAGTTACAAAAAATAAGCTTCTTTTTTTTGGTTAATTTGATAGTTCCTTACTATTTTTTGTTTTTAAAAAAAGTAGATTGTGATACATTTGTCATATCCTTCCGTGGCCTCAACCTGCCCATGGGAAACTAGGTCTGTTGGCCATCGGAGGGTGTTAAAAGCTAACCAGTATTGATATTTCTTTTTCCTTCTACTTGTGGCTATGTCTACTTTAATTACGGAAAATTTTAAGGATGAAAATTTATTTTAAAGTTTAGAAACCTTGGCAAATCTAACTACTCCATAATGTGCAATCTGTAAAATGTTTGGCAATATTTTTGTAAAAATATTCAAATTTCTATTAATTTTATTTAGTCTCTATATAAAATTTTGGTGATTTTTAAGGTAAAGCAGTTTTATACTATAAAATTTTGGCGAATAATTTTAATAAAAAATCTAAATTAGCGAATATATTTTTTGGAAAAAGCATGGAAAATTAGCCCACTTGTGAATATTAGCCCCTAAAATTTTCCCTGACTTTAATATGTCCAAAAAATTCACAATTACGCCATTGCCCATAAAAACTTGCCGGTAAAAACATATAAAAACTAGAACATTATAAAATTAAATGTCATCCCTTAGAAGAGTCAACAGGCGCCAGGTCTTTTGCGGTAGACCCCGACATCTCCACTTTTTTCATTGTTTGGAGTTGTTTTCAATTCTTCCTATTCTGGCTGAGATAAGGTGTTGGGACATCGCCATAGCTCCAATTTCCTTCCTGATTTGCTGTATCTCTGATATCACTGTCTGGTTTCCTTCTTTTTCGTGGATGTTTGTCATAGCCTTGGCTAAGACACACTTGATCTTCCAGTATGTATTGACTGATTGACGGAAAAGGGATAGTCTTCCTACGATACTCCCCAGGTCATAGATGAAATCCAGTAGGGCCTCTTGTTGCTTAATATCTTCATCTTCTTGATTAAATTTTCTTTCGCATCCGTGGATGGTTTCCTTTACCTGGGTTTCTTTTCCCATTTCATACAGACTAAAGATGTTTTTTATGACTCCTTTTGTTGTTTTTTTTCCTCACTTGCTCGGTCCTTATTCCTTTATTGGCTGGTTTAATTTTCCTTTACAATTTCCTCTATGTTTACCATACTGTATCTTTACCATTTTTTTTCTTTGAGAGAAAGAGGTTGATTGTGCTTCTGATGAACCTGAAAAGATTTGTTGTTTTCCTATGTAAGGCAACATACAAAGAGTGAAATTTTGCATGCATGTTATTACAAAAATTTTATCGTCCTGGTTGGTGGAAGGAGTGTCAGGCGTGGCATAGTATATAGGATTACCCTTGGTAATATTTAAAGAGGCAGGGACGTAAGATAGATCATTGCCACAGTTTGGATCCATGAAACTTCTACATTTGTTTGTGAACTTAATCTGGAAAATTGAAAACATAACATCCAAAAACATATTTGTTTGCTAATACAGGCCCCTATAAATTCAGGTTTCATCAGTTTTGTACATGCGCTGATGCTCATTCTCTTGGAAGATTTCATTATTGAATTTGGTGGATAAATCCTTTGTTTTGGCCTTGCTATCTTGTAGGGACTAGTTTGGGTGAGCGTGTTGAGGAAATTTCAGAAGAGCTTGCATATGGCTCTGAACGGGGTTAGAGACCTACGTTATTTGGAAATGCTAGTTTTATCTAGTCTTGGCTTGCATATTGTTGTAGGGCGGGCTTCTAAAATGGGGTTCTATCTGGAGGACCTATACACTAGCCTTGAAATTGAAAGAGCTGCTATAAACACCATAATTAATAATAGAGCCTTAGAAGGGTAGGGGTAAAATATTCTTACATTCATATGTTAGACTAATGCCACCTTCATTACTAATAACATGAAACTAACAATGGAGGGTGGCCATAGGCATTGCATACCAGATGTTGAAGCGATGTCGAAACTCGATCTTGGCTGCTTCGGATTGTTCTGTGGAGCTCTTGCTATGAGACATGCATCTCTGAGGCTCTATACCCTAACTTATCTTTGCGTAGTGGCTCAATTTCCAAATTCTCTCTGATTGAATTTGTTGGCTACCAAATTTTTTACAGGCATTCATAATGTTCTCGCGTGCCTTCTCATTCACTCGTGTGGCCATTTACAATCCGACCTTATGCATTTACATGAATTAGTGTTTGGCTAGGTGGTCGCCTATGCATGGCATCCGCCTTGGATTTCCCATTCCCTACTGGCACCCAGATTGGGGATTATTTTCTCGTTGTCTATCTTTCTCAATGATAATATGTAACGAATGGAGTTCTATATTCCAATAGTGATTGATATATAACTAGCGGCCTTCATTCCTGCAAGCCCAATTTGCGAGATAAGCAGTTGCTTCATTCCCCCCTCTACGAACATGTGATGGGATTATGTATGCTATATGCTACATTAAACATCCAATTTTTTGTATTTTCCTTGCCGTTCACCAAATTTTTCTTATCTTGTCCCAAGGAGTCCCTTGTTGCAATTTTATCAGCACCCCTGTGACCATTGCTGAATCTCCTTCAATTATAATTCTGTTGTAATTTTCCCGAATCACCACTGTAAGGCTTTGTTTGGCTGCCAATAACACGGCTTCATTGTTTTTTGAATACCCTATATCCATCGCATATGCTCTGCATACAATTCCTTGGGAGTTTCAGAATATTCCTCCTATACCTGCCTGCCCTGGGTTTCCTTTGGAGGCCCCATCATAGTTTAATTTCAGGAATCCCGCTTGAGGGTACTAGAAGGTGTCCATGGGGGTTTTCCCCTGCAGTTTGAATTTCCATAATGCTTTCACTAGCATTTTTGGTTTTAAGTTTAGCATAATTAGGATCCTCTCTTCATTACCCGTTGCCATCCAATATTGTTCTGTCTATTATTCTACTAATATTTTTTCCTTGATACTATCCAAGATCACCTTCCATACCTGGTTTAGCTCTTTTGCTTCTTCTCTGAAGATTCTGTGATTTCTTTCCTTCCATATTCCCATGGTAGGAAGCATTGGGAAAGATGCAGTTATGCATCAGGTTATATTAATAGGAAATATGTGCAGTAACATCAGTATAAATCATCAAATAAGTGGAACACACATGAACACCAGTATTTAAGGTGGAAACCCAATTCAGGAGAAAACCGTCGTTGTTGTCGTCTCTGTCTTGAATATTTATTATATGAAAAAATGTTTACAACATTGTACTGATTCAAACTCATATCATTACGTAGGCTTCTACCTTTAGAAGGATGCAACCTTCACTCATTTACCAACTGCAACTGGAAGGGAGCTCCAACCCCCTGATCTCGTTTACCAGCCACTCCTCGAAGGGAGCTTCAACCCCATAAAACCAGCTTCTACTGACAGGAAGATTCTACTTCCATACTGAAGGCTTTAACCCTCAGACCCACTGCAGACCAAATTTCATCAATTTTCATACTGGATCAAATAGCTTCAACACAACCCTTTAACAATCATAAATTTTTCCCAACACTTCAATTAGAACCGTGAAAACACTGTGACCACTGCTTCAGAAATAACCCAGACTTCATAATAGATATGCATATACAAACTCAACCCAAGATAGTCATTGATTCAAATAGCCTATGCTACTTTGCGTTACTGAAGCCGCGTACATATGCACTCTCTTGCACATCAACCCATGTATACTTCTGTGTATTTTATCCTTTAGAAAACCCTAACTGCCATACGTGCTTTTCATGAAGAAAACCCACGTATATATGTGCTTTTGTGGAACCCAACTAGCATATAGATCTGTAAAAAATAAATTTTGCAGAACAGACAAGATCTATAAAACTCACCCCGATTTATTCATTTTCTTCAGCAGACTTGCGCTACTTCTTCATCATTCCTCCAGCAGATCATTCTAGAGATTCATCATCATCAGATCTAGAGATCTTGAACCATCATTATATCCATTGCTGCAACATAGATTTAAATCTATCAATTAGGAACATAGTTCATTCATACAGATATTCCTTACAGAAATTTGTTCATCAACAACCCTTAAACATGCACACCTTGCACTATGATCTTCTTCTCCTTAAATAGATTTAGCTTTTACCAATACCATCAGTCAAAACCACACATCTTCTGATGGTATTCTTGGACAGAATCAAATAGACAATGCAATGCTCAATACTGTGGGCTAATACCATGCTAATTCCCCTTGTTATTATAATTTTGGAGAGAAAAAAGGCATACGCGACTTGGGACGTACTTACCCGCGTGCATACGCGACTTGGCCTTTACAAACACGCGTATATATTGTGACATTATATTTATCATTTCTATGGAACTTACTGGAATTCTTTTCTATGTCACATCTGAACTGATTTGTAGATACATAATTCTTACATCTTTAACACATAGGTTGCTTATCATAGGCAACTCATCAAGTAGGTTTTCATCAAGGAAAAATTCATAAAGTAGGTTGCATCAAGTAGGTTGCCATCAAGGACACCACATTACATCATATTGCCAACAGGAAGCCTAAATATAACTGCCATGCCCGGCTCAATACTTCACTTTTGTATCCCCCTTTTCTCCATTTAAAAATTGTCTCATTTTATGCTTGTTATATCTCTATTTGTTTATTGGAAGATTCCATTGATATTTTTCCAAAGATTATCTACCTTGGAACAAGTATTAAAAAGGTGTTTTATGCTTTCAATGTTCTCCTTGCACATTTTGCATATGGAAGGTCCCTACATGCCTCTATGTTGCAGTTGTTCCCATGTTATGATTTTACGGTGACTTAGAATCCAGAGGAAGTGTCCTACTTTTGTCCAGGATTTATTTTCCCATATTTTCTGCCATATCCAAACTGTTCTATTTTTGTGGTTGTTTGATTTAATAAGGTAGCCTTCTTTAATTGAGAACATTCTTTTGTTTTGATATCCCCATCTCAATATATCTTCACCATTTGTGGTGTCAAATTTTTTGGTTTTCATTTCCTTTTCAAAAAATTTCAATTGCACTATTTCTGGGGCATGCCTCCATTGTTATTTTCCTTTCCATTTTCACCAGTTCCCTTCCTCCTCTCGGTTCCAGTAGCTAGAGATTGTTCTTTGGTTTGGTAGGTTTTTGAATAAGAAAATTTCTCCCAGTTCCAAGCGGCTAAATAATTTCTCCCTCTGTTGCCATGAATCTTCCCAGAAAAGGGTTGTTCTCCCTCCTCATACTTCCTAGAAGCTGTGTTGTCATATGAGATCTTTGTTAGTTGTAGCTAGGTTCCAGATGTTTGATCCTTTAGGTGTGATATCTGCTTTTAGTTTCCCTATAATTTTTGCAGGCATTTCATATTTATTTTCCCATATGAGCTTCCATATGTCGGTTCCGCCTTGGAGCCATCTCCACCACAGCTTTTCCCCCATCACTTGATTTAGCACATAGAGGTCTCTCGAGCCTAGGCCCCTTGCATTTTTTGTTTTCATTAGTTTTTCCCTAGAATGGAGAGCCCATTTGCGGGTTTCTGTACCTCCTTGCCATAAGAATTTTTTGAATATTTTATCCATGTTGTTACAGACTATTTTCGGTGCTGCTCTCCGTGACAGCTGGTAAATGGGAATAGCTTGAAGGATAGATCGAAGGAGAATAATGTGGCTAGGTGCATTAAGAGCTCGAAGATTCCAGCTTTGAAGACATTTCTGGATATTTGTTTGGAGATCTTTCCATCTTGCTACTCTTAGAGAGGATTGGTCGAGCGAGAATCCTAGATACTTCATGGGAAAGGTTCCCAGCTTTAATCTCAGTATTGTGGCTAGGAATATTTTGATGGTAGGGTTCACATTGAAGAAATATACATTAGACTTATCATTGTTTATGAATTTTCCTGTTGCTTCCATGAATATCTTTAGCATGGCTAAGATGGCTTTTTCCTCCCTTAGAGACGTTTGACAAAATAGCATTATGTCATCTACAAACTGTTGGTAAGATAGAGTAAGATATTGTCCCCATAATTGAAGGCCTTTGAGATGTCCAATGGATATTTGCTAAAATCTTGATAACTATAAGGGTCACTGTCATATTCAATGTTTAGGATATTGAAACCATGAGGAATATCTACAATAATTAGGGAATAATCCCTTTTAGTTATGATTTTGCAATTTCTTCACAATCACATGATATTATTTGATATTGGATAGTGTGGAGCCCATTGCAAATGAAATGATTAAGACTGGGATCAAGTTAAAAATCACAAAGACGGTGTTCTCTCATCCTATCCATTTTTAATTTTTTCAATAAAGCTTCTGAGACTATCCGGTGCTCCATTTTCATCCTTCTTCATCTTTAATGAAATAAAAAACTATATATATAAGCTATAACATAAAATTAATATACATAGGAATAGAAGTGAACGTATAAATCAAAATACCTTTTTAAATGCAAGATAAAAAAACTTTTAGCACTGATGTAGAACTTGAATCTGGGTAGTTGCGTACAACATCATCCCAACTATATTCATTCAACAATTTAACCATTTGCTCTTGTATTACCATACAAACTTTGTGACTGAATAAATAAACTAAAAAATGTTAATATAGTGATATGTATAACAAATACTACCAACAACAATATATTATATTAAACATAAACTTATAATTCAGAGATAAGTAAAAGTAAGAAACTTACTTTAGAACTTCCTCGGACATTTCCTCCAATGATAATTCTCCCAACTTTACACGAGATAATATTTTTGTGACATCTTTTTCATTGTTCACTCGCATTTATCTCCAAGGTGTGATAGTAATATATTTTGGGAGCTTCATTTCACGGGTGCTTCACTTGGGGAGAAATACCATACCATGTGGGTTTATATTGGGGGATATATATTGAGGAAAATATGACACAATATATTGAGCATATATTAGGGGGTAAGTGATTTTAATATTGGAAAGTATAAAAAATTGAGCTCAAGGTTAATAAAAAAATTAAAGGTGTATAAAAAATGTTAATGAAAAAATGGAAACATGCAATATCTAACGAAAGTAGGGGCTTTTTAAATTTGGAAGGTGTATTGGGTTCGTATTGGTAGGGGGTTAAATAATGTGCTTTTTATAGCTATTTTCCAATAAGTAGACAAATTAAGGGTATTTTTTAGTATGTTACAAAAACACTTGTTATGTTATAGGTTCATTTAGTGAAGCCCCGTGCTTCATTTCAAGACTTGATTACTGCTGGTACATATCAATTATTTAAACATTTTGACATTTTGACATTTTATGCCAACGTTCTCCCACAACTCAAAAATATGATCATTCAATTCCCACATCTCTCCAGTTCTAAATGCCAACTAGAAAATGCTATCCATACCTCTGAATATTTCAAAATTTATTTTTCTAGCTTTTGAATTGGTTTTTTCCTCAATTTGATATCCTATTTCCATACAAAATTCCTTCCCAAAGGCATGATGAACATTTCTCTTATGCCCACCACATTTTTCTTAAAATTCACTATGACCAAATCTGACCCTTTGGATGAAAGTCATGGACATCCTATACTTATTATCTATATTATGACCCCATGCCAATAACTTTGATTCTATATCTATTAAATCATCATAAATGATAAATTTAATTTTTTCAAAATGCAGGTATAGGGATATTCCTCCATTAATTTCCTTTGAGCTTCTACAGAATGGTCTCCCTCAAGTACATAATATTTTTATTCAAAACATTTTGACTTCTCAAATTATTCTTTGATAGGAACCTGAATTGGATCAACAAGAAAAAATTAATGAACCACATATGAAAAAGGGTTGTACCTGTTCAATGTTTTCAAATTGTGAACATGCAAGTGGTGTGGCTTTCTAATTTGATATTTGAATTGTCCTTCGTTTGACCTGTAGACTTGAATGAGATTAAGTTGAAATGACCAACCACCCTCAATTAAATTTATCTTCGTCAAATGATGTTGAATGGAATTTTATTTTGTTTTAATAACACCATCCTCTAAATTAGCTCTTGATGTAATGATTTCGCTGTTTCCTTTTGATTTCTCACTAGGACCTTCATTGTTTTCCATGATTTTTTCAGAATGATATTTTTTTAGTTTCTTCCTCCTATTGGATTTCATATTTTCTTCGACGGAAGCCATCTCATCGTCATCAAATAGAAGGGAGATATTCTTGGGAGTTTTTTTCTTTGTCTTTTATGGCTATTCTCCTTTCTAACATCATTTCTAATTTAATCCTCAGTAATGGAAACACATTCGTTATATTCAACTTCAACTTAAACTTCCTATTCTTCAAAAGTAACATGTATTCGTTTAGTAGATTAATGGCTTTTATATATTCATGTAGCATCATGAAGTACTTTTTTTGCTTCGTTCCCATATCTTCTTCTTCATGTTCATGGAAAATTCTGACAACATTCATAATATCTTGCTCTATAACATAGATTCCCCCCAACATAATTGAAATACCCTCAGCAAAATCATGTCAAACAAAATATGATATGTTAATAATAACTAAGTTATTAAAAATATAATGATACAGTTAGAATAATGCAAAACACATAAATATAAATATAAATACTTACAATCTTCTGTGCAATATCATTTACGATTTCTGTGTATATCCTTGAAGAATATTCCCTTGTGTTATACATCGCCATTGTAAAATTATATCTAAGATTATCATGTGACTTGGGCAGTTTTGAATGTATATAAACATTTTGAGTATTCAACCTAATATATAAGTGGAGTACTTTTCCAACAAGCTCATAACTTGCAGTGTTATAGGTCAATTTGGGCACCGTTCCCAACAACCTAATTAAACTGGACATCATCACTAGAACCAATGAATAGGGTCTATCATCCCCTATCATTTCAGTTGCTACAAGCCCTAAGACAAAGAACAAGAATAAATTGTCCATGACTTCCATTGCAAGGCTTCCAAAATTTGAAGTACATGTTATATCACCTATGAGCTCACCAACGCAGTCTCTGAAAGGACTAATTGCTTTGCATATGAAGGCACCTCCATTTAAGGGAGCTATGCAAAGCACTTCCCGACACTCAATGGTGTGTTGTTCAATTGGGAGAAAAAATCTCATTGTTCTGGAATCTCCATATGGCCAGTGCCTTCTAGAAGAGTGCATATGTATCAAAATTTGAATCCACGTTTCCATTAAACACCTTTGAGCTTGGAAACATGTCTTGCCTATTATTAGAAAGTCATTGATTGTGAAAATAACTTTAGCTCATCTATAAATTGACCACAAATCCTAGTGCTTGAGAAGGAATAAATTTGGTAGAGAAATGTTGTTGGATTCTCAATTGAGTGTTTGATTTGAGTGATATGTTTTTGGATAGATGTTCATTGTGATGAGGCTGGGATGATGTTGGAGTTGGTGACATCAAATAAATTGCTGCGTGTAACCTCCCCTTCTATCCACTAATAAACATTGTTGCTTACTTCGCACATATGTATCTATATAAGATTTTGTATTTCATATGGATTCTTATCCGATGCATATATTTCATGTTTCATTAATTTAACTGATTAAAGTGAATAGCCATTAGTAAATCACAATATATTTATTTTTTATTATTTATACTTGCAGTAATTGTTCTGGCGATCAAGCTTGGATTGGAAGCTAAAGCAAGAGCGACAGAAGGATAATAGGAAGCACTTGGACTCCAAGTAGGTTTCTCCATATTTTTATGTGTCTATTTACTATTAGGAAAAGTATCTACAAAGTCTTTGATTTTTTTTCTAAATGCATAGCACTACATTTAGGGAATGTGTTTTATCCGTAATCCATAATTCTTCATAACAAATTGGTGAATCCGCTGGGGATCTTTACCTTCATCCTTGGTGTATTTTGCCTCTTCTTATCCACCCAGTAGCATATACTCTTAATTATTAGGCTTTTGAAACTAGGAATTGCATTAGAAGTGTGTCAGTAGCTTGAGTTTTTTGTTCTCTGCTACACCAAACTCATTGTTGGTCAAGACACAGTGCTTTGCATACCACTTTCTCCCACTCAAGGGTGCTTTGCAACACATTGTCTCCCCTTAGAGACTGCGTTTCCCACTAATCCAACCAAATTCCCTTTGAATTTGACATTTCCATTGCTTTCAGCCTTCTGTTTGCTATGTTTTCAACTATCTGATGCCTCATAGAGACCAATGAATTTTCCTGAATCTTCCTCCTTTGAAAAGTAAGTTTGTTCAATGTCTCTTTAAGTGTCTTTATTTATCATTGAAAAATAAAATTCAAATTATTTCACTTATTCATTAGATCCATTTGTTTTCGTAAGGGAAACTGTAATTAAATTATTCGTTTCCTATACGAAAAATTATAGTTTTATTCTTCATTTTTCCTAAAAGAGAAATCGTTGTGAAATTCATCATTTCTCTAAGAAAAAGCATTTGTTTTTATTGATTTGATGCATATAGTTTCCTTTTTGAATTCACATTAAGGGGACTGAAAAGAAAAACCTGCATTTGCATACGGTGAGTTGTGTGTTTTTCATAGGAACCAATTAAGAAAGCTACATATTATTTTGTGCTCTTGGTTGTTTGCTCTCAAAACTGATTGCTCTTTCCCTTTAGTAGCTAGGATTTTCATTGAATAAATTAAAATTGAAAAGTTTTCTTATCGTTTTAGTTTCATTTTAGGAATTGCCATCACATCATCACAATGAAGCTTGAAAGGCAAATTTATAAACAAGATCAACTTAAAATTTACATCAATTACCTAAAAAAGAATTGGAACCATAACGATAACATTTAGAAGGTCTAGGCTAGAGACCTATTTCGGCATCGTAAAAAATAATAGATGTCGTTAATTATCTATGATACATTCTCAGTGTGATACCTCACTCCACGTACGTAATTATATCGTAGCTCGTCCACGTACCTTCGGGTATATCAGGAGGTGTTATAGTACAAAAAGTATAAAGGGGTGCTCTCACTGTGCGGTTTCACATTAGATAGTGTTAATACGGACTTGAGCCTCCATGTACCTTCAGGTATGTTTGGGAGGATAAATTTAGGCTTCTATCCATCCATAGTGAATTGAGTTAGCCACCCTGTAAATTTTGACACACCGAACACAACATTCAGGGAGATTGCCTACATGTACTTCTTGGTTCGCCAAGAGGTATTCTACAGTTCACAGTTTCTTGGTAAACCTTTTGCCTAGTATTACCATTTTATTTACTGTGCCAACCTCGTTAAAAAATGAAACATGCCATGAGAATATTTTTTTTTCTGTGTCAATCTCATTAAAAAATGAAACAAATCCTCTCATGATTAAGACGAGTCTTCCATTTAGTCTTGTACATGAAACTTCATTCCATCTAGCTATTAGTAACCAGTATTTTACTTAGGTGAATGAAATGAAACTTGGGGGGCAGGTGCACTTGGAGGGGGCATTCGACATGGTCTCTTGAAAGGGGCATTCAAAACATTCTTACCTATTGCACCCAAACAACAGCTGAAGTTCGGGGGGGAAAAAGAGGTTCAAAGCTCCACAATGAAAATAGTAACTTTCAAATGGTAAAATGAATGGAAAAACTATTTTAATTAGTCATTTGATTATTTTCAAATCGTATTTATTGTTGTGACTATGATTTTATTCAATTTCTGTCACGAAACAGGTATTTTTAATCCATTTGATGTTGTTCTAAACAGGTTTTGCAACTGATGAGCAGGTTATTCATACAGATTTATTTCAGGAATGATTTGACCACAAAGCATACTTTTATCCTTATTTTTCGAGCTTTGATAAAAATGAAAAAGGACTTGAACCACACTTTTATATCTTTTTCGAGCTTCGATAACAGTGAAAAAGGAACCGCTGGAGTCTTCTTTTAGATATTTTCAGACTCTGATAATGTGAAAAGATTTCCGAGCACTTGTCTTTTCGATCTTGTAAATGTAAATGAATTGATATCTACTCAATATAGGTTTAACCCTTTTCCGAACTATGATAGATTATTTACGAAAAAGGAATGTCTTAGTCAAACATGGAAAAGAGGTTCTCTCAGATATTATTTTACACTTTTTCAGATCTGAGCGACAACTTTATGAAAAAATACTTGTGGAGTTTTATTTCGTCCTCTTTTTCAAACTCTATAAATATGAAAAAAGATCAAGCTGTCACTATCGTTAGGCTCGTTAAAAAATAAAATAGCGATGGGCTTTTCGATCATGGAAATAATTGAGTTTTAGTCATCGTTAGACTCATTAAATTATTAAATAGCGATATATTATTCTCCTGAAGGGTTGAATTATAGAACAAGCATATGTTATCCTCGTCAAGCTTGTTGGAAAATAAAGAGGTAATGGTCGACAAATGACTGAGGAAAATTTTGGAAAGTGAATAGAACTTTTTACGTTAGCACGTTGCTCTTGAACATGACACTTCACTCCATCACCATGACTATTTGGGTTGGGTAATATTCTTGATGGTTAATTCATACCTATGGTTCATCAAGCCTTCACTTCGGTTTTGGGTCAATGCTGCCAACTCATCTCAGTGTTGCCGATATGCTCAAGAGAATTCATCCAATGAATACTCATCCTTTTGCAATACTCATAAACCTTCATTCTCATGACAGTCATCCCTAAACATTGATATATCAAGTCATACTTTGTCTCCGAAATTTGTAACTCTCACTTTGCAATAAAGTGGCTTCCTATCGATGTCAAATAATCATCTAGGAAGTTCACTTAGAAACATCACCTTCCAGTACCATGAGGCTTGTTAGAGCATCGACAAGATCCTCTCTTTAGGACTACTGACCGAAATATTTTGTTTTTCGTTCGATATCAAATCATCTATTGACGCCTTACGAAATTTATTGTAGTACCTTGAGACCCATTGACATTAATGATGGTTCTCTCACGTTTGTTAACAACTCTCATCATTGGCTGGTAAGAAAACGATATGTTACCATGTTCGACTACAAATCATATATTCACATGGCTAGACTTGTACTCGAACGATCAAGTTAATGAGATAAGAATACCCCTGATCTAGTTTCAGCCATCCGAGCTGTGATTTCAGGATTGTTGTACACATCATCTATACGATGACCTTACATACATATCATCATCCAAACATGGGCCTATATCTATAGGCATGTCTGTATTGGAAAACATTATAATATAGATGACTTTCTACACTATGTACATGTTATTAGATAGTTTATGTGTTGAGCATGGGAATTCCTTCCCTCAGAAATTCATGATCAGGAGGATGTATCATGATGTAATGTATTTTAAGGTTGATGCAGGTCGCCACTCTGCTTCAACTTGAGCCCATCGCAGAGTAAAGCATCTCATTCAAAAAATATTGCTATTATTATTCTGACTTCATGCTTTACGGGGAAATTTTTATAGGTCAGTTTGGGCACCATTCCCAACGACCTAGTTAAACTAGGCAACATCCCCAGAACCAATGAATAGGGTCTACCATCCCCTATCATTTCAATTGCTACATTACCTAAGACAAAGGACAAGAAAAAATCATTCATGACTTCCATTGCAAGGCTTCCAACATTTGAAGTACATGTTATATCACCTACGAGCTCACCAACATAGTCTTTCAAAGGACTAACTACTTTGCATATGCAGTCACCTCCATTCAAGGGTGATCTACAAAGCACTTCCCAAAGCTCAAGGGTGTGTTGGTCAATTGTCAGCGAAATTATCATTGTTCTAGAATCTCCACATGGCCAATTCCTTGTAGAAGAGTGGATATGTGTCAAACTTCTAATCCATGTGTCCATTCAACACCTTTGAGCTTGGGAACATGCATTGAATATCCTAGTGCTTGAGATGGAAGAAATTTGGTAGAGAAATTTCGTTGGATTCTCAATTGAGTATTTTATTTGAGTGATATGCTGTTGGAGAGATGTTCATTGTGATGAGGCTGGGATGATGCTGGAGTTGGTGACATCAAATCAATCGCTGGTTGTAACCTCCGCTTCTATCGATTAAGAAATATTACTGCTTATTTTCCCACATATGTGTCTGTATAAGATTTTTTATTTCATATTATGGATTCTTATTTGATGTATATGTTTCATGTTTCATTGATTTAACTGATTAAAGTCAATATCCATCTGTATATTGAAATCTATTTTATGTTTAGTGTTTATACTGGCAGGAACTATTCTGGCGATCAAGCTTGGATTGGAAGCTACAGCAAGAGAGACAAAAGGAGAATAGGAAGCGCTTGGACTCCAAGTAGGTTTCTCCATATTTTTGTGTGTCTATTTACTATTAGGAAAAGTATCTGCAAAGTATTTGTTCTATTGTTCTAAATGCATAGAACGAGATTTAGGGAATGTGCTTTATCAGTAATCCATAATTCCGCATAACATGCAACATCAATATTGTTAGTAGGATATAGATATAATTGCAGACTTTTTCCTTCTTTATCTTTCATATACCATGAATATTGTGTATGTTTCATTTCTTCTCATTTATACCACTATGAAAGCAACTTCTTGTGTTTTGAGGAGGCATCTCCTACATTTGTAGTAATTAACTAAGGTGGATTTCATTCAAGAGTATTTTTTGAGGGCGCACCTACAACTCTAGATAATGAAATTGTTGACTTTGGTCCATAAAGATTGACAGAAACCTTCCTTGATGCCATTTTCCCACAAATATATAAATCTACATGTAAATCAGTAAATAAAAAAAAGTAATATCTTACGTAAACCCAAAAAGGGTTTAAAAATTTAAAACTAAAAAATACCATAAACATGTACATTGCTCCCTAGGTATAGTGTGCATTTAGGTTTATCCAAAATAAAAAAATAGAAAACCAGTTCCTTAAAAAACAAAATTAGTTTCTTTTACATTTTCTCTGTGGCCCTACTCGATTTTATTTTATTTTTTATTTTACATTTTCTCCCCGAACACCTAGAATTTTTTTTTTTTTTTTACATTTTCTCCCTGACCCCCGTTGGGTTCATTTTTAAAATCAACCCTGATTCGTGGCTTGGCATTAGCCCACTGAGAGGCAGATTAGTCGACTGTAGGCTTGGTCAGGCGCCCACAACACAATGGCCCTTTTCAGTGTGATGTAGGTGGCGGTGCCCACGGGTGAGTCCCTCCACAAGCCCAACACCATTGTTGTGCTTGGGCGGGTGCCCTCATTTGGGCGTGCCTCCCCACAACACAGAGGCCAACATGATTGGCATGCTACGGGCGGGCACCTGCCCAAGCCAAAGAGTAGTGTTGGACTCAGGTGGGCGCCTGACTGAGCCCAAAAGTAGTGTTAGGCTCAGACAAGTGTGCCCATAGGCAGGAACTTGCCCGAACCGAGAATCGAAACCCTTGCCTCACAGGGGGCTGATGCAGTCGTGTTGTATGTAGGCGCCCACCCAATTTTGAGAATCTGGTCCCATACCTTCGCAGGGGTGGTGGGCATGCCTACTTGAGGCACAATGCCTAGGGTTCAACCATAGGTAGGCCCGCCTCCCATGTTTGTGTGAATTTTGTTTTTAATTTTAGATAATAAAATTGTTTCAATTGTTTTTTTGTGGTATTTTGGATTAACCTACCAACAAAATTTAAAGGTAACTACTAGTAAACTTATAGGGGTTTACAAAATGTACTCAGTGATATTAAAAGTTGAGTCTACTTTATTTTAACAATTTCCAAATTTTCGAAATAATAAATTAAGCTACTACTTAGGAAGATATGTATTTTTTAATTGATTTTTTGGCATCTAGTAGATTATTTTCCTCGTATTCCTCATTGAATGTTTCAAGTAGAAGGGGAACTAGCCTTTCAAATGTGATAATATCTAGTTGATAATGTTGTTGCTCTATAAAATCGTTCCAATATTTTAAACAAAACCCCTAGAAATATTGATGTGATTTGAGGAATAGTGAAAATGAAAGTTCTTATATAGGGTAAATTAAAAAATTTCTTTACTGCGGGGTAAGTGGGAGATACAAACTATAATAAAAATAAAAATAAAAAAATTATAATCAAGTAAATATTATATAATTTACGATTTATTTTAATTTGGAAAAAATTATTAAAAGAAAATTGTGTAGGAAGTTTGAATCGAAATTAGGGTCAATATTCAAGTGAATATTTTAGTAGATTTTTTTTTTTAAATCATGGAAGTAAAATCTGGAGGGACATACTTCAAGAAAAAAATTTGGAGGGAAAAGGTTTCGATGAAAATTTTTAGAGGGAAGATTGTTGGAAAAATAATGAGGGGGGGGGGGGTTGAATTAGTATTTAGATCTCATTGATAACTTTAAATTTTTCTTAACTGAATTTCATACGTGAATTTAATGAACTCAACTTGTGTATGCACATGGATATACCAACAAAAACTTGTGTATACTAAGATACCTTTAATGTTAGATAAACTTTCAAAAACAATCTTTAACTCAACTTTATAAGTTATGCGACAGTTAGTTAAGTAATAAATAAATTATCACACAAGAACATCGGACATGAACACCAACATTTAAGCTAGAAACCCAATTTGGGCGAAAACCACCCCTACTATCGTCTTTGTTTTCAATATTTATTATATGGAAAACTCCTTAAAAAATTGTATTGATGAAGACTCATACCAGTATGCAGGCATCTACCTATCGAAGGCTGCAACATTCTCTCATTGTCCAGTTGCTACGGGAAGGGAGCTCCAACCCCCTGATCTCCTTTACCATCCACTACTAGAAGGGAGCTTCAACCCACTGATCGGAACACTAGATTCTACAGGAAGGAAGCTTCTACTTCCACACTAAAGGCTTCAACCCTCAGAATCACTGCAGACCATGTGTCATCAATTTTCACACTAGATCACACAGCTTCAATACAACTCTTCATAAAGATCAAAAATAAGAAACTTCACCCAATACTTCAATCAGAACAATGAGATCCCTGTAACCAAAACAGAGTAATAATGCAAATCTTATATGCAGAATCAAACTCAACCATGAACATTAATTATCTTAAAATGCATATGCTACTGTGCTTCAGTGAACCGACATGTATACACACTTTTATTCACACCAACCTCTATATCGATCTTTGAATACTATTTTTACAGAATGTGATCAGTCTTAGATCCATATCTGAGTTTTTTTAGTTCGATATCTTTGCAGAATTGCATAACCCATAATCACTCAATCATCATTAAACATATTTACTCACTCACTGATCATATTTCTACATATTGAAATTAACACCATATTCAGTATTTAAAACACCCCAGATCTACCTGAAGACTTTATTGACAAACAACAGAAGCATAGCAATATTAAACATATAACCTCTGTAGGAAGCTTCACAAAACCCTGACTTCCATATGTGCTTTTCTCAAGATAAAGAAACGTATATACGTGCTTCTACCAAGACGAAAAAGTGTATAGATCTGTAAATACTAAATTTTCAAAATTTTCTAGATCTATAGAACTTACCCAGATTTCCTCACTTAATTTCAGCAAACTTACGCCAGGTTAAAGATCTAATCGTATATTCAATAGATCATGCAATAACCTATTCATTTCAGGTGTAGAGATCATGATCCATCATAGTCTCCAAGGGTGCATCATATATTTAGATCTACCAGTAAAACATAGTTCATCCATGCAAATATAATTCAGAGAGAAGTATCTAGTGACAACCCTTACACATGCACACAACTGCACTATGATCTTCTTCTCCTTATATATAGATTTAGCCTTTACCAATACCATGAGTCAAAACCACACTACTGTCGATGGTATTCTTGGACGAAATCAAATAAATGGCACAATTCTCAATAATGTGGGCTAATACCATGGTAAAACCCCTTGGTATGAAACTTTTAGAGCGCAAAAGGCATACACGACTTGGATTGTTCTTATTTGCATGTATACGCGACTTGACCTGTACAAACCCGCATATAGAACCTGCAATATGAATATTAACAAATCCCCTACTGGCCATTACACATTTCTTCTGATATACTTTTCACAAACTACGGAGCTTCTCTGGAAGACATATACTCCATCTTTTACCAAAGATTTTCCATCAAGGACACCATATTAAGACATAAGAATCATATTGCCAACAATCTCCCCCTTTGGACTTGATGGCAACTATAATGGTTTTTGATCACCACAACATATAGATACATTAAACATAACCATTATTCATACACGCAAAATAATCTTCCCCTTTCACATCAAGGGAAAAGGACACTATTTTGACCATGCTCCCCCTAAGGTCATGCTGAATCACCATAATTTTTTTTCAGATTCTATAACTTCACCGAGTATGACCATTCTTGTTGACTCATACTTACATCAATGCTCCAACCAAGTGGAAGTACATAATTGACTCAACTACCCAACCAAGTGGATTTTCAAATTTGAACAAGTCCTTACATGAATGAATATAGAAATTTACATCATGTGTACGAATATTCCCTTTTCATCAAATTACAAAAATGACTTTTCAGGACCAAAAAATCTCAAGGGAGAGATCATAAATCAGAAACCAATCAGAATGCCAACAATTTATCCTTTTCAATAAGGCAGGTGCTCCCTATAATATTGTGCATCCTGAACACCTTCAACAACCAATTCATCAAGGCATATTCATCAAGGAAATCAATATGAAATAACGATATAGAAAGATGAGTACTGGAACAACAACAGAGATTACCCAACAACACCAAAATTGTTCTAAAAGCTGACTGAGACAATTTCTGTTAGGAAAAACCCATACGTGTTTTTATTCATAGAAACTTGTGTATATACGCGATTATCCTTTATGAAAACAACGTATTGAATTTAATCTTCTGAAATTAAGCAGATTTGTTCAGAGAGGAAGAGACAACTCCCAACCTTTTTCTGAGATATTCGAATGCTTCCCTGGGAAGAGGTTTCGTAAATATATCTGCAACTTGTTATTTGGAGGGAACATACTCCAATTTAACATTTCGTTCAATAAATTTTTCACGTAAGAAGTGATACTTGATAGGAATGTGCTTCGTCTTGGAATTCATAACAAGATTATTTAAGATACTAATGGCACTTGTATTATCACATAGAATGGATATGGGAGGTGAACATTTGATGTGAATAATCTTGTAGTGTCTGCAGCATCCAAAGAATTTGTGTGCAACATGATGCAGCAGCCACATATTCTTATTCTGTTGTAAATAAGGCAATAGAACTTTGTTTCTTGCTGAACAAAGATACTAATTGGGGCCACATATAAAATGCATCACCACTAGTTATTTTTCGATCATCAACATTTCCAGCCCAATCTGCATCTTTGTAAGCATGAAGAGTGAGATAAACATTATTTGGATACCATAGACCAAAGTCTTGAGTTCCTTGTATATATTTGAATATTTTTTTTACATCCTAAAGCTGAGACTCTTTTAGATTAGATTGGAAACATCCAACAATCCCAACTGCATGCATAATGTCTGGTCTTTTCCCAGTTAGATAAAACAGACTTCCAATCATGGATTTATATTCTGGTTGATTCACCATGGGTGAATCATCACGAGAACTGAGTTTACATCCAGTTACCATTGGAGTACTCATAGGTTTGCAGTCTTCCATCCCATACTTCTTCATAATTTTCTTAAGATATTTTGCTTGTGATAAGAATATGCCATCTGCTACTTGTTGCACTTGTAACCAAGAAAAAATTTATGTTCCCCAAGTAAATACATTTCAAATTATCGTTGCATAACAAAAATAAATTTCTGACTCATGGACTTTTCATTACTTCAAAAAATGATGTCATCAACATACACAACTACAATCAATAGTTTATCATTCTCAATTTTTGTGTGTAAGTTACTATCAGCAGATCACTTTGTAAAACATTGTTGATGAAGATATTTGTAAAGAAAATAATACTATGCCCGAGGAGCTTGTTTGAGACCATATAAAGCCTTTTTAAGTTTGAAAACAAGTTTTTCATCACTTCCCAGAATGAATCCTTCTGGTTATTCTATATAAAATTCTTCTTCTAGATCACGATTAAGGAAAGAATATTTAACATCCATTTGATAAACTTTGAATTATTGAAAAATTGAAAAAGAAAGAAACATTATTATGGCTTCAAGTTGGGCTACAAGAGAAAATGTTTCTTCAAAGTATATACCTTCCTGTTGATCATACTCTTTATAGACAAGTCTAGCTTTGTTTCTAATAACATCTCCATTTTGATTTAACTTGTTTTTGAATATCCATTTTGTTCCAATAACATTTTTTTCATGAGGTCTTGAAACCAATTCCCAAGTATGATTCTTTTCAATCTTATCAAGTTCCTCATTCATGGCTTGAATCAAAAATTCATATTTACTAGCTTGATTTACATTCTGTGGTTTAATAGTGGATAAGAATGTGAGATAGCTAGGGGATCCTACAAGAGTTCTTCTTGTTTGGACACGTATCCCTCTTCTCCCAGAATTTGAGATTCTGGATTATTATTTTGAACATACATGGATGGAGCCTTTTCAAATAGATCTTCTTCTAGTGCTTCATTGGATTCACCTTCTATATTGTTTCTATTTGATGCGGGAAAATATACATCATCATCATCCTCATTTGTTGCTATTATTTCCTTTTTAGGAGCTGAGAGAGACTCATCAATTACAACATCAATACATTCAAAAATCTTCTGAAGTCTTTTATTTTAACATTTATATGCTTTACTTCAAGAAGAGTAACAAAGAAATATTTCCTCATCTACTCTAGGTTCAAAATTACCAAGTTTTTCATCATTGTTCTTGATGAAAAATTTTCTTCCAAAATCTCTAAATGCTTTACAATGGGAAGATTTCCATACCAGAGTTCATACAGAGTTTTATCACTATTTACTCGAACATGAGCCTTGTTAAGAATATTTACTGCATTATGTGTTGCTTCTCCCTAAAAGGTATCGCGAGTTCTAGATTCATCAGCACATCCCAAGCCATTTTTTGAAGTGTTCTATTCATCCTTTCTTCCATGCTATTTTTTTTTGGGGTTCCAGCAACAGAAAGTTGTCTTTTGATGCCATGATGTTGATAGAAATCAAAGAATTCAACTAATATATATTCTCCTACAAGGTCAAATCTAATACATTTTATTTTTAGGTCTAATTCATTGTTAACCAAATGTTTGGAGATCTTAAATTTTTCAAATTCTTTATCTTTATGTCTTAGTAAACCAATCCAACACATTCTAGAGAAGTCATCACTAATAAAATATAGTATTGTTCTCTACGAGGTCAATTTTTCCTTACCGGACCACATAGATCAATATGTATAAGTTCAAGAGGCTTACTTGTTGATCCTCCTTTAGCATTGAATCGCACCTTGGTTTTCTTACCAAATTGGCATGATTTGCATATGGTACTTTCAGGTAGAGTGATGCTGGGAAGATCATGAACATCTTTGAGTCTGCTGGATTTGCTTATTTGAGAGAAGCTCAAATGTCCCAACCTTCTGTGCCATAACCAATTTTCTGAAGATTTACACAAGTAGCATTTTTCTTGGCCACCTTTCAATACATACAAATTTCTTGGTGTTCTAGTCCCTTTTATTACCGAATTTCCTATGTCAAGTTCATGTACTACAGATTCATTTGAACTAAAGACAACTTCATTTCCTTGATCACACATTTGACTCACAATCAACAGGTTCTGTTTTAAAACATATAAATACATAACATTGTTATCTTTCAGATTTTCTTTTAGAAAAACAGAACCCTTTCCTTTAATGACAGTAGGAGAGTCATTTCCAAAGGTAACATTATTTTCCTTCTCTAGAGAATTGTATGAAAGGAGTTTATTTTTATCACCTGTCATGTGTTTTGAGCAAGCGCTATCAATATACCATTGATTTTCTTCCCCTTCAATAAATAAAGCTATGCCACAGCTTTCATCCTGTAAGTTCCATACATTCGAATTTGAGGGTATATGCTATTTTCACTAATTTTTTCTCCTGCATTCATATTCATGTCCAAATTTATTGCAATAAGAAAATTCAATTTTAATTTTGAAGAGGAGCAAAGTTTTTACAAGTATTCTTCGTTATTCCAGTCCCATTTCTTTGCTTTCTTGGTTCTCTGGTCATGATGGTCTTGTATGCAACATATTGAGCAGCTTTATGACCAAAATTATGACATGAGTAACATTGTCCATTAAAAAAGAAATTTATATGATCATGAAACATTATATTTGTGTTTACCTGTTGATTGATATTTTTGTTACTATTCTTCCTTTTATTGGAGTGGTCATCCTTTATTTGTGTAGTCTCTTTGTTCTTTTGTTGAGTGTCAAAATGTTGTAGACTGGCTCTAGCTGCATCTAGATAGCTTGGTGATGAAGATAGAGGATTCTCCGATATATCCAAGACCTCTCTTTACAGGAGGAGAGCGTTGTACCTTGATAATTTCATCTAAGGTTTCAGTTCCTTTAGCAAATATAACATTTAAATTTTTCTCTTACTCTATTTCCTTTCTTAAACTTACTATTTCACATTCTAATTTCTCATTGTGCTTCTTATTTTCTATAAGCTGATTCTTTAGAGTATCTATGGTAATTTTTTTTTCTTCCAAACATATTTTGAGCTAATTTATTTCTTCAAGAAAATTATTTTCTGCTAATTCATCCATAAAAGTGTTTTTAGCCTCAAAAGCCATGGGTAGTCTAATATCTTGATCAGATTCTTGTTCTTCACTATTTGATAGACCATCACTATCTTCATGAGTATAATAATTTTTTCTATTGATAAACCATTTCTTATTTCATTTTCCCACTTACTTTCCCTTTTCATGATTATCTTTATGGGGACACTTAGCAGCGTAATGACCGACTCTTCCACAAGAAAAACATTTAAAAGGAAGCTTACCTCTAAATTTCAAGTGCCAAGTTGTATATTCTTTACAAAATTTACCTCATATTCTTCTCAAACATATCCTGATCCTTCTTGTTCTTCTACTTCCTTTCCTTTTGCAGGAGCTCTAAAGACAACTTATTTGACTTCAGATGGACCTCCTTTCCTCACTTCACAAGCAGTCAGAATCCCATCAATTTGAACAACAGTAGGAGTTTGTAGATTCTTCTTCTCTTCAATAATAGACACTTTTGACTAAAATTTGGGAGTTAGAGATATTATAACCTTTTATACCAGAGTAGTGCATGTTATGGTTTCACCCAAATTTCTCATACGATTTACAATATCATCTAGACGTAAAAAGAAACTAGAAATTCTTTCCTCATTATGCATTCTGAGATTTTTATATTGAATTCTGAGAGTTTGGAGTTTAGCACTTTTTACCTTGGAATCACCTTCACAGTTCAGAATTATTTTCTCCCATATCTCCTTTTATGTATTGAACTACATGAATTTGAAAATTTTTGATTCAGTCAAACTTCCCAATAGGGCATTTACCGCCTTTGCATTGGTTTCATAGTTCTTTATTTTGACTGGATTTGTTGGAATTGAAGAAGGATATTGAAAACCTCCTTCAACTATAACCCATACATCAACTCCAAGAGACTGAAGATAGGATCTTGTCCTTGTCTTCTAGAAGATTAGGTTGTTTCCGTTCAAGAGAGGAGGTTTGATAGATGCTGTCCCTTCTTGATTGCCCATCTTAGATGATCTTATTTTTAGCGATTAAGCTTCTTCAGAAGGACCTGCTCTGATACCAATTGTTGGAAAAATACTAAGAGGGGGAGGTGAATCAGTATTTAGAGCTCACTGATAACTTTAAATTTTTCTTCAATGAATTTCATACGCATCTTTAATGAACTCAACTCCCGTATGCACATGGATATACAAAAGAAAACTTTCGTGTACTAATATACCTTTAATGTTAAATAAAATTTCAGAAACAAGCTTTAACTTAGCTTTATCAGTTATGCAAAAGTTAGTTAAGCAGTAAATAAATCATCATACAAGAACATCACACATGAACACCAAGATTTAATGTGGAAACCCAATTTGGGAGAAAACCACCATTGTTGTTGTCTCTGTCCTCAATATTTACTATATAGAAAACTACTTACAAAATTGTACTGATGGAGACTTATATCACTATGTAGGCATCTACCTGCAGAAGGCTGCAACCTTCTCTCGTTTTCTAGCTCCTATTTGAAGGGAGACCCAACCCCATGATCTCATTTACCAACCACTACTGGAATGGAGCTTCAACCCACTGATTGACACACTAGCTTCTACTGGCAGGAAGCTTCTACTTCCATACTAAAGGCTTCAACCATCTGAATTACTACAGACCACGTATCATCAATTTTTACGCGGAATCACACTGCTTCAATAAAAATCTTCATAAAGATAAGAAATAATAAAATTCACCCAATACTTCAATCAGAACAGTGAGATCACTATAACCAGAACACAGTTTTAAACCAGATTCAGTATAGAGAATCAAACTCAACCTTGAACATTCATTATTTTAAAATGCATACGCTACTTTTCTTCACTGAACCTGTATGTATACACAATTTTCTTCACATCAACCTTTGTATCGATCTGTGAATACTGTTTTTATAGAATGTGACCAGTCTCTGATCCAGATCCGAGGTTTTTTCGTCAGATATCTTTCCAGAATTGTAGAACCCATAATCACTCAGTCATCATTAAACATATTTACTCACTCATTGATCAGATTTGTACATATTCAACTTAACACCATATTCAGTATTCAAAACATCCCATATTTACCCGAAGACTTTATTGACAGACAATAGAAACACAATAGTATTAAACAGTTAGCCTCTACATCAAGCTTCAGAAAACCATGACTTCCATATGCGTTTTTCTCAAGTCAAATTTGCGTATATACACGCTTTTATCAAGACAAACTAGCGTATAGATCTGTAAATATTAAATTTGCATAATGTTTTAGATCTATAAAACTTACCCAAATTTCCTCACTTAACTTCATCAAAATTGCGCCAGGTCATAGACCTTATCATCTCTTCAATAAACCATGCAATAACCTAGTCATTTCAAGTCTAGAGATCCTAATCCATCATAGTCTCCAAGGGTGCATCATAGATTCAGATCTACCAATAAAAAAGAGCTCATCCCATGTATATATACTTCATAGAGAAGTATACAATGACATTCCTTACAGATGCACACAAGTGCACTATGATCTTCTTCTCCTTATATATAGATTTAGCCTTTACCAATATCATGAGTCAAAACCACACTATTGCCAATGGTATTCTTGGACGAAATCAAATAGAAGACACAAAAATCAATACTATGGGTTAATACCGTGGTAAAACCCATGGGTATCAATTTTTTAGAGCGCAAAAGCCATACGCGACTTGGATCATCCTTATCTGCGTGTATATGCAACTTGGCCTATACAAACCTACGTATAGAACCTACAATATGAATATTAACCAATCTTCTGCTAGCCATTACACATTTCTTCTGATAGACCTTTTGAAAACTACTAAGCTTCTCCAAAAGACATATACTCCATCTTTTACCAGAGAGTTTCCATCAAGGACAACATTATAAGACATAAGAATCATATTGTCAATAGTTTTGGAGGGAAATTTAGATTCTTTCAAATATATATTATCATTGGAAGAGAGATCATTTGCACCATTCAAAATATTTTCGTTGAATGTTATGGATTCTTTTTAAATTGAAGTTTTGTTTTATGAATCATCAAAATCTTCGTCATGTAACAAGTCTATTCATATTTATGAATATAACGAAAATTATTTCACTATGAATATAGAGTCAAATTTTCCACTTAATCCTAATGCTAAGGAATATGAGAGAAATAATGATGATGTGCAGGATGAAGAATCTCAAATAAATAGAGAGTTAGATAACTTAGTCCTAACCTTATGGACTATGAGAGCATCAGTGATGAAGGCCAGGATGAAGAATTTCCAAAAAACAGAGGCTCACAATTTCCAGTTACTCAGAATTGTAACTAATTCGAGAGAAATAGTGATGAATGACAGGATGAAGAATTTTTAGTGAATATAAAGTCACATTTTACACTTAGTCCAAATCCTAAGGACAGTTATGGTAATATCAATGAATGGAAGAATGAATAATTTTCAGTGAATAGAGAGACATAATTTCCACTTAGTCCTTATCCTAAGGACTATGAGAGTAATAATGATGAATGGGAGGATGTATAATTTTCAATGGATAGAGAGTCATATTTTCCATTTAGTAATAATCCTAAGGACTATGAGATAAATAGTGATGAATGGTAGGTTGAAAAAATTTCAGTAAATAAAGAGTCACATTTTCCACTTTGTCCTAACCATATTGACTATGAGAGCAACAGTGATGAAGGCCAGGATGAATAATTTTTAATAAATTGAGTCACAATTTACACTTAGTCCTAATCCTATGGAATATGAGAGAAACATTGACAAAGGGGAGGATGAAGAATTTCCAATAAATCGAGAGTCATAATTTATACTTAGTCCTAATCATATGGAATATGAGAGAAACAGTCACAAAGTCCAAGATGAATAATTTCCAATAAATTGAGAGAATTTCCACTTAGTCCCAATCCTATGGAATATTAGAGCAACAATGATCAAGGGAAAGATCAATATGGTTAATAATATCCTCCAAGTTAGTGTTTTAAAACCACAGATGATGGTATTGAAACTTTTCTAGCTGTTGAAGATGGTAATGAATATTTTTCAAACAATGATTTTGGTGAATTTCCTAAATATATAAAAAATGATCATAGTAATAATAGTATTCCTTGTAATTATGATGGAAATTCTTGTTCAAAGAATGATGAAATCATGGAGATGTTTCCAGCAAATAGTGTATTTAGGAGTAGGAGTATACCTCTTCATATCAATCCAAGATGTTATAGTTATACAAGAGGTAGAGTATAATATCTCATGAGAATAAGTTCTATAAATGATTTCATTTCAAGTGACTGTTGTAAAAAGGATTACTTGAAACATATGGATTTCAATTTTCCTTTGGAGAAAAGGAAGAGGTATTTGTCAATGAATAAAAGCATGAAAAATTCATATTTAGTGGGGTATGTGCCATCTACACTGACATGTTATTATTATCATATTGCATGTTTATTTCTTTGTATAAAGGCTTTAAAAATGTTTCATTCAATTGGTAATTTTCATCTGTCAAGATTCCAAGATAATTTAGAAAAATATCCTGAATATTATTCAGAAGTTCATCATAAATGAGAGTTTGGGCCATTAGAAAACACTGCAATGTCATGGGTGCAAGACTTCTTTTCAAAACATGGAGAGTGTTTTCCAAATAGAGATAGAATACATATTCCTGATAATTTCTCAAGATGGCAAATCTACAAATTTTAAAAGGAATATGCATAACGTGTTGAAGGAAATGGTCTTATTATTACATATCAATATTTAGTGGAGATATGGAGGAGAGAATTCAAAAATGTTAGTATTCCTAAGAAGAAAGAGGTAACAATTCATAGCATTATTCTTTTAAATTGTAATACATGTGCTTCTACAAAATAAAAAAGGGATAAATGTCAAGGAGTAGAAAGAGGTAAGAATTCATAACAATATTATTTTAAATTGTATACTGATCAACTATGTAAATGTATTTATTAATAGGTTTATTTTATGTTATGTGTATATTCCATTGTCAAAGCACTTCAAGAGCATTGTGAACAACAAACAAGTGAAAGGAAAAATTTGTTCAAGAATCAGAGGAAGTGTTATGATAACCCAAATAAATATTTGGGTTTGATAATTGATGGTATGGACCAAAAGAAAACGCTTCTACCACATTTTGTTCGCACACCCAAAAATTTGCAGGAGAAAAATTGTATCGAGTTTCACTTGGTCGACTGTATGGTCTTCATTTGGAAAATGTCACCAACAGTTTACTTCAATGCTCCAAGTATTCATAATGATCGAAATATGACAATAACCATAATTCATTATGTTCTTTCTCATTGGTGTGTTAATCTTCCTCAAGTTGTGTATCTACAATTAGACAACAGTTATCGTGAAAACAAAAATCAGATTGTTTTAGGATATCTAAACACGTTTGTTGAAATCACGATTTTTCATAAGGTAAATTTTGGGTTCCTTCTTGTTGGGCACACTCACGGCCATATTGGTCAGATTTTTAGCCATTTTTTAGTAACATTAAGGAGAAAGGAGAGATTTCCATCATTAATTGAATGTATTAAGAAATCATATATGCAAAAACATATTTTTCATGTGTTACAAGCAATTGTTGGCATGCGAAGGTTTATTCTGGGATTGCATGGTGAGGAGTAATGCATTAGACAAATTAATGACATTAGCTTCCAACATCGATTTCATATCAAAAAAATTGATGGCAAAACACTTATTAGGGGGGAAGATGTATTCAACTACTGTGGAATGGGCACCATCATCACATTTGGAATTTTTGAAGTTCATTCTAGATCATCCAATATTTGCATCAAATATATTGTCACTACAATCATTTTATAAATTTCATAATGCACAATGGAAAAAGAGAGATATAGATTATTATGAATGCCGGGAAGAAATTAAAAAATCGTTTAGATATACATATGAGTACTTTGATGTTGCTGATTCAGTTTGATGGGAGTACTTTTTCAATGATCAGAGTGATATCCTTTGAATATCAACAAATGAAGATATGCTTTTGAAGACTCTCTAAGGAGACAAAAATTGTGGAACAATAACAATCTCAAGGTATTATTAATTCTACACAGGTGGAGTAAAGAGAAATTTATATTGGTTCCAAAAGATCTCGTGCACAATGTGAAACTATGGAAGACCTTTACATGAGTTCAGTAAATTATATAAAGGAGTTTTGCATGATCGCAATGTTAGTATATGAAGATCCACATGGATATGCATTCTTGGTTTCCAAGGTTATAAAGGTAATTACAATAAATTAAGATTTTACAGGTGTGGAAGTACATTGGTATGCCACAAATACACACCCATTCAATGGTGTGTACAAGCTAGAGATGGTATTTGATAAAAGCATTGGCGGAAAGAGAAAAAAATGATACAAATATCAATCATCACCACAAAAACCTCCTAAAATTGAAGCAAGTTGATGTACATGTTTACGACTTCATTTTAACAAGGAGAGGAAATATTTTCTCTAGGATGATACATATTCGGAAGAGGTTGCTATGCGAAGTAAAAATGTCAAGATGGCAGCTTGTTGAATCGAGTCATAGATCTAGAAGAATTTTGAAACCTCAAATGGTGGGCATGCATGTTTACTGAGATGGGAAACTAGTTGATGACAAAGAATAATATGGGACATCTTCATCTACATCAAGTCATACATCTAAAGATGTGAATACTGACGGTGTGCAAGAAAATATGAGTGATTTTTAATAATTGTGTAAGACAATTTATATAAATGATGTTTGCATTGAGCAGTGAACATGATATTTTAACTTCCATATGATCTTACATGAAGTTATGAGTCATTTTTACATTTGTTGGATTCTATGTTTTAATTATGATAAATTCATTTGTTTAAAATATTCGTAATGCAAAAATAACTTAGAGACATAATTTATGTTACATTGGGTTATTTTAGTCATGTAATTTGTTCATAATATCATGGTTGAAATATGTTGAAAGGTTAATGTTTTTTAATTCTATGGGTTAAAATTTGTGAAATAACTTTTATCCTTAACATTATGGTTGAAAAAAATTAGAATTTTATAGATTTTTAGTGTCCTGATATTATATGTTAAATAACATGGATAAAAATTGTTGGAATTTTAATGTGTTTAAAATCCTGTTATTTTATATTTAACGTCATTACTAAGAAAATTTTGAAATTGTACCCAGAAAATAAAAATGGTATTCTAGCAATAAAATAGTGTCTTTTTTTCCATCTATTTGACAGAGGAAAATTGGTTTTACTGCCACTTTTAAAAGAAAATTCAAATTAACCCTAAAAAAATAAAACCTCATCCTAGAATACACATGTTTTGGTTTTTGGTTGCTTTTCATGTTTTTTGGGGTTTCTTCGATTAGAGTTCCCATTTGCAGTTTATAGTTCTCATTTTAAAGTTACATTGTTTACCCTGATCCTGCCTATGTGGAACTTGAATTTTCCTCTTGAAAGTGCCTTCGTCAAGATGTCAGAATATTGCTCCCTTGTGGGAATGTACTCTAATGAAATAATCCTCATTTGCACACAATATCTCAGATGGTGATACGAGATATCAATATGCTTGGACCTATCATGAAAAACTAGGCTAATGGAGAGTTTGATGCAACTCTATTTACCACAATCAATCACCGTCGGATCCATCATTCAGCCAAAGAAACCAAAAAGAATATTCCTCATATAGATGACCTCGCGTGCTGCCTAACTAGCTACCATGTACTCTTCCTTTGCTGAACTGAGTGAAACTAATCTATGTTTCGTGGTGTACCAGGAAATTGTTGTTGATACAATGTTGAATATGCACACTGATGTTCTCTTCCTGTTGGATGGACTCCCTAGCCAATATACATATGTGAAGCTTTGAAGCTTCACTCCCTCTATCCACATGTACCATAGCCCATACTTTGTAATGCATCTAAGGTATCTCAACACATGCTTTCCTTCCTTCCAGAAGAGCTTGGTAGGCTTAACCATATCCTGACTAATATAATTAACCGCATAGAATATGTTTTTTCATGTGTTCACCAAATACATAAGTGAACCCACAAGATGCCTATAGACTGGAGTATCTACTACTTCACCTGAACTAGAATCGTTCTTCCTCTAGTTTCCTGCTAGAGAAGTCTCCATGGGTTTTTTGTCATCCATGTAAAACTTCCTCGGAATCTCGTTGGCATACTTACCCTGAGAGACAGATAGCTCCCAATATCTTTGCAAAATTTCCAATCCCATTAAATAGTGCAAGAGCCCCATGTCCTTCATCTCAACTTCTCTTGAAAGATCCACTTTGAAAGACTTGATGAGATGATCATTTCCTGTTAATATAAAATCATCAACATAAAGTTCAATGATCAAATTTTACCTTCTACCATAATATCATAAAGGTTTTCATCTACTTCACTCTTGGTCAAGCCCAACCCAATGAAGTAGTTGTCGATCATGGTTTACCAAGCACGTGGTTCTTGTTTCATCCCAAACAATGATCTCTTGAGTCTACACACATGTGACTCTGTTTCAAAGGTTTCAAATCCTTCCAACTTCTCAATATACACCTCTTCCTCGATCACTCCATTGAGGAAGGTTGTCTTTACATCCATTTAATGTATCTTCCATCCCATATTTATTGAAAATGTAAGGATGGATTTGATTGATGTGTACATTGCGACTCATGTAAAGGTCTCATCGCAATAAATCCCCTCCACTTGAGAGGACTATAGGGCAAAAAATCTGGCCTTTTGTTTCTCCATGCTCCCATATATTGCTTGCTTCACCTTGTAGATCCACCTGGATTCTACAAGTGACTTCCCCTCCTCTCTTGGGACAACTTCCCATGCACTGTTTCTGATAATGGTGTCATACTCCCCAACCATGCCATCAAACCAACCTATTTATTGCATTATTTCCTCAAAATAGGATGGCTCGGTATTTACACTCTCGCTCATCAGATCTATGTAGCCAGTGCACCACTCTGGGGAACTTCTCTACCTGCATTGTGATTTGGGTGCTCCCGCATTCTCTATGGCATCAACAACGAACCTGTTAGCCTCTCTGGTGGACTTCCTTTTATCTTTGGATGGCTTTACATGAGTGGGTTATTCCACTCTATATTCCTCTTCTTGTGGGTGCTCCACATATTGAATTTCTTATTTTGGAGCTAATATTTCCTCGAGTGCATGAAACTAAAGCTCCCTCTCAAGGTAAATTCACATGGCCTTATCTTAATCAAATTTCAAATCTCTTCTAACCATTATCATCCTGTGTGCTAGAAAGTACACCCGATAGTTGTGATTTCTATTTGGTTACCCAAAAAAATCTCCCAAATCATTTCTTGGCTCTAGCTTCCTCCTCACATATTTGGTCGCATGGAAATAAAATAATGAGCCAAAAAAATTAAAATCCGCGACATCTAGTTTCTTACCTAAAAAGCTTCCTCTGGTGTACTCATCCCAAGTATCTAACGAGGAATTATGTTCTGCAAAAATATTTATGTGTTTCATGAGCCAACCCACATATGCAATGGTAGGCCCTGATCATGAAACATTGCTCTTGCTTCTCCCATAATAGTTATGTTCTTCCTTTCTACAACCCCATTCTACTATGGATTATGAGGCGCTATCAATTCTTGACAAATTCATTCTAAGGATAGAAGTTATTTAATTCATTCAAGACATATTACCCACCATTCTTGCTTCTAAGAGCCTTGCCCTTCTTCTATGTGTCTTTATCAACAAGTGCTTTGAACTCACAAAAATTTGAGAACGTTCGATCTTTCCTATACATGAAGAAAATCCAACACTTGTGTGAAACATCATCTATAAAAATCACATAATACCTATTTTTTCTGGTGGAGGCTGTCAAGAATGGTCCATACACATCTAAGTGAACTCTCTCAAGGGTCACCTTTGCTCGAATTTCCTTATCATGAAAGGCAGATTTAGTGCAGTTCCCCAATGTATACCCTTTTCATGTATCTAGCTACTCCATTGTACCCTTGGGAAGTACTATATTAATCTATTGCATGACATTCAAGAACTATGGTGTAAATGACCCAATATGCTACGACATAACTCATCGATCTCTCGGCTCTAGACCTTCTTTGCTTTCATGCTCAAGGTAGCACAATATTCTACATCTAATTTGAAGAGGTTCTTTACTCGAACCCCAATATTTTTCACCTATCCCATGGATCTTTTAGTTAGGAACATATTTCCTTTGACAGATATCACATCATAGCCACGATATTCCAACATAGCAACATAAAATAAATTCTTCTTTAAACTATGAATATACATGACATATTTTAATGTGGGAGGAGTACCAGACACCTTTTGAAAGGTAATTGTACCTATGTAGATCTTGATATACCTCTTGTCATCTCCCATATCGATGTGCATCTGGAGATCCTTCTTCTCCAAGTTACTAAATAATTGTTTTTCTAGTCATATGGAATGAAGCTCCACTGTTCAGGTACCACACAAAACCCATAACCAATGACACCATGCATGCGATCAGGATGAAATCTAAATAGAAATATGAATAAAGTGCTTCACCAACCACTCCTCCTGAGGGCTTCTTGTCGACCTTATTACGTGGACACTTTGTAGCATAATGTCCAAGCTCATGACAATGAAAAAATTTTATCTTTGAAAGTTCTCGCTTCTTGCTCGTTTAACCAGAATTTGATTTTGAATGGGATTAATTTCCTTTCCCTTTATTATCCTTTCCAACCAAGGAAAAATTCTAGTAAACATTATTTTTGGATGAGGATCCTTGTCTAGTGTTCCCCTGAATCTCTTCTTGTATTAAGTCGGACCACAATCACTCCTAATCTGGTAGCTTCTCCCTCCCATTCACTAAATCCTGGGAGTTGTGCCTATTAGTTGGAAGGCCTAGAAGTTCTAGGTTCAACAAATAATCCTCGTCAACTCTCACACCAAAAATTCCAATATCATTTTGACACTGAGTGAACTTCATTAACTATTTTGGTATCATGTCTCCCTTCTCCATCTTGATCTTTCTAAGCTTTTCCTTCAATGCCAGCTTCCCATGGTCGTTGATGTTCTAAAATAGATTTTTTATGTCCTTCCACATAGCATGTGGAGTTATATTTCCATGGAGCTTGGAGACAATATGATCTCGAACTTCATCTAACATAATCCTTCTCGACTTTACTACATTCTTCTTCTAGGCATCAATTTTTTGAGCATCTGCTACTGCAGGCCTGGGAATATCACTGTCTATGAATTCCTTCAACATGTTTTCTTCTAGCATTGCCTCCGTCATTTCCTTCCAATATATCTAATTCGAACTACCCTTAAGGTCATATTGAGGTCTCAATCCACAAAAATACATCATGATTGGCTACTTGTCCTGAAGAATAAATCTTCAAATTCGATTCACCTATTCAAAAAAAACTTGTATTATTATCTGCGATAGTGATTCATGTTCTGATGCCATGTATAAAATCCACATAGATTCAACTGATATTATAATATGCTAAAAAAAAATACTTTAATCTATTCTACAAATTGCGGAAACCAATTATGATCGCACAATCACATGAACAAGAAAGAGAAATAATTTCAATTTCACAACAGAAATATGTATATGGGGAAAGACTCAGCTAAAAACCCCACTATATTTATATTCCATTAAGTCAATAATATGAAACAATACAATGCTTTTCTTAGGCTTGAGAGATGTATGCACTATCTCTAACTGTCTCAGACTAATACAAGCAATTTTGGTCCAATACTTAACCAATTCATTGCCCCTATTTGACCAGCCTTGCTTGGATATTCCTGAAGGAATTGAGCCCATATTAAAATGGAACTTCACATTATTTCATTGTGCAATAGATCCAAGGAATCCTGATGACCTCATGCATGACCTGTACAATTTTCTAATTATGCAAGTAATAGTTTACTTTCCTTTAACTCCAATCTCAATTGGTTATTCCTTAGAACTAACATAAAAAAAACTATTTAGAGTGAATTAACAGTTATTTGATTGATCACTACATGTGAATTAAATCATATTTAATTCATTGGACCTCTCACTAGCTCATACATTAGTTATAACTATTTATACTCATTTTAACTCAAATAAATATGTTAAACAACTACAACTCAAAATAAACTGCAACTGGACCACCAAAAAATTAGAGTGAACATTACATTGGATAAGTATTCTTTGTGGTAATATCGTTTTTTTATCATATGGTACATAACCTATTTCCTTATTGTCATATTTTCCAATCACATCAAGAACTATTACTTTTCTCCTTTACATGTAGCAACATTTTTCCATTATATTGTTGTTTATGTGAATTAGCGATTGGAATAATTTTGTCAAATTAAATGTTTTTCGAGTGCCTACACGACCTGTTACAAATATGTACAATGGCCGATATGGATTTTTTTCTCTAAATATTTCTTTCACTATTTTTTCTTTCTCTTTGTTCATCATTCTCATGATTTTATATAATTTTATTTCCTCTAATAGGTGGTTGTTTTACAACAGAATAAGGTCTCTCAACTATTGATTCTTCATTTATTACCTTTTGCGAATATTAAGAATATGATTTGATATCTATTTTTTCATAGTGTGTTTAACTATTTATTTCTTGATATGTAGGTATCTATATTTCAAACAATTCACTCTCTTTGTTTTCATGCTCAAATGTTATTTTGTCAGTATCAGTCCATGTTGTCATAGTTTCATTTGTGAGCATTCTCTCATAGCATTTTAAAATTTGTTTAAATAATATATATCATTTTTTCCAATTCAAATATTTCTCTTTAAAATGATTCTCATCAATATGATACGGTACATATAAAATAAATGTATCTCTCTGATAGTTATCTAGATCAATATGTTTATTATACTTTACATATCTTGTAAGTTATGGTCTCTCCGAGCCTCCTCTTTTCCTTCCTTAGAGTGCATAGCAAGATGAAAATTCTAATGAACATAATGTTTCCATTCATGTCAAATGGGAAATGATGGCATATTCATGCTATTTCAATTTGAGGGGGATTCATATGATTTTTGGAGTCTTGGGTAGATAACCATCATAGTAGTAGGTATATTGAAGAAGCTATTAATATTATACCTATGTTCATTAGGATTTCTAGGATTTGAAGGTATTTCTACCTTAGAAGGCAAACTTAGATACCCTTGGAAATGGAATTGTTGGATTATGCTTAGAAAGAGCTTTCTAAAAATATATTGAAGTCTGAAAAAGGCCTCCTGGATCAAATGTTATTGCTAATCAAAGATAAGTACCTATAAAGTCAAAGGATGGAGCTAAAGTAAATGGTGGATTTAGTTGGCACTAATTCTTGTGGCTTGTTTGGAGTCTTGGATGAATTTGGTAGACATGTCAGCCTTGGAAGTTTTCCTCACATGATGTGAAGGTGCATACAATTTAGCACATCTGGGATTATGTAAGACTATGAGGACATAGATAGACAACATAATGTGGAATCAAAGTTCAGTGGCTAATGGTGGAGCCCATATAACATGTAACCTTAGTAAAGGTTCCCCGAATGGTTCAAAAATGTGCACAAAGGTGAGAACCTAGGATGGGATTGGCCCCATAAGAGTGAGTAGTGGAAATCATGGTGATTGACTATTTTCAGAGTGGAATTTACCCCCAATATACCTCACCCCGGGAGACCTTCCTGGGAATAACCAGAGGAGAACTTGGAGGATATGCTCGAGATGATGTAGAGGCAAGAAATGTGGCAATGTACTCAATACTCAACACAGTGGCCCTAAACTTTTAAGCTTTTATAGAGGAAATAAATGCAAAACAAAACTATTGAAACCCCTTTAGCCATCAAACCTTTTAAAATATGAGTGCATGAGAATAATATAAATCATGCAATATAATCAGCTCATGGTGATGGAATGGAAGGAACATTTGTTTGATAATGTGAGCATAGGAGACACATGGCATGCATTTTTGGTGTTTTTAGGTGGTCAAGTAAGCCAAATTCGGCTAACCCTTGTTATCTCTCAAGAGGCACCATGTGGTGATGTTTACATAAGAATGATGTCAACTAGGAATTTCCTCCCCATAAGTTTTAAAAAGTTCATATGATATGGCATCTGGGGTGATTCATCATCGGGACATAGTATATTGTAGGTGGTATTCATAGTTCATCCTGACTATTTTTTATCAATTCACGAGAGTAGAAGAGGTCCCACCTAGACATGTCATCCTCAAGGCTTAACTCAAGAAGGTTTTGAAACAGTGGAAAATAGGCCTCTCCAGGATAACTACGAACTGGATGTGACAACAGTTACAAGCATAACCAAGAACCAATGAGAAAAAGTCTGAGACATGTCACCTTAGCAGTGTCGTCTCATAAGTAGAAATGAAAGTCGCAAGGGAGAAGCTTTGGACTGACGAGGATCTATGTTTAGTCAATTTAATGTCTTAAATTTCTGTCATAAATTATAGACTGAATATTATTAATCTTGTGAAGTGTAGGTGCACTATATATGCTAGAAGCCTATCTTTCTTACTTCGTTGTGTAGATTTTATATGTTTTTCTGGGGGCTTTTGTGTTTTTATCTTTAATGTTTAGAAATAGAAAAACTAAGAACTGATCTAAGGAATGAAATCTAAACTTAATTAAGAGTCTATGATGAAAATTAAGAAAGAAAAACAATTTATTTCTAAAGAACTAGAAAAGAAACTTATGTCTTTTGGTATTTTTAGAGATTTCATATGAATGAAATATAAAAGCATTAGAGTAACTGAATCTAGAACAATTTAATGCTTAAAAGATAAACTTAAGAAGGAGGAAAAAGAAATGTTTAATTTTAATCTAAGAAGGAAATTTATTTATGAATTATTCTAAAGAAAATATTCTAATAACTAGAAAATTAAAATTACAAGAAGGAAAAAAAAGAAAATGTAAAATTAAGAGAGAAAACTGATCTAAAACAAGTCTAAATTGCATAAAAAGAAACCATGTTTAACTCTATGTTAGATTATCCTATGTCGGAAATTATCTTAATTAAAGAAGGAGATTATCTACTTAAATTTTCTCTAAATATAAAAAGAGCATCAATAGAAACTATGATGAAATCCTATCATGTAATTAAAAACATCTCTCTACTTATCAAATGAAAAATATCGAATTAATCCTATGGAAAACATTGTATTAAACTAATTTCTAATTCGATTCACTACTAAAACAAAATATTATATGAAATGAAAAATATTATACCTCTAAACATCCTATCTAAATGACTGAATTGTGCAAATTGAAAGGGCTAATTGAAGTAAGAAGATAGATTATTCTTCCTACTATGCAAAGGTAAAAATGCTTGTTTGTTTTGAGATGTATGCTGATTGTGTAAACGGATGTAAAACATAGATTCATTCCATATGATAACATGATTGTGGCATCAATACATTTCAGGAAATGGAAACATTAAAGCATTAAACTTATGCATAAAACACATCATTCATTTTACGAAAACTTTAACATTTAACTAATGAAAAACTCAAAAATTTATCTATGCGGTAATGGAAAATTGAACTAGAAATCAACATAAATTATGCTACAAAACTTTTTATATGTAGGGGCCCACTGCAACAAAACGGCATGAAGAATTATTTGAGAATAACTACATGTTAATGGTCCTGAAATTTGTCTTCACCTTCCATTAATCAAACAAAGTTTCGCTGTGTAGCAATATTACAGAAATTGAACTTGTTTCGGGTTAAAAATAATTGGATTTTTATAATAAATTAAATTCAACTATTTTGAGATGATCTCACCTAAATATATTAACGAAACTAAGTAGAATTCTAAACAGGATTGTGGTCTTCATAACTTTCACGATTTTCGATGTGGAGAGAAAATCGTGATGCTTCCAAATTCTCGCCTGTTGTCTTTGCCTTCCATTTGATTAATCCTTTGACCGTGATCTTAGGCATGACTTCTCTCGATTTTGGACTGGTGAGTAGGACAAAATCCATGTATGGATAATTTAAAATCCACCCATATTCTTCGCTCCTCTCCTTCTTCTTTGGGACCTGTCAAACAATGATGGTAGCTGCAAAAATGATGATTAGCTATGAAATTGCATGAATTCTGTAGCTAAATAAAACATTCATTCAAATAATAAGAAACATTATAATATAAAATAGAGGTCATTTAAATGCCTTTTCAGAGTGAAAATATATCAATTAACATTGATTGGGTTTGTGAATTATGTCAAAAGGGAAGGAGAAGTGGTGAAATAGATGTCAAAATAAATACAGTCTTGAGGCTCAACATGCCCCCACTAAGAGACCATTCAATTTCCTCATGCAATTTCAAAATTGTGATTCTTCACCTCATTCCTGCATATGCTCTGATACCTTTTCTACGACATCCAATTTCAGCTTCTTTCCCCTCGTTGAGGTTACTTGTACTCTTCATTTTTTCATCAGAAGTTTGTACTTCAAATTTATGATCTGTTTGTTCAAGTATCTATTCCTCTTTTTCAATTTCTTATTCTTTTGGAACCATAACCCCAGATGCAGAAGAGGGTTTTCATTGATGGTTTTGTCGATTTGGTTCTGAATCTTCAGAGCGTCATTTTCCTTCTTTATATGACTATTTAATGTCTCTAGTTCAAAATTTTCTTTTTTTAGAGTATTCACTAGAGGTTCTTGTGGACTAGAAGGCTATTCATCATGAACTGATGTCTTTTCTATATATCTTCTTTCCAAATATTCAATATAATCATAGATATCTTATTAGACAGGCTCAATATCTAGAGTTATTCTACTTGCATCATGTATGGGAGAGTAAATTATAGGTGATGGTATCTCAAGACTTTCTTCTAGATCAATAGGTTATGTAACTTCACGGAGTGGATTTTTGGCTACTTTGAAAAGTCTTGAGATTCTTTTTACTGGTTGGGGAATGTTCCAAGTTTCTAGTTTTTCTGTATGTATGACATTGCCTTTTTCTTTTATGCTAACCCTTCTCTTTTGATTGATTTGTTCCCTAGCCTTTATAAATAACTATGTAATAGGAATTTCATCTTCTAATTGTGGTTGAGGTGGTTGTTCATCTTCTGAAATATTTTCAGTTTTTCTCTTTCTACCAATTTCCCCTTTTTTATCACTAGGCTTCTTTTCTTATTTTTCTTGAAAATGATTTCTGGTTAGGGAATCATCCCAAGTATCTCCTATGCTATTTAAATGAATTTCAATGAGGATTTTATTTAACGAATGATGGTTAATTGTCTTATATATAAATTGAACCTTCTTTTGAAACATCCCTGCCAGCTTCCTTGGACTATTCAACAAAAAATATGGAAGGTTTATTTCTTTATCCTCTAGAAAATTCATTAGTAACATAGCATGATAGAAAACATGGAGCCAAATCACCCTTCACATGTAATAAATTTATGGATTATCAAAAGCATGTTCCTCCATTTACTCTTAAGGGTTGTGCTGGTAATTCCTTTCTTAAAAATACTTGTGTCCATACCTGGGTTTTTCAAGAATACTTTCCATTCCTATCCACTGATTCCTCTGTTTTTGAACCACCTTTCACCTATTTTTCAAATTCTGGTTTCCTTTGCCACCAAAGATTATATGACTACAAATTTTTTGTTACCAATTTCAACCTCAACTTTGTCGAAGGATCTGGAAAAATATTTTGTCGCTTCCTTGTCAAAACCGTCAAATTTGTCTATGAAGTTAAGCTAGTGTGCCTTCTCTAGTATCTTCTTTCGCTGTGGATATCCCTCCATGAATTTTTTTCCTACAGGCTCTGTTCTTACGATCAAACATATATCTTTGTCGAGAGCTTATGCCTTCAAGACTATGTCTACCTGACTGGATAAATTGAGGGTTTGAATTTGAGCTTGGAAACATGGAGGAGCTATGTCATAAAATGGTGTAGACGTGCAGGTAACAAGTAAAGTGAATGAGCAAGGGTTTAGGAATGTGAGCAAGGTTTAGGTATAAGTGATGTTTCAACATGAGACATTACCATTAAATCATTATTTAATGAGAACAAATTGATCGTTAAGGAGATAATGATATGGGCTAGGTGGTTAGTCATGAGATTTAGAATTTGATTCAGCTCAATCAGTTTTAATAATGATATTTTTGAGTTGGAAAATATACGATCATATAATTTATATATATCAATGTTTTGAACCTTATTATTTAAAAAAATTTGTATCATGCCTTGGATATAGCTAACCTTATTGTTTTCTTCTTTGTTCTTTATTCCTTTGGTGTCCTTGAGTACATTCTTCAGTGTGATCTTCAATCTTCTCTTAAGTTGCTTATGTCAATCAGTTATGTTCATATGTGTTGCAGATATGTGCAAGAGATGCAGAATGTCATAATAGCTGCATAAATGCAACAATTATATAGCTAATCTTTATTCTTTTGAAAAGAAAGGGAAATGCAAAGAATTTGGGATTTTTAGAATGGGAGAAAAGAAAATATAAGACGTCATAAATAAACTCTAATTTTCACCTTGTATTTTCTGTATAAGGATTCCAATCATTGATTATTTTTCATACTAATACAATTATTTTTTAATTAATTTCATTTTTTTATTTTTTTAGATATGAAAAGTAAAAAGAAGACTAAGTTGGAGAAGAATAAGGATTCTTCTTCGCCAACTTCTTATAACCATTTTCTTGAAATTTTTTGACTCCTCCTTTGTTATTGGTTTATGATATACCTTTAGTCGATGCCCGTTCACAAGAAGAGGAACCTTTTATTTATCAATAGTCCTTATCCTGACTGCTCCATTGTCAAATACTCTTTCAATCTCATAAGGCCGAAGCCAATGAGTTTGACATTTTCCTTGGAAGCCTTTGAACTTTGAATCAAATAAAAGTGCTCGATCTCCTACCTAAAATTTTCTTTCTTTTATGTACTTATCATGCCATATAGATCTTTTTCACTGAACTAGGTTGGTCTTTTGAAATGCATCTTGCCTTATTTCTTCAAGCTCATTGAGTTTTCCCATTCTTTTCTTTTAGGCTTCTGATAAGTCATGTCCCAATTTGACTCTTTTTTTGAAGGTTCTAATTTGGAACTCTATTGGAAAAAATTCTTGATTCCCATAAAAAAGTTCATAGGGAGAATGTCATGTTGTATTCGTCGATGTAGTCCGGTAGACCCATAAAGCTTCAAGAAGCATTTCTACCCAATCCTTCCTATGTAAATGTTCAATCTTTGTGAGGATTCCTTCATCAACTTATTGGTGGACTCCACTTGTCCATTTTCTTGTGGATGGTATGAAGTGGAATTTTTGTGCTTTATTTTAGATTCATCCATGATATTTTGCACCATTCTGGATGTAAATTGAGTTCCCTCTTGTTGGGTTTGTGTTATATGTTTTCCACGACTAGTCACACTTAGGGGGGTAATAGGGGCGGCGATAGCCCCCCTGTATGTTGTGTTGGGCGCAACATACGGGGGGGTCATAGGGGGGTGGTAGCCCCCCCGTCGGGGTCTGGGGCAGTGCCCTGGGAAAAACAATTTGGTCCTTATTTTACGGTGGGTGGACCCGCCCATGGTTTTGTCCATGGGTTTGCACATGGTTCTGTTGCATGCTGGTTTTCAACCCCTAGTATTTTGTAGATCTGATCAATGGAACTACGGTTAGGTTCTAATCCAGGGTTAATGGATTGAAGTTTATGTATGCTTCGGCATGTATATATATATGTTGTAAAACTAAAAGGAATATAATGAAAAAACAAGCTGGTCGTCCTAATTTGGGATCTAGGGGAGAATATCAGTGTTTATCTGTTTTATGTTTTATGCTCTCGCTATTGTTTATTTTATGTTTTTAAGATTCATTTGCAGATAGTTTCTGTACAGGGTTAAAAGCTACACCTCATCTATCACAATTTCCCTTGGGACACCAAAATGAGTAATAATATCCTCAAAGAGAAATGAAACTACAACATTTTAATTAGAAAAAGAAAGTTCTTTATCCTCTACCCAATTAGTGACATAATCAGTGCATACGAGAATATATCTATTTTTCCTTGATGGTGGATTGATTGGTCCAACAAAGTCCATGGCCCATTTTTTAAAGGGTTCAATGAGTACCTGTGGTTGTAAGGGAATTTCATCTGTAGGAATAGGTTTCCCCATTCTCTAAAAATTGTCACACCTATTAACATCCTCCCTGGCATCCTTGAAAGGGAAGTCCAAAAATATCCTAAAATAAGGATTTTATAAGAAGTCATTTTATCAGGAAAGTGTCCTCCAAAAGGCTCATCATGGCATGCCTTTAGTATTTCAAGTATCTCATCTTCTCAAAAGCATATTCTAATGATGAGATCTGGACCTGTTTTATATAATTCATCATTAACCCATGAATATAATGCACTTTTTTGAATTATCCTTCTCTTTTCTCTAGGAAACAAATATTATGGTAGTTTTCCCGTGGCTAAATAATTGGCAATATCCGAAAACCGTAGAGATTTAGTAGATATAGAAAAAATATATTCATCAGGAAAATTATCCTCTACTAATATATCATTGTTATTATTTTGAATCCTAGATAAAAATTCAGAAATTGTGTCTTGTTTTCTAGGTCGATCTAGAATGGTGATATTAAATTCCTATAGGAGTAGTAACCATCATTTTATTATGCCATTAGTGATAGATTTATTCTTTAGATATATAATTTCAGAATCATTTGTAAGAATGAAGGTTCCATAGACAGTGATGTAATTTCTAAACTTTTTAATAGAATGGACAACAACTAAAAAATCTTTTTTAGTAACAATGTAATTTAACCAAGCACGAGTCAAATTCTTACTTGTATACTAGATGGCATACAAGGTCATATCCTTTTGTCCTAATACAGCTCCCAGGGCCATGTCTAAAGCATCAGTTGAGATGTGAAAATGTAATTTCCGTTTTGGTCCTCTTAATATGGGTGCTTCAGATATCTTCACTTTCAAAGTTTCAAATTCCATTTGACACTCAGGATTCCAGCTAAATTCACAATATTTAGTGAGCAATTTTAAGAGTGGAAATGAAATATTTGTGATTTTTTCTATAAATATTCTATAGTACCCTGTAAAACCAAGAAAACTACTAACATCATTTTGAATATTTGGGATTGCTAATTTGGAAATAGATTCAACTTTAGATGATTCTACCTTAATTTAATTTCCTCAAATATGGTTTCCTAAAACAATTCCCCTAGTAAACATCATAAATCATTTTTCATGACATAATGAGAGATTTTATTCTTTACATCTTATGAGAACTTTTTCCAAATTTTTAAGAGCCTCTTCAAAAGAATTTCCATAAATTGTGAAGTCAGCCATATACACCTCCACACGATTATGTATTAAATCAGAGAAAATTCCTAATACTACTCTTTGGAATTTTGCAGGTGGATTGCAAAATCCAAAAGGAAGTACTCGGTAAGCATAAGTTTCCCATGGACAGGTAAATGTGATTTTTTCTTGGTCTTCAAGTATTACTTGAATTTGATTGTACCCATTGAACCCATCCAAAAATGGAAAATATTTCTTCCCTGCTATTGTATCCAAAACTTGATCTATGAAAGGTAATGGAAAATGACCTTTTGAAGTAGCTTTATTAAACTCCCTATAGTCGATACACACCCTCCAATTTCCATTTTTCTTCACAAAAATTACCAAAGGTGAAACCCACTGATTGTCGGATATTGGATAAATAAAGCTTACATTATGTAGTTCCTGTAGTTCTCCCTTTACAATTTCCCTAAGATTCAGATTCATTCTTCTTTGAGGTTGTCTGATTGGTAAAGAATTTTCCTCAATATATGGATGACGTATGGATGTATCGAGATTAATTCCTTTCATGCAAGTGTACTCCCATGCATATGCAGAAGAATGTTTTTGCAATGTTTTGATTAATTCCTCCTTTTGAAAATCTTCTAGGTTTTTGTTTATGTTTAATTTTTTACCTGGAAAGGTTTCAATTGAAGAATTACTAGATTCTTACATAGAATATAAAGATATTTGTCTGGATGATAGGTATTCAATATTACTTGTTCTTGAAAATTCTGAAAATTCTCACATTGTGAAGATGATTCATAATTTTCTATTGAATTTAGAATTTGATTTTCTTCACTAATGTGGGAAATAGTAAAAATAGGTTGTATACGATTATCGTCATCCATCCATTCTTCATCGTCTACTTCTCTCATTGTTTTTGCTAGAGAATATAGAGTGAATTTCTTTGTTGAATTTCTATCAGAAATAAACATATCACTAGATCTACAACTGATCAAAGCATGAATTGTAGCTAACCAAGGTCCTCCTAATATCAATGGATGTCCTCCTAGGTTTTTATTGGGAGTCAAGATCATAAATTAAACTAGATAAATTCCAAAGATTCTAAGGATACACAAATGTCTTCTAATACACCATCTTCCTTGATTACTGATGTGTCTCCCAATTGTAGTAATGTTGGTTTGTACTAAAGATTTGGAAGCTTTAGTTGTTCCATGGTTTGTTTACTCATGATTTTTATTGTTGATCCTAATTCAATCAATGTATTTAAAATCTCAATACCATTGATGTGCATTTTTACAATGGGACTTCCTGGATCCAAATATTTTTGTATGGTTTTTTTTCCCGTCATGATAGCTGGAATTTTTACTACTAAATCGATTCTTTTTACTTATTTTGTTTTTCTTCCTTGTTTCTTTATACTCAATTATTTTAGTGTTTTTGCAAGGATTCAGATTTTCTTAATGGATTGTAGCAAAGGAATTTTGATATAGACATTTTTCAGTTCATCTAATATATCATAGTTAGACAAAAAAAAATTTGTTTCTACCCCTCTCTCAATTTCTAATCTTTCAGGAAAAGGGGGTTTAGATATAGATATTCATGTTTTCTCTATGATAGGAGTTGAGTTTATTTTGATATTTTTTATTTTGAGAATTTTAATTCTGATGAAGAGACCTTCTCAAAAATGATTATTTTCCTTTTGAATATTTTAATTTTGAGGAGAAACTTCATCATCAAGATGCTCAAATTTCTTTTGAGTAACAATAGAGGGATTTTTATTTTCTAGTATTCTACAAGAACTAAGTTGAAAATTGTTATTATATAGTGGAGTTATCATATAAGTTTGAAAATTATGTCCCTCTTTGTTATATATAGTTTGTGAATTTTGATTATTTTTATTTGGGAGTGGATGAGAAGGTACTTGGTTTGGCCTTTATGGAAATGGTAGTGAAAGTTGTGGATTATGATTTGGGAATTGATGTTGTTGACTAGGTTGAGGAAAAATTTGTGGAGGATAGTTTGGATAATATTGTGGATATTGGGGATATTAGGAATATCTCCCATAGGGATTATGTATTCCTTGTACCCAAGATTGAGGTTGAGACCAACGTTGCTGCCATGGCACTGATGAATTCCAACTATTCATTGGGGGCTCAATATACATATGAGTATTAAAACTTTGATTTTGTGGCCCTTGCCATGGTCTTCTAGAGAAAAAATAAAGAGGATCTACTGGATGTGAAACTATTTCTTCTTGGAAGATAGCTTTAAGACCTGGTTTAGAAGGAAATTTATTTGTTTCATGATTTTCTGTATATATGACACAACTCTCTATGAATTTCAAATCAAGAGGAAATTCTCTAAGGCATGCTTGTTTTTTCACTTAGGACAGAATATAGATAGGCATCAGTTTCATATTTTTTCTTGTTTTGTAATTTTAAAGTGTCTATTTGTTCACTAACGCTCCCTAAAATATCTGTTTTTAATTCATAAAAAAAAATTCCTATTACTTCACTACTTACTGTTTCAGTTGCAGATTTATTCACTCTGGAGAGAACATGATCTCTTGAATCTTTTTAATTCTTGATTTACCTAAGAGATGTATGCATAATTCAGAGATATCAGATAATGGAAATTGAGAAATGTCTCATTTTCCCATCATATTAAGAATATATATCCATTCGTTTCTAATTGATTTCAACAGGAGAGCTTTTAAAGTATCTTAATCCAAGTTTTCCATTTTAGCTATTTTAAAGTTGTAATTGGATCTCTCAATTAGGTCCTCTAATTTTTCATCCTCTATTTACATCATCTTAAAAACTTCATCTTTCTAGCTATGAGGTATGCGATAATCCTGATATTTTTACAAGAATGCACTTTTCATATCCTCCCATGTCCTAATATATTGTGTTATTAAACATATGAACCATTTTAATGTTGCACCTTCAAGTGTTGCAGGAAAAAATTTAATTTTTGAGAATCGTGTAAGTAGTCATAAGGTCTACATAAAACCTCAAATTCAAATAGAAATATTTCAGGATATTCATTTCTTAGTCCATGAAAATTGGGAAGATTGGAAGGTGATATATTCTTCATTGTAGCAGTTGTATCCTCAACATAGATTGGAAATCTAACAGGGTCCTCTCCATTGTCATTTCTATTCTCTTCCACTCTTCCTCTTCCTCTACCTCCTCCTCCATCTCATCCACCTCTATTTCCTCCACCTCTTCTTCCTCCTCCTATTCTTAAGTTTTATCCATTCATATTGTGTACTTCTTCTTCTCCTTCTCCTACCATTGTAGATTCCTCGAAACTAATATAGGATTCTATTCTTGAAGTTATCTGTTCTTCCTCTGGTTCTTCTATCAATCGTATATTGAATAATATCACTAGGGAATTCTAGCTCATGAGCTGAGAATTTTTCTTTGGTGGAGGTTAAAAATACTACTCTTGTTGTTGGAGATATAGGATCTTCTTCTTCTATCACTGTTTCAGTTGATGAATTTGGAGAGTCTCTAGGTTGAATTTTTTACCTTAAGACTTTAGGGAGTCTATGTTTTAAGAATGGAATATGAGCTTGAGATGGTGTTGTGGCACTACGAGATCTTGGTGGGGTGAGTGGTGTTGTTGGAATCAAACTTCTACCTCTAGAAATAAATCCACCCCTAGAATCCCTTTCCATACACATATCATGATTTTGTGTTTTAGATTTAAGAAATAAGGCTCCTAATTACACTTCACCAAAAATGATGCCAAAATGTTTATTCAATTTAATTTCTCAAATTTCTATCATAAATTATCGGCCGGAGTTAGTAATGTTGTTGAGTGCAAGTACACTATATATGCTAGAAGCTTATCTTTCTTACTTCGTTGTGTAGATTTTGTATGTTCTTTCAGGGGGTTTTGTGCTTTTATCTTTAATTTTTAAAAGTAGGAACACTAAGAACTGATCTAAGGAATGAAATCTAAACTTAATGAAGAATATATGATGGAGATTAGAAATAACAACAATTGATTTCTAAAGAACTAGAAAAGAAACTTTTGTCTTTTTTCATTTTTAGATATTTTATATGTATGAAATCTAAAAGAAAGAAAGTAATTGAATCTATATTAATTATAATGCTTAAAAGATAAACTTAAGAAGGAAGAAAAGGAAATGGTTAATTATAATATAAGAAGGAAAATGATTTATGAATTATTCTAAATAAAATATTCTAATAACTAGAAAATGAAAATTACAAGAAGGAAGAAAAGGAAATGTAAAATAGAGAAAATTGATCTAAAACAAATCTAAATTGCATAAAAAGAAACCATGTTTAACTCTATGTTAGATTATCCTATGCCAGAAATTGTCTTAATTAAACAAGAATATTATCTACTTAAATTTCTTCTAAATCTAAACAAAGCATCAATACAAACTATAACAAAATCCTATCATATAATTGAAAACCTCTCTTTACTTATAAAATGAAAAATATCAAATTAATCCTATGGAAAAGAGAATATTAAACTAATTTATAGTTCTATTCAGTACTGAAACAAAATATTCTATGAAACAAAAAATATTAAACCTCTAAAGATCCTATCTAAATGATTTTGTTGTGAAAATTGAAATGGCTAATTGAACTAAGAAAACAGAATATTCTACCTACTGTGCAAATGTAAAAATGCTTGTTTGTTCTGAGATGTATCATGACTATGTAAACAAATGTAAAATAGAGATTCATTCTATATGTTAACATTATTGTGGCATCAATACAATTCAGGAAATTGAAACATTAAACCATTAAACTTATACGAAAAACACAACATTAATTTTATGAAGAATTTAACATTTAACAAATGAGAAACTCAGAAATTAATGTACATGGTAATGGAAAATTGAACTAGAAATAAAAAATAATTATGATACGAAACATTTTTCTGTGCAGGGCCCACTACAACCGAACGAATTGAATAATTCTTTAGGCTTTAAGAATTAACTATAGGTTTGAGTGTCGACTCTCAAATTTACTATAGCTATAATTGTGGGGAAATTAAATCTCTAATATCGTGCAACTAGATTTGCAGAGCCTTATGAAGTTGTAATAGAGACCATACCAATTTTATTTGATTTAGTAAATTGATCCCATATGTGTGTTCTTAATTGAAGACCAATGTGTTGTATTGCATGTTTAATTCAGTAGTTGGTGAGATGAAAAATTGAATTGTTCACTGTGTTGCAACTAAACAATAAGGCTCAGGAAACACTAAGTAAATGGGAAGCATTATTGTATGATTTTTGTGAGAGTTTGAATTATTGTAAGAGACTGAGTGTGTGCATAAATAATATGGTGGCTAAGAGTTGATAATTGTATAGATCGATTGAGGACCGAGAGTAGAGCTAATGGAGTAGGTAAGTGTGTAGTGTAGAGAGAGACAACAGAGCATAGATGAAGAATTTGTGTGCATGAAAACAAATAATGTTATTTATATTTCTCTGTAATATATGTATTGCCTTTGTTACTCAATTTGCAAATTATATGAAAAGTAGGAAAACTAGCTGAAGTAGGTTGTAGAATGAATTTATAAGAAGTTGATGCTTCTCGGGGAGTTATGGCTTGCTAACTATTTGAATGAGTTTGGGACCTACTATGAGTGGGTGGTCACAAACGACAATGACAAACAGGGTGGTGGTTTTCCAATTTGGGTTTCCATGTTAAATATGTATGTCCATGTGGTATGTTATTCATGATATGTAATAATACACATGACATACTCTGGCGCTTGTATAATTAACATTGAATACTCATATGAGATTGAAAATTTAAATAAAAATTAATTATTGATTCACCCCCTCCCCCACCCCCCAAGTAATTTCTTATTTCAAAAACTCGTAACAAATCCAAGACAGTCTAACAATTGGAAGGTAGATCTGTAAGGAATCATGTCTAGAGAAGAGAACCATGATGCCTCTTGGCGATTTGATGCCTCTTGGCGAGTTATGACAGAAAAATTATTGAAGGAACAAAGAAACTAAATAAAATTATGGACAATCAAATGTCTCCATCACATAAAGCAAGTTCAGGGTATTGATATTTTCAAAATTCTTCTATGGGAAAGACAAGTTTTAGCTCCACGGGATTTAGAACCCTAGAACTTGTAAATATGCTTCAAGAAATAATCAATGAAGAGAAAAAAATATGAAGTTAGATGAGCACTCAAAAATGGAACAAGAATAGTAAATCTTAAAAAACTCACACCACAAAGATATAAATCAATTAGAAAGATAACAAAGGTACCAACAACCAGATCAATCTCATCAAATCTAAAAAATCTAGCACCCAAAACTATTTTATGGTCATTGCTATAAATTTCATTTCTCCAGACATAAAGCCATTAATTGTAAAGTGTCAAATTTGAAAGACATGAAAAATTAATAAATTGAAATTATTGTAATTCTAGTTACAACTCTTTCCTTAAAATTGAAAATCCTTTTTCTCCTCTAATAAATGAAGTTGAATGCTTCAAGTGTAATAATTTTCGGCACAAGGAAAATGAGTGTAAAAGCAGGTTCGAGTACCCTTCTAGACCTCAACACACCTAGCAACCAGCTTCCCTTTAGGATAATAATATTTGGATGCAAAATAATGTGAAAAACATTGATTTTGGACTTTCTTTGTCTGCAGATGATCAAGATAATAGATGGTATGTAGATAGTGGTTATTTCAAGCTCATGACTGGCGATAAGAGTAAATTCTTGTCTCTCAAACAAAAGAATAAATGAAAAAATGTCACCTTTGGAAATAATTCTCCAATAACAATTAAGGGAAAGGTCATAGTTATTTTTGATGGAAATATGAAAGCTCAAAATTTGTTTTATGTAGAAGGACTCTAACACAATTTTCCCAGTGTGAGTAAAATTTGTGATAATGACTACAATATTACCTTTTGATACAAAGACTATTTTATACGGAAAGAATAAAGTGGGAAGCTAGTTGGAAAAGCAAGTGAGGGCAACAAATCTAGGCGACATAGATATTGCCAACACTTGATGGTTCCGTCAATTAACAAAATGTGTGCACATGTGTTGGTTATGCAGATTTTTTCTATGAGTTTTCACCATGGGTCTTTAAGATTATTATAATGGAAAAAAAACATGGGAATTTAGAAAGGGGCTTAGATCCTATAAGTTTGAATGGATCAAAATATGTTTGTTTTATATCCGAAGGTGTGCCATATGTGTCACTGTGCCATGTTTGTGTTTAATGAAGCATGGTCAGGTTGGAAGGTACTTGATATGCATGATGTGAATACACTAGGTTATGTTATTAATGGATACTAGGCTAACAACTTTGTATTCCATACATAAGTATATATTTATTGTTGGAGATCAATGTGATTTAAACAAGAAAAAAAATCGGTTGAACTCTCTTATTTTTTGGGAGGTCTGAGAATTAATTCCATCCATGGAAAAACCTCTAGAGTTCTCTCTCAAATTTTATATCTGCAACTGCAGAGAAATTAAATTCCTGATATCATGCAACTAGATTTGCACAGCCTTACGAAGCTATAATGGAGACCAATCTTGGATGTGATAGTTGATGAGATGATAGATGGCATTGTTTAGTGTGTCTTTTCTGAATAAAAATGCTTAGGAAAAACTAAATCAATGGGGAGAATTATTGTATGTTGTGTGTGGGAGTGTGAATTTTTGTAAGAGACCGAGTGTGTTCATTAGGAATATGGTGGCCGAGAGCTTATAATTGTAAATAACAATTGAGGTTAGAGATAAAATATAATGGAGTAGTGAAGTTTTTAGGTAGAGAGGGATTGCAGAGCAGAAAGGAAGTAGTTGTGTGTGATAGCATATCAGGTTCATTGTATTTATATGTAATATAATTAGGTCTATGTTACTCAATTTGAAAATTATATCAAAGTAGGATAGTTGGTTGAAGCAGGTTGTATCCTATATTTATAACAGGTTGTTGCATCTTTAAAGTTGTGGCTTGTTGATTATTTGCATGGGGTTGAGCGCTCCTATGAGTGAGTGCTCATAAACAACAATAAAAAACCAATTTGTGGCTTTCCAATTTTAGTTTCCATGTTAAATCCTCATTTCCATGAGGGTATGCTGGCCATGGTACCTGAACATATGAATTTATTACTCTACTATTTATATAATTAATGGTGAATGATCATATGAAATTAAAAATATAGATTAACAAAAATTACTGATTCATCCCCATCTCTTAGCAATTCCTTATTCTAACAAATTTCTCTAAGCGTACATGTTCAATTATTTCAGGTCACTATACATAGCGTTCGATAAATGATAAAAATATTATGTTTCCTAAATCATCTAGATCACACTCGAGTTATTTGGTTTATTAATAATTATATTTGATCATCTATTTTTGTGGTTTTAATAGATATATATTTTATTGAACTATTATTCAATGGCAATGACAACATTATACATATAGCATGTTGTGCAAACAATGAGAACGTTATATATATATAACTTGTTAAAATACATATTAACAAAATAGATTATATTGGTTTAGAATTGCATCTATACAACCTCTTTTTACATCATACAGAAGCTTGTCTATTGATTCTTTAGAAACCACAGTTTCAAACATGTTCTAATTTACTATGAGTTGGTTCATTTCATTATGTCTTTTCCGCACCTCCACACCCAGAGCCACCGAACATAGTTTTCATAAGCGTGCATTGAAAGAAACCAAATATTACATGCCCCAAACTTCATTAAGCTATGGAACTCTCGAGTGAAGGGAAAAGAGAGCATTTCCAATTCTTATTGTTTTCACTTTTGAAGTTTTGTATTTCTACACTAGCATTGATACTATTATGCTACTACTATGTTAATGATTCAAGAATTGATGCGATTGTAGATCCCTTACATAGGTGAGATAGATCTCCATAAAGTTGATACACAGTGTAGAGTGTGAAGGTGCAGAGGTATTGGAAGACTAGACATTCACACTTCACACAATGTAACAATGTTTCTTGTTAATAGCGATAATTATTTTCAGTCAGTATTTGATGATGAAATTGAAATGATGCTCATCATAATCCTTCAAAACTAACAATGAGATACACCCAACTATCGAGATGAAAATTCAAAAGCATTGCAATTAATACTACCCAACATCATCCCTATATTTTATGACATCAAACCCTATGTTTTGCGGTAGACGCAGGGTGAATATTGCACTGAGAAGGAATATTGTTGAGATGCTTATATTATGAATATTTGTGAAGACACCATAGGAATAAATGGGTGACCAACATTGCAATTTTTAAAATATAGCAATGGATCGACAACTAAGGTAACCATTTTCTAAACTGGAAATGAAATCATAAGGAAACAACTTACCTATTAGTATTGATCAAACCAATGAGCATGACCAAATTTGCAATAAAAACTAAATATATATGTTAAAAATATATGTTGAATAGTGTTGTCATTGATACTAATTTTTGATTAAATGCTCTTAGTATTCGTCATCAATTAGAAGCTTAGTTGGTCAAAACCCCCATACTTGTCGAAGCATTTGGGGATGAATATCAAGGATCTCGAGCGCAATACCACCCTAATTTGACTCTTCTAATTGTGCTTATTCTAATGCTATGTGTCACGTCATGAGAGTCCTCATGGTTGAGTAGTTATGCCATTAAAATTTCTGCCATGAAGTTATAACCAAGGTACTCCAAACGAATGTTATAATGAAAAATAAAAAAATAGTTAAATTCATTTCATGGGTTCATAGTTTGTTAAAGACACCTTTTAATATACTTATAAAAGAAGCCCCGATCAATTAAAAAGTAATACACCTGGGTGACATGGACCTAATGGCCATCATCACATAAAATATAATTTTAATTTGATCCCTATGACCATAACGTTTAAAATCTACGGTCGATCATTGTCTAAATAAAATTTTCTTGAGGCCATTGTCGATCAATGATTAGTTAAGTCAATTATTTGAATTTCATAATAGTCTACCCTGGCCGAATTTTAATGAAATGGGGATTCAACATTATTATTGGATGGTCGGCCATCTGTATAAATTATCCCAACCAAACATGGATATACAATGAAATGTAATCGATCTATAACGTGAAGAAAAACTGAAATTGTCCATTGAAAAATTCTGAGTGTGTTTTGAGTTACTTTGATTTTCTTTATTGTTGTGGCACAATTCTGAGGGAATTTCAGAGAAAATTCCAAAGCTTGGATCTGATAAAAGGGATATATTGTTCTAAAATGGTTAAAACACATAAACGTAGTGCGATGGTCTCTTCAAAGTGAGAAAGTGTGTATTAAAATGCTACGATGACAACAATTCTCATTTATCTAATCCGATGTTGAATCGTTGAAAGGAATGGAAATTTTACTAATTGGACACTTCTCATTGTACTAATTCTAATGCTATGTTTCATGTCACGAGATTCCTCATAGTTGAGGCGTTACACTCCACTTTAAATTTGTTACCTAAAGTGATTTACAAGGTGCCCCAAATTAATTTTATAATGAAAAATCAACATTAGTTAAATTAATTTTATGAGTTTGGAGTTTGTAAAAGACACCTTTTAATATAGATAAAAAATAAGCATCACTCCTTTAAAAAAGAATGAGCATAGTTCACATGGAACCAATAGCCATGATCATATTAAATATAATTTTAATTTGATCGATTTCAGCGATAAGCTTTTAAAGCTACGGTCGACAATTGTTAAAATAAATTTTTCTCGAGGCAATTTCTCTGATCAATGATTGGATAAGTCGATGCTCAGAATAATAATGGTCTTCCTTGCTCGAATTTTAATCAGATTGGATTCAACATTATTATTGGATGGTCGAAAATCCATATAAGCAACCCATCCAAACCTAAATATACGACAAATTGTAATCAATATGTGATGTGAAAAAAACACTAAAATTCTCCATTGATAATTTTTGTGTGAGGTTTCAAGCTTCTTTGGTTTTCTTTTTTGTTGTGGAACAAGTCTAAGGGAATTTCATATCGATTCTAAATTTGCATTTGATAAGAACGAGATATTTCTTTGATCTAGTTAAAATACATAAATCCAAAGTGATGGTCTCTTCGAAGTGATCAAGCGTGTATTAAAATTCTACAATGAAAACAGTGTGCATTGATCTAATCCATTTGTGAATTGCTAAAACAAATGGAAATTTTAATTGGCCTAGGTTACACGCTAATCACTAAAGAAATATTACATCGATGAATGTATAAATTGAATTGACACCATATGTGCAAAAACCCATGATACGTCAGATCACATGCATTAGTTAACATAATGATGGTTGTGTATGGAATGTTGCACCAACAACTATCAACAAGTATTTCTACAAAGTAGGCATGTATTTTGGGAGATAGATCACAGATCTTGAATACAAATTTAACACTGGAAATTTGCGGAAATAAGAGATAATTTTTTATGTGTATGGATCTTTCTAATTGAGGTATGAACACTAGTAATCATGTTGGGGTGTTTCAATCTTTGAAGTTTAATGCATTACACTATGGTTCCAGAACAAATTCTAAGTCTCCTTGAGTAAAAGTATTAGCGCACTAAAATGGTACACAGAGCATTAATCATTATATTAACTTAGTACATTTTGTAGTGCATATGAAAATAAATGAGTGAATATTCAACTTGTATATGCTACCCGTAGATCAGAGTCTTCATATGGATAAAGGATCAAAGTACTCATGTTGCAGGTTTTTGTGCAATCTAGAAAGGTTTTTGAGCAATTTTACCATTATTGTCATGTAAAAACTTACAATGATGGTATACTATTTAGTGCATTACCATGATATTGTTACATGAATCTATAATGGACATTTTTCTAGCCAACTGAAACTGTGAATTTCCCTAGGAGATAGTCACTCCAGAAGGTAGTTACTAGGAAAAATTGATTACTAAATGAAATTTCATCTATATAATGAAAGCAACGATATCTTGACAGTCCTAAACCCTATAATGATTTGAATAAGTTACATCACTAATATAAATTGTCCATAACACCAAAAGACAAAGGCGTCAGTAAAAAAAATGACTAGTAGAAGCATTCAATATGAGGCTCATACACTTTACATCAATGGATTGAAAGGTTGGCATCTAAAAGTATTAATGGGTGAAGCACTCTGGTATTCCATTGAGAAAAATGTGGTGGATTTATATGGTTGTGACTAACTTTATTCATAGTAATACTTTTTTTCATAACATATGATTGTCAATGATACATGTCCTTCTGCTAATACATGAACTTGTGACAATCATAGTTCACATACACTTGTATAAATGATTTTTATGTTATCTGCAATGGTTATTGATATAAATATGTGACATTAGGCCTATGAAAATAAGATATGAATTATACCCCATAATTGTGATATATATAGCTTATGATAACATGATGTATGGAAGTGCCTGAGTAGAATGTTGTAAGGCCAAATGACTAAGTGAAACAAAGTATTGTGGGACAGAAGAGGAGAATAGTAGCAGTATCAATGACATCAAGAGTGGTAGTAGCATAAGTTAAAGTGTGGAGTGGGGTTGTTGTTACAAACATTGTTCAGAGTACGATGTTAGAAGTTATAGTGGTGCAATGGTCATTGGATTTTATGTTCAATACATAATCTTGTTCATGTTATGCAGTGAGTTTTTGTAGGCATAATGATTTATGAAAGTTCAATTATTAATGTAAACATTGATTTTATATTTAGAAGTGTTGAGCATGTTAGTACCATGAATAAAGTTATTTTCCAAAGGCCTATGGCTATGAGTAGGATTCACTGGAGATAGGGTTTGAATTCCTCGACACAAGCCGTTTTGTAAAATTAAATGAGCAATGTTGATACGATGAGGAAATCTAGTCTTGTTTTATAGAGTAATGACATATATGTTGATATGTAGAGAGAGCATTATGTATTGATCAATAAATAAAATTGGATTTGTATCGCAAAGAAGATATTGAAAGTTGAGTAGGGTTTTGGTACTTAATTTCTGAGAATAAGTTGTCTCATGGTTGATTTTATATTGATATTGAGTGTGGGTGGATCTGATTTCAAAATATATGAAACATAGTTCATCAGAAGATCAAGGTGTAGGGTGGTTTAGGGAAGGAGAGTGCAATCTTCTTTAGTTTGGAGCCTGAGAACACTTTATGGCGGTAGGGTTGTGCTAGGGTAAGTTGGAGCATGTGTATGCCGTTGGAGCATCCATCTAGTATTAGATAGTAAATAGGGTGTTCAAACATCCTTCAGGTTGGATCCTATAAAATAGAGCATGGAGGAATCCTCCCAATTAAAGCTCATAATCTAGCGTGATGGAGTATCCTCTATGTTGGATCTTGTAAATCACGGAGTTGCAGCCTCCCTCAGTTGGAGCTAAAAATATTTATGTACATTTTATTGAAGATAAATGTTAGGACGTGTTCAGAGGTTTTTGTCCGAGAGGGGTTTCCAGCTAAAAATTTGTTGTGTACTATCTTGATGCTTGTGCATTATTGAATTGTCTTGTTTACTATTCATGTGATATCAAATTATATTGATTTGATGAAAATTAATTCTCTTTGAAGTTAAAAATGCTAATTGAAGAGAAATATTGACTCACCCCCCTTTCATTTGTTCTAGTAATTGGTATCAGAGAAGGTTCCTTTAGTAGTAGCATAAAACCTAGAAGGAATAGCTCAGAATGCAAACACGGTAAAATCAAAGAAGTCGGCCAAGAAACATTTAAAGGAATGAAAGAAAGTTCCATGTATTGAAAAAAATTTTAGATCCTATTATCATTGATGAAGAGAAATAACTTGCTCCAATTGTTATGTTCACTGAACTAATTTATTTATTTTTCAAAAGTAGAATTCAAGATTATCTACGAGCTCATGGATATTATTTATAGCAATCTTTTGTTTATGGAGACACCTCTATAGTCGAATCTAGAAGGTACAATACAAAATCCATGAATGTCATTCATAGTACTCCACTAGCCACCATAATAGACAAAGTTTATCGATGTTCAGCATACAAAAGTATTTGGAAGAATATTCATGATATCTACTTATAGAAGAATGCAAGCCATGATGATGATGACGACAGTGGTCAAGTCAAAGAATTTGACAACGAAAAAGAAGAAGGAGGTGTAGCTAACATAGAGGAAAATTTTATCAATGTCATATGTGACATAATCAAAGCAAGGAAACAAAATTGGACACTTGAAGTAGATGTTGCTCAACTGAGGCATCAAGTGCAGGAATCCTAAACGAAAGAATTTTTTTTCAAAATTAAATTAGAATAATTTGTTCAAAAGCGTGATGAAAAAATTAATCAAAAGAAAAAGGAACTTGATGTAGCTACTAAAAAAATAGACATGCTCATTAAGGAAAATGAAAGACAAAAGGAAACAATTCAAGACTTCCAAAAATCATTTGAAAAAGGGCCAATCTGCTTAAATTGCAAGTAGAATATGTAGAAGAAATAAGGAAATTATTGGAAGTAATATTTCAGGAATATGCTTCTTAGAATGAAGGAGAACTTGATGTTTCCCTATCTAAAGTAAACAAAATCAGGAAATGGAAATAGGGGAGACTATTTGATGGCGAAAGGAAATATAATGATATCGCTTAGTTGAAGACAACATAAGTAAATAAAGGTCCATGTGACAAATAATAATATTTAAGTCCCCATAGAGCAAGATTGATGAGAGGTTTGATAACAAGATCCCTGAAAGTTGAAATCAAAATGGGCGACACAAGAATTTTAAAAATGATGTACCTCCACTAAATATCGATGTATAAAAAGGATAATTAAAAGAGTACATCTCATCCAGGTACCCTAGCATGTTTTATGGTTATTTAGTTTCATGTTCTAAATTTGGGGATATCGAAATGTATTGCAAGGTGTATGATAGGGGTTAGTATCAAAGGAATTATCAAAACCATAGAAGCATGTTTGCAGGATCAAAAGACAAGTTTGAAACAAAAAATTGTGGACACAAAATATATGTTTGTCTCTCTATCATTCATGCCCAACTTTAAATGTTAAAAATTTCATAATTTTTGGAATATAGTTTGAAATTGTAGGTTCAATATGGAATATCCCATGAAATACAATTCTAACATTATGTACAAGAATGTTTGGAGAAGAAATAAAAAGGAAGAAGATCAAGTAAATGAAAAACTCTCTACAATCATGCCTTCACGTTTTATAAACAGGAAAGGTCATGATGAATCAACAGGTACATCCAAATATGTCAAGGTTCAGGATGATCTAGTTGAAGAGTTGATTCATACATTATTCTAAGGAATCCAACATATTGAATCCCTGTAAACATTAAAAAGGGGGAGTCTATGTAGTAGTAGTTTTACTTCGAAGATATATCCTTTTAATAGGTTGAAAATTGGCATATATGAATAATGACATTGAATATTATTGGTATTTTCAGTGCAGTAGAATTTTTGGCAAGCGAAGTTAACGAAAATATCATAAAACGGCCCACGTTGTTGATGCATATTGACAAGTAGAATCAACTATGGAAATTTGTGTGAAGCATAGCTTGTCAGGGGGGGGATACATTTTCTATTAAAAAAAAAATTAAGGAAGAGAATAAAATATCAACATTGTGGGAAGATCAGTCAGTTTTAAGAGGTGAAGGTTAGAAAAATTACAGGAGATACCAACTATGGCAAGTTGTGAAAGGAATAGCATGAGGAGAGAATTAGTCTATTACAAACAATCAGATAGCTTGTTAGGGGGAGTAACCCTTTCCCATTGATGTTAAACATGAAGATATATCAGGAGAATAATATTAAGGCATGGAGTCAAGGAGATTAGTGATCACAACGGGAGTATGTGTTTCCACCAATGAAAAAGGGGGAGATTGTTGAATGGTGTTTTCATTCATGCCAACGTTAGGGATTATTAATATTCGTCATCAATTGGATGCTTCATTGCTGAAATATTGTGGAAAAATCCAGAATCCCCATACTTATCAAAGCATTTTGGGATGAAGATCAGGGATCTCAAGCTCAAGACTACCCTCATTGCAATCTTCTCATGGAACCAATTCTACTGGTATGTGGCACATCATCAGATTCCCGATGCTTGAGGAGTAATGAAACTTTAAATTTTTGTCTTGAATTGATAACTAGGCTACCCCAAATGAGTGTTATAATGAAAAATAAAATTTGGTTAAATTAATGTTAGGAGTTTAGATTTTGTTAAAGAGGACTTTTAATATACTTATAAAATAAGAACCAACCATTCAAAATAGAATGTACATAGGTCACATGGACCCAATAGCCATGATCATATTAAACATAATTTTATTCGATCCCTGTCATCCATAAGGTTTAAAAGCTACATTCCAACATTGTTTAAATAAAATTTATCGAGGCCTATTAGAGAAATTTTGATGTTAAAAATTGGGTCTCAAAACAAAAATTTACAACCAAAATCAACTTTATAATAACTAATAGGACTCAATATGATGATATCAACCATGGGGGATGATTCACCATTTTTGGAGTAAAAAGTAAAAATATCAAAAAATTTAAAAAATTTAAAACCTACTTTTTAAAATTGTATTTTTAACTTATCTCTTTTCGGTTTAACTCAAATTTCTAGAGGGAACACTTTTTGGCTACAAAATTTAATTCCTCGTGCATGGAATACCCATGTTTCATACTTTTGAAGGACCCTACAACACAAAAATGATAAATATATTAAAATGAGATTGGAGGGTCCATCAAAAGTATGCAACACGGGTACTACTTTGATGGAAAATTAAATTTTTCATCCAATGAGTGCTCCTGCTCAAAATTTGAGTAAAACCATAGGGATATAAGTTAAAAATATGAGTTGAAAAATAGTTTTTTTCTTTTTTCCCTCTAAAATTTTATGATGTGATATAATATTATTTTATTATTTCCTCTATTATTTTATAATATTCATTAGGAAGCCATTTTATACCTCAAAATTTCTGCAATGATTTCTCTGGTCAATGATAGGCTAAGTCGGTGCTTTAAATTTTGTAATGGTCTACCCTACCTGAATTTTATTGACATGGGGATTCAACATTATTATTGAATGGCCGACCATCTCTATAAATCAGCCCAACCAAGCCTGCATATAAAACAAATTGTAATGGATCTATAACATAAAAAATACACTTAAATTTTCCTTTAAAAATATATGAGAAAGTTTTGAGTTGTTTTATTTTTATTTATTTTATTGGCACAGGTTTGAGGGAATTTCAAAGAAAATTTTGAATCTCAAATTTGACAAAAGGGATATATTGCTTTCATCTCGTTTGAACATGTAATGGCAGTGTGATGGTTTCTTCAAAGTAAGAAAGAATGTATTAAAATGTTGTGATGACAATAGTGTGCATTGATATAATCTGATGGTGAATCCCTAAAATGAATGGAACTTGTACTTGGCACAAGGTACATACTAATCACTAAAGCAATATTACATTGATGAATGTTTAAATCACATTAACATCTTATATTCAAGAACTTGTGTTATGTATGATTGCATGCATTCGTCAACACAATGAAGGTTGTGTATGAAATTTTGCACCAAACAATGTCAAAAAGAATTTCCACAAAGTAGCCATGTATGTTGGAAGTTGGGTTGCACACCTTGAATAAAAAATGAACATTGGAATTTTTTTGAATGAAGAGGGATTTTTTGTGCATTAAGGTCTGAAGCCTAGTAATCATGTTGGGGCATTTACATTTTTTAAGTTTAATCTAGCACACTTTAAGTTTCTAGAACAAATTCTAAGTCTCTTGAACTATAATCATTAGTGCGCTAAAATGGTGTGGAAAGAGTTAGTCACTAAATTAAAGTGGTACGTTATGCAATGGATATGAAAAAAAATTAATTAATTTTTGAATTGTATATTATGGTCTTTATATGGATAAAGGATAAAAGTACTTATGTTGGAGGGTTTTGTTGATCATAGAAATCTAGAAAGGTTGATGTGTTATTTGACTATTACTATTGATTAACACCTAAGAGTGATGTTTTACTTTTTTTAGCATCACCATGATATTGTTACATAAATCTATAATGGAAATTGTTGTAGCCAGCTAAAATTGTGAAGTTCTCTAGAAGAAAATCTCTCCAAAGGTAGTTTCCATGAAAAATTGATTACTAAAGACCATTGCATCTGTATACTAAAATCAATTATATTTTGATAGTACTAAACCCTATAAGAATATAAAGTAGATCCATCACTAATCTACATTGTTCACACCAACAAATGGCAAGGGCATCAGTGAAACAAGGAAAGTAGTAGAGGCATTCAACATTAAGCTCATCCACTTTACATCAATAAACATAAGGGTTAGCATCTGATAGTATTAATGGGTTAAGCGTTCTAGTACTCATTTGATCACAATGTGGTGGAGTTATAGGGTGGTGACTAAATTGATTGATAGTAATATTTGTTTTCATAATATATACTTGACAGTGATATATGTTCTTCTTCTGATATATGAACTTCTGCTAATCATTGTTTACATTCAAACATGTGTACATGTTTTTTGTGTTATCTGCAATGATACTCAATAGGTGTATTTGAGAGTGACCCTATGATAGTAATATATGACTTATACCCCATGAATGTGATATATATAACTTATGAAATAATAATGTATGGTATTACTTGAGTAGAATGTTGAAAGGTCGAATGACTAAGTGTAACAGAATTTTGTGGGACAAAAGAGGGTAACGTTAACAACTTGAGTTGTAGTTGAATAATTTGAAGTGTGTGTCAAGATTATTGATACATACATTGTTGAGTTTACTCTATTAAATGCTTTATTGATGTAATTATTATTGGATTTTATGCTTAATACATAATATTGTTAATGTAGGCAGTGAGTTGTTGTAGGCATAATGAATTGTGAGTCATCAATGATTAATGTACAGATTGATCTCATATTGAAAAGTGTTTGAATATTAGTACCATTAATATATATATATAAATCAGATGATTTTGGCTAAAATTATGTATTTCCCCTTCACTAAACTATGAAATGCAAGTTACATGCATGATTAGGGTTATTTTTTAGTAAATTGACTAGTTAACTGAGAGACCAGTACTGAGTTAAAAAAATTTATAACTACTCAAGTAAACTGATACTAAATATTGTCATGACTAGAGCTTACATAATTGAGCTTCACTAACTATAAATCCACTAGATCTTTAAATATTAGCAATCAATCAATGCACAACTCTACTTATTTCCGACAAACTCGAATTGACTGACTTAAGTGAGTGACTTTCCCTTGTCCCTCCTACTAACTACAACTCAAGGTATCCTGCTAAAGTGGAAATTTGAATTTATCTATTTGACTAAGGAACAAGTCAAATGAATCCTTTTCTCGCTAGAATTTAACACTCCCTCGTAGCAAGAAAAATATTTTTAGAAGAAACATCTGCACCTGTGTTTGTCTTCAAATCTAAGAAGTTCTCTCTTGATGTAGCCGATCCCTCTAAACTAGAAGGATTTTCTTCTTTCCTCTATGGAACCTGATCTATTGACCTGTTCTTTCCCACAATGCTTTGTGAGTCCATCACCTCTCTATTTTTTGCACAACCTCACTTTTTTCTCAAGGTTTCTCCCTATAAAACTCTACATCTCCAGTTCCACAATCTGCCAATATCAATGATCACAACTCCTTTTTTTGTCACTAAAATTTGGTTGATTGATCTTCCCACCAACACGATTTTAGCTCCATTCATAAGTATACACATAGGGGCTTCTGGATCTGCCATAAACTAGGGCTCCATTAATCTTCCTCCTAACAATACATCAGTCCTTTCATGCATACTATAACTAAGGTCTTGAAGCTATTGCCTATAACATTCGAAAGTCATTTTTAACAACTATGTTTGTGAATAGTGCCTAACTTTCCAGATCTATGATATGTCTATGAAATATAACCTGTTTTTTTCACTCTTCTTAGTTATTTTACATATTCCCACATACAACCACTCCTTCACTGGTCTAGGATTCAAAGAACACTACCCTATTTTTGCAAACTTTTCCTCAAATTTCCCATATTTAGGGCTCTTTAGATATTCTCTATTTTCTATGATTTCTTATACAAAATAATCTCTCTGTGTTGGTTCTTATTCTTCTCATAGCTCCATCCTCAATTCACAAATTTTCATGATTCTTGCACTATAGAAATTCCCACACTCGAATTCCAGCACCCCAAATTTGCTATTCAAAATTTCTCTCAGGGATGGTCAGGAACATGATTTTTATGTAGTTTGAATACCTCTAATACCATGTAGAAATAACTCAAAATTTTCAAATGCTAATGAAATCAAACTAAAATCAATAGGCACAATTTTTTTCTACTAAATTTTTTGGAAGGAAAAATGACAATTGAATCACACGTAATCATTCAATCACAACGAACACATTTTTTTTTAATGGGGAACCCAATTGGTGAAAATGCCTCCTCTTTTTGTATTAAATCATATGAGAATAATGGTTTATTACAACGAAAACTTCAATCCTTGCATCTCAATCTGTACTGCAATACTGATATCCTCCTCCTAAGACTGATCTGGAAAATACTTAACATGCACTCGCACAGCCTACACTCACCTCCCCTTCACTCACTCTTCTTGCACTTGCACTGCCTACAGTCCATCCTATTTCCTTGCATAATTATGAGGAAATTAGCTCATTTACTACATGAAAACACTGTACACTCACTAGTATACAACAATACATACAATTATTCATTTTCTCTAAACTCAAGTAGGCAATTTCAATTGCATGCATGACTAGGGTTACTTTTAGTAAATTGATAAGTTAAATAAGGGATCAATGAGTTAAAAACAACTAAAAATACTAAAATGAACTCATACTAACTATGTTCATGACCAGAGATCATATTATTTAGTTTCACTAACTATAACTCAACTAGATTTCTAGATCTTAGTAATCAACCCATGAAAAACTCTAATTATTTCTGATAAGCTCAAATTCACTGAATTAACTGAGTGAGTTTTCCATGTCACTACTGCTAACTGCAGCTCAAGTCATCCTGCTAAAGTGGAAATTCGAATTTTTCCATTTGAGAATGGCATAAGTCAAATGAATCATTTTCTTGCTATAAATTGACACAGTGTGGTGTTAGGTCAGGTCTGAGCCTATGCAGGGTGATGGATAGTCCATCCAATAGTAGTTGGTGAACAAGGTGTTGGAGCATCCTTAAGGTTGGACCTTGTAAATTTTGGTTTTGCGGCGTCCTCCTAGTTCCAACTGGTAGACTAGGGTGTTGGAGCATCCTTTGTGTTAGAACTTGTAAGTCAAGGGGTTGGAGCCTCCCTCAATTGGAGTTGAAAATATTGATGTACATTTTATTGAAAAAAATAGTAAGAAGCATTCAGTGGTATTTTTCCCGGAGGGGTTTCCACCTTAAAAAGAATTATCCACTGTCGTGATGTTTGTACATTGTTGAATGGTGTTGTTTATTGTTCATGTCATGTTGAAGTATGTTAATCTAATGAAAATTAATTCTTAGTGAAGTTACAAATAATAATTGAAGAGGTGCATCATAATGTATATGGAGTGCAGAGGTGCATAATAAGCTTTCATTGTGCCTATGTGGTCATAGCGACCCATTTTGGAATTTTTCTAGAGATCATTTGGATCTCGATATTGAATGAAATGTTCCCACATCAACATAGTAGTGCAAGTACAGATGTGGACGTTCTTCTTCACACTTCATTATCTCCTCGCATACTTCCTCTCCCACACATATTTCATCCTTCATAGATTCATGGCTCTATCCACATGTTCCATTACGCAACTAAATCTGTAAAATTAATAGGGAAAACACACTAGTATTTCCTGTGATAGTGTTAGTGTCATAGCACATAGAGATGAAATGCCCCCACTCCCAAATATCGAAAAAGAAAATGAAACTTAATTTCTCACCCTTAAAATTTACATATCTCAATCTTCAAGAATCAAAATGAACTGGATCTTGGGGGGAGAGGCCCCCAAGATCTAAAAAATTGAAATGGATCTGAAAAGATATGCAAAATTAGAATGCCAGAAAAAAGAGAGAACACATTGAAAACAAAACCATAAGAAACTTGTTTTATTAAAAGAGAGAATAGCTATAGAAGATACATTGTGGTTGACAAACTGTTCTTTTAGAAACTGAGGCTTGTTATTTATAGCCTTTTTTGAGTTACAATACCATAAGTAGATACCATAGGTGGATGCCATGGGTCCGACCCATGGGTCAATACTATGGGTAGATACCACTTAAAATACCATGTGTAGATACCATTTACAATACCATGGGTAAATTCCATGGGTGGATAGATAACATGGGTAGATGAATACCATGGGTGGATGCCATTTTCCATTTGGATCATTCCTCCCTCCTTAAGAAGCAATGGTCCCCATTGCGTGAATTTCCCTCCTAAGAAGCCTTTGTTGAATATAAAGAGCCACTAAAGAGAAGAGTTTTGTGTAGTTAACCCATAACCATGATGAACGAAGATCCAAGGATAGAGATACCTTGTAATGCTTGTGACCAACTGTGATATGGACAATGTCCAGCCTAGAAAATGGACTTCGATGAAGTGTGGGTTTGTGGATGAACCAAAACCATGAAAAACGAAGATCCGCGGATAGAGATACCCTATAATGCTTGTGACCAACTGTGTTAATAAAAGTGTGCGGCCTAACAAATGGACTTTGATGAGAAGGATTTTGTGTGGTTGACCCAAACTGTGATGCTAATTGTTGATGAAGTAGTAGGTGCCTACATAACTTGGGGTGGGAAGGCACGTCTCCAAATAACCCAAGCCAAATGTTTCTATGCTGAAAATATTGAATGTGAAGCAGGTGCCTACTAAAGCGGGGTGGGAGGGCACGTCTCTAAAGGGAACCCGCTCCGAATGCTGCTTCAAATTTAAAATGTGAATAAATCGGTCAATATAACTTGAAATATTTATTATAGCCTCTTTTTTGAAATATAACGATCATTATGCATCTTCCCATGTATTTGAAACCATTATCTGGAGACCGTAGACTCTAAGATTCGCGCTGGAACTGTCACACCCTCAGAAAAATTCTGAAAAAATAGTTGATTTTAAATCAACAATAACTCTCACATCCAGACTCTAATTCGATCGATTTGTTTTTTGAAATTGGGTGATTCTTCAAGGGGAGATTATATCTATAGCCATTTCTCTGAAATTTCGCAATGAAAACTACAAAAAATGATAGGAGAGCTGCCCTTAACGAATTGTTGTAAGAACGTTTTCTGCAACATTGCTGATTTTGAATCAGTGATATATCCCTCATCCGAACTCCAATTCAGCCAATTTTTTTTTTGAATTTGAGTATTTTCTCCCAAGGAATCCATATATGGTCTTTTGTTTTATAAAATTATCACCAAAATTTTCAGATCTTATCTGCAAACTCGCTGCCGAAAAAAAAATTCATGGAATTTGCTAAATATTGCTGCAAAACATTGAAACTGAAAATATGTTTCAAACCCTCATTCCCATGGAGGCGTAACCTGAATCTGATACCACTGATATGGATCTTGGGGGGAGGCCCCCAAGATCTAAAAAATTAAAATGGATCAAACAAGATCTGCAAAATTAGAATGCTAGAAAAAAAAGAGAACACACTGCAAATAAAACCACAAGAAACTTGTTTTATTAGAACAAATAATAGCTGTAGAAGCTACATTGTGGTGGAAAAACTGTCCTTTTACAAACTGAGGATTTTTATTTATAGCCTTTTTTGAGTTATAATACTATGCGTAGATACCATAGGTGGATACCATGGGTCCGACCCATGGGTAGATACCACTTAAAATACCATGGGTCAATACCATGGGTAGATACCATTTCCAATACCATGAGTAAATTCCGTGGGTGGATAGATAACATGGGTATATGAATACCATGGGTGGATGCCATTTTCCATTTGGATCACAAAAAATGATAATTATTAATTAATTAATATGTAGTATGTGAAAATGTATGTAGAGACACAAAACATTATGGAATAATGTTTCTGTTTCCTGATCTGTACAACCGCTCTTCCACACTAAAAATACACTTCTCTTGATATTACATAATAAGTATTTAATTGACAAATGTATACGATGATGAAAAACAATGCGAATGAAAACACCACTCCTCCCTTTCCGAACATCGATTTCATGTTCATGTATGGGCTTGCCTTGTGAAACTCACTCAACATCTCCAAAATAGTTATCCACAAGTACTTCATGATTTGAAAGTATTTCCACTCCAGAGATTTCTCTGTCTTCTTTGAACCTGTTATATCCACTTGCTCTGCATCTATAAAAAAAAATAGGGAAGTGGTTAATGTTGAGAAATTTCATATTCTCACATATTCTTGTAAAATCCCTATGTAGGTGTGGACATTCTCTCCAAAATTCCTTACCTCTACACATACCCCCTCTCTCACACATATTTCATTCCACACAAACTCACGGTTCCATCCACCTTTTCTCCCACATAGCTAAATTTGTAAAATTTTGAGATGAAAAAAAAAATAAGAGGAAAACATAGTAGCAATACTTGTGATAGTGGCTATCTTTCCAGATCTAGAATTTGTCTATGAAATATCAATTTTTATTGTCACTCTTATTAGGGATTTTAGATATTCCAACATACAACCACTCCTTCACTGATCTACGGCTCCAAAGTACACTACGATATTTTTGTAATTTTTTCCTCAAATTTCGTACGTCTAGGGCTCATTATATCTTCTCTCTTTTCTATGATTTCTTATACAAACTAATGCCTCTATCTTGGTTCTTATTCTCACCTCTGGATCCTCCATCCATAAACTGTCATGATTCTTGCACTAAAGAAATTCCTACACTCAAATTCCCGCACCCCAAATTTGTTATCCAAAATTTGTCTCAGAGATGGTCAGGAACATGATTTATATGTAGTTTTAAATATCTCTCATACCATGTAGAAATAGATAAAAAATTTCAAATGGTAATTAAATCAAACTAAAATCAATAGACAAAAATTTATTCTACTAAATTTTGTGGAAGGAAAACTGAAAATTGAATCACATGCAATCATTCAATCACAATGAACACATTTTTTTTTAATGGGGAACCCAATTGGTAAAAAGCCCTCCTCTTTTTATATTGAATCATATGATAATAATGGTTTATTACAATGACAACTTCAATCCTTGAATCTCATTCTGCATGCAATACTGATGTCCTCCTCTTGAGACTGCTCTGGAAAATACTTAGCATGCACTCACATTTCCTACACTCACCTCGCCTTCACTCGCTCTTCTTGCACTTGTACTCCCTGCATTCCATATTATTTCCTTGCATAATTATGAGGAAATTAGCTCATTTACTACATGAAAACACTATACACTCACTAGTATACAAAAATAAATACAATTATTCCTTTTCTTTGAACTCAAGTAGGCAATTCAAATTGCATGCATGAATAGGGTTACCTTTAGTAAATTGATAAGTTAAATAAGGGATCAATGAGTTAACAACAACTAAAACTACTAAAATGAACTCACACTAACTCTATTCATGACCAGAGCTCAAATAATTTAGTTTCACTCACTATAACTCAACTAGATTTCTTGATCTTAGTAATCAACCCATGAAAAACTGTAATTATTTCCCATAAACTCAAATTGACTCACTTAACTGAGTGATTTTTCCATGTGACTACTGCTAATTGCAACTCAATTCATCTTGCTAAAGTGAAAATTCGCCATTTGATAATGGCATAAGCAAAATGAAGTTTTTTCTTTCTATAATTTGACACAAGGTGGTGTTAGGTTAGGTCGGAGCCTATGTAGGGTGTTGGAGCGTCCAACCAGTAGCAATTGCTAAATAATATGTTGGAGAATCCTCCAGATTGGACCCTGTAAATTAGGGCATCAGAGCGTCTTGCTAGTTCCAACTCGTAAACTAGGGTGTTGGAGCATCCTTTGGGTTGGAACTTGTAAATCAGGGGATTGGAGCCTCCCTCAATTGGAGTTGAAAATATTGATGTACATTTTATTGAAAACAAATATTAAGAAACATAAAGTGGTCTTTGTCCTGGAGGGGTTTCCACCTAAAAGAAATTATCTACTCTCTTGATGTTTGTACATTGTTGAATGGTGTTGTTTATTGTTCATGTCATGTTGAAGTATGTTAATCTAATGAAAATTAATTCTCAGTGAAGTTAAAAATACTAATTGAAGAGGTGCATAATAATGTATATGGAGTGTAGAGGTGCATAATAAGCTTTCATTGTGCCTCTGCAGTCATAGCCACCCATTTTGAAATTTTTCTAGAGATCATTTGGATCTGGATATCAAATGAAAAGTCCCCCCATTAACATAGTAGTGCATGTGTAGATGTGGACATACTTCTCCACACTTCATTACCTCCTCACATACTTCCTCTCCCACACATATTTCATCCTGCATAGATTCATGGCTCCATGCACATGTTCCCTTCCACTACAAAATCTGTAAAATTAATAGGGAAAACACACTAGTATTTCTTGTGATAGTGCTAGTGTCATAGCTCTCAGATATGAAATGCCCCCACTCCCAAAGATTAAAAAAAAAATGACAATTAATTTACCACCCATAAAATTTACATATCTCAATCTTTAAGAAGCAAACAAATTACAATTATTAATTAATTAATATGTAGTATGTGGAAATTTATGTAGAGATACAAAACATTGTGGAATAATGTCTTTGTTTCTTGATCTATACAATCGTTCTTCCACACTAAAAATACACTTCACTTGATAGTGCATAATAAGTATTTAATTCACAAATGTATATGGTGATAAAAAAAAAATGTGAATGAAAACACCGCTCCTCCCTTTCCACGCATTGATTTCATGTTCATGTATGGGCTTGTCTTGTGATACTCACTCAACATCTCCTGAATAGTTCTCCACAAGTACTTCATCCTTTGAACGTATTTCCACTCCAAATATTTCCCTGTCTCCTTCGAACCTGTTATATCCACTTTCTCTGCATATATCAAACAAAATAGGGAAGTGGTTAGTGTTAAGAAATTGCATATTCTCACATATTGTCATATAATCTCTTTGTGGGTGTCGACATTATCTCTATACTTCCTTACCTCTGCACATACCCCATCTCCTGCACATCTTTCATTCTGCACAGATTCATGTTTCCATGCACCTATTCTCCTGCACAACTAAATCTGTAAAAGTTTACAATGAAAAAAGAAAAAAAGAAAAAAGAAAAGGAAAACGCAGTAGCAGTACTTGTGATAATGTGAGTGTCATAAAACTCACCGATGATACACCCTCCATGCTCCCTCTCCTCTCCGCCCAAATTCCATAAGAGCATCGTGTAAATGCTAATGTTAGAACACTCATCAATGGAATGACCACTCACAGAATTGGTCTTTCTATATTTTAAAATAAATTTTCAGACATTGACAGACACGAAAAGTAAAACACTCTCCACTAAAAAAATTATGTTACATCAACCTTCCCTAAGCTAATGTAAAATTAGAAATAAGATTTCTAGAAATTAGAAAAATATTTTTAAATTTTCGAAAAAATAAAAATATTTAACATTTTACGAAAACATTAGTTAAAATTAGAAAAACTCAACAAAATAATAAAAATTCAACATACATAGACTCTGAAGCAAATTCTATACTTCCTAGCGAGACAAGGACTAATAGCCCCTTTTCCAAAAATGCTTCGTATATTTTCTTACTTACCCACACGATGTTGCTAACATGCATTTTGTGGCTTTTAAGTGAGACCTAACCTTTTTAGACAAGTTCATCTCTTCATTTCTTATTTTAACTAACATGGAATATATGCCTTGCGAATGAGCATGAATATGCATAAATTATTGCTCACTCAAATTGTATGAGATTTAACAATACGTAATACGTAAATCTAAAAGAATGAGATTAAAAAAATATTAATAAAAATGGGTAATATAATTTCCAAGATTTGTTCTTCCTTGAAATCTTATGATTCTATGTTTTAATTTCTATTTTAAAAATTGAAATTACAAATATTAACGATAAAAATGGGCAACTTATTTTCTAAAATTTAATTTTCATTAAAACTTTACATCTTATCTATATTATGTTTTCTATGATATTTTGTTTATTTAATTTTGTATTTTATAAATAAATAATTAAAATTAAAATTATATAATATATAATTATTTATATATTTAATAATCAATTATACAAATAAAATAAATTAATATTTTAATCTTTAAATTATTCAAACAATGTATTAAATTAACTTATAAATTTAGTCTAGTAGTATGAAAATTATATTTTGATTATTTTCTAAAATTTAATTTTCATTAAAACCTTATATCTTATCTATATTATGCTTTATACAATCATTTGTGTATTTAAGAAATATATTAAATTATAGATAAATAATTAAATTTAAAATTATATAATTATAATTATTTATATATTTAATAATTAATTATACAAATAAAATAAAATAGTATTTTAATCACTAAATTATTCAAGCGACCTATTAAATTAACTCGTGAATTGAACTTCTAATTATCAAAATCTCCTTGATAATTATCGTGAATTTAAATACTTACTATCCACATAATTATAATTGTTATGGGTTATTAAATTAAAATTCCAAAATTTATATTGGTATGAAAAGGATTTCTCTAGCAAAGTAAAATTGAAATGTTGTAATGTAATGTTTAACATTTTCATTAGTCAAATTATATAAATAAATAAATAATATTAATGTAATATAAAACTTTTAACTTTCTCATAAAAAAATGTAGAACATTTAATTCTATGAATTTTTTTTTTTAAATAACAAAATGAAAGTAAAATAATAACCAAAAAATAATTACTCATGGTATTGAGAAACCATGGTATTCATGTGGAATATAGTCTATTTAAAGGGGGGAATTAAAACAGCCTCTATTCATCTTAGCTTCAAATCTACCAACATCCAAGAGGGATCAAATATTCCACATAATTATTATTGATTATTAAATTAAAATTCTAAAACTTATATTTGTACTTAGAGGCTGTCCACAGAAATATAGTGGAGATGTTGTAATGTAATGTTTAATATTCTAATAAGTCACATTATGTAAATAAATAATATTAATGTAATGTAAAACTTTTAACTTTCTCATAAAAAAATGTAGAGCATTTAACTCTATCATTTCTTTTTAAATAAAAAAATGAAAGTAAAATAATAACCAAAAAAGGGTCTATCATTGAGTGCCAATATAACCTCCAAGTATAACTGACTATAACTTCCAAGTATAACAAACTAGTAAGACTAGGTTTGAAATGCCTTAGTAGTAAGTTTGCTAGTTAACAGGTTGCACTTGTGGGGCTAGGGATCAAATCTCTTCTCACTCTAAAAGAAGAGATCAAATCACTTGAGATGCAGTCTTTTTTTAGAGTCGAGACATTTAATCCCTTCTCAATACTTGATAAGTTTAGAGTTAACATAAATCTAGAGTGCTTTAAAATAAACACTTTTATCAATATAATTAATATTAATATTTTTAATTTATAGTAAATATTAAAATATATTATTTATAATTAAAAGATATTATTAATAATTTTTTTAGAATATTGTATTTAAATGTTAGGTTGATTAATTTTTTTGTTTACTTAGTAGTGTAGATTTTTGGGTGAGAAATCTGCAGTGAAAGATATTTAAGCTTAACTGCACTCGAGCCACACCAACTCTACACCAACCCTTATCATGAATAGATTTTTTTTTTTACTTTAAGAAATTCAAACCAATGACCTTGTATCACGAATGTCTTAATAACGTACTCTTGGCTATAAAACAAAACCTGTTACGCAAATATCAAGTTAAATATTGAAAAAATACTTAGGTTAAAATGGAAGCACTTCGTGGGCGTTTATTATAAAATGGGGAAAAATTAAGTTAGTTTTTCAAAAGATGTAATTATGATTTTTGACCTATTGCATGTTGAGAAATATCAACTTTTGTGTGATAAGGAAGAGAAATTTCAAATGACAAAAGAAAATCATGGACCAGTGTTTTGAAAAATAAAAGCAGTTCAAAGTACAATGCCAGCTGCATTCCCTTAAAATCTTAAAATTAATCACTAAAGAATGTTCCCGTAATTCTGTGTTTTGATCACTGTGAAGCATCAAAGACATTCTCGAAAAAAATTCCAATAATTTACAGGAAAGTATTATAATGGCCGCTGGTGAAAACATCATTACGAGGAGGTAAGCAGGACATTTTAATTGTACTGTAGATATTGGCTGATCTGTCTGCGTTAAACTGATCACGAGCTCCGCGATCTCCTAATCCCCTTCATTATCTTACGTCCGCCCTTCTTCTCATTTTCACTGATACTCTCGAGCTTTGGTCTCCAACGCTGGCTTCTGGATTTCACCAACTGCGCGTAGTTTTTCTGCAATTCCGGAGTACTGCAGAGCCGATGGCGATAATCTGCAGAATTCAAGCCCACCGACTGCCCAATTTCATTAAGATTAACCCTTCTGTCCTCCATAAGCTTTGAAATAAATTCTGGGTGGATTCTGATCCGGAGGCCGCCATCGCTGTTCTGTATCTCAAACGGCTGGCAGAGAACCGCCGCATGTCTGATACTTCGAAGAGGAGGTGATACCCGAGGAGTGGGAATAGATGGAGCAATTGGGGGCGGCGGCGATATTAGGGAAGCCAGCGATACGAACGATAGTGGAGACTGAAAGAAGTGATCTGGTAAAAGGAAGTACCTGTTTCCCAGCTTCAGTTGGCCGTTTGGAGAAAGTGCAGGCGTCTGCTGCCCGATATAGAAGGAGTGGGAATGGCAGACTAAATGTTGAGGGAAACCCTGCATGATTTGGCCTGCGCAGAGGGGCTTATGGAGGGTTTGAACTGTGCCATCTGAGAGAACCAGCTGGATGGTTTCCTTTCTATTGCTGACCGTCACGCAAGACGCATGGTTGCCCATTATTTATTGTTTTGGTCGTGAACCAGCAAAATGCAGAAAACCAGAACCGGGAGATGCGAGGATGAAACGCAGAAGTGGCGTGTCATATAAAGTGTAAAACCTGTAGTCTTTATAAAATTGAAATGAGAGACGTGGAGGAATGGAGTACAGCTAGTCAAGCAGCAGATGACTCTTGGTACCTAGTCCTCACTCACATGTTTTATTTTGGTTTTAGTGGTACGCACGTGAATGCATACGCATACGTACATATCCACCGACCTAGTTTGTATGGTTATTGTCTCGAAATTTGTGTTCCAGATCTTGAACTATTTTGCTTCGGTATAGATCATTTCTTTTGGAAAGGGTGTACCTATTCTTCAGTTCATTGTAATCAATACATATTCACTAAATCTTATTCTTCTTTGGCATAATGATGATGGATGATCTATATAGTGATGTAATGAGTCAAATGACATTATGTTGTAATGGTTATGTTTCTTCGCTTTACTCTTTTCTATAATAGACTAATTATACAACTCAATGTTTGGCCATGGAGAGTCCTATAATATTTGGATCTCCCATGCCACATCCCTATTAGATGGTAACCCTTTAGGCTCCTAGAGTAACTCTTCTAGTTTTACCCACAAGAAAGTCATTGCCTCAAATTTCCCTAGAAAAGTTTGAAACCCAATTTTCCAAATCCGTTCCACTAGCAAAAATGGTCCCATGAGCTTATTCCTCCACTTTTTCCACTCTGGAAGCATCTAGTTGGATGGAAAAAAATATAATAATCCAATCTAGTTCAATTGAGCTCTCATACGACAGATAATGTCCGTTTATATCCCACTGAAATGCTAAATAAAAAGTCAATTTAATTTTACCAAAACTCCTAGACTTAACCTTAGTCCTGTCCTCTAACCCCTTCGCAAATAGATACACATACAACACTTAACAACACAACTGTAACTAATTGGAGCTTTGAGAGCGCTCCTTAATTCACTCAAAATAACAATTTACTTACCTAGTCATACTCTAGCCCAGAGTCCTCTATCGTTCCTTTTTCCTCCTTAGTTGGCCTTCTTTAGCTTGTTCCTTCAACTACTACATATCATCGACCATTTTTCCAGCCTTTGCCAATTTTTTGGCATTGTGGCACTCCTCCTTGTTGTTCTCATCCTATTGTTTTATGCCTCAGCCCTCCCTACACAAGATTAGGTAGTCCTGCAAACTCTTTTCTCTTGTTGTAGCCTGCTCCTAAGCTACAACCTAGCCCCTAAAAAGCTTCTACTGCCTTGGAACTCTTCCCTAGCCCTATGGTCTTCCTCCTATGGTGAACCCTAATTAAGCACTAGGTAGCTTACCTCAGCTTTACAACCTCCTTAAACTATCCAAGATAGGCCTACTTAGCCTTCTTTACAACCAAAAAAACCAGTATGATTCCTCCTTGGTTGTGGTTTTCTTCCTCCAATAGAAATAGCATTGTCCTTTGCTCCAAACTTATTTTTTCATGTGGCACATTTTGTTGTCGATGCCTGTATTACTTTCAGCCTCCTTCACAAAAAGAAAGCCCTTCACCTTCTTGTCCATTAGTAATCCTCGCTCTCAGAGCCATCATACAGGAGGTGAGACATTACTCCTCGAAAGTTTTTTTATGCTTTCTTGAATTTTGAGAGGCATTGAACTTGGTTTTGAGGAAGGCCCTATTCTAAAGACTTAGAGAGATTAATATCCTAGATACTCTCTTCATTTTTATTTGTGTCTCTATCAATGTTATTGGAATCTGAGGGTTGATTAAACCACTCGACTCGAAAACTAGAAAAGAATCATAATTGGAAAAAATCTGGTTGACCAAAATTAATGCATAAATATTCATATATTGATAAAATGTATACATGTACATGTACATCCAAGTGAATCCAAATCATTAGGCAAAAATATGAAATTATTTCTCATGTATATATCGCTGGAAGGACATATATAGAAAAATTTCATTGAATGCAATACATAGCTCAATCAAAATATAGATACATTACACGCCATCGAATTCATTAGACACAAATATGAAAATTTCTCTCATGTATATATCATTGGAAGAATGAGTATAGAAAAATAACACTGAATCCAATAAATAACAAAATCAAAATAAAAATACATTGAGGTTCTAAATGGCATGAAATGTTCAAAATAATATTTCTATAAGTCTAAATCAAATAAAATTATATAATCAATAAAATTTCTTGTTTTTTTGGGTGAAGGAGTTCGGTTGGTACAAAACTAGCTAACCTAGTTGGTTTTGAGTGCTTTCGGCTTGAATAGGTTTATTCAAACTAGTTCAAGGTCAGTTCCATTAGTGGAAATTTGAGGTAAAAATGGACCTCAAAACAAAAAATGTACTAACAAAGTCAACTATAAAGGAACCAGTAAGATTCAAGATAATGATGTCATCCTCATACGTAAATATTTTCGGAGGGAAAAATAGATGACTACCTTTTCATTGTATTTTTGTGTTATCTCTTTAGATGTTTACTCAAATTTCATGTGTAGACACCTTCTAGATGTGAAATTAAATTCCACATTGAACGAGTACTCGCTTTTGCATACTTTTGAGTAGGTACACATCAAAAAAAATTCAAAATACATGATAAATCATGTATTCTACATTTTTTTTGGGTGTGCATATACTAAAAAACATGCAGAGTTGCTATTCGTTGGATATGGAATTGAATTCCAAATACAATGGCTGTCTATGCATGAAATTTGAGTAAAACTATCACGAGATAACCCGAAAAAGCAATAACAATATAGTTTTATTTTTTTCCTTTAAAAATTCATAACTCTTATTTTATTATTTTATCTATTATTATACTATTTTTCTTAGGAGACACATTTTATCCCTAAAAATTCACGTAATGAGACAAAATTTTGTCATTTTCAATTTGAGAGGTTAGTTCCACTCAACAAACCCCCATGATTGGTTCATTCATTTAGCTAATTTTAGTGACTTTGATCTTTATCAGTTTATTCTTGACCACCTACATATAGCATAGGTTGTTATATTTAATTAGAAGCACTAATGGGGTGAAGTAGGGGTATCTTTTCCTACCCACACTAATCAAGATAAATATTTATGAGGTGGAATCCTTTATGCATGAGAATTTCCAACTTGAATATGGTTTCTTCCTATGAGAAAATATAGCTTTAGCAAGTGTTTCTTTCGTATGTTAGGTGTGAATGTGTGAGAACTAGTTCATGACCACTTACTGACCTCTTAAGTATCATTTTTCACCACTCAGAAAAAAAAAAAAAAATACTATCTTGTAATTTCATTAAATGTTAGTGAAGGTCAATTTCATATATTCTTGTTATATTAGAAGTATAAATGAAATCTTCGAGATATTATAGAATATTAGAGAATTATATTTGTGCTAGTGTTAGTTGTACACCTCATTGTTGTAGTAAGGCAGTTTCTAGGCCTAAGAAGATTAGTTTCTAAAAATATGAAAAATTAGTTGTTAGCATAAATAGGAAAACATGGGAAAATTTGAAACCCACATGAGAACACTTGAGAGATATGGACACCAAGAGAATAAGGAGAACATCTGTTAGGAGAAAATGCAGATTCGTCATAACAGAAAGAGAGAGGAAATCATAGCTGACATCCGAAGACCAGAACATGTTTTTCTATAATGGTACTTTGTGGCTTATTTTATATGCCTTGTCTCAATATGAACCGCCAATAGCGCCATACACATATTTTTTTGGAGGCATTTACCATTTTATTTCACCTCTCTAAGTGCTGTGAATGATTCATATTTAAGATATGGTAATTTCTCATTCACACTTTCCAAACCCATGGGTGGATCAAAATGATATTCATATTGTTTGAGTTAATTGTTAGTGAAATTTATACATTGGTTTGCATATAGTACCATATAAATTTTTGGTGGCCACTATGATTTATAGAGGTTAGTGGAAACACACAATCAACGTATGCTGTGAAACTTTTATCACAATGGTTAAAATATTGTAGGAACTTTGTGTAAAATCCTTGGACCTCACAATCTAAGGAATCCTACTACAACTATCTAAGTTAGTTCTCCTATTATGTAAATTGCATTACAAAATTGATTCAGGTCAGAATTATGAAGTAACTATTGAAGCAACCTACACTTAATTGAAATGATTCTGAAACAAGGAAACTGAGCTAGAAGTAAATCACACATAGGAAACATTTATTTTGGACTAAGTCCTTGGAAAAACACAACGCGGAAAAATCAGTGTAGCAGATTTAAGAGTTTGTATTATTAATTAGTAGTAATTTATCAATACATGTCTGAATACCTTAAGGGTTATTCAGTTAAAGAGAGAAATAATGGTATAAATAAATGTGAGAATACCTCACTCAATCACTGGAAAATCTGGTTGATCTCGAGACTGGAAAATATTCCCGTGGAGGTCAATGTGTAGTCTCTGCATAGGCACTACGTCACCTCCTCTTGGCACTGCATCGCCCCAGCTGTCGATCGATCTAACTCCCAGAATCACAGGTCTCAGCCTCCACATCTCAGACCCAGGCTTTTGACTTCTATATCAGTTCCGGTAGTGAAATATCAGAAACCCTCTAAGCCACTGCACAACCTCTACATAGCCTCGTATGGATCTGCGTCAGCCTGACTGGCTCTGCGCTAACTCTGTTGGACGCCTCTATACCTCTCTCTACTGATTATTCTCCAGCTGAGAAAATCTCTCTCTCTAGATGATATCTCTTCCCCTCACTACACTCAATCACTTAGATTTGATCTTCGTCTGAGCACTTGCTCCGTTAGGAGAATTTGATCTCAAGATTCACTCTGTTTGTCTTTCCAACTGACCCTCAAGTATTCTTTTATAATATACTCATCGAGAGATCAACGACCAAGATTAGATCTCTAAGCAATGACTAAATTATACTAGACTTGATATTTTTCGTTTTCTAGATCATTTACAGTATGTTTTATTAATTCCCTTTAATTATTTAATTTACCTAAGTTAGAATGAGGGCTTCCATTAAAAAATTAATTATTTTAATAAAACATGGTCTCAGTGGAATTTTCACAAACAGTTTCTGGGATCTTTGCAATACCCGTGTCTAAGCCTCCCAACAAAATTTTGGGCTAGATCACTTTCGATGCTACCAAAAATAAACTCTCCCTCTTAGTGAGGAAAGTGCTCTTACATTATGGTTGTTGCATATTGCTCTGACCCTGAAGCATACTCTGCGCTACCGATGTTTAAAATGTTTTCCACCAATATATGCACTACTCTTGCAAATGTACTACTACCGATGACACTGTCACTGCCACTACTGCATCTGTACTAGAGTTCCCTCTCAAGTGATGCATATTCTATTCTACTAACATTGCATTTAAACCGCAACTTAGTTGATGAGAGAAGCAACTTAAGTGAACAAATACTAAGAAAATGTTTAGTGCATGAACCTCCATGTTAGAGACTCTAACTACAATAAACTACTACATTTTCCATCTGATCCATTGCAATTCTACTGCTTTGCACTACACAACACTAATCTGCATTTTGATGCACTCCTGTGCACTGCGTTACTGTTGCTGCCCTCATTTGCGTTGCTCCATAAATAGGTGTTTCTACCTACTGCACTGTCACTCCATCACTCCTGGTCTCTCAATGAAGACTCCATCCCACTACTGCAAATGTGGGCTCCTGTATCAAGGTACTAATCCATGATGTGGGATCCTGAAGGATCCCGCCCAACTGAAGTTCAAGATGAAATAAAGTTTTATGTAACCCCACTTCTCTACTCAAGAAGCATGGAAACTCATAGCGAAGTCATCCTAATAGACCTTTGCGACTGCAAATTTCGGATCATGCTTCTCATCCTTGTCCTTTTTCTTCAAATGAGACTATGTTGAAAGGTGGCCCATATCACCCCATCTGAAGCATTTCACCTTCAAGACATCTCTCTTCTATCTATGTTTCCCTTTCGATGCAAGGGTTGCATTCTTCTCCTCCTCTGGACTCTTCAATCCGCTCCTGATGCTACCATCAAGCTTGCACTTAACTAGATCTCTCCTAAACTCTTCCTCTTGAGGTACCAACGACATCTGCTCCCAATTAGGAAGCATAGCCCTACCCAAAATTCTTTGGATAAAGAATTTCCACTCCTCCGCGACTACGTTAAGGGCTAGCCTTACCATATTTTTAGAAGATGGGGTGGATCCGATGACTGCCAAATCATATTGAATCTCTTGAAGCCTCATAAGGAATGGAGTAATGTGCTCCTCCTTTTGCATCTGGACCAACTAAAGCTTCTGATCCAAGTACCTATTCTGCTGCTTGGAAGTTCCTTCGTACAATAAGTACAAGGCCTCCCACATCTCCCTGGAAATTTTCTTGCCATATACATGAGAGACTATGTGATCTTTGACACCATAAAGGATCATCCTCTTGGCCTTTTCCATATTGGATCAGTAATTCTTTAGTTGATTCAGATCTGAAGGTAAAAAAATCACATTCACTACAAATGTCTTGAGATCATATTCATCTCAAAGGAATTGGATCCTTTCCTTCCAGATTACATAGTTGGAGGAACCCTCCAACCAGTCTTCATCTCTAAGAGCATGAGCTTCCATATTAGCCGAACATTATTGAACTTCTTTCACTTTCTCCCCCTGTGTGCAACCTAGGCCGGCTTATGCACTCCTTCTGGAGCTCATAGGTCTTCTTCCTCGATCTGGTTCTCAAATCTTGGAAAAATTTTGAATTCCTCAGCTAGGAACTCATTGAGGAAGAATTCCCCGCTATGTGTTTTTTTCTTTCTTCTTACGCTTTTCTGCCCAACTATTACCTATAGGAAAACTAATTCCCTCTAGCTCTCCATGAATTCTCTAGGCTACTACCTTTTCCTATGTAAAATATTGAACCAGAAGTCCTATTTATCTATTGACTCACTCAAACAAATAAAACCTCGAAAAGGCAGCCCTTCTAGCTAGAATTGTGTAATTCCCTTGGAGATCGATCTGTAGCTACTGCAGCAATTTGGCCTTAACTCTTCAGAGTCATATATACTCTTCCTTTTTCACATCAAATGTTCTGATACCATGTGAAAATTCCTAGATCTGAGAATGTAAGGAATCTTGCTGCAACTATGTCAGTTACTTCTCCTATTATGAAAATTTCATTTACAGAATTAATTTGGATCTTAATTATTGAAGTAACTACTGAAACAACAGACAGTTAATTAAAATTATTCTAAAACCATGACACTGAGAAAGAAATCAATCACACATAGGACACCTTTATTTTCGATTAATTCCTTCGAAAAACCCAATGTGGGAAAACCAATGCATCAGATCTAAGGGTTTATATTATTAAGTTGTAGCAATTCATAAATAAATATTTGAATACCTTAAGGGTTATTCAGTTACAGAAAGAAATTCTAGCAGAAATAATTGTAAGAATACCTCCCTCAATCACTATAAAATATGATTGATCCGGACATTGCAAAAGCTACCCCTGGAGGTCTCTACGCAGCCTTTACGGAGTGACTGCATAGGCATTGTGTCACCTCCTCTTGGCACTGTGTCACCCCACCTTGGAACGATATGACTTGCAGAATCAAAGATATCAGCCTCTTGGCCTCTCACCCCAATTTCTGGCTTCTGGATTAGTTCTGACAGTGAAATATTGGAAACTCTCTAAGCCACTACACAGCCCTGCGTGGCTTTGTGCAGCCTCTGCATCACCTTGAATAGATTTTCACTGGACCTCATGGACATCTCTCTACCTCTATCTGCTGGTGATTCTTTGACTGTGAAAATCTCTCTCTCTGGATGCTATCTCTGCTCCTCACTACACTGAATCACTTAGATACAATCTTCGTCTGAGCACTTGCTCCATTAGAATAATTTTATCTTAAGGTTCACTCCATGTGTCTTTTCAAATGATCCTGCAGTCTTCCTTTATAATCTTCTCGTTGAAAAATAAACGAATAAGATTAGATCTCTAATCAACGACTACGATTATATTAGACTTGATCTTTTGATTTTTCTAGATCATTCACACTTAAATTCATTTTAATTATTTAATTTCCCCAAGTTAGACTTAAGATCTCCATTAAGGTAATTAATTATTTTAATAAAACATGATGTGAGTGGAATTTTCAGAAATAGTTTCTTGGTTATTTGGAATACTAGTGTCTAAGCCTCCCCACAAAATTTAGGGCTTAGAGCGCTTCCAATGCTACCAAAAAGAAACACTTTGTGAGAAGGAAACCAATAAACTTCATAATGAGGTACTTTGCTTGCAGTTAATGATTGTTATCATGCAAACAAACGATGAAAAACTCAAGAATCAATAGGCCAAACTATTATGGATAATAAAATTGATAAGGTTGGTAGTTCAGGGAAACAACTACAAATACTTTTTATAATCTCGTAGATGAATTTCCGACTAGGATTGACCTTCTTGATGATTTGGAGGAGGAATTTGAGAATCTCTTTCATTCAGAAAATCTTGTATTTAAGAAGGGAATTCGTAGGTAGAGGATAAAAATTTTCAATAAACTAGATAGGTTTCCTATTTAAAAGCCTTAATGGAAATATTTTGTGAAGAAATTGGAACTCTTCAATCAAATAATAAAAGATATCAAATATTGCAAGAAGATTATGGTTCCTTCTTAATACAATTAAATGAGGGAAATATGATAGTTCAAGGCATCTAGGAGTGGAAAAAAAAACTTGAACTGGAAGTTAGTAACTTACATAATGTTCAGAATAAGAGTACTTTTGTTGAGGTCCCTGAATCACCTATTCCTTTGATGATATTAATTGTAGCCTTCATACTGATATTTATGTTTCATCATATGATTTTGTTACAACTATTTTGGAAAATTTGACCAATGGTATTAGATCTAGATCATTGAGAAAATGAGTTGTACAGTTTAGGACTTGGGAAGAATGGATGGGTAATTACTATTCCTATATTCTTGAAGCACAAACAACTAGACCAGGTATTGGATATGTTGTTTCTTTTGTGTCATTACCTTCCTCTAATATTGTGGACTTGGGGAAGGTGTAATTTTTTGCAGGTGAAATTCAAACTATGTTGCTATAAGAGTAGGCCCCTACTAGCTATGATGCATAGATTAATGATCTGCCTCATATATCATTATTGATGATGGTGTTGTTGCATCAAGTTTTGAGTAAACATGAGAAAAATATCAGTCTTGTCAATACCCTCATTGAAATCAAAGGAGACTATCCAAGAAGTAGAAACATAGCAACTATGCATTCAAACCATTGCATAAACGATGTAAAAGGTTGAACTATGGATAAGTATTGACGATAAAGATCAATTTTGGTTGGATTGGTGGATGTTTTTCACATCATTTAAACATGTATTTGTTGACTTCATATCATTTTTTATCATTAGTTATATAGTTTTATAATATGCCACTTATGTGTTGATGGTTTCCTTAGTAATGGTCGACCAAGGATTGAGAAAAAATGGTAGTTGGTCAGAGTTTTCGACGAGGTCGTTTAGTGGAAAATCTTAAATTGGTACCTCTCTATTAGTTTTTTTTAAGGTGGGATAAGTTTGATAATGTTTAGGTTTGTTTTTGTCTATTTATTATTTAGTCGACTAATAGACTGGAGTTTGTTGTCATGTTGTTAACTATCTTGGTAGTATTTCATTACTTGTGTTTGATAAGTGTTAATGGTGACAATGTTAAGACATATTCAAGAGAAGTTTTGAGATATTTTCATCATATTTTGTAGTTAGAAAAAATGAATGGGGAAGGATCTGATATGATATTTTTTTTCCTCCAAGCTAAGTTCACTGGGGAGTTTTGGAATATGGATGACATTTTCAAGTCAGGGTTAGTTGGCCTTCTTTTTCATTTTTCCATACTCAATATTTGTACCTTTTAGAGTCTACAAACCTCATTGATTATTTGTTGGCTGATAGTGGTTTCTTCTCTTTGAAACCTTTTTTCTTGGTCTTTATTAGCTTTTTTTTTTTTTAACTTTTATGATGTGGTTTTCAAAATTTTCCCTTTTGGTTCCTCTACAACATATTCTACTTCAAATAACAACTAAGATCACTAAGGCTCTTGGGGTCTCATATTAAAAAAAAAATGGTACTTCCTGATTGGAGCTAGATTCGCCTTTTCAATTTAGTGGATCGTTGTGGGATCCACCATTTTATCTTCTATGTTTATCTAAGCATTTCCATTTTTCTCTTTTTTGGGGAGGAGCTTTGTTTCCTATAAGATTTTCTCCATTTCTAGGGTTATGAGAATTTGTACTTGGCTACTTTATTGGGACTTGTTATGAGGAACCAATTTTTATTTATGTTTAATTCCAATGTTTCACTTGACGGGGAGAAGGGGGTCCTTTCTAATGCCACGTATTCCAAACAACCAACTATTATGAGTTGTAAGCTTAAATAGGTTCTTATATGCCCAGATTTCTTAGCTATCTTTAGCTAACATTGAGTCTCTTCCATTTTTGTATAATAGATGGTTTTCTATAAATTTCATACACCACGAATAATATATGATACTCTTACCATTTAAATAATAAAATAAAACATACAACATTGTCATAATCTATTCTTTATTGGACAGCTTTTTCATATGTTACATGATTGGAAGAGAACTACCGCATGTCTAATACTTCGAAGAGTAGATGACATGTGACAAGTGGGGAATGATGCAGTTTTTTCGAGGCAGTGGAAATATTTAAGAAGTGAGTGAGAATGGACTCTAAAAGAAGTGATTTGATAGATTAAAGTACATGTTGTCTAGCATTAATTAATTCTATGGAGGAGAGTAGTGCATATTAAACGAATACAAAGCATGAAGTGAGAAACTAAATGTTGAATTTATCGCGTGTTGAGAGATTATGAAACATCCAAATACTTCAAAAACATGTTCGAATAACTAATTGAATAGTATTAGTGTAATTACTTGTGTATATATATATATATTTTTCTCATAAATTTAATATTGATAAACTTAATGTTAAATGAAAAAATGATATGTAAACCAATATAATATTATCATAAAACTTTTAAAAATTAATATAAATGGAATGTAATGTGAATTTATTTAATCACAATAACCCCAACACTCTTAGGATAATTAAACCACACACTCAACGAGGATGGTGAAGGCGATCAAATGCTTCCTCGTGTATCAACATATAATGATCTAGTGGTCGGGGAAGTGTTCTAGGTTCCAAATGTGGAGCAAGTGGATAAGGTAGCGAGAAATCCACGAGCATTGACATTAGGCCCCACATTTGCAGTCATGATACGAAGCGCAGTGCACTACGGTAGGTGGTGAACTGGTTCCCAAACACAGACAGATGTTGGTAGGTGGTGAACTGGTTCTCAAACACAGACGGATGTTGGATAAACATTTGCTTCAGCGTAAATTATGGGCTTTCGAATCGTTACTTCTGCATTCTGTGCTTTCGATTATTTTACTTCCACCCTCAATATCTTTTATTTATTATAGAAAAAATAAAAGAATGAAAATACATAAAAGTGATGGAAAAGTAAGCCTTATATAAAAAATAAAACCCTAACTAGGAGACATTAAACAAAACACAGATGTGGTTAATCAAGTCAACCAACCGATCATTCTTGGTGTCCTTGCACTGCTTGGACGATTATTTTATATTAATGTTCAAAACATTGTTTCTAGGCTTTCACTGCTGCACACGTGAACATATTGAAAACACATGTAAATATCTCCAACGACCTCACTTTTAGAGCGTTGTGCTACTCCCTACTCGTGGAACACGTTGTGGTAGATAACTGGAATTGGTGGTTATGCAGCGTAGGTCATGTGGTGGGACGGTCTGTTGTTTTCCTCTCCTTAACCTGGTTTTAATCTCATGGTTTTAATTTCATGCTATGACATGCTTAACTATGTAGCATTAATATCTAAATTGATTCTTCAAAATAACTAAGTACAGTTTTAAACCCATGCTGTTTGACTGTGTATCACCATTTTCTACTTGATTCTTCGAAATAACGAATAGATACTACTTGTTTGATATAGTAAACCACATTAAAAAAATAAAATAACAAAACTAGAACGGGTGATTCTCTACTACTTACTCCCTCCAAATACGTAGGACAATTGCAAGTTGAAATATGCCATACTATATGATTGTTAAATGGGAAACTGGTGATTTATTTATTTTTTATTTTTTGAATAGTGTTTTATGGCACTCTTTTGGGTCAAAATTTATATTTTAACAGTAGATTTAGAGTTACTGTTTTAGAAAATTACAAATTTATAAAACATTCTAATTTTGCTAAATCAATAATTTCAAAAAAAAATTTCAAAAAAAAATAAAATTATATTATTTAAAATATATATTAAAATTTATAATTTTATATTATTAAATTTGTATTTTTAATTATAAAAATAAAAAATTGACATCCATTATTTGTAATTTGTTTTTTAAACTAAACTCTACCTAAAAATAATTGAATTTGTTTTTGAAGAAATCATTCACGTTTAAATACATCCTAATTCATATACTAACATAGTTAAAGTGTGTGCTAATGTTGTTTGAAACAATATCTTGGTCCTTCCAAGTGTTTTGGGATGTTCATTTTGCAAATGAAGTTAGTCGTGCAAGCTAAATTTATAAATAATATTTAGTAAACAAAATTAAATTGACCTATGGCCATGATTGTGCATCGGTATCTAAATTAGTCCATCGTGTGGTGGTAGGAAGCCACGAAGGAAATTAGGGGAGGGAGAAAATAAAATAATATGTTCATCCTCTTTTCCAAATCTTTGTGAATCACACGATGAGTTCTTTACGATTATATGTTTGTTGGTGTTATTTTTTTTCTTTGGTGAAGCTCTATGTACATCATAGCATTACAAGTAAGATATTTTTTAGTGGAAGTTTTTGACGATTTAAAAATATATTTCTAGTGGAAGTCATTATTAGAGGAGGGCGAGTGAATGCTTTAGCGGATGTTTTTTTAATGACCCGTCTATAATATACAAATGTACTAGTGCTTTACTATACATATAAGTACAAATGCCTAATAAAACATGGTGCACAATGGAAGATTTATTTTTTTTAAATAAAAAAAAAAATGATACACTAAATAAAAAATACCATCAAAGGAATAAATTTACAAAAATCTCAGTCATAAAATTTATTTTTCCCAGTCACGTGTTATACTATGATGATGAATCAGTGCTAAAACAATACTATAATGCCCTGACGTGTACACATTATACCATACACCAATGCTTACACTAATCGATAGCACTTGATAAAGGTTAAATTTAAAAATATGGAGGTGCTATATCGACCTATAACACTAGTTCTGTTCCTGTATTAAAACTATCTCGTGCGTACTTAGAATAAGAGAACTGCTATAGGCTTTCAATTTTCAAAAAAATGCGTCGCTATATTCCAATGAAGCTCTTATGTTATTCATGTATTAAAACGCCCGAGTACGTATTAGAAAGAGAATCTCTAGGATGTTTTTAAAAGGTAACGCTATATACCCACAGAGCATCGGTGTGGTTAATTAAATGCCCATGTGTGTCATAACAAGAGCACCATTATAGGGGTTTTATTTATTTTTTTAAATTTAGTGTTATTTTCTTAGAAAGCACTGATGTTTTCCATGTATTGAAATGCCCTAGTCTGTCTGTGAAAGAGCATTGCTGGGCCGTTTTTAATTTTTAAAAATGCAGTGCTTAGTCAAACAAAGAACCAATGCACTACATGTATTTCAAAGCCTCAACGCATATTAAAAGGAGCACCGCTATAGGGTTTTTAATTTAATAAAGAAAGTGGTGCTCTTCGATATTTTACGCACCGATGCAATTATAATAATTCACCAAAATAGGTTTAAATAAAAAAACCTACCAATTGTAAATTTCATTTTTACCATTTACAATGTTGTAGAGCTCTGAACCACAAGTGCCACCCTTTCTCCATGCAAGTGCCCTACCACTGGTTATTCTCTTCCTCACCATCATTCCTACCATGTTCATTATATGGCTTTCCAATTTTCTAAAACTGTGGTAATTTTTTTTTCTCAATTACATTTCAACAATGCGTCCCTGATGACCAAATGTCTAGTTAATGTCTATGTTTCTCTCTAATTTATTTTTTTAGTGGATTATAATTGCAAAATAAGTAAAAAAATCCATGGTTTTTTATTTATTTTATACTTGGTACGTTCGACACCTTCAACTTGGACCAGTAGGGGTGCATTCTATAGATTTATAAGGTGCATCGATGTTCGGTGTGTGAGCCTAACACATTGTTGTTTTTGTAGGTTTTTCATAAATTACAATGCACCGAGAAAATCTATAAATTGTATGTCAATGAATATATTTTTAGGTTACACCCATCAAATTTATATTTACCACACACCACACACATAATATTAAATAATATAGCTCGATGTGCTCGATAACCTAAACGTTATGCAGTCGTGTGAATAGGTTATAGGTGGAAACTAGTGTGCAAGTTTGTCTATATGCACCTCATGTAAAATTTAAGTATGTGAACTAAACGCGACGATTCATACGTATGTACATAGTACTTTAGGTGTTGTTGTGTTTGATATCTCATCGGAGCTCGGGAATTACTGTTTTGTAGGTGCACCGGGGCTTCCTTTCATATTTTTAAGTGAAAGTTATGTTTTCATATTTATAAATAAATTTTTCATTTAACAAAAAACAAATATGTTTTATGTATGAGACCTATGTATTTTATATGTCAATGATGTAGTAGATATGTCAACAGAGGGAGCAACAACAGGAGCAGGAGAAAATGGCGGACCAATATAATGTGTTTTGACCATGGGAGGCCTAAGAGAGGGAGAGGGATTTATACCCTCACCCTATTAGCGCAATCACTCAAGCGCTCTTAAGGAATGTAGACCTCCTTAAGTACGATGAGGAGTTTAAATCGATAAAGGATCAATCTATCAGGTTGGCACAAATGATCCGTTGGTGGAGTGTCGAGGAGTAGGTTTTCCATGTCCATTCTGAGATGTGGTATATGCTCTTTGAGGAGGACATATATTTAATCACTGACATATCCAATAGAGGGGGGTATTTTCCCTAGTTCCAAGTAGTCTCCGATGGGGATGTAGCAGAGATTCAACTTGTCTACTCTTAGAGATATGTTGGGGCTGATGTAGTCCACCTAGTATATTTTCAGGTGTGTGGTGGACAACTACGAATTGCTTCTTTTGCTGCACATGAGGTGATGTACCTCTCATTATTAGTGACCACCATTGCACACTATAATAGTGATGGGAAATGTATTATTTTCCCCATTTTGTATTATTTCGATTCTTTAATGCTGACACCATGATGTATCATACATTTTGCCATTTTTTTGAGATAATTTTGTAGGGCATTAAATAGATTCCATGTGATGATACATGGGAGGATGAACTTACCTTTCGCTTCACAGTTTTTTTTGTTGATTTTTTTATAGGTTTCAAGAGATTAGGCATACATTTGACCATCACCCTCCTAGGCCAATGAGTGAGGTGCGTATGTGCATGCGGGGAGAGATGATGCAGAAGAGGGGTCTTCCAAAGTTTCCGACCAGGATTTCCACTCAGAAACTGGTGCTATTGGCCAGTGAGGATGACCACACATTTTTCTTGTTGTTGTTTCCATATGTGGGTATGGATTAGAGACAGTGTGCCAACATCCTCTTCACACGAGATGCTTCTGCAAATGATAGAGGTAATGTTAGTGTTTTCTTTAAATTAATGTAGTTTCATTTTATTTTCTTAATTAATTAGAATAAAATTTATGTTGGCACGTTATTTAAGTTGTTTTATTAAATTATTTACTAAAATTTTCTAATTATTGTTATGTACTATATATTTTGTAGACATCGAAAAATTCATTGGGGACATTACTCCACTTCCACCAAAGGGATCATATGACGATATGGGCGAGCCCCAAGAGGGTGAGGCACAACCTCAGGGAGGCATGGGAAGCTGGGCCCATAGATCTGGTTTGAGATTTAAGATGGAGTCTCCAATCGATTTTGTAGATTTTTGGTTGATGAGGGAACCTTTGCTTCGAGGGATTGAGATGTTATAACAAATCCTAGGTTTGTGGATCTTTTAAGCGACTGTCTACATGAGATGATGACCCATATTCATCATATTGTTAGAGATAGTAGGCTACTGGCTGTGCGGAGGGATGTAGGGCATGGAACGCGAGATACATAAGATGAGTCTTCATGTAGTGCTACCTCATTAGATCATGATTATGAGGATGGTGATCATGCTTCTAGTAATACTAGGTGAAATGATGATGGTCACGGTGTCTGTAATTCTTCTAGTAGTATCACCCCATCATATCATGGTTCGGGTGTTGGTGATCCTTTTGGTAGTGCACCTCCTCATTATTCACCTTAAGGTCACATACTAGAGCTAGAGGACATGTTTCATGTTTCTCCTGTGAGAGCATACCAACCACCTCCTCCTCCACCTGAGAGTTCAACAATTGAGGTAGTACTTGACCATTGATTGACTTTTGCTGCAGACCAGGAAACCACTATTATTTATGTTGTATCATATATATATATATATATATATATATATATATATATATATATATATATATATATATTGAATTTTCTGTGTCCATGTTTATGTACTTTATTTATATATTGTTGCTTATGTGTATATTTCTATTTCATGTTCGATATCTTCATTTAATGTGCTTGCATATAGATATATATATGTGATAGAAATTATTTGACATGATATGTATATTTATTTGAGGATGTGTGTGGTGATGATGTTAGATTACAATGATTATGTTTTGTTAGAATTGATCACGATGATTGTGCCCTATTAGATTATTATATTTGTGTTTTAGCTAATGAGGTTTAAATGTGATAGAGGTGTCTATAATTAGATGATGGTAATGGATTTGAATGTGTATCTGAGATGATGTTTATGCTTGTTAAATGGTTATCATCATCATGCTTATTTTTAGGAAATAATATTTATTATATATTAGTATTGGTGAACTTATATAAAAATTTTATATATGAAATTGCATGAAAATGACTTACTTAAAAAAAATTCAAAGATAGTTTTACAAATTACAAATTTTAGTATGGTTGAAACTATGATTGTAAAATTATGATAAATATTTTTGTATTTCTTAGATAGTTTATTCATATAAATTCTAAACTAATTTGTAAAATATTTCAATACTCCCAAGGAAAAAATAATTAAAGGTAAAATAATGTAGTTAGTTCTTAATAAGATGAAAATGTGTAACTCATTAAATTTTAATATAAAATATTAATAATAATAAATTATTAAAAAATACAATGTAACCAATGATGAGTTACACCATATTTCATCTATATATATATATAGAAAACCAATACTATAGCTCAATTTTAATCGTAGATTTATCAATCACTAAGAGATTAAATCTTTTGACATCTACATATTTTTTCAAGTTTTACATTCTAAAAAGAGATTTTCATACAATGATATTTGATCCCTCTAGTCTCTTGGTAGATCCATTATTAATATGGATCTATATTGGTTTATAAAATTCAATATATTGTTAAATTAAAAAAAAAAACTTAAGTCAAAATTTTATAATTAATTTAGATTTAATATAACTTAAAAATTATATTTTAATAAAATTTAATTTATCACTAAATTTATGATATTTTCCATCAATTTATATTTAATATTTATAGAAATGCTTACAAATTTAAATTAGAAATTTCTCTCTAAAGATGAGGATCAAGAAATGTAAAATAAAGATTATCGAGTTACTTGATGTTGGGGATTTTCTCTATTGGAAGTTCTCCTGCAACTGTACTATTACCCATGCCAGTACTCCTGCAACTGTATTGCTACCCATGACACTACCACTGCCACTACTGCATCTGTACTGCATCTCCCTCTTCGATGTTGTATATGCTATGCTGCTAACACTGCATTTACACCGGAAATCATTTGATGAGGGAAGCAACTTAAGTCACAAAAGACTGAACAATGGTTCAGTGGATGAACCTCGGTGTTAGAGATTTTGACTGCTAGTAACTACTGCGTTGTCCCTCTGATGCACTAAATTTATGTTGCTCCACACTACACAACGCTACTCTGCATTGTGATGCTCTCCTGTGCAATGTGTTGTTCCTGCTTCCCTCCTCTGTGCTGCTCAAGAAATAGCCATTGCTACCTACTACTCTGTCACTCCATCAATCCTAGGCTCTCAATGAGGACTTGTCCATCCTATTACTACAAATTTGGGCTCCTGTATCAAGGTACTGATCCATGATGTGGGATCCTCAAGGATCCTACCCAACTAAAGTTCAAGAAGAACTAAAGTTCTATGTAACCCCACTTCTCTCCTCTAGAAGAATGGACACTCATAGAAAACTCATCCTACTTGATCTTTGCGACTGCAAATTTTGGATCATGCTTCTGATCCTTGTCCTTTTTCTTCAAATGGGACTATGCTACAAAGTGAACCAAATTAGCACATCTGAAGAATTTCACCTTCAAGACATATCTCTTTTATCTATGTTTCCCTTTCGATTTGAGGGCTGCATTCTTCTCCTCCTCTGGACTCTTCGATCTACTCTTGATGCTACCATCAAGCTTGCACTTGACTAGAAATCTCCTCAAATCTTCCTCTTAAAGTACTGACCACATCTGCTCCCAACTAGGAAGCATAGCCCTACCAAATTTATTTGGACAAAAACTTGCCACTCCTCCATGACTGCGTTAAGGGATAGCCTGACCATCATTTCCAAAGATGGGGTGGATCACACAGTTTCCATCTGATATTGAATCTCCTGAAGCCTCGTAAGGAATGGAGTAATGGGCTCCCCCTTGTGCATCTAGACCAACCAAAGCTTTTGCTCCAAGTACATATTCCGCTACTTGGAAGTTCCTTCATACAATAAGGACAAGGCCTCCCATATCTCCCTGAAATTTTCTTGCCATCTACATGACAGACTATGTGATATTTGACACCATCAAGGATCATCCTCTTAGCCTTTTCCATATTGGACCCGTACTTCTTGAGTTGATCCAGGTCTGAAGTTACAACAATAAAATTCACCATGAACATCTTGAGATCGTATTCATCCAAAAGGAATTGGACCCTTTCATTCAAGATTACATAGTTGGAGGAACCCTCCAACCCGTCTTCATCTCTAAGACCATGAGCTTCCATATTAGCCGAACATTATCGAATTGATTCCTCTTTCTCCCCCTGTGTGCAGCCTAGGCAGGCTCACATGCTCCTTTTGGAGCTCGTAGATCTACTCCCTGGATCTGATACTCAAATCCTGGAAAAAATTTGAGTTCCTCACTAAAGAAGAATTCCTCAGTATTGGTGTTTTTATTTCTTCTGATGCTTTTTTTCTTGACTACTACTTGTAGAAAAAATTATTCCCTCTTACTCTACGTGAAGTCTCTAGGCTGCTACCTCTACCTTAGTAAAATCTCAAACGGGAAGTCCTACCTCTCTTTTGACTCACTCAAATAGAGAAAAACTCGAAAAATCATCCCTTCTAGCTGGACCTGTGCAATATCCTTGGGGATTCAACCTGATGCTACTGCAACAATTTGGTCTTCACTCTTCATTGTCAAATATACTCTTCCTGTTTCACATCAAATGCTCTGATACCATGTGAAAATTCCTAGATCTAAGAATCTAACGAATCCTCTTGAAACTATCTGAGTTACTTCTCCTATTATGTAAATTGCATTTGCATAATTAATTCAGATCTGAATTATTGAAGTAAATGGTAAAGATACATACACTTAATTAGAATTATTCCAAAACAAGGACACTGAGAAAGAAATCAATTGCACATAAGACACCATTCTTTTCGATTAAGTCCCCGGAAAAACCAATGCGGGAAAACTGATGCATCAGAGCTAAGGTTTTGTATTATTAAGTTGTATATATTTTTGAATACATATTTGAATAACTCAAGGTTTATTCAGTTACGAAGAGAAATTTTCGCAGAAATAATTGCAAGAATACCTCACTCAATCACTATAAAATATGATTGATTTGGACATTTGAAAATCTACCCGTAGAGCTCTCTGCGCAACCTCTTTAGAGTGACTACGTAGGTACTGTGTCACCTCCTCTTGGCACTGCATCACCCTATTTGTGGATAGATTTGACTTCTGGAATCACATATCTCAGCCCCACTATCTCTCACCTCATCTTCTAGCTTATGGATCAGTTCTAACAATGAAATCTCGGAAACCCTCTAAGCCACTGCGTGGCTTTGTGCAGCCTTTGCATCACTGTGACTATCTTTTCACTAGATCTCATAGAAATCTATCTACCTCTATATGATGGTGATTGTCTAGCTGAGAAAATCTCTCTCTCTAGATGCTATCTCTGCCCCTCACTACACTGAATCACATAGATATCATCTTCGTCTGAGCACTTGATCCATCAGAATAATTTTATCTCAAGGTTCACTTTGTGTGTCTTTCCAAATGACCCTCAAGTCTTCCTTTATAATCTTCTCCTTGAGAAATCAACAACCGATATTATATCTCTAATCAATGACTACAATTATATTAGACTTGATCTTTTGTTTTTTCTAGATCATTAAGACTTAAATGCCCTGTAATTATTTAATTTCCCTCAGTTAGACTTAAGGTCTCCGTTAGTGTAATTAATTATCTTAATAAAACATGATGTGAGTGGAATTTTCACAAATAGTTTATGGGTTCATTGGAATACTAGTGTCTAAGCCTCCCCACAAAATTTAGGGCTTAGAGCACTTCTGTTGCTACCAAAAAGAAACACTTTGCGAGAGGGAAACCAATAAAATTCATGATGAGGTACTTCTCTTGCAGTTAATGATTTTTATCATGCAGACAAACAATTAAAAACTCAAGAATCAATGGGACAAATTATTATGGATAATAAAATTGATAAGGTTCGTAGTTTTGGGACACAACTATGAATTATTTTTATAATCTTGTAGATGAATTTCAGACTAGGATTGAACTTCTTGATGATAAGGAGAAGGAATTTGAGAATATCTTTCATTCAGAAAATGATTTATTTAAGAAGAGAATTCGTAGGTGGAGGATAAAAAATTTCAGTAGACTATATAGGTTTCCTATTTAAAAGCCTTAGTGGAAATATTTTGTGAAGAAATTGCAACTATTCAATAAAAAAACAAAATATATCAAACCTTGCAAGATGATTATGGTTCCTTCTTAATACAATTCAATGAAGGAAATATGATTGTTCAAGGCATGTAGGAGTGAAAAAAAAAAATTTGAACTGGAAGTTAGTAACACACATAATGTTCAGAATAAGGGAACTTTTGTTGAGGTCCCAGACTCACCTATTCCTTCTTCCACCTTAACGATATTAATTGTAGGCTTGATATTTATATTTATCTTTCATCGTATGATTTTGTTACAACTATTTTGGAAAATTTGACCAATGGTATTAGATCAAAATTGTTGAGAAAATGAGTTGTACAGTTCAGGACTTGGGAAGAATGGATGGGGAGTTATTATTCCAATACTCTTGAACTACAAAAAACTTGCCAGGTATTGGATATGTTGTTTCTTTCGTGTCATTACCTTCCTCTAATATAGTTGATATGGGGAAGGTGTAATTTTTTGTTGGCGAAATTCAAACTATGTTGCTATAAGAGCAGCCCCTACTAGCTATGATGCATAGATTAATGATTTGGCCGATATATCATTATAGATGATGGTGTTGTTGCAACAAGTTTTTAGTGTACATGAAAAAAATATAAGTCTTTTCAATACCCTCATAGAAATCAAAGGATATTATCCAAGAAGTAGAAACATAGTAACTATGCATGCAAATCATTGCATAAATGATGTGAAAGTTTGAACTATGGATAAGTATTGCCGATAAAGGTCAATTTTGGTTATATTGGTCGATTTTTTTCACATCATTTAAAAAGGTATTTGTAGACTTCATATCATTTTTCATCATTATTTATATATTTTTATAACATGCGTCTTATGTGTTGATGATTTCCTTAGCATTGGTCGACCCAAGATTGAGCAAAAACGATAGTTGATCGGAGCTTTCAACCAGGTTGTTTAATGGAAAATCTTAAATTTGTACTTATCTATTTTTTTTTTTTAAGGTGGGGTAAGTAGGATAGTGTTTCCAGGTTTGTTGTTGTCTCTTCATTGTTTAGTGGACTAACGAACTCGACTGTGTTGTGTTTTTGTTCACTATCTCGGTAATATTCATTACTTGTGTTGGATAAGTGTTAATGGTGACAATGTTAAGACATATTCAAGAGAAATTTTGCTATATTTTGATCATATTTTGTAGTTAGAAAAAATTAATGGTGAAGGATGTGATATGATATTTGTTTTCCTCCAAGCTAAGGTCATTGGGGAGTTCTGGAATATGGATGACATTTTCAAGTCAGGGTTAGTTGCCCTTCTTTCCGATTTTTACATACTCATTATTTTCACTTTTTAGAGTCTACAAATCTCATTGATTATTTGTTGGTTGATGGTGGTTTCTTCGCTTTGAAACTTTTTTTCTTGGTCTTTACCAACTTTTTTTAAAATATTTTATGATGTGGTTTTCATAATTTTCCCTTTTGGTTCTTCTACAACATATTCTACTTCAAATAACAACTAAGATTACTAAGGCTCTTGGGGGCTCATATTAGAAAAAAATTTGGTACTTCGTGATTGGAGGTAGATTCGTCTTTTCCATTTAGTGGATCGTTGTGGGATCCACCATTTCATCTCGTATGTTTATCTCAGCATTGCCATTTTTCTCCTTTTTGGAGAGGAGTTTTGTTTCCTATACTATTTTTTCCTTTTCTAGGCTTATGAGAGTTTGTACTTGGGTACTTTATTGGGCCTTGTTGTGAGGAAACAATTTTTATTTATGTTTACTTCCAATGTTTCACTTGAGAGGGCGAGTAGGGGGATCGTTTCCAATGCCACATATTCCAATGAACAAGCTATTATGAGTTGTAAGCTTAAATAGGTTCATATATGCCCAGTTGTCTTAGCTATATTTACCTAACATCGAGTCTCTTCCATTTTTATATAATAGATGATTTTATCAGTGAATTTCATACACCATGAATAATATACGATACTCTTACTATTTAAATAATAAAATAAAACATACAACATTGTCATAATCTATTCTTTTTAGAATAGACCTCTGATAGCAAGATTTTTCATATGTTATATGATTGGAAGAGAACTACCACATCTCTATAGTTCGAAGAGTAGGTGATATGTGACAAGTGGGGAATGATGCAGAGGAAATATTTAAGAAGTGAGAGAGAATGGAGTATTAAAGAGGTGGTCGGATTGATCAAAGTACATGTTGCCTAGCTTCAATTAGTTATGTGGAGGAGAGGAATGCATCTTAAGCCGATCCAAAACATAAAGTCACAAACTAAATGTTGAATTTATCTCGTGTTGACAGATTTTGAAGCATCCAAATACTGTAAAAACATGGTCGAAAGAACTAGTGTAACTATATATATATATATATATATATATATATATATATATATTTGTGTGTAACTGAATAGTTTTCATATATACGTGTGTGTTTCTGATAAATTTAATATTAATAAATTTAATGTTAAACGAAAAAATAATGTGTCAACCAATATAATTCTATTTTTTTTTTTTTTTAATCAATACAAATTGAATGTAATGTGAGTTTATTTAATAACAAGAACTCCAACACTCCTAAGATAATTAAATCCCACACTGAACGAGGATGGCGAAGGTCAAACGCTTCCTCGTGTATCAACATAGAATGATCTAGTGGTCAGGGAAGTGTTGTAGGTTCCGATGGTGGAGAAAATGGATAAGGTAGCGAGCAATCCACGAGCATTGACATTAGGCCCCACATTTCAAATCATCATACGAAGTGCATTGCACTATGGTAGGTGCTGAACTAGTTCCCAAAAACACACAGATGTTGGATAAACATTTGCTTGAGTGTAAATTATGGGCTTTCCAATCGTTACTTCTGCATTCTGTGCTTTTGGTTATTTTACTTCGACCCTTAATATCTTTGATTTATTATAGAAAAAAGAAAAGAATGAAAATACATAAGAGTAATGGATTAGTGAGACTTATCTAGAAAATAATACCCAAACAAGGAGATATTAAAGAAAACACAGATGTGGTGGAGCAGAGTTAATCAAGTCAACCAACCGATCATTCTTGGTGAACTTGCACTGCTTGGACACTTATTTTATATTAATGTTCAAAACATTGTTTCTAGGCTTTCACTGCTACACACGTGAGCATATTGAAAACACATGTAAATATCTCCAACGACCTCATTTGTAGAGTGTTGTGCTACTCACTGCTCGTGGAACACGTTGTGGCTAGATAACTGGAATTCGTGGTCAAGCAGTGTAGGTCATGTGGTGGGACGGTTTGTGGTTTTCCTCCTCTCAACCGAGATCTAATCTGTTCTAATCTTATGCTATGACATGGTTCACTATGTATCATTAATATCTAAATTAATTCTTCCAAAATCTAATCTGTTCTAATCTTATGCTATGACATGGTTCACTATGTATCATTAATATCTAAATTAATTCTTCCAAATAACAATAAGTACAGTTTGAAACCGATCTTATAACATGTTTGACTCTGTAACACGATTTTCTACTTGATTCACAATAACGAATATATATCATTCATGGGAAACCAATACTTTTCAGTCTATTGGCCCATAAATGCACCTGGCAAATAAATGCCCACCGTTGGATGGTGTACTTGCTTTAATCTAAAGATGGGCATTTACTTGCCAGGTGCATTTATGGGCCAATAGACTGAAAAGTATTGGTTTCCTCATTCATGAATGTAGGTACTACTTGTTTAATACAGTAAACCACATTAAAAAAATAAAATAACAAAACTAGAGCGGGGGATTCTCAATTTGGTCTAATCGACAATTTACTATTTACTCTTTCCAAATACATAGGGAAATTGCACCTCGAAATATATCATACTATATGATTTTTAGGAATTTTGCTTCTGTGATCCATACATTGTGATTAAAATCTTTCGGTGAAAATCACATCAAAACAGATTTGGTCGACCGGTTTGAACCAGCAAGTGTGGTTCATCATAGGACAAGATGGAAAATCTGATCAGGTAACCCCTTTAAATAGAAAGTAAAGCTCCAACTAGCCATTTGTAAAATAACCGCTAATTTGACTCAAATCAAATTAATAATAGGTCATTTATTTTATAAAGAATAAATCAAATGATTAATGTTTATAATTTGAATTTTATACATTTATATTTATTTTTAATAAAAATAATAATTATTAATTTAATATATTTTGGAAAAATAAAATAAATGTTTACTATTTATATATATTTATTTTTAGAATAATAATCCTTTATTTGTTTTTATTTTTATCGAATAAATTAAATGTTAAAAATAATTAAATAATATTTATAGTTTGAATTTATATATTTATTTTATGTTATGTGATTCAAAACTTATCAAAACAGTTATTTTTTTATAATTAATTCTAATAGAGAATTTAAAAAAAATAAAAAAATTATAAAATAAAATAAAAATAAAAATAAATAAATAACTAAATAAAAATAAATAAATAAAATCTAAATAAATAAATAAATAAATAAATAATAATAATAAATAAATAAATAAATAATAACATATATATATATATATTAGGAATGAAGGGTAGGAATCTAGCATTTGCTAACCATCTACTCATCATCTCTGTTGAGGTTAACCGACCTCTTTTCGATTTAGAGCTATATGATTGTTAAATGGAAAAGTGGTTGTTTTTTTAACACAAGATTTAGAGCTATTGTTTTAGAAAATTACAAAAATTATAAAACAATAATTTTAAATTAAATTTAAAAAAAAAACTAAAATTACATTATTTAAAATATATATTAATGTTTACAGTTTTATATTATTAAATTGTGTTTCATATGTTTGACTGTGTTTTTTGAAACTTGTATGCATGCGTTGTATTGTTTTATTTTTGGTTTTTGTTGATGCCCTTTTTATAATTGTTCTTTAGAAGTTTTCTTGGGAGTTAGGAGGGACTATTTCTACATTCAATAAACAATGTTGATAAAATTTTCTATGTGAGAGGTTGCATTATTGTAACATGATGTGTCATTGTTTGCAAGAGAAGTTCAAATAGTTTCTATAGGAGTAGACCCCTACTGGCTATGATGCATAGATTAAGGAGATGGTTTCTAATGTGATTATAGACGAAAGTGTTGTTTCATCAAGTTTTGAGTTTTCAAAACAAAAATACAAGCCATATCAATACCGTCATAGAAATCAAAGGAGCTTATTGAGGAATCAAAAACTGATAGTAACTATGCATTCAAATCATCGCATAAAATATGTAAAAGGTTGAACTATGGATAACTATTGAACATAAAGATCAATTTTGGTTGGATTGTTGGATGTTTTTCACATAATTTAAATAGGTATTTTTGGAAATCATATCATTTTTTTATCATCATTTATGTAGTTCTATGGCATCCCTCTTAAGTGATAATGATTTCCTGTTATGAAACCAACTCCAAAAATAGAAGAAAAGAGAGATCAACGCCTTAGAAATTAGCCACTTCGTGGGGGCAACCTCCAATACATTACATAAATGAAAAATTCTTGGATGATACAAATGATAAAAACCTCCTTCTATATATAGTAGTCCATGGACCCACAATATAATCCTAGCCTACCTAACAATAATAATGTAAGGGCACAATAATAACAATAGTGGGGTTACAGGGGTACAACAATAACAATAAGGGGGCTACAATAATAACAATAAGGAACTAAACTAGTAAAATACAGACCTAACTACCCTCTCCTTCAAAAAAGTGTTGTCCTCAATGCTTGAGTAGCTCTAGGTGCTTCTGTATAAAATTCTCATCCTCCCATGTAGAACCTTCAATGGGTAAGTTCTTCCACTTGATGAGATACACTGAAATTGATCAATTTCGTAGCTATCAAGTTCTTGTTTCCATGACCGTTTCAGGTTCCAATATGATTTTTCCTTCCTCATAAAGTTCTTGCAATATTGTTTGAAATGGAAGATTTTCACCTATAACCTTCTTTAAGCATGAAACATGGAAAACTGGATACACTCGCGAAGAAGCAGGAATCTCCAATTTGTATGCCATAGTACCAATATTTTTCAACACCTTGTAAGGACCATAGTACTTTGGTGATAATTTATTATCCTTCTTAGCTTTCTTGAGGGACATTTATTTGTATGGTTGTAGCCGTACAAATACCCAGTCTCCTACATCAAAAATTCTCTCGCTGCAATGTTGATCTGCCTGTTGTTTCATTCGATTTTGTGCCAAATTTAGGTTATCCTTTAAGAGTTTGAGAACTTCTTCTTGATGCTTGATGTGATCTTCCACTGCTTGAACCTTAGAATTTCCTCTTAAAGATGATGTGATGGACGGTGGATGATATCCATAATGTACCATAAATGGAGTCATTTTTTATGCAGTATAGAAGGATGTGTTATACCCGCATTCAACGATAGGTAACCACTTCACTCATTGTGTTTGTTTATTAGATGCAAAAAAACGAATATATCCTTCCAAACCTTTATTCACTATCTCAGTTTGACCATAGGATTGAGGATGATCAGATGAGCTATGAGCTAATTGACTACCCAAACAAGAAAATAACTCCGTCCAAAAATTCACAATAAAAATGGGATCTTTGTCACTCACAATAACCTTTGGGTTTCCATGTAGCTTTTGAATTCTGACCATAAATGTAGTAGCAACCATAGTTGCTTTAAATGGGTGAGATAATGCACAAAAGTTGGCATACTTGGCAAGTCTATCAACTACCACCATGATGACACTCTTTGCTTTGGACTTAGGTAAACCTTTGATAAAATCCATTGAAATTTCCTCCCAAAGTTGACTTGGAATGAATAAACGTTTTAGAATACCCAAGGTCTTAATTGTCTCAACTTTGTTTTGCTGGCAAACCAAACATTCTGCCACAAAATTTTGAATATCATATTTAAGGCCATCCCAAAAAAAATATTCTTCACTGCGTGGTAAGTTTTTAAAAATCTTGAGTGTCCTCCTAAAGGAGAAGTGTGTAATTCCAAAAGAATGTTTTCTTTTAGTTGGGAATTCTTACAAATATGTAAGCAATATTTGTACCATAAGGAATCATTTTTCCAAAGAAATGTATCAGATGTACTAGGATCTTGATACAACTTTTGAATGAGTATCCACACTTCTTCATCCCTCTTCCATTCATCCCTTGCTTAAGTTATCCAATCTAGTTGGATAATAGAAATGGCACAAAGAAATGCTTCCACCTCTTCATTCTTTCTTGAGAGTGCATCTGCAACAACATTTAGCTTTCCTTTTTGTAGATTATTTCAAAGTCATAACCCAACATGTTTGTGACCCATTTTTGCTACTCTTCTAAAGATAGTATTTTTTCCAAAGAGTGTTTAAGACTATCATGATCATTTTTTACCTTGAAGTGTCTTCCCATTAGGTAAGGTCGCCATTTATTTAGTGCATGTAGTATTGCTAACATTTCCTTCTCATAAATAGCTTTCTGTAAATACTTTCCTTTGATTGGATGACTTTCAAAAGCAATGGGTCTTCCTTCTTGCATTAAACCAACACCAATTCCATTTCTTGAGGCATCACATTCTACAATAAAGGTTTTTGTGAAGTCTGGTGTAGCTAAGACTAGTGCTAGGCACATTACCTCTTTAAGATGTTCAAAGGCCTTAGTTGCTTCAGGAGTCCATGAAAATGCATCTTTCTTCAATAATGTTGTTAGGGGTGCTTCTATTCTCCCATAATTCTTAACAAACTTGTGATAATACCCTATTAAACCAAGAAATCCTTGCAACTACTTTATGGTTTTAGGGACTCTCCATTCCTTAATGGCTTTAATTTTGTTAGGGTCTACCTTAAGAAGCTCGTGAGATATAATATGACCCAGGTATTCCAACTATTATACTCCAAAGAAACATTTGGATGATTTTTCATATAATTTTGTCTCCTGCAATAGTTTGAGCACCTTGTAAACATGTGGAACATGATCCTTCCAAGACCTGCTGTAGATTTGTATATCATCAAAAAATACTAGCACAAATTTTCTAAGGAAGGTTTTGAAAATGGAATTCATCAACCCTTGAAATGTATAAGGTGCATTGGGAAGGCCAAAAGGCATGACAAAAAATTCATAATGACTCTCATGAGTTTGAAATGCTGTTTTCAGAATATATTTAGTCTTCATTCTAATTTTAAGATATCCTGAATGAAGATCCAACTTGGTAAAATAAATTACTCCATGTAATTCATCCAATAATTCATCAATCACAGGAATGGGAAATTTATCTTTAATGATGAGCTTATTGAACTTCGTATAATCCAGACACATGCACCATGATCCATCCTTCTTATGCACCAATACTATTGGAGCAGAAAAAGAACTTTGACTAGGTTGAATTATACTAGCCTCTAACATTTATGAAATCATACGTTCAATTTCACTCTTTTGGACATAAGGATATCTATAAGGCTTGATGTTTGGAGGAACACTTACTGGAATCAAATTAATATCGTGATCATGATCACAAATAGGTGGGAGTCCTTTGGGAGTTTCAAACACGTTGGAATAATTGTCCAAGACTTTTTGGAGATCTGTAGAAATATATGATTTTGATGTTGGAACTTCTAGTGAGCATAATTGTGCAATTACGCCTCATTGTTCTTACTTTAGAATCTTTTTTCATGACATTAGAGCTTATTAGCTTTCCCGGATTCCCTTCGATACCCCGTAATTCAACTTCCTTTCCTTCTGAAAAAAATTTCAAGAAAATTTCTTGAAAATTAAAAGCTACCATCCCCAAAGATTGTAACCATTGTACTCCTGGTACAATATTAGCACCTCCCATACGAATGGAAAGCATTATAATATTAAATACATAATCACCCATGGTTAGCTTGATATTATGTCATTTTCCAGAGAAATTTATAGCTCCTCCATTTGCAACCATCACTTGACATTCTGGTGTTGGCTATAGGAAACATTTCAATTCCTTGGCTACCTTACAATGAGTAAAATTATGGGTACTACCCAAACCAATGAAAACTATTACCTTTTTATTCTTGATATGTCCTTCTATATTGAGAGTTTGAGGAGTGGAAATTCCTGCCAATGCATTACACGATATGGTCAGACTCATTTCTTCCTCTTCTAGGGTTGGTTCCTGGTGTATATCCTCTTCTTTTGAAGATTCTTGTTCATTTTCTTCTTCCTCTTCACAATATATGTAAAATAATTTCTTCTCAGCACACTTATGACCTTTATTGTATTTTCTATCACAACTATAGCAAATCCCTTTTTCTCTTTTTTCTTCCAATTGTTGTGGTGTCAACCTTGTAGGTTGTGGAAGTCTAGGAGTAGCAACACTTCCATCTTTATATATGTGAGTGGTAGGCTTCCTTGTTGCCATAATTTTACATTCAATTTTTCTTTCCAACCTAAATGCCTTTTCCAATGAATTAGGTTCCCAAACATGAACTTCATGTTGGATTTTATCCTTTAAAGTCCCTATGAAGACATCATCATGTGTTCCTATGGAACATCAGTTACCCTTATATTCATTTTTTGGAAGTCCTTAATGTGCTCCGCCACTAAACCATTTTGTTTGAGATTTATCAATTGGCTAAAGAAGGTGTTGCTTTTTGTATCCTCATAATGTGCTATCATTTCCTCCGTAAAAATTGACGAAGTGAAAATTTTTTTACGGGAGCAAAGCCATCGATACCATACAAATGTATTTTGTTCTAAATGTAAAGTTGCAATGTATACCTTTTGTGTGTTTTGCACATTATTGAGATCAAAATATTGCTCCATCTGTAGTATCCATGCTACGGGATCCTTGCCATCAAAATTCCTCATATCCATTTTTGGAATATGGCGGTTCTTCCATCCAACATTAGAATTGATGAAATCACGATTAATATTTATTTTGCTCTCATCATGATTTTCCTCTACTATATTTTCCCCATTAGGAAAAATTTCTTGTATTAACTTTGCCAAACCTTAGATGTATACTTTTATATCATTCTTCATGTTTGCCATTCTTTCATTGATCTTAGCTTTCGTGTCATCCATCTTAGCTTCCATGCCCACTTCCATGCCTTCCATCTTAGCTTCCAAACCATTCATCTTAGCTTCCACGCCTTCGTTCAAACCATCCATCTTAGTTTCCACACATCTCTTCAAAACTTCCATTTCATTATTTGTTTCTCTTTGTGATAACGAAATTTGGTGCACTTGCTCTTGTAATTTTGATATCTCATGTTCTGTTTCTTCATCTTCATGAGTCATAGTAGAGCCTTTTGAATGATTAATGTGTGTTGAATTACTTTTAGGGGGAATTTTAAAACCCAATACTCATATCTATTCTTCAGTAATCCCTTGGAATAAATTCAAACTATTTTTTTTTCAAACGAGACTTATGTAATTAGAAAAAATACACTCCTTTTTCATGCTTTTGAGGAGGTCGATATTGAAACTGAATTATCTCTATGATTTTGGATATTCAATATTTGAAATTCAGCCCTGAAGTATCTGTCTAAATCATCTTTCGAATGCCATAGGTCTGGCCTGATTTGGATTCTTCAAGACAAAGTTATGCCCAATCTCACATGATGACCTAATTATGAACTGGTTCAATAGATCAAACTTGTACGACTTGCCATGTGTCAATGTTTTCTCCTTCAGCTTTGAAATTGATATACCGAAACCTACATTCCATTTACCTACAACCACTTTTTACCGAATCTCAATCAGACTCTTCGAGAGGGAGTTATGTTGTTTTTCCCACGATCACCTCTTTGAGATGAAATTCGGGAGCCTGAACAAATCCTAAATTCTGCAGATCATATCTCCAAAAATATTGTGAACTAAGATCTAAAATTTTTACATGCGGTTCTTCATGATTTTGGCTTCACTATGTGAAAATTTTAGCTTTTGAAACCTTGTAGAAAAATATTTATAGCAAAATTCTGTGATGACCTGTTTAGGTTAAATTCAGGAGCCTGCAAAAAGCCCTAACGTCCATAGATCATATCTCCAAAAATATTGCGAACCAAGCTCTGAAATTTTGCGACGATGTTCCTTAGGAGTTTGGCTTCGCACTCTAAAAATTTCAGCTTCTGAACCTTCGTAGAAAAAAAACTTATAGTGAAAATTCCATGATGACCTGTTTGGAGCAATGAAACCCTAGAATCCAAAGCGTTGATACCAAATGTTATGAAACTAGCTCCAAAAATAGAAGAAAAGAGAGATCAACGCCTTAGAAATCAACCACTTTAGGGGGGAAAACTCCAATACATTACATAAATGGACAATTCTTGTATGATACAAATGACCAAAACCTCCTTCTATATATAAGATTCAATGGGTCCATAATATAATCCTAGCCAACCTAACAATAACAATGTAAAGGCACAAGAATAACAATATTGGGGTTACAGGGGTACAAAAATAAAAATAAGGGGCTACAATAATAACAATAAGGGACTAAACTAGTAATATAGGGGCCTAAAATTTCCTTAGCAACGATCGACCAAGGATTGAGCATAAACAATAGTTGACTAGAGTTTTCAACTAGGTTGTTGTTGACTGTGTTGGATTGCACCAACATTGTAAGGGGAACTCCCTATTGTAAAGTCCTAATTAGACCTCACACCGTTTGTTATAGGAGTCCCATTAATTCATATGGTTAGGCCACTGTTTGAATGAATTAAAGATATCCCTTGCATACCAACCAACCCAAGAGAACACACACTACTTTGGCGAAATAAGAATGTGACCTTTGTGAGACATCTATTGTAAGGTATATGAGCAAAAATTCCACCGCTAGTGAGGGAAATGAGCCACTAGTTAGAAAAGTAATACTACTATCCTAATTGGAGACCTAAAAATAAAGAGAAATACATGTTGAGTACCTGCAAATAGTCCACATAGTAAACAAAGATCATTAAAGCATAACATCATTCATTCAATAATATCCATAGATAAGAAACAAAGTTCGTTAACTTAGTATGTGAATAAAGGAACATATACCATAAACATAAAAAAAACAGTCCAACTATATCTATGATACATGTATGAAATAATGTTTACTCATCAATATTTTGATTAAAAATGTAACATCCCAAGTATATTGTTACATGGATTGAAAATTTTATCAAATAATGGAACACAAAGCCACAACTTCCTCCTCCAAATAATGATCTATATCCTATGCCTTACAAGAGAGTCCAAGGGAAAACCTATAGAATCTAAAGCCATCCAAAAGCCATGTCCCCAAAACCCCTTTGTTTGAATTATGAGGAGCTATTTATAACCAATGCAATGAACATTAAGCTTCCTAATGACTCTTCAACTTCTATGAATATTCATATTCACTATATGATTATTTTCATTCCAATGTATAGATTTTCATGTTCCCCGTTTTTCCCTTGGACTTAATTTCATAGTATTTATTACATAAGGCAATCTATAATTGAGACAATGACCTAATAATACAAAAATTACTATGGGAAAAAAACCATCAAATATATAAATAATTTTCTATTTCATGGAGTCCACTTGTAATGTAGGTGTGCCGTGATCTGAACTTATTTGCAATGCCTTTGAACTAGATTGGAAAGCTCCCATTGTACCGCCTCTTCACCTCCAATGCATCTGTTATTATGGCCATAGATATTAGTTGTACATTATTGCATAACCATAAACCTTTCATGTGTGCTTGATTGGTGCAAAGAAATACTGTTGAATAATGTCTTTGGTTACCTCCAAGCCTTCACATTCTGTTTCCTTCTTTATTTAATGAATATATTCCCTAAAATCCTGGAATATGACTTCCCTTCCTCCAACTACTTCAAGGGATCTGATGGAGGGCATCCCATTCTTCCGTTTTAGAGACTCAAACCCATTATGTTGCTGGTTGTAGGTGGCCATAGTGTTAATAGACTGTGCTCACACATTTGACTAATTTTTTAGGTGGACTATCATATGAACTCTTTCTATTTCTGAAAAATTATTATCCTTTTTTCCTAAATGTTGTGGAGCATCCATATATTTGGTATTCCACTCCTACATCTCTCCAACTGCACTGTTTTATATATTTAAAAGTTTTAACACTTCTTGTGCATTCTTTTGAATGCCAATGAGAGGATCCATGAATTTATATATAACTATTATCTCTTCATATATTCATTCCATAGTATCCTCCATTGGCACCAGCTCTTCATGCATGGTTGATTGTCATTCAATGATGTTGAATTTATGTGATGACAGTTGTTGGTTCTCTGCTACAAAATTTTCTACCTGTTGCGTCGCTGCAAAAAGTTGTCTTCTCAACTTGGTGCTATCCTTCTACATGTACTATGAGTTGTCCTGTGTTGTTGTAGTGAATGCAATATTTTATACCATGATAACCCTCAAATTTATTCTAGTGTTGGAGGTGATCACTCTATTTGTAGAAAATTAGACTTGATTATGAGGATCCTATGGGAAGTAGCTGTGTTTCTCTGGTACAATGCTATTCTTCATCTGATCAAATGTTACACTGCATACATCTATGACTTAGTATGCTAGTGGAGGTTTAACCCCTATATCTCCAAATGGAAGATGACCGTCTGTGAGGGATGATCCCCTAGAGTACTTGGTTATTCCTCCATTGGCTAGATGATATATTCTTCTTCGAACTAGTCCTCTTCCATCTCTTGAGTGAGATGTTTTTCTTCTAATCCCTATGTTACTTCCTCTTCTTGGGACTGGCTCTACTCCTATTATTTCTTCATCCCGCTCCCTTCTTCTTCTTCTTCTTATCTCTTAAATAAAATCATCCTATTGTCTCTTCCTCTTCTCATCTTTTATTTCTCCTCTCTACTTCTCTACTTGTCTAGCTCCTAATCTTAAGGGATCAACTCTTCATTTCATGCTACTCTCGTATGTTGAGGAATATTTGATAATTTTATTGGGAGCTAGTTTCCCTACATGAGGTGTTATATCATCCTCCCCCTACTCTTGAAAATATTGAACTGGTGGATCATGGAGTGAACAAGCCTCCAATAGTGGATGTGTCTTCATATTGGAATTGTACATGTTTTTTATCTTTTCATTTTATGTTGTAGACATTGAAGAGTACCCTTGATTATGACCCATAATTTGAAAATGTTTATTGAATATTCGCATGAGATAATCTCTATGGAAATATTTAGTGCCAAAGTGTAGGAGATACAACTCTTATATCTTGGTTTCCATAACCTTATGACACTTTAACTCATACATTCTGTTCCACAATCGAACGATGGGCCAAGGGGGTTTCTTCCTCCTGTGACTAATTGTTGATAATCCCTTGTCAAGATTATTTTCACCTTCTTACATGACCTCTTTTTTATTCAAATGTTGTGACATAAGATGAGGGGATATCTAAAAACCAAAACACCTGATGTATCTACCCTCTAGAGCTAAAAACTAGTTTACGATATCTCAAAGTGAATCCTTCACCTTATTGGTCATGCAAGGAGAATTTATCCCAAATATCATGTCAAAGATTACTGCAAATATGTGTTTTGATAATTTTTCATATAGGCCTCTCAAGCTTATCTCTAATAATACTTTGTAGTGGAAGTAGGCCAAGAAATTATCCTCGGGAGTGCATTTCAAATTCATTCTTGAGAACACATACTATGCATATATTATGTTTAAGAGAAATGCAAACGTGTATAATTCGAGTGCCTCATTCTTTTGTAAGGATACTTCTGCATGTCCCACCTGGTGCTGCAACTCAAATGATAAGATATCCGCCAAATTGAAAACCTTCGCATGGGTCACTACCATATGGAGTGCGTATATATAGATCTCTTGGAAGAACTCAACATTATTAAGCCCATATAACCTACAATACATAACTATGAGGTACTAATAGACATCTCTGAGAATCTTTGTCAAATGCATTGTAGATGGGGGATGGAGGAACTTGGTTGGCTCTAGACACCATATTTTGATAACATCAGTAGTGTTAAGGGTTACCCATCTTATTTAAAAGTGATCATTGGAATATTTAGTGGGCTTAATAATCTTATAATATGTAGCGAGTTTACCACCACTCTTATTGCGTAGCACAATGTGAGAATCATCCATGTGTTTAATGATCCATTCAATTAATTATGCACATGACATGGCCGTGAATCTACATGCAATCCTGTGCATCCACGACTTCTTAATATTGACATATGCATGAAAATCATCCAAGCCCCCAATAAAGCTATCTTGCATGAATGTATTCTATATTTGTCTCCAACTGAACTTTGTATCTTTATCAATGAAGCATGGATTATTTTCATATATGGGAAATTTTTTCCTTGTAACTTATAGAGGTTCATGAATGCTACCTTTTGAAAGTTCTTTCAAAGTTTCTTTTTGAGGTAGCATGTCTCTAGTAGATGACAACAAAGTGGAAGCACTTGTAGCATAAGGACCTATTTGGGGAAACACACTGATAGTGATACTAGTAGCTTAAAACAACCTAACTATGTATTAATACTTCCAAAGCACATTCAGATAGCCATTATAGACAATATATCATGAAAAAATGTGAATGAAAACATAAAACAACTTGCATGGAAGAGAAAACAAACATGTAAACTATGAGGGAAAACTTTCAAAGCATGAAGGGGATATGCATGGTCATTTGAGGCTTTGTAGGATGTACATGTGCTCAAGAAAGGAAGAAAAAATTAGCAAGGGTGCATTTTTTCACTTTGAAGGGATGAAGGATGAGGTTAACATGGCTTTGATCCTTCACAATGCACCCACACAAGGCAAAAGAGGGAAAACGGTACCATGTTGAATGATTGAATTATGAGGCTTCATGCCTTCATGATACACACATGTGTTGTAAGGAAAAGAGGGCGCATTGTAGCACTCTAAAGGGTCAAAAGGAAATTATTCATGCCTTTGTGATGCACTTAGGAAGAAAACTTGGTCAAATGGGGTGTTATTTTCAAGGTTAATGGGCCTTCAAGCTCAAGGACTGCACTCTACCTTTTAGAAGCTTAGAAATATCTTCAATCAGTATGATTTGACAATAATATGAAGAAGAGAAGGATATACAAGGATTTATAGTTTCTTTCACATGTATGGTGGAAGAAGAATGGTTTCAAGAATGTGAAAATTTTCGGCATATGACAACATATTAACACTTTTAATGTGAACATTGAGCATAAACATCAACAAGAAAACTAAAAATAAATATATATAATGTAATAAATTCAAGATTTGGTAGTTAAATTATGAAAATCAATATAAGTATTTGACATGCAAAAGTAACTTGCAACACTAGTTGATGAAGGGCAACTTGACTCCCCAATTGTGCACTCAACTCAGATGAAATTATTAGGGAAAGAATGATTAACTGAGTTTCTTTAAAGAAATTAACATGAAAAACTAATCCATGCATGATTTCCACTTGTTTTCGCATGAAAGCATTAGTTAACAGGAGTTAATAAGGCTTCTATTTTGTACAAGCGTGCCCTCAAGTAACAAGTTGGCTCATGCATCTAATCGGACAGGGTGCATTCCTTTAACATGAAGGAGTGTACCTAGGTAGGGAAAACTTGTTGAACATGAAGGGGTGTGCTCAAGTAGGGCACACTCCTTCAGCCCAAAGGAGTGCACTCAACTCAAGTGCATGTCTTCGTTAACTTAAAGTGCATTTTTTCTTTTGTGATAGGTTTTCTTTCTTTTGCTTGTTTTTTTTTATGATTTTGATTGTTTTTTGAGCGTGTGCATGGTAATAAGTCAAGCTTATAAGTCTAGAAATATGATGAGTTCACATAAACATGGACTAATTAACTCAATTAATCGTAATTGTTAAGTGACAATGCACAGAAAACATATACTTGGGAGGATGTGACACTATGATAAAAATCATAAATAAAAAAACCAACAACATGATGAAAAAAGGGGGATTGAAAGGATAGTTATTGTAGGCACCAAATTTGACATGGGATTTTTTTTAAGGTTCGTTATCATAGTGACAACACTTGGCGACACACTAGGAGAACCCCAGTTTCTTCAAAATGGTTTCAATGTAAGAGCAGAGTCTCATTCCTTTAGGAATCATTGATTCAATCATTGGGTTACCTCAACTCCCCATTCTTACCCTATTAAAGATATAATATCCCTAGTTCCATTACTCAGGGTGACACAACAATATAAAAATTAATATCATTATCTTTTCAACTTAAGTAAGCATAATATATTATGGTGAATGAAACAATCAAAGTATGATTTTTACATCTTTCGAATTTCTCTACTACTACCAGGCTCAGAAAGTACCCTGATGGAGTTTCTTCAGGAGAAAACATATTTCTTCACTGTCAATGGGCCTGGATAGTAACCTGACATATCTTTTTGCTTCACCTCCTTGTGCAAGAAGCCTTTCTCTCCTTTCACCTTTTATATTTTCTTTTCCTTTCATAGAACTCTGCATAAATGCTTATCATTTTTACTAGTGGAAGAGGGATCCTAGTTTATTGAGAGAGGAGAAGATTGTTCCTTCAGAGAAAAGTTTTAGAACTCTGAAGTTTTAATCACTAATTTTTTTCCCTTTATCTTACTCAACATAGATAGATAGTCCATAACACAAGTATTTATAAGAGGACCGAGTGTAGGAAAGAGAATCCTAAAGATGTGATTCTCATGGTTTGATTAAAGTTCTCCAACTAAAGGATCATATTTTGCATCAGAAAATAATCGACTCAAATGAGATAAACCAAATCAAGGAAGAGGGTAATATATAATCGAAGGGATGCATGTTACTTCAACTTTCTATTCACAAAATATTAAGCCACATCATTTCAAATATCTAACAGACTTAATTCTTAGAGAAACAAAATCATCGGAATAAAACTGAAACATGAGAGATAAAAATACAAAACAAGAATGAAATGAATCCAACTACATCCAACCTATCATAAACCAACCTACACAACATAGGGTCGGGTCACGTAAAGTGAAATTTTCAATGTAGCTACAAAATCTACTCCCGACCTTGAGACCATAAGATGTGACTGTGAATGATTAAAATAGAAGTCAGTGCAACGAACCAAAGAAACCATGCAGACATATACACTGACAGATGGAAATAGGAAGTGCAAACTTGAATGGTTTACTACACTCAAATGAACTACCACACAATATAATCCACAATAAGAAAAATCACCAGGCGTGTGTCCATAGAAAACCTTGTGAAATGTATGCAAGTACAAACCATGTGACATACATCAAGATTTAAAAGAATATTCAAGCGAGTCCAAATTGGGATCACGGAAACTTTTTTTTTTGGGAAAGATAAGAAATAAAGAGAAAAAAAAGAAAAATCCATTTCATAAACAACACCATGAGGTTGACCATAATCCAAGTTTTCATGCACGCGGGATTCTTCGATGGATGATGAACAAGATTCAATAATATTCTTATATGTTTCTACATTACAAATAAGATATTTGATTAAGATGGGACGTAGTGGTGGAAGATGAATAATAAAATTAAATATAATTCATTGGGGGTTGAAAAATTATATGTGGATAAAATAAGCATCCATAAGGAGGGATTAAACATCCCATGTGGTGACTCGAATGATGAAACTTTGTAAAAAAGTCACGAACTTTCCAAAACAATAGATATCTGCAAGGTGATATGAAGCTAACATAACCATCAGTGTACGCTGAAGTGTACTACTCACCTGACCTATATTTGAATCTTGGTAGGATTGAGAATCAATGAGATGAAACCCAGTGAGATTCTTATTAAAAAAATGTTCGTTAATCAAATGATGAGATTCAGAAGGAGATATATTTTCATGATTACTGCAAAAACATTCGATGATAAACATAAATTTTTTTGGATCAAAATGAGATATAAATGAAAGGAATTCATTGATATTCACCTCAGACTCCATTCAAAATTTTTTCAAATCCAAATCTTCATGTAAGAACAAATATTTGTCCATATTAGTTGGACAATCATCACTGTATAAATCAGCAAGAAGAAAATCATTGGGGTCATGACCATCCAAGGGTTGGTCTTCATCAATGGGTGGAAGATTGACTGGACAAACATCAAGATTGGAAGATGGTTAATATTGGATCAATCCCCATTAGAGGAAATATATGAAATAAAAATTAGTTCTTCATTAACAAATTGATCTTTTGAGTTAATGATCAACTTAAGTTCAAAATTTAGAACATCAAAATGTGGAGGACATGGATGCTAAAATTATTTTAAATCAGGAGGACATGAAGCATTAGATTAAAAATATTTCTCTAACATCCGAAATAAGAAAAAAAAATTCTCATCTAAGAACTGTGAGTCCACATCCTCATCTGGGAACTCATAAGAAATATGAAGGAATCAATAAACAAAATGTTCATGGGATTTTTTCGATTCCATTCTAATTTCATCGATTTGATTAAGAACATCTAGATATTAGTCCTTTTCAAAAACTCGATGAAATGTTCATGACAACATTCTTGAAATATGTGATAGAATAAGTGGGTAAAGAGTAGCACTAGTACTTCGTGAGACCATCCAGTGTAAGGGTAAAAAACTGTGCTTGAATTTCTTCTAAAAATACTAGATTCGAAAAGTAGAATGGAAATATTCAACGTTGTAATGAAGCATGGTTGTTGTATCATTTCCATCAAATTTAAATCGTGGCAAGTTATGAAGAAATTCAGAGGGGATTGAAATGGAACACCTTCAGATTATTATTTGGGACAAATCAATTAGAGATAAGAGATTCAAATAGACTTAATAGGCTCAAGTTTTCATATGTCCCTCCTTCTTATACCAAAAAATTTGATGGTGTTGGATGACACCAACATTGTAAAGGGATCTCCCAGATGTGAAGTCCCAATTACACCTCATACCATTTGGATTAGGAGTCCCATTTTTTCATACAATTCGACCACCGTTGGAATTATTTAAATCTATGGCTTCAATACAATAGAACACAAGCGAACCCCCACTACTTTAAGGCAACAAGAATGTGATCTTTTTGAGACATCCATTGTATGGTATACGACGAAAAATTCCATGGATGGTGAGAGAAATGAGCCACTGATTAGAAAATTATTAGTACTATCCTAAAGGGGGAACCGAAAATAAAGAGAAAGACTTGCTGAGTACCCACAAATTATTCCACATACTAAACAAAAATTGTTAAAACATAGCATTATTTATTCAATAAGAGCCATAGCTAAGCGACAAAATGGTTAATTAACTTATTATGTGAATAATGCAACATAATAAACATAACTAGAAACATCTACAATACATGTATGAAATAATGTCATCTCATTGAGATTTTTATTAAAAGTGTAATAACCCAAGTAGATTCAACATTGTTACATGGATGAAACATTGTATCCAATAGTCGAACACGAAGCCACAACTTTATCCTCCAAATAATGATATATCTCTTATGTTTTACAAGATAAGCCAAAGAAAAACCTCTAGAATCTAAAGCCTTCCAAAAGCCACGGCCCCAAAGTCCCTTTCGTTGAGTTATGAGGAGCGATTTATAGAAAATACAATGACCTTTGAGTTTTCTCATGACTCCTAAACTTCTATGACTATTCATATTCACTACATGATTCTTTGCATTCCAATGTCTAGCTTTTCATATTCCCCATGTGTCCCTTGGACTTCATTTCATAACATTTATTACATAAGACAATTTAGAAATGAGACAACAACCTAATAAGAAAAAAATTACTATGGGAAAAAAAAATCAAATACACAAATCATTTTCTTGTTCATGGAGTTCACTTGCAATGTAGGTGTGCAATGCTCTGAAATCCTTTGTGATGGTTTTGACCTAGACTGGAAAGTCCCCTTTCTACTGCATTTTTGCCTCCACCGCTTCAATCAATATGCTCTTGGATATTGAATGTGCATTATTACACAACCATGAAAGCTTCATGTGTGATTTGACTAGTGCAAAGGCATACTACTGACTAATGTATTTGGTTACCATGAAGCCTTCCCATTATGTTGTCTACTTGATTTGTTGAGTATATTCCCTGATCTCATGGAAGATCTCCTCCCTACCTCTAATTTCTTCAAGATATACGATAGCCAGCATCTTGTGCTTCTGTGTTAGAGACGTAAACCTATTATGTAGCTAGTTTTAGGTGGCCATAGTTTTAACCGAATGTGCTCCTAGATTCGAGAAATTTTGTAGGTGGAGTCTCAACTAAACTCTATCTAGCTATGGGAAATATTATCATTATTTTCTAAATATTGCATAGCATATAGATATTTAGCAGTCCACTCCTACATCTAGTCAACTCGAGTCTGTTTAATTTCTTCAAGAGTTTCAACACTTCATGTTCATTCTTCTAAATTCCAATGACAAGAGCCACAACTTGTTGTATAAGTATCATCTCATCATATATTTGTGTTGCAGTATCCTCCATTGGCCCTATTATAGTCATTATAGGACGTTAAATTTTTGTTATGATAGTCATTGGCTATTCATTGCAAGATTTTCTACCTGTTGCTTCACCACAACAAGTTCTCTTATCACCCTAAAATTATCATTTAACAAGTTCTCTTATCAACCTATAATTCTCATTCAATAAGTACTTTGAGTTTTCTTGTGTTGTTGTAGCAAATGAAATATTTTCCTCCATGACTGCCCTCGAATTTCTTCTAGTGTTAGCCATGATCACCCTCAATATAGACACTGAGAATATATTCAAAGGATCCTATGGGATGTACATGTGCCTTTGTTGTATGATCATATTCTTCAGTTGATCAAACATTACACTACATACATCCATGATTCAGTCTGCTAGTGGAGGTGTAATCCCCCTCTCTCCAAATTGAGGATGCCTACTTGTGAGGGGATGCTCCCCTAGAGTACCTAGTACTTCCTCCATTGGTTGGACAATATCTTCTTCTTTGAACTTCTCCTCTTCAAAATCTCTAATTATTTTTTCTTCTTCCAATATTTGTGTTGCTTCCTCCTCCTAGGACTACCTCTATTTATCTTCTTCTATACTCATGTTTTTTTATTCTTCTTCTTCTTGTTGCTCTTAAAGAAAATCATCCTGCTGGATCTTCCTCTCCTCTTCCTCTATTTCTCCTCTCTTCCACTCTTCTTGTCTAGATTTTGAGCTTAAGGGATCAAATTTCCATTTATTTCTTCTCTTGCTTGTCGAGGAATATCTGATCCTTTTCTTGGGAGCTAGTTTCCTTACTTGAGGTTTTATCTCCTCCTCCTCCTACTCTTGCAAATATTGATTTGGTGGATCGTGGGGTGAACTGAAATCCAATAGTGGATTTTTTTTTATATTATTATTTTAACATTTCTTTATATTTTAATATTCTACATTAAATATAGATGAGTACCTCATATTGTGACAGATCCTTTCACAATGTTGTCTGACAATTCTTCAGGGATCATATCTGCGGAAGTATTTAGTGGTGAAGGTTAGGTGATTTAGATCATATATATATCTCCTATCCTAGCCTTGTGACTCATTAATTCCTACAATATGATCATCAATGGAAAGATAGGCCAAGGAAATTTCTTCCTCCTTTGTAGAATTCCTGATAATCCCTTGTCTAGTTGATTTGAAAATTCTTTCATGATGACTTTGTTTGTCACATATTGCTACATAAGATGAGGGGATATCTGAAAACTAAAACATGTGATGTATGTAACCTCTAGAGCTAAAAACTAGTCTGCAATATCTCGAAGGGACTCCTTCACCTCATGAGTCATGCAAGGAGGATCAATCCCAAAAATCATGTGAAATATTATTTTAAAGAAGTTTTCATCTATTTTTTCACATATGCCTCTAAAGATCATATTTAATAACAATATACAGTGGAAGTAGATGAGAAAATTTTCCTTAGGAGTCCATTTCTAGTTCAATCCCTGGAACACATATTGTGCCCAAATTATGTCTAAGAGAAACGTAGTCATGTATAATTTTGGTGTCTGGTTCATTTGTAAAGATGTTTTTCCCATCCCACCTCACGCTGCAACTCAAATGATAGGATATCTGCCCAACTGAAAACCTTCCCATGTGTACATACTATATTTAGCATGTATATATAGTTCTCTTGTACCACCTCAACATTCTTAAGATCATATAGCTAACAATACATAGCTATTAGGTACTGATAGAAATCTTTGATAATCTTCGTTGGATACACTCCAGAGAGGTGACATCAGAACTTAGTAAGCTCTTGACACCATGTTTTGATAACATAAGAAATGTCAAGGGTTTACCATCTTGTGTAAAATTCATCATTGGCATATTGAGTGGCCTTGAGCATATTATAATATTTCTCCATGCCTTCACCAATGTGTGTTGTGAGTTGATTGCCAATCTTACTGTGTAGCACAATGTCAGAATCATCCATTTGTGTAATGATCCATTCAATTACTTCTGCACATGGCATGAGAGGGAATTTTGATGTAATTATGTGCATCCTCGACTTTTTAATATTGATATATGCATGCCAATATTCCAAGCCCCTAGGAAACCTCTCTTGCATGAATGTGGTGAATATTTTTCTCCAAGTGACTTGTGTACCTTTATCAATGAATCACTCAATATCTACGTATATGGGAACATTGGGCCTTGTAAATTCCACAGGTTCATTGGCACTTCCTTCTAAAATTTCTTTGGAGGTAACTTTTCAAGGAAGCATGCCTCAAAAAAATGACAACGAAGTGTAAAAACTTGTATCACGAGCACCTGTTTGTGGAAACACACACAGAGTGATATTTTTAGCTTAAAATAACCTAACTATGCATCAATACTTATAAATCATGTCCAACAAGCCAGTATAGATGATATATCCTAAAATATTGTGAATGAAAACCTAAAATAAATTTCATTTAAGAGAAAATACATATGCAAACTAGGGGGTGCACATTCAAACCACGAAGGAGACATGCATGGTCATTCAGAGCTTCATAGTGTGTTCATGTGCTTAATAAAGGAATAAAAATTCAACAAGGGTGCACTATAACACTCTAAAGGGATGAAGGATGAGGTTAACAGGGCTTCAGGCCTTCACAATTCTTCCATGTGCTTAAGGAAAAGCATGGTGCACTACCAAATATCAAAGGGGTGAATGATGAGGCTTCATTCCTTCATGATGCGCTCATTTGCTCTAAGGAAAATATGGTGCATTGTAGAACACCAAAGGGTTGAAGGGAAGTTCTTTGTGTTCATGATGCACTCATGTGCTCAGGAAGAAAACTTGGCCAGTCCTGCATAATATTTTAGGATGATGGGGCTTCGAGCTCAAGGAGTGTGCTCTTCCTATTAGAAGCTCATAAATACGTTCAATTAATAGGATGCGATGATAAGATGAGGAAGAGAACTATCTGGAAGGGTTTATAGGTGTTGTCACATGTTTGATGGAAGATGAATGGTTTCAAGAATGTGAAAATTTTCTACATACGAAAATGGAATAACACTTGTAATGTGAAGATTGAGCATAAATTCTAGCAAGAAACCTAAAAAACAAGTGATCGATAGCAATAAAAACAAGATTTTACAGTGAAATCATGAAAATAAATAGAAGTATTTCACATGTAAAACTTAATTGCAACAATGGTTGATGAAGGGCTTTTTGATTCCACAGTTGTGCACTCAACTGAGATGAAATTTTTATGCAAAGAATAATTAGCTGAGTTTACTTAAGTAAGTCAACATGTAAAACTAATCCATGCATGAGTGCGACTTGTTGTCACATGATGTTGGAATTATGATGCATGTGTTGTCCATGATGGCAACCCACTTGTAATATAACTAATAAATGGTAACTAGGTGAGTTCACATATCAATTCAGAGGTGACAAAGTGATGGAAAAAACAATGGAATGATGGTACATAGGTTTCTAGGTCAAAGACAAAATTTTATGAGCATTAATATTTGAATAAATATATGCCAGTTAAATGAGGCCAAGTCACGTACACACACGGGTATGATGAAGAAAATTCGTGTACATGTTGGCGCTATATTTTGTTAATACTAGTGGTCTTAACTATGGTATTAGCCCAAATAATCAGCATAGCAATGATTGTTTGATCCCATCAAATATTAGCACCGACACTAGTGTGATTTTGGCTCATGGTATTGGATAAGGCTCAAACTATATAAATAGGTGTATATCAGAGTGATAAGCATGCATGTGTAAGGGGTTTTGATGAATACTTCAATATAAAGTATATTTGCATTGTTTGGGCTATAGTTGACAAGTTGATTTTGTTGGAACACCTAATCCTCCATGGTAAGTGTGGAATGTGAAAAGTCACAATGGAGTCCAAGTGACCTTGGAACGTGAAACCAAGAGTCACACCATTGTACTATAAATGTACATCATGTATAATGGAAAAATAAAATAAAAAGCTACACGCTTATCCTTCATTGTGTGTTGAGTCTCTTGTTGTGTGTGTCATCTTTCTCATACACCATGTGTGTGTTTAACATGGTATCAAAGCTGATACGTTCATAACCAGATGAACATTGAGTGAGACATTTGTGTGTATGGCCTATGCATATCTGGAAAATTCTTGGCATTTTTGCAGCATTTAGAGAGTTTTTGCAGCAAACATTTTGCCGCATTCAGAAAGTGGTTTTGAAGAAAAGCATCATTGGTTTTGAAGAAGAGCAGCACTGCGCATCTGAAGGTTCTCTAAATTATAATTTTTTCTTTGCAATTTCTGCTTTTAAATTTTTGCATTGGAGAGCTGCTGAAAATACTGTTCAAAGTGGGTTTCTGAAGAAGAAGTTTCTGGTTTTTACTGCAAAAGAATTCTGAGTTTTCTTGCTGAAAATTTCTGACTTTTTTCATTGAATTTTTTTTTGCAATTCTGGGTTTTCCTGTTGCTAGAAAATATTCTTTGCTACTGGGGTACTGGAAAATATTCTCTGCTATTTTAATTTTGAAAAAAATTAAAAAAATTAAAAAAAAAATTCTGGTTCAGGTCTTTCGACCCCCCTCCCTTTTCCCAACCTGCATTTTTTTTCATTGCATCCCTATTACCCTACTCTCAAAAACTTCTCTGCACCCTACCCCCTACAACTGCTACCCAACATAGCACTGCACTCGGCATTCCCTAGCCCGCACCCCCTACCCCCGCGCCCTGCTCCTACCTGACGGCCCCCCTCCACTTACCGTTCCCTATCTACTACCCCGCCCTCATCTAAAACGCAAACCCCTCACAGCTGCTTCCCTCACAGCTTACCTTAACCCCATACACTACACTCCCTCTCCTCACACCTGCCCATGGCAGTCCCATCCATTAACCGTCGCCCCCATCCTTTCACGACCCCAACCATGCGCGACCCTCCTTTCCCTATAGCCTACACTGCCCACTCCGCTATCCTACGACCTCCATCTACAATCCCACACCTCACAGCTCTATGCTGCCCTCCCCCTTATGCCACTCGCACCCTGTGACTTATGCTCCCCCCTCCCAACAGCTACGCCTCTCCACATAACTAATACATGCCACCCCCGCTCACATTCGAACCCCCTCCCTACGGCATACACCACTCCACCCCCCGCCCTTACCCCCTTCAAAATCGCTCCCCCTCACCTGCGTTAACCTTACGCTATCACTCCTTCACACAGCGTTCTCTCACCACATCCGCCATACGGCCCCTTATCTCCCGAGCTCCCTTATCTCCTCAGCCCCTACGCTCAGCAGACCTGCAACTCACTCCCTACGGCCACTACCATAATCTAACCCACCCATCGCTCACCTTACACATGACCATTTTAATTTTTTTTAATAGTTGAATCACCCCCCCCCCTCTCAATTTAAAATTTTCAATTTTTCATTTTCTTCAACTAAATCCCTCCTTTAAAAAAAAATAAAAAAAATAAAATAAAAAATAAATAAATAAATTGCATATATACCTTCCCTATATAATACTTCCCTTAGTTAAAACCTCTCTTAGGTTTTACTTTCCCCAGTGAATACTTTCCCCAATTTCACCCTCCCCCAGTAAAAACCTCTCCCATTTTTACCTCTTTTTTCCTTAATTTTTTATTTTTATTTTTTAAATTAAAAAAAAGAAAAAAAGAAAAAAACAGCATATGAAGCAGATGGATTTTCTACAGAAAAGTGAAATTTACATTTTATGATTTGTGGCATATATAAGAGAGTGATTTTCTGAAGAATTTTACATGTGAAGACAAGTTTTCCATCATTTTTAAAATAGCTATTTGAAGAAGAGAAATCAACTACCTCAAAGGCTTCTTGCACAAGTGTTTTTGCTGCACATTAGCAGATTTTGTACTTTGAGATTTCCATAGTTGGAAATTCTTTTGATTCATTTGTATTTCTTGAAATAAAGTTGAATCACATTGTAAACGGGTTCATTTTCGGTTGAAACCAACACCCTTTATTTTTAGCCTAAGTTGTTGAAAAATGGCTAAAATCAATGAGGCATTACAGTTGTTGAATAACCTCATTCATTAAAATGTTGATGATATGATAAGAATGAGCAAGAATGCTCTTTGTAACATCCAAAATTGTTTTCTAGATGCACAAGAAAAGATTGATTTTTTGCAGTTGGAATCTCAGCTCCAACAAGATGAACTTCAGCAAAAGAGTCACCATTCTGAACCTGTTTTTATTCAAAAGATTGAGAAGGAATCTCATCAGAAGAAAGAAGATAAAGTTGCAGTGGATGCACATTCAGTTCCTTGCACAAGAGCATATTTACATGAAGATGTAGCAGATCAACCTGCACTTCTCAAGCCCATCATCAAACCTTGGGAAGAGCTTGTCCACAACAAGCACAAAACTGGTCTTGGATATGACAAGGATGTTTCCTTTCATATTCCATATTACACCAAGCCCATCATATTTCAAAGTGCCGCATTCCTGTATGACAGTTCACCTGCAGCTATTCCAGATCTTGCTCCACAACAACAACAACAGATTGTAAAATGCCAACACTGTGATCGAGTTGGCCATATGAAAAATCACTTTTTTGATCTTCATCCATGCAAGAACTGTGGTCAATACACTCATTATTCAGACATATGCTTCAAACACAAGCCTCCTGCAAGAACCAAGATTCATCTTGGATGGATCGCTTCTTGGCAATGGACATCAACAGCCAAGAAGATGTTTAAGTCACATGTCAGAACATGTTCTAGAATATTGAGCAAACTTGCAGTTTAGTTTTCCCCATCATCTCACCTTATCCATAACAGGGGGGAAAATGGTGGTCATGTACAAGCTTCAACGTCAGATCAAGCGAGCCTGAGCCACAATCTCTCATTCCATGTTTAGAGTTGTAGCTAGAGACACAACAGTTCAAGCCAGCCTGAGCCATAATTCATCATTTCAGATTCATAGTTGTAGCTAGAGACACAGATGCCCATGAGCATGCCTTTGGTTGGTAGACAACCTTAAACCATCACAGGTTGTAGACCTCCCTTCTTTTAGGTTGAAGGTCTCCCTTTCATCTATGAGGGACACTTCCTCTAGCAGAAGCCTTTAGCTTCTTGCCAGCTTTGGTTGAGTTCTAGGAAATGCTTCAAGCATTCCAGTGTTGTTGGTAATCCTAAAACAATCATAGGTTGTAGACCTCCCTTCTTTTAGGTTGAAGGTCTCCCTTTTTTATGAGGGACAATTCCTCTAGCAGAAGCTTTTAGCTTCTTGCCAGTTTTGGAAGAGTTCCAGGAACTGCAACAGGTATTGCATTCTAGCGTTGGTGGTCATCCTTAAACCACCTTTTTTCGCCAACATTTCAGAGTGTTGATTCAGCCCAAGTGCTACCATGTATACTTTGCAGATTTGTATTACAAATCTCTTCTTGGACTCACACATACCCCTTCGAATTAAGGGGGGCAATGTTGGAACACCTAATCCTCCATGGGTAGGTGTGGAATGCGAAAACTCACAATGGAGTCCAAGTGACCTTGGAATGTGAAACCAAGAGTCACACCATTGTATTATAAATGTACATCATGTATAATGGAAAAATAAAAAAAAAGTTACATGCTTATCCTTCATTGTGTGTTGAGTCTCTTGTTGTGTGTGTTATCTTTCTCATACACCATGTATGTGTTTAACATGGTTTTTAATAGATCTGAAAACAATTATGAAATGATAAATACAATGATGTATCAGGATCATGAGACCTAAAATGAGTTTCCATCATATGATATGCTCATGACTTAACTTGATCATTCATTTGATGCATCTTTTATCTTTGAATATTCTGATTTGGTTCTGTCTGAAGTTTTAAAAGGATGCGTAATTTTAGGTTAAAATTTGCAGATCTATATGTAGGTTAGCCTCGGTAAATTCATGTATACACACAAGTTATCTTCATCAAATGATCATACATAAATGAAGGGTTTATTATTATAATATGTGTGATCAATCTGATTAGTGCTACTGTATTTTTATTGTTTGTCATTCATGTCTTCATGTTGATCTATGTTTAGTAGCAATGTCTGAAGTAGAACTGTTTGAATGATGAAGTTGAAATTATTTGCATGTTGATTGGTTTGAAAAGGATACTTGATGATACTATCTATAGGGGGTTTCAGAGATCCGTAATCTAAAATAATACTTCAAAATGTCTTTGTTCAGTTTTGTGACTAATTCGTACTAACAATTCAAAAATATGGTATGTTCAGATATGTACACAATTTGCACGTATATATTTTATTAAATGAATGATCTGGGCTGCAGTTGTTTCAGTGTGTATATTTAGTAGTCTAGGTTCAGTTCTAATATTATGGTTTTAGTGTTCTCATAGTTCCGTTTGATTTGAGTTAGTTATTGGTTAAGTGTCCATTTCCTTTAGTGATTGGTGTAGTATTTGCATGGTTCAGTGATTGTTTGATTCAGTGGTTGTTTTCAATAATTGGGTGAATTTTTTCGGTATAGTGTCTAGTTTTAGTATTGGTCTTATATGATGGTAATGGGTTCATCATGAATTAGTTGATTAAAATTGGCCTACAAGTTGTGACGTATTGAAGCAGGTGGATCCAATGTGAAAATTTGTGAAACATGGTCAATGGATGGTGTTGAGGGTTGGAGCCTTCAGTGAGGAAGTCAAAGCTTCCTCCCATTAGTAGTTAGTGATCATATCAGGGGTTTGAATCTCCCTTCTAGTTGGTTCTTGTAAATGAGATTAGGGGTTTGGAGCTCCCTTGCAGTGAGAGCTGGAGAACGAGTAAAGGTTGTAGCTTTTAGCCGGTGGGTTCCTTCGTACTAGTATGAGTCTACACCAGTACAATAATTTAAGACTTTTTTGATAATAATATGATTGAAGACTGAGATTACAACAACAGCGGTTTTCTCCCACATTTGGGTTCCACCTTAAAGAATGGTGTTCATTTGTGTTACTTATGGGTGATGCTTTATTTTGTTCTTACGACGCATGCTTAATTCTTATCAAATCTTTGATGAATCTCTGAGACACTGGTTTAAGTTAAAAAAATGAATAATTAATAGAATTAAAAGTTTATCGGGTATAAACTAGTTTCCTTTATAATGGTCACATACATACTCTAGCTAGCTTCAACCAAGTCAATTACAGAATTTAGAAAATAAAAATTAAATGTTTGTGTGAGTTTTTTAAATACTGATTCACCTGCCCCTCTCAGTATTTTTCCCAACACATGAAATGGTTAGTTAAGAGGATTGAGGAAGGCTCCTAAAGTTTCTAAGAGTATGCCCTCATGCAATAAGTTGGCTCATGCATGCTACCAGATAAGGTGCATGTCTTTGACATGAACGACTGCACCAAGGTAGGGTGCACTTGCTCATCTTGAATGGGTACGATCTGGTAGGGCACAGTCCCTTAGCTTGAAGGATTGCAGTCAACTCAAGTGCATGTCTTGGTCAACTTAAAGTGCGCTTTTGCTTTTGTGAGATTTTTTTTCTTCTTCATGATTTTGAGTTTTTTTTTTAATGTGTGCATGTTGATAAGGCAAGTTTCTAGTTATATAATGGTGATGAGTTCACCTAACCATGGACTAATTAACTCAATTGATTCTAATGGTCAAGTGGCCATGCTTATAAAACATAAACTTAGGAGGATGTGACATTAGGAGAAAACACATAAATAACAAAACAAAAAACATGACGACTCAAGACAGCTTGAAACGACAGTTATTGTAGGCTCAAAAATTGACATAGGGAAACTTTTGGAGGGTCATTTTTTTAGCGAGTTTTTTTTTTTAGTGGTAGATCTTAAATTTTTATTGCTCCCTTAGTTCTGTTTAGGGTGGGGAAGTTTGATAATGTTCAGATTTTTTCTTGTATCTTTGTTTTCTAGTCGACTAATAGACTGTACTATGTTGTCCTATTGTTGAATATCTTAATAGTCTTTCATTACTTTTTTTTGATAAGTTTTGATGGTGACAATGTTAGGACATATTCAAGACTGGTTTTCTTATCTTTGATCATATTTTGTAGTCAGAAAAATTAAAGGGGGAAAGTTATGCTATGTAATTTTTTTTCCTCCAAGCTGAGTTCATGGGGGAGTTTTGGAATATGCATGACATTTCCAAGTCGGGGTTACATGGATTTTTTTACGAGTTTTCCATACCAATTATTTCAACCTTTTAGGGTCTATAAACCTCATTTGCTATTTGTAGGTTGACGGTGGTTGCTTCTATTTGAAACATGTTTTTAGGTATTTACCAATTACTTCTTTTTCTAAAGCTTTTATGATGTGGTTGTTATAATTTTCCCTTTTTGTTCCTCTACAACATCTTCTTCTTCAAATATCAAGTAAGTTAAATGTGGTTCTTGGCATCTTATATTCAATAAAATTTGGTACTTCCTCATTGGACAAAGCTTCTTTTTTCCATTTACTGGATCGTTGTGAGATCGACCATTTTATCTTCCATGTCTATATAAGAATTTCCACCTTTATATGTTTTGGAGAGGACTTTTGTTTCCTGTATTATTTTCTCATTTTATAGGGTTATGAGAGATTTTACATGGTTACTTTATCAGGCCTTATTATGAGGACCCAGTTTTTCTTTATGTTTACTTCCAATGTTTCACTTGAGGGGGGGAAGGGGGGTCTTTTCCAATTTCACATATTCCAAATAACCAACTATTATGATTTGTAATCTTACATAGGTTTTTATATGTTTAGTTTTCATAACTAGCTTTTGCTAACATTGAGCCTCTTCCATTATTATATAATAGATCATTTATTTGTATGTTTCATACAACCTGAAAGATACACGATACTCTCACAACATAAAACATAAAACATTTTCATAAAGAAGGCTTTCATAGATTAGGCCTCCGACAACAAGATTTTTCATATGCTAGATGATTGGCAGAGAATTACCACATGTATGATACTCTGAAGAGTAGGTGATATGTGACAAGTGGGGAGTGATGCAATTTTTTGGAGGTAGTGGAAATATTCAAAAGGCAAGAAATAATGGACTCTAAATGAAGTGGATGGATATATGAAAGTAAAGGTTTCCTGTAATAGCCTTGGAAAAAATTCCATGTGAAATTTAATAAAGAAAAAAACAAGACCATGGTCATTGGACACATATTCCAAGCTGAATGTTGCAAAAAAAATCCTAGTGTGGGTGTCGATTTTGGTTATTACGGCTAATGAAATTGGAAAAGGAAATGGAAAAGGAATTTTGAAAGTCAAAGTGGCATTAATTGGAATTTTATTTATGAAAATGATGGATATTAGGAGAAAAGGAAGGTGAAATGTCACAGGTTTCATGTGATGATGAAAATGAAGGAAAATAATGGAAAAATGAAGAATATAGAGGTATCATTAATAAAAATCCTTCTAAGGATCAGTAGGAAAGTTTTTTTTAGTGTACCTTCATCAGTCCAATTTTAGAGCTCTCCCTCTATTCTCTCTCTCACACACTCTTGGACACTCAGAGTTTTCTTGGAGAATTTTAGAATTGGATCAAGAAAGGTAAATAAGGAAAATATCAATCAAGGAAGAGAAGGATCAAGTAACTACAATGGGATTTCTTGTAGGTATTGATTTTCATGTGTGATTTCCTTGCTATATTTTGCATGCATGGTGTTTCATGTGTACTCATGGTTCTCTTTATTTCATTGGCATGGATTTTTTGAGGTGTGACAGTGTTTTTCAACCTAGCCTACTGATCCAAGTGGATATTAGTGGCCACCCACCTATTCCACTTAGACCCCCACCATTTTTTCTTTCAGTTTTTAAGTTCCTTAATTGTAGCACAATTTATTATTTTTGGCAATTTCTCGAGTCCTAAACTTCTGTAGCCATTTTGATGGACTAAAATATGTTTTTAGGAAATAAGGAAACAAAAAAAAATTCCCGAATTTTTTTATTTGTTAATTTTCTTCCTCCTCTTAAATATCTTTGAAACGAGGTATTATGATAGCCAAATGGAAATCGTATGCCAAAGTTACGACCCCAAGAAGTTGATGTTCCAACTTACCCCAACGGGTCCCATAAGCTTTTGGTGTTTCATCTCCTAGGGTTAGATTTTTGGATGTTTAGGATTTCTCTTTGTTTCTCAATCATAAAAATTCCATTTAGCCTCATTGTATCATAGTTAGAAGACATGTAGCCACCACATCTCTTCTGTGAGATAAGCTACCATCATCCGGGTGGGTTTATTTCCATTCTATATGTAAGCATATTTCAATTTTGATATTAATGAAATGAATTTTTATTTATATTGAACTTCTGTGTTTATGTTTATATATGTATTCTATTGCGTTCCTACATAATTTCAAATCACCTTTCCATTTCTGGATAGCCATGGTGTGATGGGGTTCTCATGTTTTGGTTGAGTTGGATTGTCGAATGGATTTGAACTTGAGTGAGGTGGATCTCTGAATGAAGGAATACATGTCCTAGTAACCCATGAACTATATTTTGGGTTGCGGTAAAGTCATATTTTTTGTTTCCTTGTTGGGCCTAGGAATCCTTGACTAGCAAATGGTGGATATACGGTAAACCCTAGAGGTGGTTGTTCTCCATCGGGCCTAGGAATCTCGGGATGGGATATACGGTAAATATTAGAGAGTGGAGTCTCAGTTAGTGCTTAATGATATTATGTGGATTGTAATAAAGCGTAGAGAGTAAGAGATAGGAAAATTCATCATGTTGTAGGTGGAGAAATCTGATGGAATCCATGCTTTTTTTCCCTATTAATTTGGTGGAGATCATGGTAAAGCCTGTTACATGTTTATTGGTTTTTTCTAGTGATCTAGTGTGGATTGTTGTAAATAATAGTTTTTATTGATGAGGGTGAGGTGGTTTAGCCTCAGGAATCCTTGACTGGTTCTTTCGGTTTGAGTCCCGCAGTCATGATTGAAATATGGCACGAGGGTGATTGGCTAAAAAGATATTTGGTTCAACCAATCAATAATCGAGTGGAATGTGGTAGTCCCATATCGGGTTGTATTTTGAATTCATAAATAAGATTTTATTCTCCTTGGCATTTTATGTTCAAATGTAGTATTTTATATGTGGATTCTATGGTTGTTTATCCTTATTATTTCTGTTGGATATATGTTAGTTAAGATGATGTTTTATGACAATGATGATGTATGATTGTCATCATGTTTTGAATTTTCAATGGATTTAAAATGAATACATGACCTAATAGATGATAATGTAACTAAAGTGATGAAGAATCAATGCTTCTTAGAGATTCTTAGATAAGTATGATACCCCTATGCTCATATCTATTGTTTAAACTTATATATTACATATTTGTGACATGTTTGATGAAATGACTGTCATGGTTGGGATTTGTTAGGTCAAGTACTTGATTAAGTTTTGTGTTAGCCTGCTTTGTATTGCTGTAATTTATTGTCTTGGAAAGTCTCATCAAGTTCTGGGCAATGGTTTGGAGCCTAGCCCTAAAAATGGCTTAAATTTTGGAGTGTTTGGCACATAAATTGACAAAAAGGACTACAGTATCTCACTACAAGGAAAAGACCCTCTAGTGGATGTTTTTGAGAAACCCCTTATAAAAATACCTTATACATTTGTTTCTAGCGGAGGTTACTAGAGGAGGTTGGCGAGCGGAGGGTTTTGTGGATGTTTTCCTCTATGTGTGCTTATCATTCAACATCACATCGGTGCTCCTTACAAGAGAAAGAACCGGTGCACACAAAACATTGACATACTGAAAACTGTGCACTCCATACACATTCATTGGGTGCGTCATATTACTATAGAGCATCGGTGCTTCAAAACTCTTCTGTGCCAGTGCATCATAAAACACTCTGCCAAAACTAAAAATGCCTGGTACGATATTAATAACCCGCACCGGTGCATCATAAAATGATGTGACAGAACAAAAATTGACCGGTGCATTCGTAAGAAACAACACCGGTGCACCTATAAAGCACATGCTCTGGAAAAGGGTTAAAAAAAAATTAGGGAAAACAAAAACCGGATTTTCACATTTTTCAGTGCTCCAGAGCTCTCAATTATTGGTGCGCTTTACAAGAGAAGGGACCGGTGCACACAAAATTTTCCATGTCGGTGTGTCATAAAACAACATGACAAAACCGAAGCAGACTGGTGCATTCATTTGAAACAACACTGGTGCACTTATAAAAGACGCGCCCAAAAAAGGGTTAAATAAAAACAAATTACTGCCAAAGAACCACATTTTCACTTTTTTGTTCTCAATCACTGGTGCACTCTACAATAGAAAGCATCGATGACACAAAACATTGGCACACCAGACACCATGTGCCTCGTACGGACGTGCCTGGTCCATCCTATTACTGTAAAGCACTATGGCTTCAACACTATTCCACCCCGGTGTGTCATAAAAAACCATGCCAAAATTGATACAATCCGGTGTGGTGTTAAGTAACCCCCCCCGGTGCATCAGAAAACAATGTGCCAAATCTAAAACAGCCAAGTGCATTCTTAACAAACTGCACTAGTGCACCTATAAAACCCCGCGCACTGGAACAGGGTTAAATAAAAAGACAATTACGGCCAAAAAACCACATTTTATCTTTTCTTAGTACTCTAGATCTCTTAGGCACCGGTGAAATTTCTCCTTCTATGAACCACCCTGACATCGGTGCTCCCTTTGCACCCACTGCACGCATTATTGCTGTGCATTGGCCACCAATCTCTAGCTTGCATTTTGCAAAACGGTGGGAAAATTTTCTTTTTCAAATTCTACAACCAATATGCCTCCTCAACGGTGAAATATACAGGTATTTTTCTAGTTTTTCGATAATTAAGCTTTCTAGCGGATTAAAATTTGAAATAACCTTAAAACTAACCATTAAAAAAGAAAAAGAAAAAAATTTGTCACGTGGTGCGCATGAACCGTTCAACTCACACTGGCAATCAGTGCTTCCTGTAAAATTTACAGACTACACCGCAACATGTGCTAATGGTATTCACACCATTTTCGAGGTGGTACCGAAAGGCGCCCCACATTATTTTAAAATTTAAAAAACATTTGTGGTGTGGACATTTAACTGGGTGCACCGTTGACCATGGGAATTCCAACGCGGTGCATTGACGGATATATTCGCCCCAGTGTCTATCAGCGCACCACATTCGGCATTCCGACAGGGTCAATGGTGCGGCCTGGTAAAATACTGCCCCATTGACCATATAATTTGTCAGGAGGATGGTGCGCTGACACGACTATATGCGTTGGGGCATATATTTTAGTCAGTGCACTGCTTTGACACCATATATAGTCAACGAGGCTTGAGAAAATTTAGGTGCACTGCATACGGTGCGTTTTATGTCATCTTGGGCACCGCCTCCGGTGCTCTACAAAAAAGGCCGCACCAGAACCGGTGTAGGACTGTTTTTGTGGTGCACCGACGGGGTTTTTTTTCGCAAAAAAAATTATTTATGTATATCTGTAAATACACATCTCATTTAATAAAAAAAAAATTATTTAATATGTCAATGATTGTAAGAGAAGAGGAGGAACAACAACAACAATAGGCAGAGAAGTATGACATGCTTCACCAGTGGGAGGCACGAGAGAGAGAGAGAGATGCGTACCCTTGCCCTATTACAACAGATACCGAGGGGCTCCTAAGGTGCGTAGGCCTCCTCAAGTTCTATGAGGAGGCTACTTCCCTAAAGGCCCATAGTGTCTTTTTGAGACATCTTATCCATAGGTGGAGTTCCCATCGACAGGCTTTCCAGGTTGGTCCTGACTAGTGGTACACACCCACTAAGGAGGATATTTATTTCATTACAGGGCTATCAAGGATAGGGGTGGATTTTCCCTCATTCCCAGAGGTTCCAACTGGTTTTGTAGCAAGGATTCAGTTAGTTTATTCCCAGAAATACATTGGAGAAAATGTACTATCTCCCTCAGAGTTTGAGGTCCCTAGAGGTCAGCTATGTATTGGTGCATTTGGTAGATAGGACGTGTAGTGCCTCTCACTTCTCATTTCTACCATTTCATACAACACCAGTGACGGAAATTGCATTAGTTGCCTACTTCTATATTATGTTGATTCTTTAATACAGGAGCCATGAATTGTCACGTGGTCTGCCAATTTTTTGTGGCAGTTTTGTACAGCCTTGGATAGTTTTCGTGTTGATGCAGAAGGGAGGGTCAAATTCCCTTTTGCTTCAGAGATATTTTTTTTAATTTTTTAGAGGTTTCCAAAGATGAGGCCTGCTTTTGTTCGACATCCTCGTAGGCTGATGTTGGAGGCCTAGATGCACGTGGGGGAAGATGATGCCCAAGAGGGGAGAGACTATGTTTCTAGCCAGAATATTGCATAATGCGATGGACTTACTAGCTAGTGTTGGCGAGCTGCATCCCTTTACTATGCTCCCATTTCTATATGCTGGATTGGATTTGTGAGGGTGTGCCAACATCCACTTCACAGCTGATGAGCCACAAGATGATAGAGGCAATATTATTGTTTACATATTTAAATTTATTCTAGCATGTTCTTTAACTTGTTTTTATTAAATTGTGTAATGAAATTGTCTAATTATTGTTGTGTACTTGTATATATTTTGCATACATTTGCTATTTTGATGGGGAGGAGATGCCAGAACCACCACATGATCTAGGTGTGGATCTTGATGACGATCAAGAGATGGTAGATGTCGAGGCTCATGATCAGGAGGCCAGTGGAGAGAGACATGCTCCTCATGCTGGTGCGCCAGTACTACATTTTTCTAGGCGCGGTCGACCTGATACTTGATATAGGATGGAGTTGGGCGACCAAGTCCATCCTATATCAAGCATCAGGTCGACCACTCCTAGCATCAGGCCCGCTCATTACATTGATTATTTAGGCGGGCATCAAGCCTGCTCATTACAAGGACATATAGGCTGATGATAGGCTAATACGGATGTGGAGAGGCATGCCACGTGACATGTACAACCTGATGTGGCATGTCGTAGGAGATACGAAAAGTATTACATGACTGAGGAGGACTATTGTGCATTATAGGCATGGTCAAGCCGCATCACGTGATGGAAAGTCCATGAGAAATGACTCATCTAATGATTGTTCACCTCGCGCCGCACCTGATGAGCACGAGGCTCCACTAGCATCTAGCAGTCATCATGGACATGAGGTTGTACCATCGGCCACATCCATTCATTAGCAGCCTGTAGCATCCATCAGTCCTAAACATTATCATGAGCAGGATGGACCATAGTGTGTTGAGGCTACACCATTGACTGAGCATGCCTCCACTAGTACTGCTTATATTGATGTTGTACTACCACCATCTGATCCATCCATCAGTACTAGTCATGATCATGAGCAGGCTCGACCATCAACCGTCGATGCTGCACCATTGATTGAGCAGGCCTCCACTAGTACTACTATTGATGTTGATGTACTACCACCAGCTAATCCATGACACTTATATTACAGTTGTATATTTTTAACATTATATATATTTAGGTCATGTTAGATACATTCATTTAATGTTTAGGTTGCACATAGATGTCTATGTGATAGCATGAGTTATTTGACATGAGATGTATATATATTTGATGTTTGTGTTGTGATGATGTTAATATATAATGTCAATTTGATGTTTGTATGATGGTTATCATGATTATGAAGTTTATTAATTAATTTAATATTTAATGACCATGATATTTATTAAATATTATGTCGTGATTGTAATTGAAATTTAAATTTAAATTGTATGTAAAATATTTAATGTAAAATTTTTATTGTAATTGTAATATTTAATTTACTGTGAAAAATTATTGTAATTGTAATTTTAGTTGTAACTGTATGTATGACAAATTGTAAAATTGTAATTGTAATTGTAACCATATGTAAAATTCTAAAATTTTAATTGTATTTGTAATTGTAATTTTAATTTTAATTCTATGTAAAATATTTGTAAAATTGTAATTTTAATTGTAAATGTAATTCTAATTCTAATTCTAATTGTATATTGTAAAATATTTGCAAAATTTTAATTGTATTACTGTGAAATGATTGTAATTGTAAAATTTTAATTGTATGTAAAATTAAAATTGTAATTGTAATATCTAATTTATTGTGAAATGATTGTAATTGTAATTGTATATGTGACAAATTGTAAAATTGTGATTGTAATTATAATTGTATGTAAAATTCTAAATGTAATTGCATGTAAATATAATTGTATGTAAAATTAAAAATGTAATTGTAATTCTAATCGTAATTGTATGTGAAATTGTAAAATTGTAATTGTAATTATAATTGTAATTGTATGTAAAATATTTGTAAAATTTTAATTGTATTAATGTGAAATGATTTTATTAAAATATTTAAATTTGTAAATTTGTAAATAATTGTAAAATAATAAATCTAGAATAATATGATTTTTTGTAACATAATAAAGTTTAGAAAATAATGCAAATAAATTCATGTATTTTAGAATTATCATAATTTTTATTATGATATTACATACAAAAAAAAAACTTTATATAGTCCGGTGCGCTTATCATCATAACGCGCACCGGTGCATCTTATTACTCTGACGCTTTGGTGCTTCAGAACGCTTTCACACCGGTGCATCATAAAACACCACACCAAAACAAAAACATCGATCTTACAAACCGCCCCGGTGCGCCTATGATACAGCACACACCAGAACAAGGTTATCTTGTAAAGTGCAGTATTGGAACAGCAAAGAGTTCGAATCGCGAGCAAGAACGTTTTTGATGAGATGATGGTTTGAAAATACAAGAGTTTGAATTTTGGCTGAGAATTTTATAGCAGAGAAAATGAGTGATTCAAGCAGAAATATAGACAAATACGCTTACAGGGATGCAAATGGCTACAGAGCTCGACAGAGTACAAGAGGAGTACAGGTTGAGACCGGCAGAGAGAATTCGGTTGGGGATGGAAATAGGGTTAAGAGGTCCCATGATGGATAAATAGAGAGAAGATTTGATGACAAAGAAATATCAATCGAGGCAGTTGATAAAGCCAAGAGGCACCATGAAGGGAAGGATTCTCATTCCCTTAAGGACAACAGAGAAATGTCAATTCACGTTGTTGATCGGGCCGGTAGGTCCCATGAAGGGAAAGATTCTCAAGAATGTATTTAAAAGTAGCTGGGAGTATTGTCCCAGTTTTGGTTGGGTTACATAAGCTTTTACCGTCAAAGTTGACGTCACATAAAAATCACATCTTTGGCTTTCAATTGAAACTGAATGGCATTACTTGTCTCAGCTGTGGTCCTGTGGATAAAAACAGTGAAAAGTCTGCTTGTATTATAAATGGAAATCCAATGACCGTTTCTATGGGAAGAAAAGCGTAGATACCTATAGCTACCATATTTCCACCTGCAAATCGGTTTCCCATTGGAAAAACTAATGTAATAGCCTATTTTGCAATGTCTTTCCTCTGCTCAACCCCATACTCATTTTCTATGGGAAACCATTTCCTCCACATGTAATAACTGCATCTTCTAGTTGAAAATTTGTCTTCTTCAGCTAACAAATGCAGAATGAAGGATGTGCTTTCATTGTTCCCAGAACATTACCCTTCAGCAGATTATATGTACTAATTGCTGGATGGCCATCCCTCTATCTGCAGATAATATTCTAAAACATATTGGTTGCTAATAGTTAAGTGTCAATTATAATAGGTTCACATGCCACAATTTCCCACATGGGCCCTGTAGTATTGCATCTTCATGCTCCCCACTTTGCATTCTCTCCACATGATCAGTGGGGACCTCCTGCAATAAACAAAATGCATTGGAAGAATATTTATTTCCATCAAGAATTTCTCTAATTCCAATTCTCAATTTTAATTCTAATTCTAATTCTCAAGAATAAACAAAATTATAATTCTCAATTTCTATGGTTGGAGTTCACTAAATTTTGGTGTACACGCCTGAAAGTAATTTTGTTGACTTGACCGCAAACCGGTGCTACTGTACATATAACCTCATCGGTGTCAGTGTTACAAGACAACACACCGGGGTGGTGCTATTAAGTGACACACCGGTGATGAATAAAAAAAAATAAACAAAGCACAACTCTATTCTCTTTAAGTGAAAAAAAAAAGAGGCAAATTGAAAAATGGGCAGCAAAATATTTTCGAAAATCTAATTTCACAAAATAATTCTTTAAATACTAAACAATTTTCATTATTTCACTATTTTTGCTAAAATTTTCGACCAGATATTTGCAGGAGACATACTTGGAGCTAGAGAGCATGAGGGCACTATGGAGCAACGAAATACATTCAAAAAGAAGTATTCAGACAATCAGAAATCAAACATCTGGTGATTCAAACCTTGTATCATAGAATTTCAAACCATCTTGTGATTAAATTTGTTTATTTATTTTACTTTTTCTATAGGGTTTTTACTTTGTCTGCAGCTTTATCCATTTTTACCCTAAACCCTTCATTTTTTTTGTTTTTTTCTCTTTCTTCTCCCTGTTTTTGTGATTTCAGAATTAGGGCTTTTCATTTTAGATTGACATCCAACCCAAGGGATGACTTGCATAGTCGGATCCCAATCCATTTGGCCATTACGTGAATTTTTGGAAAAAATGGATTTTTTTTTTGCTGGTGCGCCCTGCATAACCTAACGCACCGGTGTGCTATATTATATAGCACATTGTACAAGTACTCTAATAAAAAATTTCAAAACAAATTTTTTAAATCAGTGTGCCAGATCTGAAAAAAGGCACCAGTGCTCCTTGTTACAAGGATAGCACCATACAGTCTATTACAATATTTGTGTGGTGCGTTTATAATACCCCCACGCACCATATGGTCTATTATACTTTTTTTTCTGTGTATTTTTAATACTACCACGTACCGATGATGGTGTGTACATCATGAAAGGCGCACATGTTTCTTGAGATTTACTTTTTACCTCAAAAGTTGACAATTTATTTATAAATATATTAATGAATGATATGGTACATGTTTCAGATTGGTAAACAAATGACTGAAAAAAGATCAAGTAACAAAAATAATGATAATATATCAAGAATAGAAAAAAAGGCAAGTTCTTTGTAAATTCTTTATAAAAAATATTATTTTTGAACTATATGGAAGTTTAAATAATATGTATTGTTTACTGTGTATCATGTAGAGCCACAACATGACGAAACTCGATAAGATTATTTATGATATAGGACCAGAAGAGCATAAAATTCTAATGGAAAAATTGCAAAAGGATGAAACAGGTGAATGAAAAAATACTCTCGATCCAATATGAGTTTCTTTTTTTAAGTATCATTAATAATATACTTAAATTTTTTACATAACATGTGTCAAATAGTCTATTAACTCACATTTGTTTAATGTTCTAAAGGGACAAACAACTCAGAAAAGGAATGTTTTTCTAAGAAAGGAAAAAAAATAGAACATGAAAATGAAATGAATTGCTACTTAGCTCATCTGAAGTGGTGCTAGAAGTTAACAGAAGGGGGAAAAACTTTTACAAAACTTTGAGGGATCTAGTGGAATGAATGTATAGACGTTCTTTCCACTTACAATACAAAAATCAATCCAATGATTCCAAGAACCAAATTTTATCTAAACTACAGGAAGAGTTTCTAGAGAATTGGTCAATGAGACATGTCAGACTTTTAATAGCAAAAACATACAACAACAAAAATTAAGGAATGAAAAAGTAATTATATTCCTTTAAATTTTTGTCTAGAATTATTTATAAATATCACTTTTGTTATATTTACTTTTCAAATATAAATATAAAATTTAAATATTTTATTTTCATGTTACATTTTCAGGAAGATTATGAAAATATCAAAAGATGAAAGACATGATATCAGAAATTTTCCAGTAGGAATGTCCAAAAATGTCTAAAAGGAGATGGTCAAAGAAATGGACAAAATTGCATGGCAGGAGGAGCCATATCAACAAAAACATGCTTCAAATTTAATATATAATCATTCAATTTTTCGACCATTAGGTACAATAAATAAACAATTTATAATTAAATATGAATTCTCAAGAATTTTCTTGCAGAAAAGAAAAGAAAATGGAACCCATTCAGCACATAAAATAGGACGACAAGGAAGAAAAGGGTTGATATCTATGTTTGTTAGTAATTGTTACTTCCTTATAACAACTTAACTAGATTTCATTTTTGTATTTTTTAAGTTGTTTTACAAAAATCATCATTGAAGGTCTTCAAACAGGTGCGAACATACAAAGAAGAACCATCAGACGAATTGGTTGAAATTGGGTTAAATATGGGTTGTGAGTATATGTTGGCATACCATAAATTAATTGTGGAATTTGTAAGAATCTTTCGATCTTGTTTGACTTAGCTCCGTCTATAATTAATAGAAGAGAAACATATTTTATAATAAATATATGATTTGTTATGGGGTATAAAACTTGCAGGAAACAAAGTATGGAACTGCGCCAACAGATGAAAATTTGAAAGATGGCATGGTACATGGTTTTGAAAGAATATGTATAGTTTATGAGTCAATTTTTGCTATGGCACGTCATTTTTATTTTCTATTTGCATTGATGTATATTATTTAATATTTCAATTTTCATTATTCTCACCAATGTATATACACTCATTTCAGTTTATTTTTATGTTTGTAGATGGAAGGTGAAGAAGAAGAAAACAATCAACACCGTGAACAAAACATTCCTGAAAATAACCCAAGTCATGGAAGTAGCTCTAGCAGTGACAACAGTTCAAGAAAATAATGATGATCACTATGTTTGGATATCAAAGCAAGGCGTTGTATTTTTTGAAATATTTCTATGAAATCAGATATTTTGTTTAACGTAATGAACATAGTGTCCCAATTGAAAGACAAAGTGATATCAATAAATGTCCCATTTCGTATGATAAATACAGTCTTATTCATATATATTATATATCATAAAATATGTTTTAATTTATTCTATTGCATTATCCATTGTTGTTCTCAAATGCACTAATAAAAATTTAATTCATATGAATATTGTTATGAGATATATATGTGTCGACTTTTGATGAATAATTAATTTTAAAAAACCACAATAATTATGATATGATATAAAAAATTAATCCAAACATCACATTCAAATGCATTAATAAGAATTTAATTAATATGAATATTGCTATAAGATGTGTCGACTTTTGATGAATAATGAATCTAAAACAATCACAATAATTACACTGTCACAGGTCGATGTTTCTAAAAAATACAAAATGAAAACTAGTGCGTATCAGTAACTATACACCGGTTCGTTTGTATTAAGAAGCGTGCTGGTGCGTCTCTATAAACTATGAGCACTGAAAAAGCACCAAAACCAATTAAAAATATTGGTGCGTTTGTGCGGTATGATGCACCGGTGCGTTTATGTGTCTATACACATCGGCACCATTATACGATCTATGGGCACTACACGAATATCGATACCAATTATAAATCTTAGTACCTTTCTGTGATACTGCACACCAGGGGATTTAAGTGTCTATAAGCACTGATGCATTTGTACGACCTATGGGCACCACACGAATACCGATACCAATTATAAATCTTGGTGCCTTTCTGTGATACTTCACATCAGTACATTTCTATATGTCTACGCCTCGGTGCATTGATACGACCTATGGTCACTCCACAAATCCCAAGACCAATTAGAACCGCCCTGTGCGTTGTATCACCAACACCATGCCCGATGCCTTTTTATACCTTAACGACCTGGTGCATTTTTCTTTGACTGCCCCGAGGCGCCTTATATATGTACACACTGGTGCGTTCAAGTCAGAGTAGTGCACTAATGAAAAAAAAATCCGTAATAACCTCCGGCCGCTCTACCAAAAAGCTCTACCAAAAGCTCTACCAAAACCTCCGTAACCATAAATGAATGTTGTAGCAAATGTTTTTTTGACAATTTTGGCCAATTTTATATCACTAAAAACCTCCTTTATAGCCTCCACAAGAGGTTGTTTTCCTTGTAGTGACTCCCTTGCAGGAATCATGGGAGTGACTAGAGGGTCCCAGTTACATGCATTCCCATGTCATGGGACCAAGTGGGGCATTGTTTGGTGAAAAGGTAATTTGAATCAAGGCTTGGGCACCTGGCAGGGTGGTTTAGCTAATACGGGTTCTATAGCTCTTGAGCAAGGTTAGTAAGGTTTTCTCATGTTGATTCTACTTCCTTAAGGTGATCTAGGAGGTTAAATCATACCATATTAACTCGTCATCACATGTTTACCCTGGCTGGCTGGTTAGTTGGGTAGATGTTGGAGGATGATGTTATAGAGTGGTATCAGAGCATGGTTGTTCTCTCCTTGGGTGGTGTTTGGTTTTTGCTCTCTTTGTGCTGTATTTGATACCACAAAGTGGTAACAAAGCATGGTTCAACACTTGGACTAGATGGGAAGTATGTGTTTTTCATGCATGCATATAGGTTGTATATGTGCTTGTTACGTATGAACGGTGGTATTCATTGTTGCAGTTGTGTCTCCATTTGGAAGTTGATGATGTTTTGCTGGGATGTATTTATCATGAATGCATGTTGGAAGTATATGCATTTGTTATGCATGTCAATGTCTATAGGTTTTTGTGTATGAATTTTCATGATTAATATTTTTGTCCATCAGGTCATTATAGGAATTTTAGGTCATCATGATGTTGTTAGCATCTTATGATGCTAATGTGTTGGTTGATATAGAGCAAGAGATGTTGGTCATGAAAGTGAAGTTGCATCACTATAATTTGGGGTAAGAGAGGATCATCAAATAGGTATTTTATGTTTGGCATGCAAGTATGTTAGTTAATGGATCATTATATGAATTAGGCTTATATACATGTTGGTCATTATATTTTTGTTGTGGTTAAATGCATGGTAGCTACTGGTGAATCATTGTGGTCATATGCACATCTGTCGAATAGTCATGAATGATAGTAGCTTGTTATATGCAATGTTGTTGTTGTTTTATGTCAATTAACTTGATGAATATGATATATGTTGTTGATAACTCTGTTATATGTTAACATGTTTTTGTTATATGTTAGTTAGATTGATCATTAGGGTTATTGTATTGGTATCTTGATGTTATATGTATCATGTTGATCTGGATTGGCGTATGCAGATGGCTATGGTAATGATATTAAGGTATGAGTTAATATATTGTGATATTGTGTCATACTAATCTAGAATGACTGTGCATATGTGGTTGTTAGGCATGAATGATAATTGTTGATGAGTTTATGATGTGAACATGTTAGCTAATTATGATTATGGATATCATGACCTTATTTATGTTTGAGTTGATGTGTTGTGAAGTTATATCATGCTAATTTAGATTGATTGTACAGACAAGATATCCTCCCGTGGGATACATTAATGAATCATTTTCCTTATGTCATATACTTGGTGCTTGAATATTTGATTATGTCATATATTTGGTTTTTGATTGTTTGATGTCTATAATTTCATCTAGTTGGTTTATCTAACATGGTATGTTTATAGTTTGTTTGAGTGTTTTATTAATTGCATGATATGATCGTGTATATATAAGATTGCATGAATGAATGATATTGTTTTAAGATGGTTGTACTAACACATATGTGTTGAGACAACTGATATGTACTTGGGTGTAAATAAATTATAGTTGTTGCAGTGCATATTATGACTGATGGTTGACAGTTAATTCTTGATTATGACATGGTTTTTAGTCTTGGTAAATGTTGATTCCAAATTAATCGAGATGTTGTCTTGATATTTAGAACACGTGGCTGAAATGTGTGTTCACTTACAAGGCAACGTGATTGGAAAAAAAAGTAAGATAACTAGTATATTGTTATATTAGTTATACAGTTACAGTTATGTGTATATGACAGTATGATGCAAATGATTGCATGGAAAAGGATACTTACATGAAATTTTGAAGAGGATTTGGGTTGAGATTTACCTTGGAAGAAATCGGAACCATGGACATTAGGTCATGTTGTTTTTTTCAATTGTTGTGATTTCAGTCTTTTCGATTTTTTTGTGCTTGATTTGCGATCTCAATTGTGTCTAGCTCATGATCATGTCACCTTTTTGTGGTGTCATATTTCTATTGGATTTTCATGGTTTTAATATTTTTTTTTTCTTTTCTTGCCTCTTATGTTTTGATTCTTGGGAAAGATAAAATTTAATGGGGTTCGGGAGGAGTTGGAGTAAACTTGACCAGTGATGTAAGACTTGAATGAAGCTCGGCGCATGAGTAAGGGTAGCTAAAGGTAAGAGTATGATAGTCGGTTGGAATGGTTGGCTCCATTGGTTTAAATGGATGGTGGAAGGATAGCCATGAGAAAAGTAATTAAGTAAGGTAAAGTGAAGATATTTGTCATATAATATGCCTGGGCTATGTTGGGAACTGTTATTTACATTGTTGTGTATACTATCCACACATAAAGATATTTTTGCTAACCGTTACCTCATGATACCTAGTAGTTATGTTGTTATCATAATTATAATAATGTCTATATCTTTGTATATGCATCTATGTATGTTGTTGTGTGACAACATCATGATTTCTTTATTTTGATTTTTATATATGCATATATGTATGTATCTATGTATGTCATTGATTGATAAAGTCATTAGGATTGTTGAGTACTAGTTTTCACACACACACACAAAAACAGATATATATATATATATATATATATATATATATATATATATATATATATATATATATATATATATATATATATATATATATAATTTGTTTTATAACAAGGTCATCAAGAATCATTCTCATAGAGGAATTATTTCTTATGGAGGTGAATGGCATGAAGAGGTTCTTGTATTCGAAGGAATAAAGTGGGAATATATATATATATATATATATATTTGACGGGGTGGTCAGGGATGATGATCTTGTCATGTTCATGTTTATATGTATATATATGTATGTATGTATGTAATTAGTTGTCTATCAGGGTCATCAGGAATCGGTCTCATGGAGGAATGATTGGTTTTGTAGGTGAATGGAATGAATAGGTTCTTGTATTCGGAGGAATGAAGTGGGAAGAATAACCCTCAAATATATAGGAGGTTAGTATCATGTGGGTATGGTTTGATATTATTGGATTATATTATGTATATGTCTATGTTATGGTAGGTAATGTTGATGGGTACATCAGTGGAATGAAAGCAGTGTGATATGTGACATGTTGAAGCATGAATGCATAGTGGAGAGACACTCGAAGCAAGGTTGTTTTGTGGGTCAATGTGTCGTATATGGATGTGCAGTACTACTACTGTATATATTTTGTAGATGTTGCACCTATGATATTATGAGAATACAATGTTGTTTATATATATTGTTGCGTGTATATTACATATGCAATGTTAGGTATAGATGGTGCTATGTACATGTTGGATATGTGGTGCTATGTACATATCGTATAGTGTGCATGTTGGATATGTGGTTTTGTGTGCATAAGGTGTTGTGCGCATGTCGGATATGCGGGGCTGTGTACATATATTTCTATGTAAATGTTGTATATGCAGTTCTATGTACATCTGGTGTTGTGTGGATTTTGTACATGTGGTTCGATGTACATATGGTGTTCTGTGCATGATTCTACATGTCGTTCTATGTTTATGTGGTGTTGATTACAAGTGGCATTGTGTACATGTTGTGCATGCTACATTGTGTACATGTGGTGTTGTGTAGATGTCATGCATGTGGTGATGTGTACATGTGGTGTTGCATATACTTTGTACAGGTGGTGTGGTTTATATGTGGCATTGTGTACACATTGGGTAGGTGGTGTCGTGTACATGTGATGTTGTGCACACATTGTGCAGGTGGTGCTATGTACAGGTGGTTCTGTGTACATGTTATACATATGGTACTGGTGTACCTGTGGTATGGTGTGCATGTCATACATGTTGTGTTGTGGGCATGCAGTGCCATGTATGTGGATTTCGTAGTCATGACATCGCGACATGTGTATTCATTGTGTTGTACTATGTGTGCGTATATGTATGGTGTTGTAAACTGGGCCTAGGTTTATGTGTTGTGTTGTACACCAGATGTATGTGTATGTGTTGTGTTCTTTTGTACATCAATTCTAGGTGTATGTGTTGTGTTATACACTGGACGTATGTGTATGTATTATGTTGCTTGGAACCGGATGTAGGTGTATGTATTGTTTTGTGTTGTACACCAAATGTAGGTGTATGTATTGTTTTGTGTTGTACAACAGGGTTGGGTGTAAGTATTGTGTGGTGTTGTAGGCATTGTGTGGATGTATGTGTTATACATTGTGTGTATGTGTACGTGATCGAAGATAAGCAAGGGAACTAGTTGATTTCTGACTATGGAAACTGATCGGGTGAGTGTACGAAAGAACAAAGGAAAAATTAAGTACTGATGAAGGATAATTATAGGTATTTTATTTCAGTCATATTATGCATGTGATCCATGAATGTAACATATCATGGTTAGATGTGATTATGATTATGTTTTATGCTGATTTAATGTGATTCATGATTTTAATTTATGATGGTTTTTTTTTGAGCTAAATAGATGTAGTATGTTTATACATGATGATTTTATCAAACAACTAGTTTGACTTGTTGTGAGAGGAAGTGAACATAATTGCAAGTGTACCTTATTCATGAGCTACCAATGAGGTATGATATGAATTTATTTCAATTTATTTTGAATCTAATGGCAGTTATGTGCTTCGTATAGGAAGCATGAAAATGCTCGGTTGGGTAGTTGAAACTGATTGCAAGCATTAGCAACAAGAACAAAAGGAATTGAAACAAGAATAGATATTTTGGAAAATCACCTTAGGAGCAAGGCCATTGTGGAATCTAGTACCCAATAGTTTCCATTGATTTTCAAGAGCATTTTGTCATAGATATGATGATTTTGAGGTAGGTATATGCCTTGGTTGTTTGAACTTCCGATGTGAGGAAGCCTTTCCAAGGGATGGATCACCAAGGATAGGGGATATCGGGGAACTTGGAAGGTGAGTGAATGTGTGGAAGGGGATTACTAGAAATCCTGAGGGACTGTGTAGTAGAGAAGGGAAGGTTGGGGATGTATTTTTTTTTGTTATTATAATTTCCTGATGGAATCAGATGCACTTTGGGAGTGTGCCTTGGAAAAATGATCCCGTAATTGTTCACTAAGAGGAAAAATGGCGCAGGATCGTAGTGATAGACATTGGCTGGAGCTTTGAATTTGGGAGTGGATTCTGGACTTCCTGAGAAGGAGGTGAATCCTGGCATTACCTTGAGGTTGGATGTGTGAGACTCTAGATTCCCTTACTACAGATGGAGGCATCATATCCTTTTATTTGTTGGCTGAGTAAATGAGAATATGTTTATATTGTTGTAAATACTATATCGAGTTATATCTATAATTATCCATATACAATATGGTTATTTTTTGGTTGAGAAAAGGTGGTTGTTATTGAAATACCTTAATGAGTTATGTTATAAAGCTCTATTAAATGGTTTTATTTTCATGTTTTCAACATGTTGATCATTGTGAATACTACATCGAGCTAAGTCATAAAGCTCCATGGGTAGTGTTATAGGTCAATTTGGGCACCATTCCCAATGACCTGGTTAACTGAACATCATCTCTAGGACCAATGATCAAGGGTCTATCATTCCCTATCATTCTAGTTGCTACATGCCCTAAGACAAGAAACAAGACAAATCAAGCAAGACTTTCATCAAGCAAAGGTTTCCATGGTTTGAAGCTTATTATATAGCATATGAGAGTTCGCCAACGCAGGCTCTAAGGGGCCTAAGTGCATTGCATATGCAGGTAGCTCCATGCAAGGATGCTCTACAAAGCACTTCCTGAAATTCACAGGTGCGTTGGTCACATTGGGAGTGAAATTCTTATTGTTCCGGAATCTCTACTTGGCCAGTGCCTTCTAGAAGAGTTCACATGTGTCAAGCTTTGGATACAAGTGTCCATTTGACATCTACATGACTGGAAACATGTCTTTCCTATTTTTCAAAAGTTATTGATTGCAAAAAAACCTACAGTTCATATATAAATTGAGCACATATTTGAGTGCTTGAGGAGGAAGAATTTGAATAGAGAAATGTTGGAGAATTTTCAATTGAGAGCTATATTTGTGAAGCTACTGCTAGAGAGATTTATACTGTGATGAGGATTGGGAACGTTGCTGGACGGTCACTTCAAATCAGTCACTAGGTTGTAACCTCTCCTTCTATCATCAATAAAGAGTATTAGTTATTTTTCCCTATATGCATCTGTATTGACTTTGATTTTCCATATTGCGAGATCTTGGTTGATGTATATGGTTTATTCTTTACTGATTTAGCTAAATAGCTTGAATAGATATCTATTTTATTGCATCTTCTATTTTTTCAGCGTTCTTTCTTGTAGGAAGCATTTAGCTCACAAACCGCTTGAATTTGAAGCTGTAATGGAAGCGACAGAAGGATCCATTTGGAAGCCACTGAACAAGTAAGCCTCTAATCCTCTCTGTGTATCTATTCTAAGTTAGGAGAAATAGTCTTATAGTCTTTCACCTATTGTTCTAGACCTTCACCTGTCTAGGGAAGCGTGATTTATTCGTAATTCATAATTCTGGCCCAACAAATTGGCGACTCTACTGGGGAGAATTTCACTTAGTTAGAGGTGTTTAAGCCTCTGATTTGCTTTGTTTATCCACCCAGTAGTTGTTACACATAAAGCTAAAATTTTTCAGAGATTAATTTGTAAAGACAGTGAGTTAAAAAATAATATTTTTATTTGTATACTATGCCCAACGCACCATTATACTAGACATGGTGCTTTGGAGAGCACTGTATCCCTTCCTAGCCTGCGTTGCAGAGCACTGTGTCCCCTTGCAGACTGCGTTGACTCCTAAAAGTAACCAAATTCCCTTGAATTTGACTTTGCAACTTGCTTCAGTTTTGTTTGCTGCTGTGTTCTAAGAAGTTTGATGCTGAACTGACCAGTGACTCTTTATATTTCTTCTCCTTTGACTGAAAATTTGTTCAACGTTGTTTTAAAAAAAAATTCTTTATCATTGACAAGTTGATTTCAAAGTATTTTTTATGATCGCATTAAGAATCATTTTCTTTTGAAATAGGAAATTGTCGTAAAATCTTCATTTCCTTGATAGGAGAAAGTATTGTTGAAATCCTCTTTTTTCCTTCAAAAGAGAAATTGTAGTTTGTATTCTTCGTTTCTCGAAAGTAAAAAGAATTTGAATTATTGATCTAGTGCACCTAGTTTCTTTTGTGCATTCATAAAATTCAGTAAATTGAAAAGAAAAACTTGCATTTACATGTCAAATAATGTGTGTTTTGCAAAAGGAACATTAGGAAATCTGCATTTAGATTGAGTTTCATTGATTTGTTTTGTTCATTTATTTCTTTTCTCTCAAATTATTTGTTCTCTTCACTTAGTACCTAGGGTTTTCATTGAAAAAGCTGAAAGTGAAAGTTTGTTTATCATTCTTAGCTTGCATTTTAGGAATTTCATACACATCATCGCGGTGAACCTTGGGAAGGAAAATTGTTAAGCAAGATCAACATAAAATGAATCTCAATTTACTTATCAATGCTTTGGAACCATAACGATAACATTTAGAAGCTCTAGGCTAGAGACGTGTTCTGGCATCGTAAAACATAGCACCTGTCATTAACTTGTCTGCGATACATTTAGAGCGTGATACCTCACTCCACGTACATAATTATATTTTAGCTCATCCACATACTTTCGGGTATATCGGGTGGTGTTATAGTACGATAAGTATAAAGGGGTGCTCTCATTGTGTGGTTTATCATCAGACAGCGCTAATACGGACTTGGGCCTCCATGTACCTTCGGGTAAATTTGGGAGGAAAAGTTCTAGGTGCTATCCATCCATAGTGAACCGAGTCGGCCATCTTGAAATTGTTATACACCGAACACAACATTTGGGGAGATTACCTTCTCGTACTTCTTGGTTTTCCAGGAGGTATTCTGCACTTCACAATTTCTTGGTAAACCCTTTTTCCTAACGTTACCCTCTTTTTGTTTATTTGTTTTTGGATAAAAGAAATCAGTAATCATGGAGGAACAAAATCCTATCCCCCATCATTTGCATAGATTAGCTTTAAAACCACCTTTACCACCAGAAGTTACTTCTGGTAGGCGAAGGCAATCAAGATATGCCGAATCAAGTACAATTCGTACCTCTGGTGAAACATTATCTTTTAACCCAGAGTTAGCTCAGATTGTTTCCACACATCTCGGCTCCTCTACTGTTGTCAAAACGGATTCTTCATAGCTACCCATTGTCATGATCCATTTAATCGTTGAGACCATACCTCCTAGACCTGACATTATTCAATCACAAATTGATCTAGTTTCTGTCTCTTCTTTGTCAGAACATCTGAATCCTAAAGTCAAACAACCAGAAGTTGTTCCTACCTTGGTCATCCCACAAATTTCTGTAGCTATTGAAACTCCTATATCACATAGTCAACCATCTGAAATATATTTTGGGCCTGACAGTGAAGTTCTTCATCCTGGTTTAATTGTGATTGAAGAAATCCGACAAGATGATACACCTTTAACTCCAACCCATTTCTAGGGGGTTCTTACATGTACTAGTCTTTTCCTCAATCGTTTCCATCTACTTTTGTTGATCCTATTGCCATTCAAACTCTCGTCGATTTTCAAGGGTATACATTTGGTCAAACAACCATGTCTGAACCAGCATCTTCGGTTGGGTCTGTTGTTCCAATTATGTCAGCTCCTACCCTCGCCGCTCCGTCGATGTATACAACCTCACTAGAGTCATATTTTCACAGTGGACCTTCAATCCGAACAGGTTACAAATCATTATTTGGCACTTTCTCTCATGCATTTTCACGTTCATAGTATTTTCCAATGTCATCATCTGATGTTTTAACTAGTAGTCCTATAGTCAGTACTGAACGACTTAATTCATTAAATACATCATCAAGGAAATATCAAGTTGGTCCTTTTGGGTCAATTCCTTTAAATACCATATCAACTAGACTCCCAGCATTAGGAGAATAATATTTTCCATCTTATTATCCTCCTTATGCTAGGGGACAACCTTCGGTCACCCAATATGACAGTACTCAGTCACTTTTTGGTCAAACTAATGTTGACATGAATGTTTTTCAATGGTAGTGCACTCTGCCTATTCAACCACAAACGGTTGTACACTCATATCAACTGGTTCAACCTGTTCCACCCACTTCATTACCACTTGTTAATACATCTATACCCCTGTTACAGAATCAAAATATTGTACATCAACCTTATTAGGTGATTTCTTCAACTCAATATCATTAAATGTTGGGTACACAGACTCAAAATCCTTTGGTTCACTTACAACAACCTGTATCAGGAATTATTTATTTACAAGCTGGTGTACCATTTTATGGGATGTCACAAATGCAACCTGGTTATATATATCAACCGAATCGAACTTATACTAATTTGGGTTATAATATTGGTGGACATATCCCTTGGAAGCCACAAGCACAAATGCCTCAAACTTCATTTCAACAAGTATCATATCCAGGTTTTGGTCAGCAACATTCTCAAGCGTTTGCCATACAAAAAAACCCCTATCTGGGTTACCAGTAGCAGTTTCAGTATGCTGGTGCTCAAAGACCTATTGCCCAAGAAATTCCATCTTACCCTGGCTATGCTCAACTTGACCTTAATAGACAATTTCCTTTTGTTGCAACCTTGGAATTACGAGATTTAAACCTGTTAACCAATGATCCTATAAATTATGCTCCTTGGTGGCCGGTGATACCTCAGAAATTACCCTCTGATATTCCTAAATTCAATGTAAACCGTGGAGAAGATCCATCATATCATGTCATGACTTATCATTTATGGTGTTCATCAAATTCCCTGAATGATGATTCTTTTCGACTCTGTCTTTTCTAGTGTATGCTTACAGGTCTGGCTGCTAAATGGTACATTGAGTTACCTAGAGATTTTTTTGACAATTTCACTGCCTTAGCTACTGTCTTTTTGATCCATTTCCAGTTACTGATCAGATACGAAACTGGAACGAAACTCTTGACCAATTTCAAACACACTAATGCTACTCACATTTCTAATCATATTCATGAGTGGCGTCATCGTCAACGAATGGTGAAGACATTTGTTCCAGATCAGCTCCTTGTGGAATGGTTCATTAAGTCCCTGTTACCATCTATAACTGAGGATGTGGCTAAAGGTGGCATCATCACAGAATAGAAAGTTATCGCTCATGCCCAATATTTAGACTTGATTTAAACTCAGTCTGGCACGCTCTATGAAAAAATTCCTAATGCGTCGCGATATAATTTCATTGTTCCTCCTCAAATAAAGGACTCTCATGCTAGAGATGGCTTGATAGGCACTGCAAACACACACCACACTACTGCATCTGATCCTACTTCTACTTCCGAAATTAATGTCGTGTCATTTGACAAAGGAAAAAGTGACAGGCAACCATGATGTAAGAAAAAAGGGAAATCAAAGAAAAAGAAAACTTCTAACCCACAGGAAACATCATCTGATCAACCGTCAAGACCACGGTAACCTCGTTATCCATGCATAATCTGTCACGAGGAACATTTTTTTAGGGATTGTCCTCACCGTGCTGAAGTCTCAAAAATATTCAAGACTTCCCATGCATCAACTATGTTGACAGAGCCATTTCCAAATCTAGACACTAATTTGGTTGCTACTGATCCAGCTCCTAGTTCCCAAGTGTTAATTTTATCCACCAAAAAAACTTCACAAGATATTATGGTGTCGACACAGAATAAATAATATGGTAGTCCGACCACTTATCAACCTACTACCTTGACATTGAATCCATCTACTGAATCAATACCACCTACTGTTATTCTTGAATTAACAATTAAGCCACCAAAGGTAGTAATTCATAAATCTACATATAATCCTCGAGCAAGAGCTACACTAAATTATAGTATAGTTGAAGATTTGGCTCAATCCCCTTCAGCTATGTTTTCTCTTGAGGTATTAAAAAAATTTCCCTCCCAAAAGTAGGCTTTCTTGTCGGCCATTAGTGGAATTGATCTAACTAATTCTAATCTTGTCATCTTTAATCATAAAGGCTATGTACCGCAGCTACCAGCAGAATTTTCATTCTCCATACAAGTAAATGTTCTCAATCACCTTGTTCATCGCACTATTATTGATTAGGGAGAATCTACATGTATTATGTCTCTAAACTATTGGAAGTCACTTGGCTCACTGCAGTTATGACAATCATCAATGATGTTGAAGGCTTTTGGTGGAAGAACATATAAACCGTATGGTATTATCAATAACCTGCATGTTGAATTAGGGGGAAAAACAGTGAATATTGATATCGAGGTTGTTGACGGACCCGTTGAATATAATATTTTACTTGGAAGACCATGGGTATATGCAATGACTGCCATTGTTTCTACATACTTTAGAGTGATTTCCTTAGCACATTAAGGTATAATCACAGTCATTAATCAATTATCCTTTTTTTCCTCTGCTTCGCAAGTAACTGGAAGTGTTTTGTTTTTTCACTTACCCCAACTAAAAATTCAGAACATTGGTGTAGGACTCTTAAAGGATTCCACTCTTATGGGAACCTTTTCATTACTGCCACCTGCAACGTTGGTAGAAATTGTAAGTATAGAGACCTGCTACATGATCTCTTCCACTCTATCTGGCTTAAGGGAGAGTATGGGTGATTCTAAAATTTCTACGTTGGATGATGTTTTACCACACAGTCCTATTGAGCTGACATAGCAATCAATCTATTTGGCTTGGGCGGAAAATTTGAAATCAACGTCACCGAATGTTTGGGTTGATCATTCCTTAGATTTTGGTAATCCATCTGATCCATTTTCCTCAAAATTTTTGACAGATAAAAATGTTTGGGTTTATCGTTCCTTACAGTGTGCATCAATTATCAAGATGTTAATCATGTTTGTCCAAAAGACAACTATCCTACTCCCTTTATCGACCAGATTATTGATGATTGTGCTGGACGCGAAATATTCTCACTCATGGATGGATTTTCTCACTACAATAAAATCAATATCTGCTCAGATGACTAACATAAGACAACATTCATCTGTCCTTGGGGCACATTCGCATATAGGAAAATTCCGTTTGGTTTAAAGAACACTGGGGAAACTTTTCAGAGAGCAATGGATTATGCTTTCAATGACATCAAGCACATTGTTCAACCATACCTAGATGATTTACCAGTGCATTCATGAAATTGGACTAATCACCTGATGCATTTGAGAGCCATTTTATTACATTGCCGATACTGCAAGATACGCTTCAATCCACATAAATGTGTTTTTTGTGTTGGTTTTGGTCGATTGCTTCGATTCGTAGTCTCAAAATAAGGAATTAAAATAGACCCACTAAAGGTTCAGGCCATTCTTGATTTTCCTACACCATCAAACTTACTTCAGATACAGAAAATTCAAGGAAAGGCTAACTTCTTGAGAAGGTTCATTCCAAACTATGCCGAAATGGCTAAAGGATTTACTCGATTATTGAAAAAGGGGGTTCCCTTCCATTGGGACCAAGTTGCACAAGCTTCTTTTTATTCTGTCAAGGACACTCTTGTCCGAGCGTCATTAATGTATCCTCCAAATTCTCAAAATTATTATTTCCTATATATCGTCGTGGTTGAAACGACCATTGCTATGGTTTTAGTCCAAGTAGAAGATGGAATTGAACATCCAATCTATTATTTGAGTCGTAATGTCAATGATACGGAAGTTAAGTACTCGTACGTGGAAAAGCTTTCCTTGGCAGTTGTTTAATTTGTCCAAATATTTCGCCATTATATCCTACTCCGAAAAACAATAATAGTTTCGGATTGCAACCCCATGGCTTATATATTATCATGTCAATTGCTGGGGGGGAAATATTACAAATGGATTGTCATTTTGTAGTATTTTGATTTGGAATTCATCAAATCCAAGTCAAATAAGTCTTTAGTTTTAGATGAGCTTCTCTGTGACCTTCCCTATGATAGTACTCCTACTACGTTGGAACCATATATTCCTAACGAGCCTTTGTTTTTGATTGCATCATCTGATCCTTTGTATGGGGATTTCATCATTTATCTCCAAACCCAAACTCTTCGAGCTAATACCTCTCGCTCTGAACAACGACATATTCGATACCAAGCCAAATATTATCTAATCGTCGTCGATACACTTTATCGTCATGGTGTTGATACCATTTTAAGGAGGTGCCTCACTCATGAGGAGGCTGAAAAGTGTTAAATGATTGTCATGCTGAGGCTTGTGGTGGACTCTTATCTGGATATTCTACCATGCAGAAGATACTGTGCTGGTTAAATTTTGGCCTACTATTTTTCGAGATTGCATCCTCGCAGTAAAAATTTGTCATCCATGCCATATCTTTTATCTTAAAATATGCAAACCGCCAGTGCCCATGCATCATGTTGTCTCTGCTAGATCATTTACAAAATGGGGTATTGACTTCATGACCTATAACCCTCCTTCGTCCGAGGGTGTAGAAATTTTAATAAATGATATGTTATTTTACCGAGATTCTCCTGATCACACACTATTTTAAATTCATGTACAATGGAAAATCTCTTCTACCATTGATCATTAATTGCGGAAATAAAAACAATCACATGCGCACATTAAAACCATAAACTATCACACATATGAACACAGTATTTTATGGGAAATCTTAAAGCTGAAAACCCCCAACTATCTATATATTATATTTCATAGAGATCATGTAACAATAATTATACAAAGCTCCTCACAAGCTCTTAGTACAATCTCCAATTTCTACACACTAATCAGGTCCAATCTAGCAAAACACATGCTCCAATATTTGCCACCTGTTAGCCTGCCTCTACTGCGTAATCCTTGCTGAATATTGGCTCTTATTGAACTCGAATCCACCTGGTATGCACTGCGCAATCCTCATTGGCATCTCCATCAATGTGTTGTGCAAACTCATGCACCAGTATAGTCACAACTGATAGTCACACTGCTCTTTCACCTATCTCTCCACTGGTCTCCACTGAAACTGTTCATGCACTAAAGTTGACTGATGTATTCTTTATTTGATTAATGAGTAATTAATTAGTGAATTAAGTAATAATTAATTCACACCACTCTCACTAGTGTATCAAACAGTTAGACTAGATACAACTAGCTCAACTATGTTTAACTCAGTTAAACTGAACACAACTCCATCAAATTCCTCAATCAACTCCACCAAACTCTCTCACATGAGTTCTAACTGAAGTATTCATGTAATAGCTCAACTTAACCCTCAGGAATAACCTTATTACTTCTGTCAGCTATTGTGCCACATCTATGCACTTAACTGAAGTGCTCCAAGAGAATAAGATAATGTTTATAGTCAAAATATTATTAAGAGCTAATAATATTCGACATATCTATTTTTAGACTGGAAATCTAAAAATATATTCCGCCCAATAAGTTTAAAAATAGAAGTCCATCTATTTTTCGAACTTGACCAACCATCCACAAATAGCATCCTGCAACTCATAGAATATGATCAACATGTCTAAAAATAGACTTTGCACCAAAAATAGCCTGCGGGCCCACTTAGTGAAGACGACTTCTTTCCACTAAGCTCTTCATCTTGTTGCCATATAAAAACTCCCTCTCAACAAGATAAGGATTATCTTCCACCCCTATCTTGCCTCTGTGGTATTCGAATTTTCTCCTTGTGAGCGCCTTCGTCAAGATATCAGCATCCTGATCCTCCATAGAAATGTATGAAAGAAACATGATCTTTTGTTGCACACAATCTATGATATGATGATACTGGATTTTAATGTGTTTAGATCTATCATGAAATACCGGATTAACTGAGTCTTTAATGAAACTCTGATTATCACAATATATCACAGTAGGATCTAAGTGTGAACTGAACAACCTGACCAGGATCTTCCTCATCCATATAGCCTCGCATGTAGCTGAACTTGCTACCATATACTCGGCCTCTACTGAACTAAGTGCAACGAATCTCTGCTTCCTGCTGTACCAAGAAACTATTGTCAACCCGATAGTAAAAATCCCTCCAGATGTGCTCTTTCTATCCATTGGGCTCCCTGCCTGATCTGCATCCGTTAAGCCACACATCTTCACCTCATCTGACTATCTGTACCATAATCCATACCCTAATGTGCCTCTGAGATACCTCAATACATGCTTCCCCACCTTCCAAAAGAGCTTGGTAGGCTTAACCATAGCTTGTGAAAGTTGGTTAACTGCGTAGCATATGTCGGGTCGTGTATTGGCCAGATACATGAGTGACCCCACCAACTGTCGATAAACAGTGGCATCCACTACATCTATCGATGTAGCATCCTCCTTCGTCCAACCACCAGGAAGAGGAGTATCAACAGGCTTGCAGCAATGCATGTTGAACTTCTCCAGTATATCTCAGGCATACTTGCCCTGAGAAACAAACAGTCCATCACTGCACTGCCAAATTTCCAATCCCAGGAAATAACGAAGGAGGCCCAAGTCCTTCATCTCAAGCTCTTTTTCAAGATCAGCCTTGCATGAGAGTATCAACTGTTCATCACTAGCCAATATCAAATCATCTACATAAAGTACAATCATTAGTAACTTACCCTCCACCACTATCTGGTATAGATTTGGATCCACCTCACTCTTGGAGAATCCAAGTCTGGTAAAGTAACTGTTGATCCATATGTACCAAGCACGAGGTGCTTGTTTGAACCCATACAGTGCTCTTTTGAGCCTGCACACATGCGACTCGCTGCTAAAAATCTCGAAACCTTCAGGCTGCTCTATGTACACCTCCTCCACAATCACCCAGTTCAAGAACGTAGTCTTCACATCCATTTGATGAATGTTCCACCCCATCTGCGATGAGAGAGCTAGGATCGTCTGTATGGAAGAATGCCTTGCGACAGGTGCAAAGGTTTCCTCATAATCGATCCCCTTGATATGTGAGAAGCCTTGGGTAACAAATCTTGCGTTGTACTTCTCCACACTCCCATGCACTGCCTGCTTCACTTTGTAGATCCATCTCGAACCCACCACTAATTTCCCATCTGGCCTTGGGATAATCTGCCATGCACTATTCCTGACAATCGAATCATACTCTTACACCATGGAATCTACCCATGCGGGATCCCCCACAGCTTCCTCGAAAGAGGATGGATCTGTCACGATACACTGACTCATAATCTAGCCATGTATCAATTGCATCGATCAGGTGACTGTCTCTATCTGCACTGTGATGTAGGTGCTCCTACAACCTTCTCTGCATCTTGAGCCAGTCGTTCAGCTTCTGTAGTGCGCTTCTTCCCTCTAATGGTTGGCGCTGCATGAGTGGTCTCTTCCACTCCATGAACCTCATCATGTGGCTGATCCACATCCTGAGACTCATCCTTAGGAACTAATAGCTCCTCATCTGCATGCAAGTGTGGCTCCCTCTCAAGCAAACACTTCGTGGCTTTCTCCTCATGAAATTTGATATCTCGTCGCATAACAGTCTTGCAACTGTCTGGAAAATACACACGATAGTTGTGGGGCATATTAGTGTACCCTAACAATATCCCAACCTCTACGGTCAGCTCCAACTTCTTCCTGGAATCCTTCGTCACATGAATGTAAATAGGTGAACCAAAAATCCTTAAATGGGAAATATCAGGCTTCTTACCAGAAAATGCCTCCTTGGGTGTACTCATCCCAAGTATCCTGTGAGGACAATGGTTCTACACATATACTGTAGTATTGCATGCCTCAGCCCACAAGTGTATGGGTATGCCCTGATCATGCAACATCGCCCATGCAGCACCCACGATCGTTCTGTTCTTCTGCTCAGCAACCCCATTTTGTTGTGGGTTATGAGGTGTTATGAGCTCTCTTTGAATTTCGTCTATGCTAAAAAAGTCCTTGAATTCGCCAGAGATGAATTCACCACCATTTTTGCTCCTAAGAGCCTTCACCTACTTCCCCGATTCTTTCTCAACCAGTGCCTTGAACTCAAAGAACTTTGAGTATGTCTCACTCTTCTTCTGCATGAACAAGATCCAACACTTCCGAGAAAAATCATCAACAAATATCACATAGTACCTGTGCTTTGCTATCGAAGCTACTGAGAAAGGTCCACACACGTCTGTGTGAATTCTCTGAAGGATCGTCATGGTGTGACTATCCTTCTCGTGAAAGTTGGCTTTCACAAATTTTCTCGAGGTACATCCCTTCCACTGATCTGACTGCGCAAGAGTGCCCTTAGGAAGCCCAGTCGAAATCTACTATAGTATCTTCAAATCTCTATCGTGAAGGTGGCCCAATCTCCTGTGCCACAACTCGCCATCATCCCGGCTCACCCCTCCTTCTGCCTTGCCTACCATTGTTTCGCAGACATCTACCTGCAATTGATAAAGGTTCTTAACTCGAACCCCTATCCTCCGGGTCTCACCAGTTTCCTTACTGCGCAGGAAAGCCTTTCCCTCGCTAAAGACAACATCATATCCCTTGTCTTCTAACATGGCCACCGAGATCAGATTCTTCTTCAATCCTGGAACATGCATCACTTCCTTCAATACGAAGGGTTTACCAGACTCCCACTCAAAGGAAATGGTACCGATACCGGTTGTACTATATCTACCATCATCGCCCATCTCGATGTGCACTCCAAGATCTTTCTCATCCAGATCAATAAACAAATCTTTGTCTCCGGTCGTATGAAAAGATTCACCACCATCAAGAAACCACACTGAACCCATCATACTTGAGACCAAGCATGCGATTAGAAAAACATCCAGCTCAAAATGCGAGGCTAAGGCCTCTCCAACTGCAGATCTAGCAGCCTGCTTATTTTTCCTCTTCTGTGGAAAATTATTGGTGTAATGTCCATGTTGGTGACATTGAAAGCACTTCACCTTGGACATGTCCTACTTCTTGCCTTTTGCACGGGATTGAGAATAATTATTCTTGCTCTTCCCTTTCCTTGCTTTGGAAGCCAAAGCGCAATTTTCTTCATCAGAGTTCTTTGATGAAGATCCATCCCTAGTACTTCGCCTTATCTCCTCTTGCACAATATGTGACCAAAGTCGCTCCCATCCTGGCAATTTCTCCCGACCATTGACAGAGTGCTGATAGGAATGACAACTCTTCGGAAGCCCAAGGAGAACCAAGCTCACCAAGTCCTCATCATCAAATGTCACCCACACACTTCCTAGCTTATCCCTGCATTGGATGAACTTCATGAGGTACTTGGGCATACTGTCGCCTTTCTCCATTTTTATGTTTATGAGTTTATCCTTGAGTGCCGACTTCCTCTGGTCGCTCTTGCTTTGGAATAAGTCTGTCAATGCTTTCCACATAAAGAATGGAGAAGCCTTACCATGAAGGCTGGACACTATGTGATCCTTCACACCTTCCAAAAGAATTCTTCGACACTTTTTTGTCTTCTTTTGCCATGCGTCAAGTGCAGTAGCATCGCCAGAAGCAGGTTTTGAAATTTCAGCATCTATGAACTCCTTCAACCCGTTGTCATCTAACACTACCTTCATTCTGTCTTTCCATGCAATATAATTCGAGCTACCCTCAGGGGCATACTCCAATCGCAATCCGTTGAAAGACATCTCAACTTCGACACCAAGAAAACACTACTGCAAATTTTAATTCCACCGGCTCAAAACTCAACCACTTCAATGTTTGCAATTGCTCCAATGATCAATATCGCTCTGATACCATGTAGAAATTTGAATAATTGATATGTTATTTTACCGATATTCTCTTGATCACACGCTATTTTAACTTCATTTACAATACATAATATTTTCTACCATTGATCATTAATTGCGGAAATAAAAAAAATCGCATGCGCACATTAAAACCATAAACAATCACACATATGAACACAATATTTCATGGGAAAGATTAAATCTGAAAACCCCCAACTATCTGTATATTATATGTCATATATATCATGTAACAATCATTATACAAATCTCCTCACAAGCTCTGAGTACAATCTCCAATTGCTGCACACTAATCAGGTCCAATCTAGCAAAACACATGCTCCAATATCTGCCACCTGTTAGCCTACCTCTACTGCGCAATCCCTGTTGAATATTGGCTCTAATTGAAATCGAATCTAGCTGGTATGCATTGTGCAATCCTCATTGGCATCTCCATCAATGTGTGGTGCAAACTCATGCACCAGTATAGTCACAACTGATAGTCACACTGCTCTTTCACCTATGTCTCCACTAGTCTCCACTGAAACTGTCCATGCACTGAAGTTAACTGATGTATTATTTACTTGATTAATGAGTTATTAATTAGTGAATTAATTGATAATTAATTCACACCACTCTCAGTAGTGTGTTAATCAGTTAGACTAGATACAACTAGCTCAACTATGTTTAACTCAGTTAAACTAAACACAACTCCATCAACTTCCTCAATCAACTCCACCGAACTCTCTCACATGAGTTATAACTGAAGTCTTCATGCAATAGCTCCACTTAACCCTTAGGAATAGCATAATTCCTTCTGTCAGTTGTTGTGCCACATATGTGTACTTAACTGAAGTGCTCCAAGAGAATAAGATAATGTTTATAGTCCAAATATTATTAAGAGCTAATAATATTCGACATATCTATTTTTAGACTAGAAGTCTAAAAATAGATTCCACCCAATATGTCTAAAAATAGAAGTCCATATATTTTTCCAAGTTGACCAACCATCCACTAATAGCATCCTAAAACTCATAGAATATGATCGACATGTCTAAAAATAGACATAGTCTAAAAATAGACTTTATCCCAAAAATAGCCTGCGGGCCCACTTAGTGAAGGCAACTTCTTTCCACTAAGCTCATCATCTTGTTGCAATATCAATAGGAGGCATGGTTATATTATTATCACAGTCGACTATTTTACCAAATAAGCCAAAGCGATGCCTACATTTAATAACACAGGACAAACAACTGCATTATTTTTCTTCAACCATGTTATTGCATGGTTTGGGGTCCCATAGGCTATAGTTATGGATCATGGGAAGAATTTTCGCAACCATATGATGTTTGAATTGAATACCAAGTTAGGATTTTCACATGATAATTCTAATCCTTATTATCCACAATACATGGACAAGTTGAGGCTATTAACAAAATTCTTAAATGAATGCTTCAACGAATGATAGGAGTCCGTAAAAGGAACTGGCACTTGATCCTGTACTCCACCTTGTGGGCATATCGAGCCTCAGTGAGAAGCACAACCGGATTTACTCCTTTTCAATTGGTGTATGTTCTGGAAGCTATCTCAGCAATCCAATGTGAAATATCATCATTAAAACTTGTGATTGAGTTGTTACCTGACACCTAAGAAGAAGAAGCGCGTTTCCTTAACCTCATCCATATTGATGAAACGCGTCCTGAAGCCCAATTTTCAAAAAAAGTGAATAAGAGACGTATAAAGGCCCAATACAAAAAAAATGTCCATCCTCGCATCTACTCGGAGGGTGACTTGGTCCTTCTTTATGACCAAGAAGCTGATGTAATAGGTACAGGAAAATTCGAGCCATTATGGCATGGCCCCTATATTTTCAAAAGATTTCTTGCTAAGGGTGCCTACAAGTTAGTTGATTGCGATGGGATTCCATTGCCATATCCTAGAAATGGGTTGTATTTGAAATGTTACTATGCTTAATCATGAGCGTAGTAATTTTTTGTATTATATTGTTTATATGTTGTTGATTTGCATTCACTATCTTAATTTATTTTCAGAGTTTTCTTGACGTTAGTAATCTTCTTTACATTTTATGGCGGATGTCTGAAGCTTCAGAACCATTTTTTGGATATGATGATGGTGCTAGTCGTAGTACACGGAATCTATAATCTCCAGCTTGGGTCATTTTCACTCTGAACGGTGAGTTAGTGAGTTTTCAAGGGATTTGTATTGGTAGATCGACGAATAATATCGCTGAGTATAGCACGTTGATCGAACTTCTCTTTGATGCCATTTCATTTGTTATTAACCACATAATCATAAGGTTAGAATCACAAGCTGTGGTATTACAACTTATTAGTGTTTATACTGTTAGAAATCCAACACTTATTAGACTGTTCCTAAGAGTTCGACTTTTGGAAAGACATTTTGATTTTATATCAACACATTTCTAGAAATTTTAACACTTTAACTGATTCATTTGCTAATCAAGTTTTAGATATACATTTGAGACATAGGTAAAGAAAATATTCACATCATTGAATAGGATTGCACATTAAACATAGGAAAATCTCTGAAAACAATAGATAAATAGTTATAGGTTTTTACAAAATTTGTGCCCAAGACTCATTGGTCACCTGACCTCAAAATATATGAAAAATTTCACAAGTAAACTAGTGGTGCTCATGGTAACATGCTATCGATCTAGTAATCCTATGGAGCAACCGCATCCAACGGTGACGAACCCCAATTGTGTGTCGCTGCAGTCGCATGGGAAGTTCTTCGATCCAGCAATCTGGAATCTCAAAGGTCAATCCCTCTATGTGCTGTTGAAGCTCAACTAGAGTCTCAGCCATATCAAGGTCCTAAAGGACTGCTCTCCTGACAGCCCTCTCTGTTGGCGCATCTGCTTCGCGCTCCGGTTCCTCTACCGGTTGAACATGACCGATATCTGCATTACATCAAACATTTAGTTTAGTCTTGGAAAGAAATAAAAACATAAAAAAATTGTATAAACTTTAGAAAAATAAAAAAGCATGCTCAAATCATTCTTACCTATTGCACCCCACTGAGCGCCTTCTGGTAATACTAGATCTGGATCTCCTCCAAAATCAATGCCTGCATATGTATACTCATTGATGACGATAATATGTCGCTGGAACTAGGCGAAGAATGCAGTAGAGAACACAACGGTTGATTGGCCTGCATCCCGACCCATGAGTTCTACCCATCTCTGCATTCGAGGATCTCTAGGACTAGATATAACCAATGTTACATGTTGTGGCTGCATGAGTGGAATCTGTTCCAAAGAGAAGGAGATAAGGATTGAACCATAACTGAATTTTTTCTTCCTTCCTCCCTTTCCTTTATTCAGTTTTTCCTTTATCTGAGATATAATAGCTTCAGACCAGTTGAAGACTGTTGGCTCTAAGCACTCTAGCGCATACTGCAGATACGATCTGTTCGCTACATGTAGTGTAACGATGCCAGCAATTTTAGCAATCATGAAAAGGATAGTTATCAAAGGCAAATCCTTGACATCCCAGATGTTTATTTTTACATCTTTGCTAGGTTCTGCCCCTAGATAGAAATATTGCATAACATAATCCCTCACTATCTCTCCTCCAACGGTAGACGCTGTGAGAGAAATGGGGAAACCTTTCCTCGAAAAACCTATGAGAAAATACACATCCTGAACTGTTATGGGTAACACTTGATTTCTTATGTGAAATTCCTCTATCGCCGTATCCCATGCTCGAACTAAGAACTCCAAGAGTTATATTTGTTGCCTCATTCCCCACAATTTTGAAGTACTTAAGTAGTCCACAATCTTTTAGGGCTCTAACAGTACCCAGATCATTCAAGGCAATGATATCTTGTTCTTCATGTTCTCTTTCCCTCCATGTAATCATCATTATAGTTTGATGGTAGCCTGAAATATAACCATAAGATCCATTAGATACCATTCATTGAAACAAACTAGGCAAATTTTGAACACAACATGAAAACCAAAAACTTGAACTGCGCCCAAAACACTCCCTGGGTTCAGACAGTGCGTTGCACATGCAGGTACCCTTTATTGTACCTGCTATGCAAAGTATGTTTCGACATTCAAGGGTGCGTTGCCCTTATTTTGGGAATAATTTACCCTAGGGGTCTTGAAACCCTAGAAATTTGCAACGAATGGAAATGAAATGAATACTAAATGGAAGAGGTGGTTCATGCTACTAACCTAGATAAAATGGCAATGAAATCCATTCACAGAAACGACCACAATCAACGACTAAATTTTAGGGGCAAAATCAGGCTTAGAGCTCCAAAATTAAAATGGTAACTATGGAATGGTAAAAATGAATAGTGAACGACTTTATATAAGCATTTAACTATTTGAATGTTAAATTTATTGCTATGACTATGGTTTTATTATGTTTTTTTCACGAAACAGGTATTTTTAATGCAATTGATGTTGTTCTGAACAAGAAATACAACTGATGAACAGATTAGTCATGCAGATTTATTCGAAGAAAGACTTGACCACAAAGCATACTTTTTCTCCTTATTTTTGGAGCTTTGTTAAAAATGAAAAAGGATTTGAAGCACACTTTTATCTCTTTTTCGAGATTCGATAACAACGAAAAAGGAACCCCTGGAGTCTTCTTTCAGCTCTTTTCAGACTCCGATAATGTGAAAATATTTCCGAGCACTTGTCTTTTCGAGCTCATAAAAGTAAATGAATTGATATCTACAAAGTATACGTTTAACCCTTTTTCGGACTGAGATAGCTTATTTATGAAAAAGGAATACGTTGGTTAAACATGACCAAAGAGGTTCTTTCAGATATTATTTTACACTTTCTCAGATTTGAGAGACAAATTTATGAAAAGGTACTTTTTCAGTTCTCTTTCATCCTCTTTTTCAGACTCTCTAAACATGAAAAGGGACTGGGCTGTCACTTTCGTTAAGCTTGTTAAAGCATAAAATAGCGATGGGCTTGTCAATCATGGCATGAATCAAGTTTCATTCATCGCTAGACTCATTAAATTATTAAATAGCGATACTTTATTCATGCGAAGGGCTGAATTATAGATCAAGAAAATGTTATCCTCCTCACAATTGTTAAAAAATAAAGAGGTACTGGTCGACAAATGACCGGGGAAAATTTGGGAAAATTAAGAAAAGTTTTTTTTGGTAGCAAGTCGCTCTTGAATATGAAACTTCTTTCACTCCATGTCTATGACTATTTGGGTTGGGTAATCATCTTGATGGTTCATTCACACCTATGGTTCATCATACCTTAACTTCGGTTTTGGGTCAATGCTACCAACTCATCACAGTGTCACCGATATGTTCAAGAGAAGTCATCCAATGATTAAAAACTCATCCTTCTAGAATACTCATAAACCTTCATTTTCATGACCTTCATCCCTGAAAATTGCTATATCAAGTCATACCCTTGTCTCCGAAATCAATAACTCCTATTTTGCAATAAGGTGACTTATTGTCGACGACAAATCAATATCTAGGAAGTTCACTTACAAACATCATATTCCAGTACCATGAGGCTTGTTATAGCATCGACAAGATCCTCACTTCCGGACTTTTGACCGAAATATTTTGTTTGGCATTCGAAATCAAATCATCTATTCACGCCTTATGAAATGTACTGCAATACCTTGAGGGCCATTAACATTAATGGTGGTTCTCTCGTGTTTGTTAACAGCTCACATTATTGGCTAGTAATCAAACGATGTCTTTCCATGTTCGACTGCAAATCATATATTCGCATGGCTAGACTTGTACCCGAATGATCGAGTGAATGAGATAAGAATACCCTGGATCTAGTTTCATCCATCTAGGCTGTGATTTCGGTATTTTTGTACACATCATCTGTATGGTGACCTTACATATAGATTTTCATCCAAACAAGGGCCTATATTTGTAGGCATGTTTGCATCTGGGCAACATTCCAATGTAGATGAATTTCTGAATTATATACATGTTATTAGATTGTTTATGTGCTGAACATGGGAATGCCTACCCTCAATAATTATGATCAAGGAGGATATATCATAATGTAATGTATTGTAATATTGATGCAGGTGACCACTTCGCTTCGTTTCCAGGCTCATCAAAGTGTAAAGCATCTGAATCAAATGTTCTTATTATTCGGATTTTATGCTTTAGGGGGTAATTGTTATAGGTCAATTTGGGTGCCATTCCCAATGACCTAGTTAACTGGATATCATCTCTAGGACCAATGATCAAGGGTTTATAATTCCCTATCATTTCAGATGCTACATGCCCTAAGATAAGAAACAAGACAAATCAAGTAGGACTTTCATCAAGCAAAGGTTTCCATGGTTTGAAGCTTATTATATAGCATATGAGAGCTCACCAACACAGGCTCTAAGGGGCCTAAGTGCGTTGCATATGCAGGTAGCCCCATGCAAGGCTGCTCTGCAAAGCACTTCCCGACATCCATAGGTGCGTTGGCCACATTGGGAGTGAAATTCTCATTGTTCTGGAATCTCCACTTGGCCAGTTCCTTCTAGAAGAGTTCACATGTGTCAAGCCTCATATCCAAGTGTCCATTTGACATCTACATGACTAGAGACATGTCTTTCCTATTTTTTGAAAGTTACTGATTGAAAAACAACCTACATTTCATCTATAAATTGAGCACAAATCTAAGTGTTTGAGGAGGAAAAATTTGAGTAGAGAAATGTTGGAGAATTTTCAATTGAGAGACAGATTTGTGAAACTACTGCTGGAGAGATTTATACTGTGTTGAGGCTTGGGAACGTTGCTGGAAGGTCACCTCAAATCAGTCACTAGGTTGTAACCTCTCCTTCTATCATCAATAAAGAGTACTGCTTATTTTTCCCTATATGCATCTGTATTGACTTTGATTTTCCATATTGCAAGATCTTTGTTGATGTATATGGTTTATACTTTACTGATTTAGCTAACTAGCTTGAATAGATATCTATATTATTGCATCTTCTGCTCTTTCACTGTTATTTCTTGTAGGAAGCATTCAACTCACAAACCGCTTGAATTTGTAGCTGCAGTAGAAGCAACAAAAGGAGCCATTTGGAAGTCACTAAACAATTAATCCTTCAATCCTCTCTGTGTATCTATTCCGAGTTAGGAGAAATGGTCATATAGTCTTTCACCTATTGTTCTAGACTAGCACTTGTCTAGGGAAGCGTGATTTATTCGTAATTCACAATTCTAGCCCAATAGGTAGTATGTTTTGTTTTCAACGGTTTTCTAGTTTATATATGTCATTGAACATTGAGGATGGTGTTCCCCCAAGGGGGAGGTTTTTATAACATCCATGGTAAAAATTCCATGTAAAATTTAATAAAGGAAAGAACAAGACCATGGCCATGGGACACATATTCCAAGTTGAATGTTGGGAAAAAAATCCTAGTGTGGGTGTTCATTTAAGTTATAATGGCTAAGGAAATTAGAAAAGGAAACAACGAAGGCATTTGGAAATGTAAAGTGGCATTAATTAGAATTTTATTTATAAAATAATTGAAATTAGGAGAAAATGAAGGTGAAATGTCACAGGGTGTATGCGAGGAGGAAAATGAAGGAGAATAATGGAAGATTGAAGAAAATAAAGGTCTCATTGATAAAAGTACTTATGAGGAACAATTGGCGAGCTTTCTTTAGTGTACCTCTTTTGAGTTCAGCTTTTGAGCTCTCTCTCTATTCTATTTCTGTCACACTATTGGACACTTAGAATTTTCTTGGAGCATTTCAACATTGGATCAAGAAAGGAAAAGAAGGAGAAGATTCATGGGGGCTTCACTGCAGGAGCAATACCATATCACATGGGTTCATATTGGGGGATACATAATGAGGGGAAAATGACATAATATATTGAGGGATATAGAGGGGATAAAGGGGTTTTATATTGGCAGGTTTAAAAAATGGAGTTCAATGTTAATGAAAAAATATAAAGGGGTATTAAAAATGTTAATTAAAAAATAGATACCTGCAATATATAGTGAAAGAAGGGGATTTTTAAATTGGGAAGGTGTATTGGGTTTATATTGGTAGGGGGTTAAATAATGTGAATTTTTGGGGTATTTTCCAATATGTACTCATGTTAAGGGTATTTTTTAATATGTTGTGATCGCACGTGATACGTTAGAGGTTTATTGAGTGAAGACCCCGTGGATAGATCAAGCAAGGAAGCGCACGTTCAACTAACTACAATGTGATCCCTTGCAGGCATCGATTTTCATGTGTGGTTTCCTTGCTATATTTGGAATGCATGGTGTTGAATTTGTGTTCTTGGTTCTCTTTCTATCATTGGCATAGGTTTTTCTAGGTCTGACAGTGTTTTTCAGCCTAGTCTTGCCATTTGTAGATAGCCATGGCGTGATGGGGTTCTCATGTTTTGGTTGAGATGGATTGTTAGACGGATTCGAATTTGAGTGAGGTGGATCTCTAAATGAAAGAACACATGGCCTAGTAACCCCTAAATTGGATTGTGGCTTGTTGTAATGCGAATTTTTGTGTTGCCTTGGTGGGCCTAGAAATCCTCGACCAGAGAATGGTGGGACATATTGTAAATCCTAGAGGTGGTTTCTCTCCATGAGGCATAAGAATCCAACGATGGGATGTATGGTAAATCCCAGAGAGTGGATTCTTGGTTAGGGCCTAGTAATTCAGTGTTGATTGCGGTAAATATTAGAGACTAGGAGACAAAAAAATTGCTAACAATGTAGGTGGAGAAATTTCGTGGCATCCATGCTTGTTTTGGCCCAGTGATCTGGTGGAGATCATGGTAAAGCCTATTATCGCATGTTTATTGTTTTTTCCTAGTGATCCAATGTGGATTGTGGTAAAGCTCAGTTTCTATTGATGAGGGTGAGGTGTTTTAACCCTGGGAAGCCTTTGTTGTCTTTTTTCTGTTTGAATCCCACGTTCATGCTTGGAATATGGCACGGAGTTGATTGGCTGAAGAGATATTTGGCTCAATCAATCTATGGTTGGGTGCAACGTGGTAGTCCCATATTGGGTTGGATTTTTCATTCATTAATAAGAGTTTATTCTCCTTGGTATTTTATATGCAAATGTACTAGTTTATATGTGGAATCTATGGTTTTTTTATCGTTATTATTTATGTTGGTTATATGCTGGTTATGATCATGTTTTATGACACCAATGATGTATGTATCTCATCATGTTTTGATTTGTAAGTGGATTAACAATGAATGCATGACCTCATAGATGATAATGAAGCTAATGTGATGAAGTATCAATTCCTCTTAGCGATTTTGAGATAAGTATGCGACACGTATGCTCATATTTGTTGTTAAAATTGTAGATTACATATTTGTGACATGTTTGATGAAATGACTGTCATTGTTGGGCTTGGTTAGGTTAAGTACTTGAGCAAGTTTTGTGTTAGAGCCTTTGTCCTGGTGTCATATATTGTCTTGGAAAGTCTAATCAAGTTCCACGTAGTGTTTTGGAGCGTAGCACTAAAAAATGGCTTAAATATTGTAGTATTTGGCACATAACTAGATGAAAAGGACTGAATTCTCTCCCTTGCATGCATCATGGGAGTGAATGGAGGGTCCTAGTCGCATGCATGCCCTTTTCATGGGAGAAACTAGGGTTTTTTTTTGTGAAAATGCAATTTAAATCACGGTTTGGGCACCTGGATGGGTGGTTTAGCTTCTGTGGTTCCTGTAGCTCCCGAGGAAGGTGAGTAAAGTTTTCTTGTGTCGATACCACTTCCTTAAGGTGATCTAGGAGGTTTAATAATATCATAGTAACTCTTTATCACATGTTTACCCTGGCTAGTCGATTATTATTTCAGTAGATGTGGGAAGAGGGTGTTACATTTCCTAGCTTCAATTAGTTACGTAGAGGAAGAAATGTGTCCTAAAACGATGAAAAACATGAAATATGTGTGTAACTACATGTAATTATGTGGTTATATATATTTGTGTGTTTCTCATAATCTTAATATCGATAAACTTAATGTTAAATGAAAGAATTGTATGTCCACCAGTATAATATTGTCATAAAACTTATAGAAATTAATAAAAATAAACTTCTAAAAATTAATAAAATTTGACTGTAATGCGAATTTATTTAACCACAAGTAACTCCAACATTCCTAAACTAATTAAACTCCACACTCAACCGAGGTTGTGAAGGTGGTCAAATGTTTCCTCGTGTATCAACAAAGAATGATCTAGCCGTCGGGGAAGTGTCGTAGGCTCTGATGGAGGAGCAAGTGGATAAGGTAGCAAGCAATCCACGGGCATTGGCATTGGGCCCCACATTTCCCATCATGATATGAAGTGAGTGCACTATGGTACGTAGTGAATTGCTTCACAAACACGCACTGATGTTGGATAAATATTTGCTTCTGCGTAAATTATGGGCTTTTGAATTGTTGCTTATGCATTTTGAGTTTTTGGTTCTTTGACTCCCACCCACAATCTCTTTGACTTATGATAGCAAAAAGAAAAGAATGAAAATACATAAAAGTAATGGAATAGTGAGCCTTATATAAACAATAAAAACCAAACTGGGAGACATTCAACATAACATAGAAGTGGTGGAGCAGAGTTAATGAAGTCAACCAGCCGATCATTCTCGGTTCCCTTGCACTGCGTAAACAATTATTTTATATTAATGTTCAAAACACTGTTTCTAGGTTTTCACTGCCACACACGTGCATTTATTGAAAAAACATGTAAGTCTGTCGAGCGATCTGATTTATAAAACGTCGTGCTAGTCCATGCTCGTGGAACACGCTGTGGCTAGATAACTGGAATTGGTGGTCAAGCAGTGTAGGTCATGTGGTGCGATAGTATGTTGTTTTCATGTTTTCAATTTGATTTTATTCTCCTGTTATGATATGTTTGACTATGTAATATTATTATTTATTTTGAATTTTTCAACTAACAAGTAGAGTTTTAAACTTATACTACGACATGTTTGAGTATGTAACATGATTATTTATGTAATTCTTTAAAATAACAAATAGATATCTTTCTTGGACATAGATACTTCCTTATTGATACATTAACAAATAAAATAACAAAACTAGAACGGGTGGTCCTCAATTTTGTCTAATCAGCAACTTACTACTTACTTATTCCAAGTACTTAAGACAATTGCAAGGGAAATAGGTCATATTATATGGTTGTTAAATGGGAAAGCAATGATTTGATTTTTTGGCATCTTTTTGGGCGAAAATTTCTATTTTTAATTATAATTTTAAATTTATTATTTTAGAAAATTCCAAAATTTCTATAACATCTAATTCTACAAATTCAATAATTTAAAATTGAATTTTGAAAAAAAAAATTACAGTATTTAAAAATCATATAATTTTATGTTATTAAATTTATATTTTTTATTATAAAAATAAAATTTTCACAACTTATATTTGTAATTTCTGTTAATTTAAATAAATTTCACCAAAAAAAATTGAAAAACACTTTGAATGAATCATTCATGTTTAAATATGTCCTAATTCATATAGGCGCATGTTTAAACTGCGTGGTAATGTTGTTTGAAGCAATATGTTGCTCCTTCCAAGTGTTTAGGACGTTCATTTTGCGAATGGAGTTACTCGTGGAAGTTAAATTTATAAATAAAATTTAGCAAAGAAAATTAAATTGATCTATGGCCATGATTGTGCATCACTATGTAACGTGTGCATGGTGTGATGGTGGGAAGCCACGAAGGATATTACGGGAAGAAGGAAATGAAATAATGTTTTCCCTTTTTTTCGGTTTTCTCTTTTCTTTTTTTTTAAGTGTTTGTGAATCAGAGGATGGGTTCTTTACGATTATATGTCTGTAGTGCAAGGACAACTTTTCATTAAAGAATTGGTTTTGTTGTTTTTCTGCTTGGGTGAAGCTATATGTATGTTATAGGGTATTATTGGAGATGATTGTGCTGGTCGTGCATTGTCATTTAGTTTTTGTTTTATGAAAGATTTACGTATGTGTTGTATTGTTTTCTTTTTGGCTTTGGTGACTTTCTTTATATAATATGTTTGATTGTGTTTTGTGAAACTTTTATGCATGTATTTTATTTTTATTTTTTTCTGTTTTTTCGTCGTTTTTTTTTATAATTTTGTTTCATAAGTTTGTTTGGAGGGACCTTTTTATATTTCATCAATAATATTGATATAATTTTTTTATTTTATTTATTTTTATTTATTTATTTATTAATTATTATTATTAATGTAAAAGGATGCATTATTGTGATATCAAGTGTTATTTTTGTAATTGAAATTAAAATTATGTTATTATAAAAGACTTTTTATCAGTTTTGATGCATATATTAATGAGATGGTCAATAATGATATTATATATCATAATTTTTTTGCATCAAGTTTGGAGTATACATAAAAAATATAAGTCATATCAATACTCTCATAGAAATCAGAGTTTATCGAGGAATAAGAAACATAGTAACTATGCATTCAATTTATTTCATAAACTATGTAAAAGATTGAATTATTGATAATTATTGACCATAAAAATCGATTTTGATTGGATTCGTGGATGTTTTCTACATCTTTTAAATATGTATGTTTGGACTTTATATCATTTTTTATCATCAATTATGTAGTTGTATAACATGCCTATTATGTATTTATGATTTCCTTAACAATGATCAACCAAGCATAAATGATAGCCGAGTAGAGTTTTCAACTAGGTTGTTTAGTGGCATAGCTTAAATTGATATTGCTCCATTAGTTGTGTTTAAGGTGGGGGAAGTTTGATAATGTTCAGGTTTGTTGTTGACTAACAAACTGGACTATGTTGTCTTCTTTTTTACTATCTCGATAGTATTTCATTACTTGTGTTTGATAAGTGTTGATGGTGACAATGTGAAGACATATTCAAGAGTGGTTTTTTTCCATGTTTTGATGACATTTTGTAGTGAGCACAAATAAAACGAGGATGGTTGTGTTCTCTCCAAATTGATTTCATGGGGGATTTTTTGAATATGGATGAAATTTTTAAGTTGAGGTTACTTGGCCTTCTTTACGAGTTTTCCATACTCACTATTTCGACCTTATAGATATAGAAAGCTCAATGATTATTTGTTGGTTGATGGTGGTTGCTTCTCTTTGAAACATTTTTTCTAGGTCTTTACAATTTTTATTTTTTTTAAATATTTTATGATGTGGTCGTTAGAATTTTCCATTTTAGTTCCTCTACAATATATTCTACTTCAGATATCAACTAAGTTCATTTAGGTTTGTGGGATCTCCTCTTAAAAATAAATTGGTACTTCCTGATTAGAGCATGCCCTCTTTTTTTTTTTCCATTTAGTGGATTGTCGTGGGATCCACCATTTTATATTCCTTGTTTATCTAACCATTTTCATCTTTATTTCTTTTGGAGAGGAGTTTTGTTTCCTATAGGCTTTCTCCTTTCCTAGGCTTACGAGAGTTTGTACTTGGGTACTTTATTGAGCCTTGTTCCAAGGACCCAATTTTTCTTTATATTTACTTCCAATGTTTCACTTGAGGGGTCGTAGGGGGGAGTATTCTCCAATGGCACATATTCCAAAGAACCAGCTATTATGATTTGTAAGCTTACATATGTTATGATATGCCCATTTTTCATAGCTATCTTTAACTAACATTGAGTCTCTTTCATTATTATATAATAGATGATTTGTCTCGATATTTCATACAATGTGAATAATATATTATACTCTTACCATTTAAATAATAAGATAAAACATGCAACATTGTCATAAATGACTCTTTCTTAGAGTATGTGTCCGACAATAAGATTTTTCATATGTTAGATGACTGGCAAAGAACTATTACCTGATTGATACTTTGAAGAGTATGTGATATGCGACATGTGTGGAGTGATGCAGTGTTGTGGAAATATTTAAGAAGTGAGCAAGAATAGACTCTAAAATAAATTCACTAGGGTTCTTGGGATCTCATCCTAAAAACAAATTGGTACTTCCTGATTGGAGCAAGCTTTTTTTTTTTCCATTTAATGGATTATCGTGTGATGCACCATTTTATCTTCGATGTTTATCTAAGAATTTCCATATTTCTCTTTTTTAGAGAGGAGTTTTGTTTCCTGTAGGCTTTTATCCTTTCCCAGGCTTATGAGAGTTTGTACTTGGGTACTTTATTGAGCCTTGTTATGAGGAACAATTTTTTGTTTATGTTTACTTCCAATGTATCACTTGGGGTGGGGGTCTTTCCCAATGGAATATATTCCAAAGAATGAATTATTATGAGTTGTAAGCTTACAAAGGTTCTTATATGCCCAGTTGTCATAACTATCTTTAGCTAACATTGAGTCTCTTCCATTAATACAAAATATATTATTTCTCTCGATATTTCGTACAACATGAATAATATGTTATACTCTTACCATTTAAATAATAAAATTAAAAATACAAGATTGTCATAAAGGAGCCTTTCTTAGACTATGCCTCCAACAATAAGCTTTTTCATATATGATTGGAAAAGAACTACTAACATGTCTCATACTTTGAAGAGTAGGTGATATGTGACATGTGGGGAATGATGTATTTTTTTTGAGGAAGTGGAAATATTTAAGAAGTGAGTGAGAATGGACTCTAAAATAAGTGGCTTCAACTAGTTTTGTGGAGGAGATGAATGCGTCTTAAGAGAGTGCAAAACATGAAGTGAAAAATTAAATCTTCAATTCATCATTTCATCTTACACTGAGGGATTATGAAGCATCCAAATACTGAAAAAATATGTTAATTATGTGGTTATATATATCTATCTATATGTGCGTGTTTCTGATAAATTTAATATTGATAAACTTAATATTAAAGAAAAGAATGATATATCCACCAAAATAATATTTTGGTAAAACTTATAAAAATTAAATGGAATGCGAATTTATATAATCACAAGTAACGCCAACACTCCTAAACTAATTAAACCCCACACTTAATCGGGATGGTGAGGCTAGTCAAATGCTTCTTTGTGTATCAACATAAACTGATCTAGGGACCCGGGAAGTGTTGTAGGCTCTGATGGTGGAGCAAGTGGATAAGGTTGCGAACAATCCACGGGCATTGAAATTAGGCCCCACATTTCCAATCATGATACGAAGTGCGTTGCACTATGGTAGGTGGTGAACTGATTCTCAAACACGCACAGGTGCTGGATAAACATTTGCTCATGCGTAAATTACAGGCTTTCGAGTTTTTACCTCTGCATTCTGTGGTTTTGGTTCTTTGACTCCTATCCTCAATCTCTTTGCTTTATCATAGAAAAAAGAAAGGAATGGAAATACATAAAAATAACGAAATAGTGAGTCTTATATAAAAAATAAAAAACAAACTGGAGACATTAAACAGAACAGGGGCATGGTGGAGCTGAGTTAATAAAGTCAATCAGCCGATCATTCTCGATGCCCTTGCACTGCGTGGACAATTATTTTGTATTAATGTTCAAAACACGATTTTTACGCTTTCACTGCTACACACGTGCACATATCGAAAACACATGTAAATCTCTCCAGCGATCTGATTCGTGGAGCAACGTATTATTCCCTGCTAGTGGAACACATTGTGGCTAGATAATTAGAATTGGTGGTCAAGTAGGGGCAACCTATTTTTTCTTCATTAATTTGGTTTTAATCTCATGTTATGATATGTTTGACTATCTAATATTATTATATGTTTGATTTTTAGAAATAATAAAGAGAGTTATAAATTTATGTTATAATATGTTTGACTATGTAGAACAATTATCTATTTGATTTTTCAAAATAAAAAATATATATTATTTCTAGACGTATTAATTGATTGGCCATGGTGGAATAATCTATTTTTTTCCTCTTCAATTTGGTTTTAATCTCATATTATGACATATTCGACCATCTAGTATTATTATCTGTTTGATTCTTAGAAATAACAAATAAATTTATAAACTCATATTAAGATATGTTTGACTATATAACACAATTATCTACTTAATTCTTCAAAGTAAAAAATAGATATCATTCCCAAATATACTAACTACTTGTACAATAAACCACATTATAAAAATAAAATAGCAAAAATAAAACTTGTGATTCTCAATTTTGTCTAATAAACAACTTACTACTTACTCCTTCCAATAATTTAGGACAAACTTACTACTCACTCCTTCCAAGCATTTAGGACAATTGGGAGTGGAAATTGGCCATACTATATGGTTGTTAAATGGAAAAGTGGTTATTTTTAATTTTTTAAATAAAGTTTTCTGAAAAAAAAATTAGGTGGAAATTTTTATTTTTCATTGTAGATTTAGATTTAGTATTTTACAAAATTCCAAAATTTGGACAACGTTCTAATTTTACAAATTCAGTAATCTAAAATATAATTTGGAAAAGAAAAATAATAAAGTTTATAATTTTATATTATTAAATTATAAAAATAAAATGTTTTATTTTTATTTTTTATATTAACTGAATTCTACCTAAAACTAATTGAAAATAAAAAATCACGAAATCATTCATGTTTAAATATGTCCTAATTCATATACTAACCGGTTTAAACTGTGTGCTAATGTTGTTTGAACCAATATCTCGGTCCTTCCAAGTATTTAAGACGTTCATTTTGCAAGTGGAGTTACTCGTTGAAGCTAAATTTATGAATAATATTTAGCCAAGAAAATTAAATTGACCTATGGCCATGATTGTGCATTGGTCTATAAATTGGTGCATGGTGTGGTGGTGGGAAGCCAAGAATGAAATTAGGGGAGGAAGGAAATAAAATAATGTCTTCTCTTTTTTTCAGTTTTTCTGAATCCAATGTTTTGTTCTTTACAATATATTATATGTTTGTAGTGCATGAAGAGTTTTTCATTAAAGAATTTCGTTTCGTTGTTTTTAAGCCTCATTGAAGCTATAGGTTTGTTATAGGGTATTTAAAGAGAGGTTAGTGGAAGTGGATTGAAGAGATGATTGTGCTCGTCTTGGATTGTCATTTAGTTTGTGTTTCGCGAAACTTTTATTGATGTGCTGTATTATTTTATTTCGGTGATTATCTTTTTATAATTATGTTTCATATGTTTGATTGTGTTTTGTGAAATTTTTATGCATGTGTTGTATTGTTTTACTTTTTGGTGATTTATTTTTATAATTGTGTTTTAAAAGTTTGCTTGGGATGTATGAGGGATTATTTCTATATTCAATCAATAATACTGATATAATCAATATTATTTTTGTGTGATATATTATATTATTGTTACGTTTGTTTTTTTTTTAATTTTTTTCCAGTGGATTTATATGTGAAGTTTTATTAGGTAAATGTTTTTTTTGGTTCTTGGCGGTGAAGTTCTTTATATGTAATTGTTTTTCTATGGTCTCTTATGGTTTTATTATTGTGGGACTTTATATTTTTACTCATATTCATTGTAGGTTGTCATTTAGCTTTCTCTCTGTGAAAGTTCTATGTGTATGTTGTATTGTTGTTTTTTTGAATTTGTAATTCTCTCTCTGTAGTTATTTTTTAGAAGTTTGCTTAGGAGGAATGAGAGCTCATCCCTCTGTAATTATGTATTGGAAGTTTTCTTGGGAGGCATGGGAGTCCACTCTTGCTTAAGTAACACTATTTCTTTAATTTTCTATGTGAAAGGCTACATTATTGCACCATCATATTACATTTCAACCTATTTACTTAGAGCCATATGTGGGCCGTCTATAGCTAGAGGGTTTTAAGGTTCATGGTGTGAAGTGATTTTCATGTCGGTTATTTTCCATCAATTATTTTACTTATGGTCTCCTATTATTTTACCATTATGGGACTCTTGATCTTTTTCATCAGGTGTTTCTTTTCATAGATATGAAAATAAAATGGTTTTTAATCCAATGTTGGGTTGGGGTTACAATTCTATTTTTTGAAAACAAGAGTAATCATAAATTACATTTACTTTCCATCGATTTGACATGGGTGGTTGAAAATACTAAAATCATGCTTCAGGTAGGCATAAGAAGTGTTGAAGGAACTAGAGAGAAGTGATGAAAATCTTATTATTGTTGCATGTATTTTGGTATCCTTAGGGTAAAAGTGCTTCAAAATTCCTTTACAGTTGTGGTTGGGATGGATGTTAACATTCGGTACATTATGAATTGTGTGATCCGTTAGTGATAATTTTATGTTTCTGCACTTTGGAGTGCTCCAATATAAGAGTTCAGATTTCTTATTGTTGTGTGTTGTATTTTGGTTTTTGTGATTTATGGAGGGGTTTGTGAGAATGATGTTTATTTTCTTATTGTCTCTAAACCACTACAATTTTGAATGTGTTTTATGGATGTAGGAGTACACTTCAACTTTCAATAGGTGGTTTTGTTCACATTTTCTATTTGAAGGGATATATCTTCGTGGTTTCTAAGTGCACCTTCAATTTCTCACTTGAAGCCATATATAGGTCCTCTGTGTAGAGAAATATTTTAGAAGGTTTTCAGATTATGTGTGGTTGTGTATTCCTCATTCTTTTAGTTTCCCATTGATGATAAATTGCATGTGCTCTCTTATGCTTCTACCATTATGGGAATTTTTATTCTTTCCTTTACTTTTGCTTGGGTGGGCTTTCAGGAAAGGCCCCAAGAAATTGCTACAATGTAGCCAAGTGTTTAGAAGAGTTCCTTCTCTAGTAATTGCATGTATATTTTAATTCCTTGGAGGGATGGAAACTATTGAACGTTTTTTGTTTATCAGAGATGGATCAGATTTGATAACACTATTGAATGTTTTTTGTTTCTGAGAGATGGATTGGATTTGACAATGCAATTTCTGTTTCTTAGAGATGGATTAGTTTTGACAAAGAAAAACATAAATTATCTTGTTATATGTTTGATACACCTTGTAAAAGTTATAAGAACTAAGAAAATTAAATTGAATCATTTTAAAACGAAAAAAAGAATTTGTGGGAATTTATTACGATTTTTTTGTTTCTAGGTTGGTGTCCCTTTGACTATGTGTTTTTTTGTAAGTTGTTTCACTATATTCTCTACGTATTTCGACGTCTATTTTTATGATTTATTTGGCAAGCACAACTTTTATAGTTGTGTTATTACCTACTAGGATCCTACCCTACTCAATTTAATCAAGGTGACATGAAATTCATTCTCTAAAGTGTTCCTAGGAGCTAGATAAAATTATATAAAGAACTAGAAGAAATATAATATGATATATTGTGAAATATATTGTAATATGAGATGGATATTGTTCCCTCAAAACACAATTGAACATTACACTCTTCAATAAATACATAATACACTTTTGTGATATTCTAATTCTTTATTGTTAATTGGTGCTATAATCTATCATTTTGCACTAAAGCTTAATATAATTTATAATTTCTACTCTAAATATATTGATTTTTTATATGAAGGAGATATTATGTGTTTGTGTCAACTCAAATAAGAAAACAATAAAAATAAAAAAAGAAATCAAAGTAATAACATAAATAATATGTGGGCTAGAGTATTTCAGTAAACATAATGAGTAAATTATTTCAATGTCCATATTAACTAAAATAATGCTATATATACATTATATAGAGATATTTTGAAATTAGTTCCCTATTTCCTAGTATTCAATTTTTAATATGGAGTTAATGTTACACATCTAAAAAAAAAAAAAAAAATTAAAATCAATACCAGAGAATGATATATATATATATGAGAAAATGAAATATTTATTCTTCCATTGATAGCATTACGATTATACAATTCCCCCAAATTTCCTTCCACTCCTTAGCCCCTCCCCACGAGTTTTGAACGTGCGACCTAGCGGGGACTAAACCCCACTGAAACCAATTAGTTTAATTTTTTAATATGAAGTTGATAGATGTTCATTTTAATTCTAAATCTATAAATATGAATTTAAGAAAAATATACCTTCATTTAATTAAAAACACCACACACACATACACACACACCCTAATATATATATATATATATATATATATATATATATATATATATATAATAAACCATGTGATGTTAATCATTACCTATATTATTAGTATATCATGGTTTGATAAAACCAAACTTGAAGTTAAGGAAAATCTACCTTAATTTAACTAAAAAAACCACATTAATATATACGAGTGTAGATCCATATTAACCGCAAACCTAGCAAGAGATGAGAGGGATCAAATATCTTAAAGTGGAAACTTCTTTTAGGATGCAAAATTTGAATAAATGGACCTATTGTAAAAGAGAAGTGAAAATAAATTTTAAATGTAAATTTTGGGATAACAACCCCTCTAGATGCCAAGTCGGCCTACATGTCAAGTCAAAATTGACCCAAAGGACATGTTTATTTGCACCCCTCTCAAATGTATAAATAGAGGATTGATAGAGCTCAATTGGACATAGATTTGGATGGATTTTGATCTGAAATATCAGAGAGAAGGGAAAAGATGAGGTGGAGAACAAATTTTGGAAGAAGGATTTCTTCTTGAAGCTAGAGTTTGTGGAAGATCTATTTTCGTTTGCCTCTTGTCATTGGTTTCATCCTAATGAATTTGATAGAAGGAAGTACGGTTTTTTTTTTGGCATATAAAGGTGGGAATTATTGTGGTTATGCTTCTTGGATATATCATTTGATTTAAATTTAGAAGAAGAGATTTTATGGGTTTCGCCCTTATAGGGGTTTTTCTCTAGCTTGGATTCTATATTTTTTTCTCCTATTTTTTTCTTTGATCTTCATGTTTTACTTTAATTGCTTTATCACGGAAGAAAGAATAATAATAAAAATGCTACGAGTCTCACAAATAATTATCATGTAAGATAAAAACGTGGTGATTTCCTACATGTTAATAATTTCTTGTCTTCGCAATGTTAGTAGGATTTGATCCCACTTACAGGGATTTTAAGTGGGATATACTTGGATAAAAGACTTATTTATCATACTATGATCTATACTTAGATATACTATGATAAGAAAAAATTCATTCGCCAGGAAATTAATCATAATATTTTTAATTTAACAAACCAAACACTTATATTTACATTTATTTTTTTATTATATAGGAAGTGAAATATTTTATTTATGGTTGAGAGTGAGTTAAATATTTGTACCATGTCTCTTTAATATGCCCATTCAGAGTGATATTATTAATTTTTCATATATATATATATATATATATATATATATATATATATATATATATATATATATATATATATATATATATATATATATATATATATATATATATACATACACATATATATATGTACACACATCTACATAATTATATATATATATATATATATATATATATATATATATATATATATATATATATATATATATATCTGTGTGTGTGTGTGTGTATGAAAAAATACGTTTGTCAACTCCAAGTTTGACACATACATACTTACACATCTCTCTCATACTAGGTTATAGAATGAACCTCCCTATTCAATGAGCCTTTTGACGCTATCAATATATTCAACTTCATGCTCTATATTATATTAAACTATATTATATTAAATGTCATGTTCATTATTACTTATAGTTATATTAAATTTGATGTTAATTATTATGTCACTACACATATAGTGATATGTATGATCGGTTGGAATCTTTTGGTTTGTCCATACTAGTTAAAATTTTCAATTTTCTATAGTTAACATTTAGATTTCGAGGAAAATTTTCCTATGACATAAGCACACTGACAATGCCTGGCTCTAGAGTTCGAGGTGTTACATCATTTTGGTATGCATGGTAGATGGTTGTCAATTTAGTTGTACACTTGAGGTACATGAAAGGGCGATATTCCGTGTGGCTTGGAATTAACTTCAGCTATGTTGAGATTTTGTGGTGTAAATTTCGTATCTAGGGTGTAGGTCGAGAATTTATTATGGTTGATTGATTATTGATAAGCATATTTAGTTTTTTTGGTGTTAAAATTTTGTTCTAACGCTCACTGACATTGTATTTGGGAGTTAATTTTGGTTTTGTTGAGCTTTGCAGGTGCAACTATCTAATATTATAATTTCACCTAAATTTATGTTTGTCCCGGGTTTCATTAAAGCACTGGAATTTGTGGGTAGAATGTTGGAAAAGTGAAATTTCAAGAGGTAAGACTACAAGCCTTCTAGATGAGTGTTTGATAGGTAAATGTTTGGAATTTTTTTTGTGGTTTAATTGTCGTGCTGCATAGTTTGGATTTCTAGTGGTGCATTTTTTCATAAAATTTTCAGGTTATACTTTAGAGTTTAGAGTGTGAAAATTGTTCGAAAAAGAGGATTTCTAGATTCTAGTGACGTGAACTTGGTGATTTTGGACTACTTCCTTCTAGAAAATTGTGGTTTAATGGGTTATTTTACTTGTTTACAAAAGTGTTAAATAAATTTCAGGGTTTAATTTCGATGCTTTCACTAGTAGAAAAAGGCTAATTAGTTACTAAAAGAATGACTAAAATTTGCATATAAATGACTATTTTTCGGTCGGTGACCAATAGTAGCTAATTTACAGTATCTTATAACGCGACCAACTTTTGGTCGTTTTTAGCTTAGTCATTAATTGGTTGTCTCAATTTTTTTGTCTAGTTTTATATTTAGTCATTGATTTAGTCATTAATTTAGTCATTGATTTAGTCATTAATTTAGCCATTAATTTGGTGATTAATTTGGTCATTGATTTGGTCATTAATTGTCACAATTAATGACTAAATATAAAACAAAATATATGACTATATCATCACCCAAGAAAATTCATTAATGACCAAAGAAATATGACCAAAATGTTGGTCATGTTATAAGATATTGTAAATTAGCTACTAATAGTCATATATATGCAAATTTTAGTCATCGTTTGAAACCAATTAATGACCAAATAAATATGACTAAATTTTAGTCGTGTTATAAGATACTGTAAATTAGCTACTGATAGTCATATATATGCAAAATTTAATTGTCATTTATAGCCACAAATTTATCATTTGCAGTAGTCATTTATTCGTTATATAAACGACTAATTTAGTAGTTTATATTCATTTCATTTACTTTCATTAATAATCATTATAAATGACTAATTTAGTTGTATATTCATTTTATTTGTGTTCATCATTAATCAATATAAACAACTATATTAATAGTTTTAGATTGATTTTATGTGTTCATTATTAATCAACATAAATTAATTAGTATTTTGCAACTAAATTTTAAAAAAATGTCATACAATTTACATGTTCATCTAATATGAAAATGCAAAGTTACATATGTTAATTACAATACCAAGTAATATCAAGTGCAACTATAAATAATTCCAACCACAAATTATATTATATAAAATGTCAAGTATTACAATATGAGTTTCCAACTTAATATTGGTTGGAGTACAATTTATAGATAAAATATTGTTCATCACTTCAAAACATTATCATTATCTTGCCAAGGAATTGCAAGTGAATTCGTCAAATCTGAAAACTTGACCATCAATCTTTATCTGTGTGTCTTATGCGGGATATTGGCTCTACGAGTACCACTGGACCAATACACTTATCTCTCGTTTTCACTCTAATGTTATTGTTCTCCTCTTTCTTCAATCCTTGCTTCTTACCATCAATACTGAGTCCATTTTCTGCAAAAAGAAAACAAAAAAAGTTAATGCAGAGTATAAGACACGAAATTCGATGAACACTGTAATTTAAACTAAATTAGACTATAAAGGATTTATACGATATATACCTTAACATCAACAATATTGTTAATGTCATTTTTCCCCATAAAAGCAAGAAACTCGAACAATTTTTCTTTAGTTGGGAAATAGTGGCCAGTATGTGACAAGATGACCTGTATAAACAAAGCAAATAAAATGTGACAAATAAACACAACAAAGCTAGCAATTTCTACTAAGAATGTCTCATGCTCCACTTTTGTATTTGTATCGTTTCCTCTAGTTATCTCTAAGAAGAAGTTACACTTCAACAATAAAACTGGTTAGTAGAAATCTAATGGGTGGAGAAAAGTATTGCTGACACAATATTACAACAAGAAACTAAAAAAGAATAAAACAAGACTTTGTAAATTGTGATAATAACCAAGAATATAGCTTTAATACAGTAATATTCAATATCAACGTACTATTCTAAGGGAAAAGGAATCCAATTTCCCTAAGCCAAAAAATTATGTATGCCCCTTGTTTTCCATGTAATTAATTGAGCAAGATTAGCACACGCAATTTCCATTTTGAATCTCTAAAATGGTTATATAAATATTGAAAGAAAACTTAATGTTACTCATTCATTTTTATCTGATGCACACAAAACTGAATATGCTAACTTGATTTTGAGCTGGAGAGTTCTGTAATTCATCGTGTCCAAAACCATTGTTTATTGTCGTGACTGCTTTTTTAAATGATCAAGCAACGGGCCTATATTTGATCAAAAAACATATTTTTCAAAATATATTCCATTTTTCTAATTCAAATCTAGATTTCCGTCCAGTTTATGACGTTCATACAAACTAGAATCATTTTTCTTTAACAAGTCACTGTTGTAATATACTACTAAACAGACAACTACGTAATGAAGTTATTAGTGGTGGAATACTAATAAATCACAAATACAGGCAAGAAATAACACCACTATGTCCTAGACATGCCAAGTCTCTATCCTCTTGGTTGAAAATATTACTTCATGAAACCAACATATTTGACAAATATAACTTTTCTAAAATTAACCAACACCAGTGTATGCAACAACATTGACATTTCTATTGGTGTGCCCTTAAAATATGTGGAAGTATCAAACAAGTGTTGTGCAGTTCCCTGTAAGATTAAATTTTGGCAATGGAATATGTTGTCCCTTAGTCTAATCAAGTTTTAACTTGCCTTTGATAACTTAGAGAGAATGGGAATCCAATATAGAACAATGACAGAAAGCTTTTATTCATCCACACTTACCTATATCCTAAACAAGCATTGAAGCATTATACAAATCCAATAATGTCTCACAATCCACCAGGAAACAAAATTTCTAGATTTTGATTGTAACCCTTGAGCCTTTCTCAAATTTGTAAACAAGTAACATCATAAATATTTTTTCGTAGTTCTCAAACCTTCTTCTGTGTGGAGTTTGATAAAATATGTGCATACACATATCACAAGTGTAACTAATTTCTCATTTTCATAATTGCTCCTTTTCCTTAAAGTAATATAAGCGGAATTTAAAAAATAAATGGAAGCCTACAAGAGAGGAATGCCACAAATGCAGATATATTGTAGTACATAGAATCCAAAATATAATGAAGTTAATTAATGGAGTAATCGATGGAGAAATCAATGGGGTCATTGGTGGTTGTTTGTATCCTAAACATGCGAGTTACAATTATATTTTTACAAATACACTGTGATACATTCCCACTTGCCACTTGTCACCTAGTATTACTCTCACCTCTTCCTCCTTGCTTACAAGGAATTGTTCCCTAAATTAGAAAAATGGAAACCAGTAATTCCTTAAAAATCCTAGAATATCATCTGATCCAGTAACAATACTAGCCACCTCTTAAATCATAACTAGAAACTTTGATATCCTTTCATCAGTATTGTCACTGTGTGCATCCCTAAGGAAATTTACAAACTCCTCAACCATAACTGGCAACACTCTAGTAAAAATATCTCTAGTATTAGATCATGTCTCGGCTTCATAGAATTGCATTACAATAACCAGTTCCTTTCTATATCAGTGAAGAAACACAAAAAATAGAGCCTTATGACACCATTCCAACAACAAAACTAGAAAAATTGTATTCAGCTATGTTTCCAATTCATGCAAAGTAGCTAATGCATGGCAATTCTATAGTTGTAAAACTACAAGCTTTGGAAGAACCACAGGGATCGTCTCCTGAACAAGATCTACACTTGGTATACCCAAAATGATCTCTGAAAATTCAATTCTAATAACTAGGCATGTGACAAACCTTTCTTTCAAGTATTCAAACAGCGCATCTCTAATTCCACCAAAATTGAAAAGGATTGATCTAATTCCTCCTTTCTATTTAAAACTAGAAGATTTATGTATTAACCTAGCAGTTGTTGTTCTTACCCAACTATTTGAATTGTTAAGCTAATCAATCAATAAAGAAAATGAGAGAAAAAAAAAAAAAAAACAAAACAAAAACAAATATCCATGGACATCAGCCATTTTCATAATTTTTTCTACCGTTTCCAACAAAGTCTCAAATACATCCGGATCCTCAATGGATTCCAAAGCATGTTTCAATATTCCAAGAATACTTTCTTCTTTTGTTTTGTTGCATGCATCATCATCTTCAAACAAAATATCAAATACATTATTCTCAATGAAGTAATGTATTTTAAAAAAAAATTGTCTCCTCACAACCTTCTTCTCATAAAGTCGAAGTATATCTAGGTATTTTATCCACAAAGGTTTTGTTCCTAGAAGGCCATTTTTTATTGCATGGCATAGAAGACGAGAAATTCTTCCCACAGTAGCAAAACGAAATTTCTCTAATGATTCACTAAAAAGAAGTCGATAAAAGAGAGAATGACAAATACTGAAAGAAAACTCTAACAATTGTATTATTAAGAATGTGTTTCCTTTATATCTGATATAAAGTTACATCAAGGTCACTTTTCCCTGAGTTAGCTGAAATTTGTTTATCACACTGAGCACAAAAGAATCCTGATATAAGAACATCTATGTTTCCCAAATTGACTTTCAAACCAACATTTTTGTGGATTTGACACAGAAAGTTGGTTGCATAATCGATTGCTAAAGGAGTAGCAGATAAACATGCAATGTATCCAATATCATGAGCTAAAATTTCACAAACTTTCTTAGATTTGTCTTCAACAAATACCTCCAATCTTCTACACATGGTCATAATAACATCATAGTTAGAATTTAATGCAAGAATTGGCATAGATGCAACATCTTCATCTTGGACATCAACAATCTGATCTTGTAATGCTAAGTCCACCAAAACCTCAAAAATGTTTTCACTCATTGCTTTAATCCGTACCTTATGCAACATACTCATAATTCTTCACTTTGTCTTCTTGATGATATCAGAATCGATGTCAATATCATAAAACAACCATGGAAGTTTTAAAATTGACAAAAGTGTTTTTGTGTTCACAAATCTTTCTCTGTTTCTTGTATTTTGAAATGTCTGAGAAAACACACTTAGCATTGAGAAACTCTTTAGTTGTACATTCAACAATGCATCTAGGGCATATGGCATTTAAAGTATGAAGGAAAGCACCCATGGTCAAATCATAAATAGTGGTCCATTGAATGCATAAGATTCTTGATAGGAATTATTTCTGCCTCCAATGATGATGATGCTAAATGTATAAAGTCCAAACAAGGCATTTGTAATGTACCATCTCCTTAAGCAAGTAAAATACAAGATGCAGACATGAACGATGAAATAATAAGGCCTTCTACTTGAAGCCTTGTTTCGACAAGGCATCTATTCAGCAATTTCAACATCCAAGAGGCAAATGGTTGCTAGTGTACCTCTCCCGTAGCATCAATTAGAATACCCACATTGTCTGGCGACTTGGAGAAAGTAGGAAGCTCACAGAAAGGTGTTGGAGAGTTGCAAATATAAAATTCAATAAAGGAAATGTCCAAGCATGTTATAGACAAAGCCATAGAAACCGTGAAGCCCAATTCAGTTGTGTAAAATGATGCTACAGATAATAGGTATGCCATAGGAAAACTACATAAAGTCCATTTTCTCCAATAGGATTTCATGACCAACCTGACTGCTAAGAAAGCATGTGTAAAATGAATCTATCTCAAAATTGAGAAGTGTGACTCCTTCACCCAAAACATAGAATGGTCCACTAGATAAGTAAGTCATTGGCCTAAATGGACTAGATAAATAAGTTTCTGCGTGCTGTGAAAAGAGAGATTTGGACAAATTTTGAAAATTTTCTATAGACAAAACTAACTCTCAAGCATGGCAGGAGAAGATTGATGCACATCTTCTAGAACCTAATGAGTTCTAACAAAAATAACTAAAGAAAGTTTCATGAAAAAATTCAAAGTAAAAAAAATAAAAGCAAGACAAAGTTCATGTAGGCTAAGAAATCCAAAACAAGATGAAGAAGCCCCATACTACTTTGACTTCATCAGATGTGGAAATTAAAATAGTGTATGAGGGTTGTTTGTAGCTAAACACGTAATTTCTTACAAATCAACAAATTTATACAACTTGTAGCAAATATTTGAGAACAGTTTGATGTTTTTTTACACACTTGAAGAGGCCAAGCCACTAGTGAATAGTTGATAATTGCCAACAAACTATACTCAGCATTTAGAAAAAATAAGGTAACATGAAATATAGTAGCAATTGCACATGCATTCAGAGTGTTGCGTGATCCATTTTTATACTTATGTGAAGAATATACAACTTTCTCTCAGATCTATTTCAGTGTGTTCAAGTCTCACTTGCATCTCCAGCGATAATTCAAACATCTTTCTCAAATTTTTTCATCAAGGAAAACAATTGATATGTTGGACAGACATATGATTATAAGGCACTCACAATTTCAACAAATATTTTAAGGGTCATTACCCTTTTGAGGAATTTTTTAGTCAATGGGGAGGACACCTTATATGAGAGGAAGTCACCTTGCATGCATTTCCAAGCTATTATGATGAGGATGTCCACTCATTGATAATTACTTCGTCTTCTCCTTTGTAGATTGTACTTCAACCATGGAATTTTCCAAATGGAGCCTTTTGCATTGAATATTGATGGAAAGTTCTACTCATGATGCCACAAGTTCCACTTTATTGGAGTTTTGCATGGTCTTTGTGCAATCATTCAAGTTTTGAAGAAGGAATCCACTTTGGAGGAGGCCACACATGCTTCTAAAGAGGATTCATTCATTGTTCATGAAGGTAGATAGATGGTCAACCACTTGGAGGAGCAATCATATTTTATAGTGCCATTTTTGGAGGATTGTTGCAAAACCAACTCCATTATCATGTTATCGTTGACTTGTATCATGGAGCTGGTTGACTGAGAACGTTATTGTAGTATTTTTCTAAAATATTTTCATAATTTTTCTTGGAGTAGAAAGGGGATCTCAACATCATATTTCTATCTTTAGTATAGAGTTGTTGAGGAGGTTTGAATGGTAATATTTTCTTGTATTCCTTACACAAAATATTGAAACTAGCAAAAGGTTGAAGTATTAGCTATGAGCATGCTTACAGTGATTTAGTTACAACAAATGACACTATGGTTGCTAAAAAGAAGTGATGGCCACAAAAATTCAAGGGTTGGGAATAGCGCTAGCCATTCGAAAATGCAAGAAGGAGATACAAACATTGAAGATCATTTTCCAAAATGTTCAATAAGTTAAAAGATAAAGCTTCCTGGACAATACGGTTTAAAAAAATTTGATGTATTATTTGGTAGGGGTTGGCATGCATTAGATGTCCCATTATTCACTGCAACTAATTAATCAATGGTTGCAATCACAGCATTAGAACTTGTCAAGAAGTTTTGTACTCTAAAGTTGTTATCCTTGTTACTTGGTAGAATTCCTTTCATTCACATTGTAGATGGGAGCCTTTTGAAGGAAAGGGAGATTCACATTTAGTGTGGTTATTGTTTTTTCAAAAACAAAATATTTGCAGAATTCCAGCACAAACTATGAAGTGTGTGGTATACGAATTGAGTCGATAGTGCTACTTAATAGGGAAAATTTATGAGCTAGTGTAGTCTTGTATTTGAAGATGCCTCATATAATTTGTCGAAGGAGGTTGTTAGCAACTATGGTCTTTTACTAGCTGATTGACTACTCCTGTACATCCAAAATTTTTGCATAATCACTCCAAGTTTGGTTTTCTCTTTTACTAGTTGATTGACTACCCCTTTACATCCCAAAGTTTTTTGAGTTAATAATTCCAGCAAGTAACTAGATCCGATCTGTTTGCTTAGATTGTTGGTTTTAGGATAACTTAACATCCTAATTGTATCTTTATTCAGTAGATTTGTAATCTGATAGGTGGTAAATTGCCAGGATGGTGGTTTCAAAGAAATTTTAACACATACTTATCAGATTGGACATTTTTATAACATGCATTTTCATTAGTTTTCATGACTTCCACTAATATTCCATTGCTCATTTTGTTGGTTAACTAGAGGATGGCTAGAAGTTGATGGCTTTAGAGCACTTACATGTCTAAATTTTTAAATTTTGTAATCTAAGTGTCAACAAAAGCCAACTTAATATTTAGTATTTCCCAAGCCACATGCCTAAAATTGGGCATGGTAAAATTCAATAGTTCGGATCCTTTGGCATAATTTCAATTCTTGAAACAATTATTTTGCTCAAATCCTATGAATAACTACCAAATGGAAATTCCTACATCCTAGAAATAGCAGTATGCATACATGATATTGTTTACCACGTGCCTATCACGAGTCCTTTAATGATTATATGTAGCCATTTTAACTAGATACCAACAGAGAAAATAGTTTGACATAGCATTCACAACACTGCTTTCAATAATTCGAAATTTCTACAATTAAATGATGTATTCCACACTATATTATTTTCTAGAAATTTAAAGATGAAAAATATATATTTAAGGTAGTAGAGAAATAATGTTCTTATAAATTAAAAATTTCTGGTTCACCTAGAGGAAAAAAGTATAACAGAAGCCTCAACACATTTCTACAAATTGCAATACTGAAAGTAGTATGACCGTACCTCAGTCCCAACTTTTAGCTCAAGTATCTTCTTTTCCATTGCCCCAACTACTACTTTTGCAATTGTTTCTCGTGTTGAAGATCTGCCACCTCCCTGCATTTTATAGAAATGCAGTTATAACACATAAATCACTAAGTTTTATCTTCAAAAGAAAAAAACATTTAAAGAGAGGCGTATTACTCAGCAAATAGGCATGCTTAAGCATACCTGAATTGAACGAACACCATATTTGAATTCATATGTGGCATATGCATGAGATGGCCAATAGGCTAATGAAATTTCACTGTAATCCTGTCAAGTTCAGTAAAATTCAATCAAGAAAGAGTGGATTTGGAATTTCAAAAGCTCATGTGTTGTAAAAAACCATCTCAATGACTTTGTAAAATGTAATGCTGAAATGTATGACACAATCCTGTTCTCTATTCAGAGTATAAACTCTGTAACCAAGCACTCGTGATTTTAGTAGACGTAATCATCATAGAGTGAACTCTCCCCGAGAACTTTTATGATTTATCCAATTACTTATCACATACTATTACTATAATGACATGTGGTTAGACTTACCAGGACCACATATTATTCTTGGAAGTCATAATCATGTTTAAAATTCATCTATTGTTATACAACTTTGTTCATGAAGAAAGTTGTCATTATGAAAAAGTCACTTCCAGGTTATATAGTACCATCATTATGAACTCCTCTGTTAACTAGCCACAACAAATATTGTTTCAAATCATAAGGTGTTTTTTCCTCTCATTTTCTTTAAGGATCAGGAATGCTTGATTCATAGTCAATCTCGAATAAGGGAGTTTCCATTATATACTTACAAAATATTCATTCTCTTATTGTAAGAATACCCATGATGCCTGAAGGTGTTGTTATCACTACTTGGCATGTTGCGCTTTTCAGAATCAAATGATCTACTTCAGACACCCTACAAATTATTAAGGAGAGGTCCTTGACTAGATCATGACGATCATGATGGGTTTTGAACATTTTTCAATATCTTAGCTTTTCTACCTTTTATAGTACGAATGTCCTGCAATGTGAAGAAATGTGAAACTTCTATTCTTGAAAGGATCTGTGAATTAGACGCCGCTAATCTGACATGTAACCAACCTTACACTATCTCAATTGTTTCAATAAATTCATTCTACAATCCAATGAAGAAGTTGATGATAATGAAGGTTTTACTTTTGTATGTGACAACACACTTACTTCAACTGATGACAATTCCTTCAAATGAGAAAAGACAGAAATCAAACTAAGTTGATGTACCTTTCGTGTCGTGAAGATGTATGTTGTCTCCCTTGTCGTTATAAAGATCAAAAATTTGGAGATGTCACAATAGGTTACTGCTCACAATTCAAGTCCTTGGACAACTAATATTTGAGATGGTCTTACTAGGAATAGAGTCTTGATCAAGACTTTTGTTGTAAACCCTTGGACTAGAGAAGTCTTCTTGCAAGTTTGAACTCATTCTACATCAGTTGTGTACTTAGAAAACTAGCCTTTCAAACAGTAAAATATCCATGCATGAAACTTAAGTGAGTTACACCAATGACACTTTTGTTCTTTAGGCCCTAGTTCTAATAACAAATATTTATCATACTTATGCTCAATAGTCTTGTTCAAAGAGTAGAGGAGAGGCCACAAATTTCAAACAACTACTTATGAGAACCTTAAACAACAAAAAAACTGTAATTTTTTTCAGAACTAAAAATCAAATTTAAGATAATTCAGTCCAAATAAACCTCGGTCGATATTGAGGTTGTTTCAAGTGAACAATCTTCAAGACAGGTCGTTTTGTTCTAGGGCAGAAGAGAGTTATTAAATAAATCCTCAAACTTGGACAGAATAACCTTTGTACCTAGATCTGTAATATTCCATTAAAACTCGGATAAGAATGGCTTGCAATCTTTGAAACTTGGATCAACATGAGCTGAACTCATTCTTGAAACTCTGACAGACATGAAGTCTCTTCAACGTATAGTTATGACTCATATAGCCAGGTTTCAAATAGTTGTCAAGAAATGCCTATAGACTGAGCCCTTAGAGTCTTTAATACACCTTCATGTATCCAACAAATCCCACACCACAATAGGACTATTACTTCTCCAAAGGTCAAAATATTTCAGAGCATACCCACTTGAAGTGACAGGCATACAAAATGAACAATCCAAGATAAAACAAAACCTTTTGTCCTTAAGGAGGTCTGAATGACTACTTTAGGACTGTAGGAAAGTTTAGCATTTCATTTTTATAGTGGTACTACAACAATACTCCTTGTTTTTCAGAGTATAAGAATCAAGTCAATACTAGGCCTCTTGTTTAATTAGGCCAGACTTCTATGAACTCAATTCTTGCTAAAAATTTCACGTTGCCTCTTATTTTGACATACAAATAACTATTAGACCCCTATGCAAAATCATGTCACTATGAAACCTCAACGTTTAATAAAAAATTTCATAGTCAATGTAAGGATCTCAGAGGAAAAATATCTCTTGTGCTATCTCTCATTTCAGTTACATACCTAATGAGTCATGCCTTCAAGGTAGAATATCTCACTTCTCAGTTGTATTTCATTCTCTTCTTGCTTGGGCTTGTCATCACCTGTGCTCTGATATACATGGATTGCAATTATAGCATATACACTATGGAAATTGGGCACCAAGCCACAAGGCTTAATTGTGTCAACAACTAAACCTTTAATGCTAATAGTAACATTGCACTACTACCAATGCCTTGAAGGAGTTACACCTCTACTAGATTTCACCCTCAATACCTCTACTATATGCCTCCATCATACCTAGTTCGTTTGATAGATAGCTGAGCAGTGCTCAAGTGCAGCCAGACATCTTATGCATTGAATATTGATGGAAATTTCTACTCACGATGTCACAAGTGCCACTTTATTGGAGTTTTTCATGGTGTTTGTGCATTCATTCAAGGTTTGAAGAAGGAATCCACTTTGGAGGAGGCCACACATGCTTCTAAGGAGGATTCATTCATTGTTCCTGAAAATAGATACATGGTCAACCACTTGGTGGAGGAACCTTACTTTGTGGTGCCATTTTTGGAGGATTGTTGCAAAACCAACTCCATTATCATGTTATCATTGACTTGTATAATGGAGCTGGTTGATTGAGAGCATTATTGTAGTCTTTTTCTAAAATATTTTCATGATTTTTCGTGGAGTAGAAAGGGGATCTCAACATCCTATTTCTATCTTTAGTATAGAGTTGTTGAGGAGGCTTGAATGGTAATATTTTATTGTATTCCTTGCAGAAAATACTGAAACTAGGAAAATGTTGAAGTAATAGCTGTGAGCATGCTTACAATGCTTTAGTTACAACAAATGAAACTATGGCTCCTAAAAGGAAGTGGTGGAAACAAAAATTCAAGGGTTGGGAATAGCACTAGCCATTCAAAAAGGCAAGAAGGAGATACAAACATTGAAGATCATTTTCCAAAACTTTCAATAGGTTAAAATATAAAGCTTCCTGGACAATACGGTTTAAAAAAATTTGATGTATTATTTGGTAGGGGCTGGAATGCATTAGATGTCCTCTTATTCGATGCAACTGATCAATCAATGGTTGCAATCACAGCGTTAGTACTTGTCAAGAAGTTCTATATTCTAAAGTTGTTATCCTTGTTACTTGGTAGAATTCCTTTCATTCACATTGTAGATGGGAGCCTTTTGAAGGAAAAGGAGATTCATATTTAGTGTGGTTATTGTTTTTTCAAAAACAAAATCTTTGAAAAATTCCAGCACAGACTGTGAAGTGTGTGGTATATGAATTGAGTAGATAGTGCTACTTAATAGGGAAAATTTATTAGCTAATGTAGTCTCGTATTTGAAGATGCCTCATACAATTTGTCGAAGGAGGTTGTCAGCAACTATGGTATTTTACTAGCTGATTACTAATCATGTACATCTAAAAGTTTTTCATAATCACTCCAAGTTTGGTTTTCTCTTTTACTAGTTGATTGACTACCCCTTTACATCCAAAAGTTTTTTGAGTTAATAATTCTAGCAAGTAACTAGATCTGATCTGTTTGCTTAGATAGTTGGTCTTAGGATAACTTAACATCCCAGATGTATCTTTATTTAGTAGATTTGTAATCTGATAGGTGGTAAATTGCCAAGATAGTGGTTTCAAAGAAATTTTAACACATACTATCAGATTAGACATTTTGATAACATGCATTTTCATTAGTTTTCATGACTTCCACTAATATTCCATTACTCATTTTGTTGGTTAACTAGAGGATGGCTAGAAATTGATGGCTTTAGAGAACTTATATGTCTTAATTTTTAAATTCTGTAATTTAAGTGTCAACGAAAGCCGACTTAATATTTAGTATTGCCCAAGCCACATGCCTAAAATTGGGCATGGTAAATTCATGAGTTCAAATCCTTTGGCATAGTTTCAATTCTTGAAACAATTATTCTGCTTGGATCCTATGAATAACCACAAAATGGAAATTCCTACATCCTAGCAATATTAGTATGCATACATGATATTGTTTAACACGTTCCTATCATGAGTCTTGCCATTTTCACATAGATACCAACAAAGAAAACAATTTGACATAGCATTCACGGCACTGCTTTCAATAATTGGAAATTTCTGCAATTAAATGAGGTATTCCACACTATATTATTTTCTAAAAAAATTAAACATCAACAATATATATTTAAGTTAGTAGAGAAATAATGTTCCCCAGAAATTAAAAATGTCTAATTCATCTAGAAAAGAAAAAAAAGTATACAAGAACCCTCAACACATTTCTGCAAATTGAAGTACTGAAATTAGTATGACGTACCTCAGTCCTAGCTTTTAGCTCAAGTATCTTCTTTGCCACAACCCCACCTGCTACTCTTCCAATTTTTTCCCATGCTGAAGATCTGCCACCTCCCTGCATTTTATAGAAATGCAGTTATAACACATAAATCAATAAGTTGTATCTTCAAAAGCAAGAAGCATTTAAAGAGAGGAATACTACTCAGCAAATAGGCATGCTTAAGCATCCCTGAACTGAACGAACACCATATTTGAAGTCATATGTGGCATCTGCATGAGATGGCCGATAGGCTAATGAAATTTCACTGTAATCCTCTCAAGTTCAGTAAAATGCAATCAAGAAAGAGTAGAGTTTGAATTTCAAAAGCTCATGTGCTATATAAAACTACCTCAACTACTTTGTAAAACGCAATGCCGAAATGTCGAAATGTATGACACAATGCACTGTATAAACTCTGTAACCAAGCAGTCTGGTATGACACAATGCCGAAATGTCGAAATGTATGACACAATGCACTATATAAACTCTGTAACCAAGCACTCTGATATGACACAATGCCGAAATGTATGACACGATACACCAAGATCGTACTGAAATGTATGACACAATGCACAAAGATCATGCCCCAAAGGCGTTCAACAGGTTCAAACAGTGTTAAATTTTACATCTTTTATTTTAGGTGAACCTGTTTCATGTTTCATTTCTCTTTGTTACCCCCGAAGATTTGAAACTCGGCCAATTCGGTGTCCCTGGCATGAAATGCTGAAGAAAGGTAGTGAATTTTAAGCTTTTGAAGCAATTTTCGTTGCATATGTTGTTTTCAGATCTCCGTGCAGTGTGTTTTTGCAGTAGTTTGAAAGGTACGGTGCCTGACAGAATGGTAAAAGCTTGTTAATCTGTTTCTGCATGTACTCTGAGAGAAAAAGGGACTATTCAATGGTAAAGGGCCATTAGCTCGTCGTTGGATGTATTCCGAGGAAAAAGGAAAATAGATTTGGGAGAAAAACATATGAGAATAAGAGCTGTACTTGTAAATCTTGATCAGGGTTGAAAAGAAAAAAAGGAAAAATGAAATAGCGTACCATCCCCACCGCTCAAGATACATAGAGGAGAATCCATTTTGATCCCGCCCGATATGTTAATGAACAAATTCGTTTGTGTCACTTATAAGCGAAGGAGGAATCCAGGTCGTCTCATGAACTCTTACCACGCTTCTGTGGTCGTTCTTCCTCGGAGGAAGCCAGGTCGTCTGAAGAACTCTTACCACACTTGCCAATAGCTCGGCTCGGCTCAGTTGACGGGGATCTAACTCCTACCACGCTTGCCCAAGGCTCGGCACAGCTGCGCAGGATAGATCTCAGAATCTGTATGAAAAGCCCGAGCTCAAATTCTAAGCCCTTGAACCAACGAGGGTTTTAAAATTTGACTAATAAATAAAACGATCCTTCCGAAGAATTTTTTTTTCGCCTTCTCGTGAAATTTGAGAGAGGGAAAGGTTCCCGCCCAGGTTTGAAAGTTCCCACCATTTGTTAATTGGATTTCCTAAATATAATTTAAAATAATTCATAATACAATGATTGATTCACAAATATAGCATAACAATACATGCACTAAGGTATAATATATCCATAGCCATATCCATATGGTATATATCCATATCTAGATATTTTATTAATAACGCAATCGAATTAATTGACCTTCCAAATGATTAACGAGGAAATCACTTGCTCATGATTAATGATGGATTTCAATGAGTATTTCGAACACATTACATTATAATCTTATATTGATATGTTGAGTTTGAGGAATTTACATTGACTTTACGAGGAGTTCAAGTGAGGGAATTAGGAGTACATTTAGTGGCAATGGTGTGTGGAATCATGTTGTAGATATCATATTTTATTATATTCATTTCACTTTTCTAGTATAGTGATTATGAAAGTGTGATTTTTTTAAGTAGATTTTCTATCTTCAAGGCATTATGTTTATGCTAGTATTTGACTTTTATACTCAGTTTTGAGTTGATGTGTAATTTAGTTTTTATGTTTTTCTTTTTTCATCTTTTAAATTTCATAAAACAATAATTTAAAATAATGAGCGTCACTATAGAAATCCTTTTCGATCCACTCTCGTAGGGAGAAGGTTCTCAATAAAGCAATGACCGTGAGTGTATTTTTAGTATTGTAAGTTTAAATACATATAATTAGTTTATGTGTAGATATATTTTTGATGTATTATTAGTTTACATATGTATATATATTGTTGATATTGTTAAGTAGGTTTAAAGATATATCATTATTCTTATATGTTGAGATATTTCATCTATACAATATTATAATTATAGTATTGTTTTTGTTTTAATTTTTGTCAAGTTGAATATATTGAAGTGTAGTTAATGATTTTAATGGAGGGTGTTACAAGATCAATTTGAGGAAACCTTAAAATGGAGAGGGTCATGAAATCGATATAAGGATCTTCATAGAGTTAAGGGGTGTCAAGGTGCTAGAATGTTGTATTAAGAGAACTAGATAACAATTTAGGAAATATTGATACAAATTGCACATATGTATATGTTGTGGTGCAAATGTAACAATTTTTTTGAAATTCTTTTGTAAGGCATGACAATGGTCAAGTTTTCCATGTTTTTTAGAAGTATGCATGTATACGTAATGGTACATAATGGTGGAGTAAATGAATTATATTAGGAGGGATGAGGTTGAACCCCAACAAATTCAAGCGAGGAGATCAATCTAGGAATGTCGGTGGTGTGGGTCAATGAGAATTGGGCTATTTAACTTGCTTTGACATACATTTGTTTTTTTTATTGAAATTTTTTTGATGAACACAAGCAAGTGGAAATTAATTGATTTTAGACATTGCAATGTGGTAGAAGCATCTTCAAATTTATGAAAGCACCACTTTAACTCGACAGTTACAACTAAGTGGTATTTATTCTACTAAAGTCACTCTAGGCTTTGACCTAACCCTATCTTAAATAAACAACCCCCTTAAGAAGGAAATTTGGCCCATGAGGGGTGAACATGTCACATGGAAATGTGGGGGAATAATAACAGACTATTTTCACCCACCAAGAAATAAGCAAGCCCGCATCAATGTTATGCATTACTTTAAATGGGTTGAGTATCCTTTGATGCCTCTACCAATCGTATTGAAGGTATGTGATGTTAACTAAGTTAACCAACAAAACATGCCTTTAATAATGGTAACAAGACTTACACACTATATATTGCATCGAACAATAAAATGAAGCTTTAATATGTGTAACCAACCATACATGTAGTTTATCAAGTTGCCCAAACTAACATGCTTCTACTAGTGATAACCAAAAGGTACATGTTGGTAATCGGGTGACCAATGTGGTATGCCTCAACATTCGTAATTGAACATAAATGTTGTTGATGGGGTTGACCAACCTAACACATCACTAACAATGAAAATGGAATGTGCATGTTAGTAAATAAACTAATCGACATGACATGTTGCTCATTAAGACGATTGACATGACACACAACTCGCTAAGTTGACCAACTTGACAAACTATTGGTTTTGTCATTGAACTAACATGCCTTTAATGAACACAACCAAATGTGCATGATGTTGAACAAGTAAACCAACCTAACATAGCTTTAACAATAATAACAATGTGTGTAATTTGTGGATTGGGAAAACCAAACTAACATACCTCTGATAATCTTAATCGACCATACATGCCTATTGTAATCAACCCTTCGGGAGTTCCCTTGATTTCGTGCAAAATTAAGCATGTCATGCAACTCTTAGACTAACTTTGATACATATACAAATTAAGTTTGTATTTACTTGTTAGAATTGTGTTATAAAGTGTTTCCCCTTTAAATTTCACGGATTTGAATCCAAGGGAAATTAAGGTATTTATACCTCCATGGATTAAATAGTTAAATCATTGCATGAAGGGCAGCGATTGTCCCATGAACAAGGGGGTCTCATGTGCCAGTTTAACATCTAACTATATTATAACTTTATATTAAATACTATTATTATTTTCTTGTGTTAATATGAGTGTTTTTAATATTTAATATACAATTAAGTAGATTACCCCTTGAATAATTAGTGAAGTATTTAATATTGGATGAGAGAGTTGTAAGGTTGAAATTTCTATACCTCGTGTTAATTTGGGTGTTTGTATCATTTCAATGCAAAATTAGGTTTCATACATATCCATGGATCAATTAAAGGCATTTACACATGCCAACTAAAGACATTCAATAGTTGGGTTAGAACTAGCGGGTGGGAGGATTTCATTATCATATTCATCCAGGGGCTTCCAGACTAGAGAAATTAGGGCATGTGTTTGATTTATGGGCTAATGTTTAAAAACATGATATGAGGAGATCAAGAGTTAGTGCAATTCCTTCTTATGGAAAGGTCATGCACCTCTTCCTTTATTTCTTGAAGTAAAGTTGAAAGAAGTGATTACAAATATATGATAAAGATAATGTGCAAACCATTCACAACATCACGACATTAAAAATTTACACGAGATGCAACTTAATTCATGTTCAATAGATTTTTTCCTTTAAAAAAGCAATATATGGTACCATGATATAATATTATAGTGATTCACCAACATTGGCCACCAAACAAATGACCTAAATGACAAATGTTATTTATGGTGACTATCATCCACCATAAACTATGATTATTCGCCACTCTGACACCCCTAAGTTTATGGTCACTCATTGAACATGACTCCAAGAGTTGTTTCGAGCTTATTAAACTTATTATTTCCCAAAATACTGACAAGGATGTCTCATCACTATAGCATTTTTTCTGAGTCTCTCATAAAATGCTCTATAACTGTTTTTTTATGTTATATATGGACTGGCACAATTAAAAATTAATGACGTAAATGACTAATTCATATACTTGTTGTACTTTTTATTTGGCCATATTTTTATTCTTGGACTATAATAGTCATTTACATTAATTATTATTAAATTTTTTCACTTATTACCTAGTCATATATTTTAATATTAGACTAAATTAGTCATTTAAGTTAGTCTCTTTTACTTTAGTCACTTATTATCTAGTCATATATTTTATCCCTGGACTAAATTAGTCATTTAAGTTAGTCGCTTTTAGTTTAGTCACTTATTATCTAGTCGTTTATTTTATTCCAAGACTAAATTAGTCATTTAAGTTAGTCATTTTTAGTTCGGTCACACAAAATTGCTCAAATTTAGTAGTAATTCAGTTGAAATAATTGTGGTGACTAACATTTTTAGTCACCTAGTCATTAATTTCATAATTTTTTACTACTGTTTGGGTGCAATGTTGTATGACTAACGAAGTAGTAACTGAGGACAAGTAGGTCGAATGATGACCCACCTTCTCATTTGTCGAAGTCCTGTGAGAAAGAGTTATAACTCCATGTGCATGTGATATAGTTTTAAATTGTCCCGTGGGAACTATTTCATGCTTTCCTCTAGCTATTACAGTGAAATTTTCATGAAATTTATTCTGAGTGTTGCATAGTTCAGAGTACAAGGATGTTTGTATTTTTAGAAGAGTTGTGAGCAAGATGGTGGTTCGTAGTTATTATTTTTGTTTTAGATGGTTCGTGTGTTAGATTTATATTGACATAAACATGTTTCTCAATGAGAAAATAACTCCGATCTCAATGGGTCATGGCGCATAATCACAAGGATATGTTAATTAAGTTTCTAAATTTTCAATATCAAAAGTTGGTGTATGTTTTTGTGTTCACAAAATCGTGGACCATGTGCCAATTAAGACTCAATATCGTGGTGTTTTGAATAGTAGAGGAGTTGGAGGTCTATTGGTATGAATGTCGAAGTGGTGAAGGAAATCATGGCGGCTTGAGTCGGGCATGACATATAGATGAACCATTTTAAGTTTCTATATTTCGAGGTGTGAGAAGTTGAGCGATTTTTTCATTTTGACAAGGCCCTTCAGCAATAAATATATGAAAAAATAGATAGATGAGCTATGTTAGATTGCTTCATTTGCAGTTCAAAACTTTTTTCTGTGTATCCAAGTTTTCTGATGTATTTTATGTTGAACCCATTTTCGTAGGAACCATTCTGTGCTATTAATGTGTTTTTAAAAATGCTAAATTTGTTGGAATAGAAGTTGCAGTTTAATCGAAGATATTTCTGAACTAGGAAAATATGTACATAAAAGAATTGATGGAAAATTGAACTCTCAAGGGTATTGGAGAAATTTTGAGACCAATGGTACTAGTATTCGTAGTTTACAATAGTGGGATCTTATAATGTACGTTATTTCTAAATTTTTTGTATAGATTCACATGCTTAAGCCATGGTGGTAAGACTACATTTAAAAAAAAAGAAAATTTGGAGTGAGACCATCAGTCTCCATCTCAATTTTTTGTGTTTCCTTCTAGTCGGAGGAAATTTGTAGTCGAGGTCACCCTCAACTTCGGGGTGAGACATTTAACATGTATTTGGAAACAAATCATAAGGAAAATGCTGAATTTTGATCCATCTTGGAAAATTATAGGCTTGGAGTAGTGTTGATGTTGGCGCTAGGGTTTAAGCTATTTTTTTTTTTAATCTTGTAATTTATGAACCATATTCACATTATTTTTTTCTTTACACAAGAGACAGGGGTTGATTTCTTTCAAAATTTTTAATACTAATTTATTTTGATTTGTACGTGGTTTTTTCTTTTCTATGTTAAAATTTTAGAGATAAATAATAATAATTTCTTATGTAGATTTTCTTTAAATAAATTTTATTACAAAAATAACGTTGAAGTTATTTTTTTATTAAAAAAAATATAGAGTGCTTTAAATTACATTTATTAAATAATATTTTTAACAGAAAAACAAAATAATATATTATAGACATGTATGTTTCTTATGTGGGCCTGCGTATAAGCAAGTCAGAGGTTGTCGTCACTATGAGGTTGGAGGTTGTATTTGTAATCATGAACGGCTATACGATCATAGTTATTTTGTGGACCCTATTGAAAGAAAGTCTAAGGGCGCCTCAACTGTGAGGTCGAGGGTTGTCATTGTAGTTTGGATGGCATCTCTAGACTCTCTCGAGTACTGATGTTCCACAGCCAAATCAGCTCCAACTTCAATGCTTCATGTGAGCCAGTGCGAGGTTAGGAAAATTCAACACAAGCTACAATATTTGTTTGATTTGAGTATTATTTGTATCAAAATTATTGATGTATACATTAATGTTGATATTAGCTGAGATTAAAGTGTTGAGTTACTAGTTTATTTTTGTTGTTCTATATAAATCAAAAATATAATTTTTTAGAAATAATTTTTATAATAAAATATATTTTTTATTGTTAGTTGATTTATAACGTTGGAAGAAATAAATAGAAATAACCATATTCACATTTTTTTTTTCTTGAAAGAATAGGTAATAGGTTTATTCCTTCTAAATACTTTTTCTTATAAGAATAATTTATTGTTTTTTTTTTATTCATAAAAAAAAATATCTTCTAGATTAATTTTATTAAATAATATGTTTTATGAAAAACAAAAATAATAAGTTATAAAAAAAACCAAATACATATATGCTTGTTGTTTGGACCATGCTAGAAGCAAGTGTGTGGTCAACATGCTATCAGATCATAGGGCGCGATTGTCTTTCGAATGATGTTATGAGACTTTGCAACCTATTCAGTTTTGTAAAGAGGCCCAACTCAACTATATGCACATATTTATTTTTTGGTCCCTATTGAAAGCAAGTCAAAAGTTCGGTGTGGCTAAATGGTCAGAAGTCAGTGTTCTCATTTTTATGTTGTCTCTAGCCACTCATGACCATCAACAATACCCAACCAAATGGACTCCAGCTAAAATATCACATGCAAAGTGGCTTGGGCATCCACAAATTGAACGTAAGTTAAGGTTGTGGAATTGAACATAAATTAAGGTTGTAGAATATTTTGCAATAAATTAAATTTTAAATGAGTAATTTAATCGTTCTGAATACACATTATATAAATAAAAGGGACATAGTGTAAAGTGATGTGAATGTGAATTTAAAGTTTATTTGAAATTAAATTTAATTTAATTCATATATTTTATCTATTGAGTATTTGGAACATGGAATAATTAATTAAATTTACAATTATATATATATATATATATATCATTTTTCATAATAAGAAGAACATATAATAAAATTGGTAATGTTATGGTTTTTTCTTAGTTTTCTACAGAATGTGAGACCACTTTACTATCAAAATTTATTTATTTTATATATAAATAAATAAAGTATTAAATTATTATATAAATTTGTTTTATATTTCCTTATTTTAAGTTCCATGAATATTATAATTTCTTATTCAACTAGTATTCTTGGACATCATTTTCATGCTCTTTCATTTATATTGTATTTAAGGGAAGAAACAAATTAAATAAATAAATGAATGTAAATAAATATCAAAATTAAAATAATATTGTGTCTAAAAAATACATTTCATTGTATTATATTATAGAAAATTGTGTGCGTGTGTCTATATATATATATAGTATCATTATTTGATGATATATATTGCTAGAAAATTTTTATCATTTTTATTAATTGTATTTTGGTAATTCATGATCCATTGCTTGATATTTAATGAACAAGTATTGTTGAAAAAAATATGTAATTGATTTGAACAATGAAAATATTTAGTCATGAATAAAAATTTCTATGTCAAAAGTGAGAAGAAATATAAAATAAATTAAAACTAGAAGGAATTAAAGAAACTTATAACCTTTGCTATTTGCAATGGTGCTATCTAAGAGAATTTTTTGTTTGAATAGTTCAAGATAGTTATAAGGTGTTTTTAATAGTTTAATATTATACCTATATATATTGGCTTTCTTTGTCAGTCAATGTTTGGTGTGGTTTGAAGTTTAGTGTCTAATTTGTTTACATTTGAACATTTCTAATTAACAAAATTAGTTCTAAGAGCGCTTTTCCCTGATATTATATATACGGTTGATACTAAAATAAATTTAGAGATCATTTTTATTTAGATTTTTTAATTAGTATTGGATTGACGATATATTGGATTCCGATAATGTTTACTAGTTTGGATGGAATTTGTTCCAAAAGAGTGTTATGTAGTTGTGAGTGATTTTGAGTCATGGATTTTGAAGTTGTGAAATTGTTGGATTTGTTGAGACAACTTATAAAGGAGGAGGAGACTGATGATCAAATATTGGATTCTGCAAATGAAAGAGAAAAAAGAGGAAAGCCAATGAATGGTTTTGATGCAATTTTTATGGAAAGTGGATTAGTTTCAATTTTAAATGGTGCAAATGTTTGTGTTAGTGTGTGTAATATCTTTGTCGAAATACAAAAACAATGGATGATTGTTAAAGGGAAATATTCAACAATTTTTTTTTGTTCTTTAAATGATACACTTGTCAATTACGTATGTCTCATGTGAGAAAGAATTTTTGTATATTATAATGTTATAATTAGAATTTATTAAATTTATCTCTAGGTATCATATAGGTTTCTGTTGTGTATTTTTTCTTGGAACCTTTATTTCAAGATGGGTGACTACATAAACTTAAATTATTCCATGTATTGAGAATTTTGGTCCAATATATTTTATGCAAATTGAAACATTTACTGTAGTGCATATGCCATTTGAGGTGGTTATAGAACTATTTTTGGGATTGAGAAATGATTTTTATTTTAAATTTCTATATTCATGTGTGCCTACAATGTTTTTTGTTATAAATAACATGGTAAGGAATTCTTTCAGTGGATCTCAAATTGTATGATACAAAGTTGTGCTAGTCACTTTGATTTCCAATTTAATGTAATTATATTCCTATGATTAAAATAGGTGATTTTTTCTTTATATGTGTTTTATTTAGCCAAATGTGACTAGAATGTTGTGCTTTGCTTATAAAAATATAGGTAATGCTTTCAATGGCTAGCAAACAATAGTATACAAAACCACTTACCCATTTTTTGGTGATTGTTATTTTCACAAGGTAGATTATATGTGTGTGTGTGTGTGTGTGTGTGTGTGTGTGTTTCTCTAATGGCAATGAATGCAATGTTAGTTTGTATTTTTACACAAGTGCTATGTAGTTTCCATATGCTCAATGCTACGACACTATAAATATTATTATATCTTGGATAAATCATTGGTGGTTCTCATGTAGTTTGATTCTAAGTATATAAAATTATTAATGATCAATGGATGATCACGGATAAATTTTTAACTATGTATAGGCAATGCATGAAGACACAATATATAGAACTAATGTGATTTGTTTTATTGTGTCACGAATCATAGAGAGACATTTTAGATAAAATTGTTATAAAATCATAGATGCATCAAATACGTTTATTACACGAAGCTATATTCTATTTTTTTTAAGTAATATTTGAATTCTATTTTATTTTTATATTCTGAAAATAATTTACATTAATTGGTGAAATCGTTTTTTGGGGATTTTTTCAAATTAAATATTTGTCTTTTGAAATTTGTTAAAATGATAATACCATTTTTGTTGCTATTATTTTAAATTTTATAAATTCCTTCAGAAATTAGGTTTCAATTGCAAACATTTAAATCTTCAAGGTTTCTTATTTCCATTTTTTCTACTCCTTTGTCGCAGTGGTAGGTACCGATTTTGGGAGTATTGTGAAACAAAAATAGAGGGAAAATGATAGTGAGAATGTCAATATATACTAGATAATATATGAGGTGTAGAAATTTTCCAGTATCGTGTGTAGTTATTGAAGTTTAAACACTCTTTATTCTTTTAATTATATAAATTAATGTCACATTTTGACAAGTTGTCACATTCTGTCAATATACTTTACGGAAATTGAAAATAGTTTTGTGTTGAAAGGTATAAAATTGTGAGAAATTGATCACTATTTATCCATATTCAATTTTCATATATTAGAGAATTTCTTCTAATATCCTAGTGACTATTTATTTGACTCATATTTTTTTCTTGTTCATTTTCGCTATAGTTGACCTAAAATATGACATGGTATTGTAAAGCACTTTCTGTATTTCTTATCTCATGGACATGATGTTGCTTTGCATTTAATGCATACATAAATGTACCTGAAATACCTTCAATATATCCATCATGTTAGTGATCATGAAGTGTACTTGGAATGATTGTGTGCACATTCTTCTATTTGTGCTTCATCTATAATTAGCTTACATTGGGATGCATTTTGTATCAAGTGGTTCTCCAAGTGGTTGTTAGTTCCAGTGAACATATGGATATTTACAATGGTCAAGCATATCTATAATTCAATTTAGACATTTATAGTTAACAATATAATATGTTTCTACATAATCAAAATCCATCATGTGCACATTTTGAATCACTCTTGTTACATAGGATAGTAGACTATGTAGGTTCAATAGATAGACCAATTTCCCTATGTGTTTGTCCAAATCAATTATCGGTTGGTAAATTTGACATATGGTAAATTAATGAGTGAATGTTATGTGAATAAGGCTTTTCGATCTATAGAAAAAATTTCAATGACTTCCATCACTCTTTGTTTCTGTCTATTTTCACACTTGCACCATGGTTTTCTATATATAATATGAGAAAAGCAATTGCACATACATTTTACAATTTTTTCATTTTCAATGACGATAGAGCTTTGAATTATTTACAACAACACCTGAATGTTGGAGACATTGAACAAGAACAATATCAAAATGATTGCCAAGATGACATTATTAGCTTAACAATTCCATATGAAAATGGACATATATAAGGTAAAGGTTTTGCAATACAGTGGATATGTTAACTCCTTCGTGTAAAAATATATATTTGGAATATAGAAACAAATGATATTTCTTTGATATTTTATTCAGAAAAAGAATATTCCAAAATCTTGTACCTTGCACATATACCAATATATACATCGCGTTCACATTTCCATGCAATGCTAGAAATTAAGGGCACGAGAGATATTAATGGAAATGACAAGACACCACAAATCATCCAAAGAATCCCAGAGAGAGAATATTGTAATATGTTCTCAAGTGTACCTCCTAGTTATCTTGCTAGCAAAGAATCTAGGTTTACTAGATGCTCTACTGAGCTAAAACATTTTTCAGATGAGAATAAAATATAGGAAAAAGAAGTTTGCTGAAGTTTCAGAGGATTTGACATTATCAAATGAGAACAATATTCATTTTTTCAATGAAGATACAAAATAAAAAAGAAGTTTGTATTTATTTCTTTGATGCATATAGTAAATGATACACTCATTTAATTCAATTCAAATCTTCAATATGAGGACAAGGTGCTATAATAGAAAGATTAGAAAAGAAACATATAAAGTCAAATAAAGAAATTGAGGAATATCTCTAATCAATCCAAGACACAACTACATATGCATGTTGCATTTGCAAAATATTGTCCTTTGCGAAGGATATGCAATATAATGACAAAGACATATTATCAACTTTTTTTATCTGATTCCTCCTTCAAACTCTAAATTCATTAAAATCAATGAACAAATATGAAAATTTTGTAATAATGCAATACTCAATTAGAAAGTGCCTACTTTTTTATCACCTCTTCATATTTGATGGAAAAAAAAAAATTGATGTTCATTGCACAATTCAAATATTTGGAAGACAGATTAGTGGCACCAAAGATTATTTTTGCACAAATAAGAAAACTTGGTTATAAAAGATCAAAAATTATATTTACAATAACAATTATAAATTTTTCTCATGGTCAAGATATAATTTAGACAATTTTACCTAGAGATATTGATGACAATATTACAATGGCGATTATGATAAAAATAAAATTGGAATATAAGAATGCTTATTTTTCTAGAAATATTTGACTGAACAAAAGTGTTGTACGCATTACACGATTTGTGCAACACATCACTATACAAGAGTGAGCAAATAGTAATTAAATATGAATGGAAAAATAATTTGGATCAAAATAGGTGAGATCATCAGACGAATAGTCCAGAAATGAAGGAACTAGACTCACCAAATGTTCTTGATGATCTAGAGATAGAAAGTGAAAGACTTGTACATCGTTACTTAGAGTCTCATCTTATTCATGATCTTGATACAAGGATAATAAAAATTGCACCTTTTGAAGAATTTCGTCCCCTGGGAATTTTTCGAGACAAATTCTCCAAAGAACTAAACTTCTTGACACTTTTCTTTGGATCAAGTCATCCTATTCATTTAATCTATCACTTTTTGTAACAACAAATTGCACAATGTGAACTGTTGCACATGTTTAGAGACTTTTTAGCACATATTAATAACATATTTTTTAAATAAATTTGTATTTTGATAAACTAAGTTTCTAACTATGCTTGGACTTCTATTCGCAAAGGTGAGCTAAAAGGACAAAAACTAGTTTCTAAATATGTTAAAAATAAAGAAACCTTCATAAATTATTAAAATAGCCAATTTCATATAGATTCTTAAGAATCATTCTCACATCGCCTCACCATTTTGAACATTTACGAAAATACATATTTGCAATGATTTGAAAACTTGTTCCTCCAACTTTATTTGTGACATTCACTATTGTTGAGCATATTTTGGAATCATTGATAAATGCACTACAAATAAAAATAGTGAGTCAACAACAAATGAGGAAACTAAATTTGATGATGGATGCATTGACACATTTATCAAACGCCCACTAGTCATATGTAGACGATATTATCTGCATAGAAATTTTTTTCTATGTTCCTTGATAACAAAAAAAAATGAATTACTCGTTCAAGTCCAAGATTATTTGTTTACAAAATTCAAAAGTAGAGCGCCATAGCATGACCATGCATTTCTTTGCATTAAAAATGTGCCAATATGGTAATAATCCCTTCATGTCGATGTCATAGCTTTCATTGATTAGTATTTGAATTTTGATTCAACAATTTTTTCGAATCAAATGACTCAATTTCAAACTCATCATCACACAAAAACTTGAAAAAAACATAAAAATCCTACTTGTATATTTCTTTTTCCTATCCCACCAATTGATGAAACTTGTATTTTTCATCCTTTAAGAAAGAAAAACAATGAAAAATGAAAAATGAAAAATAAACTTTCAACTCTTTTTAAAACCAAGTCTTATTCAAAAAACATAACATTTGCAATTTTTTAGAGTACCTTGGAATTACAAAACAATAATACATCATGTTATTGTGATTTTGTATCAGTCGTCCAATTCTACTTCTTAAAATCCTTGCGATGTTTGGAAGAATGAATTGTCAAAAATAAGTTCGATCGTAGTGGAAAGAAAACACAAATGCTTAATTTATTTTATATTCCTATGATGCAAAAACATATTATGGTTCTTATATGATAAAAATGGATGGTTCCATGGCAACTGCATTCAAGAAAATCCAAGAAAATTTCATTTCTTGTGGAGACAACAAAATTAAAAATATTTGTAAGCTTGGAAACACATTTATAAATATTAAAAAAATGTTAGGTCGAAAAGAATTCCACATTTCTCTGTCATGTCCTTTGTCTTTAGATTCTAGAAAAACAATTTTCATTAACATTGCTCCAGTTTAAAAACAAACATATGTTTTAAAAATGCCTATATTGTTAGATCAAGAACCCAATAATTCTAAGGATATTGTTTACATGACAATTGTTGATAGATACATTTCACTTCTTGTTGTTCTTGAACACATTTTGCTGGTAGAATTTGTTTCCTTCTATTCAATCATTAAAATAAAAACCCCCATGTGTCATAAGATTCATTCGATATAATGAACACATGCACCCAGAAAACCATTATAGAGAAAACAAACACTCTCTATATCCCATACAAAGACTATGAATATAGTTTAAAGAGAAATTAATAAACATGGGTTCAAGCTTACTTTTCAAATAAACACATTATCGATGTCATGAAAAAAAAATTATCATCTAGTCACACCATGAGGTGATATTGAAAGTTCCTCTACAACAATTCCATCCCAAAGTGAAGAGGTATTTTTGCTTCGCATGCCCTTCAAAGCTTACAATGGACCTTGTCCTGATGAAAAATATGATATTCAACAAGACGTGCAAGAGAAAATGAAATTAAAAAAAATGAAACTAAATATACAAAAAATAATGAATTCATTAAAAATCCCTTTGTTTTGGACACATTCACATATCATGATTTTATGAGACAATTAGATCAATTCAATCAATTATCAAACAAACCGTTCTATGGAAAACTAATAATCCTCATAAGCGATTCTATTTGTTCATCATTGTAGGTGCAGGGACAAGAAATACATTCACTGCACAAACAATTTACCATGAACTAGTGCATCTTTATAAGAAATCCTTACAATGTGACCCTTTGAAAAAATAAGGTCTAATACTTTCATTTATTAGCAAAGCTTCATATATTTTACATGGTGTTACAATTCATTCATATTTTCATTTTCCACTTTCACCATATAAAATGGTGCCACTTGTTTCTAACACACTCGATATATTGAGAAAATAATACAAAGATATTAAATTTTTGTTGATAGATGAGGTTCCATTAATTGAGTCTCGATTTCTATATAACATTGACAAGTGGCTCCATAAAATTATGCATACTACATCTTCGTCCATTGGAAACCTTGATATAATATTCTATGTTGACCTATGTTAAGAACAACCTCTACGTGATTGTTGGATACTTGAATAACCAAATCTTAAAGTAACCAATGCTCCTTATAGATTTTGGAAAGGAAATGTGCAAGCTTATGAAAAATAAAAAAAAATTATCCATTTTAAACAAAATAAGAACATGTTAGCATATTGGTGATGAATCTTGAATTCTTGAACTAACATTGTTATAGACCAGCTCAAAATGATCCAACTTTTCCATACCTCTTTTATTTGAACAAGAGTGTGCATGAAGATAATGAAAGAATGTTGTCTATGATCAATAAAGAAGAAATTGTATTAAATGCATATGATGGAAAAATTGAATCATTAAATATAAATTCCAATAAACATAACAAAATTCAATTCCCATCTTCTATTGTACTGAAATAAAATATTCTTTTTGAACTAATTGGTGGAAATTAAAATATTAAATATGGCTTGGTAAATGGATACTTTAAGAGCATGAACGAAATTTGAAAATGCTTCAATTTGGATCGAATTTGTTGATGTAGGTGTTGGTAGCGTTCAACCTAAAAAATGGCACATTTGTACAAATATGGAATAATGTCTATGTGGACAACCTTTACTATAGTTTGTAGAAATAATGAATCAAATAAAAAAATAGTTTTACAGAAGAGCAATTTCTTTTTCAACTTGCATGTGCATGACCTATAGATTTAACACAAGTGTTAACTATGGACAAATTGGCTTTTGATCTGAAAAGAGTTAGGAAACACAAACTTGTTTACAACGCATTTTCTCGTGTCAAGGATATGAAATCCTTGTATTTATTAAACAAATTGGCGCATAATAACTTTTCCTTCCAAGGAAAAATTTCTATTGAGCTAAATAGACTTACACAAAAAACATCTTATGAGCTTGAATATGGCATATATCGAAGTAAAACACTTGATGAATTGACAATATGTTCATTGAACACTTGATGAATTGACAATATGTTCATTGCACACTCACATTTTTTCCTTTCAATTTCAATATATCATTGTTGAATATGATCTGATTACTATTGACATTCTTTGTTTCCAAGAAACAAAATAAAAAACACCTCCATTGAATCCATTATTGTCAAACAAATGTCATTGTATACATTTATACCATTTACATGGAATTATGACATACTACAAAACAATATTGTGGATAAGAATAATTTGACTTATACAAAAATCCAAATTGAATCAAGAATGGAAACATTACATGTTTAAGAAAAAAATATTATAATTGAAAATGTATATATTGCACCAAATACAAACATTGAAGAAATATTTCACTTCATTGCATTCATTTTAGAGTACACATGGAAAAGTTACCCAATTGTGCTTGTTGGTGACTTCAATGTTTACATGCTGCAAAGTACTCAAAAAATTCTACTTTAATTTATGTAAAATAATGGCTTCCATTTTCATAAAGAAAGATCAACAACTGACTATAGCATAATGCTAGATTGTTTTTGGAAAAAAATTTCAACCAGTTCTATTTATTTCCATTTTTTTATGCTTATTGGAAAAATAATCATAAAATTTTTCTAGCGACGTCTTTTTTATCATCTTGAGTGCTTTCCCAATGTTCATATTCTACAATTTCATTCTTGACTTGTCACAATATGTGCAACATTTTCAAAAGTGCAGTTTTGAGATATGCTTTCATTTGCAAAGATTTAAAAACAACAAAAAACATCGAAATTTCAAATTCTAGTAAGTATTTGAACCATTGACATAGATTTATTCATTTTTTCTTAGATAACTATAGGTTTTTTAATGTCATGGTTGGAATGAAATTTACATATTTTCATTTTCAGATTATTAGATTTTGTTCTATATAATGAATCTTATGATTTGTTTTATCATACAACTCATGTTTCATTACTCATTGTGCAAGTTATTTGGGAGGAAAAAAAAAATGTGACCATAGTGGTTCTTGATTACAGATTTCCATAAATGATCTATATGTGTGTTTTTCAATGGAATCCATAAAACATTTTCTTTGTTGTAACTTATGTACATTTACTACATAGCCACCAACATTACGTAATAGTGGTACAAAAGACATAATACACGAATATATAATTTTTCGCTCTGGGGAATACATTGTTTTAAATGTTATTTGTACATTTGTCTCTCAATTGATACCTTGCATTTTCATTTTCTGGCAACGATTTGTAAAATCCTTTGGAACAATACCACAGAAACAACTAGCTGTAGAAAACAATTATTTTAAGATGAATTGGAAAGATGAAAAAAATCTTAGGTTTGTGTTTAGCGAATGTTTCTATAGCCAACTGGAATGTTTTGATTAAATCAGTGTCAATGTTTTTAGAGTTTGTTTTTAGAGTTTTTAGATCCATCTTAACTCTGAGAGATGTAATTTAATGTGAGAAATGCAATGGAAAGTTTTGATATGCCAGAGAATAAGGAGATGTGTAGATGTAATGTGAGAAGTGTAATGTAAAATTTTGATATGTGGGAGTATAAGGAGATGTTTAGATGTAATGTGAAAAATGTAATATAAACATTTGAAGTGTAGGAGTATAAGGCACATGTGTAGATGTAATGTGAGAAATGTAATGTAAGTAAATATTTGAAATGTATTGTGGGTATATTTTTATTTATTTACCTGAGAGTATGGTAAATAAAAAAAATATCTTTGAGGTATATTTTTATTTATTCACTGTGAGTATGGTAAATAAATAAAACCTTTTTTATATTTACTCCATAAACCTCTTTATATTTAAAGAAAACTTAAAAAAAAAAGTTTTATTTAGGTGAACCTTATGGAAAAAATACCATTTTAGTACCATATTTATAAAAGTTTTATGGTAAATCAATAAAATATAAATAAAAAATAGGTATGGTAAATAAATAAAACCTTTTTTTATATTTACTCCATAATCCTATTTATATTTAGGAACACTCAAAAAAGATGTTTTATTTAGGTGAAGCCTATGAGCTAAATACCATGGGTGCAATTATTATTAGTACCATGTCAAAAAAACATTATTAACCCTAATATTTATTTCAAAATATTAATATTAATATTATTAATATATTATAATATTAATATTATTAGATTTAATATATTTAGATTTGGGGAGTTGTTGGAAAGTGGAAAATATTATTTGTGGGAAAGGATTTGAGTGTGAGTGAACTTCAATTAATTTGGATTCATTTGGAAAATAATATTTGTGGGAAGGATTAAGGTGTTAACAAGTTGCAAATAAATGTTTAACTTATTTTTATATTTACTTCATAAACCTCTTTATATTTAAAAAACTAAAAAAGAATTTCTATTTAGGTGAATTCTATGGGCCAAATACCACCGCACACATTATTATTAATACCATAGGCTAAATACCATGGGCCAAATACCATATATATAAAAGAGGTATAAAACTGTAAGGTAAATAAATAAAAATATGTTGAATAGGAGTAGAAATAAACATTTAATTATATTTGAAGCCTATGGACCAAATACCATGGACCAAATTACTAATAATACCATGCAAAAAATACCATTATTAACCTTAACATTAACACTAAAATATTACTATTAATTTTTTATTATTACTAAAATATAATATTGATAGTAATATATTATAATATTAAAATTATTAAATTTAATAACTTTATAATAATACAATTATATATATATATATTAACTCTAGATATATATGGGAGGCAAGAACAAAGACAGATGATAGAGGTGGACAAATAAAGGGAGTGGCAAGGGAGAGATGAGGGGAGAGGAGGAATGAAGAGAGAGAGATAGGGAGAGGAGAGAGAGTTTTAGAGAAGGGTAAGAGGGGGAGAGGGAGACATAAAGTTGGAGGTGGGAGAGAGAGAGAACGAGAGGGAGGGGGAGGAGAAAGGATTGGAGGGTAGAGAGAGAGAGAGAGAGAGAGAAGAGAGAGGGATATAGGAGAGAAAGGGAGAGTGGGGAAGGATTAGAGTAGGAGAGAGGGAGGGATAGAGAGACTAAGTGATCTAGTAACAAAGGGAGAGAGAGATAGAGTGATGGGGGAAGAGAGAGGATTTGAGGGCAGAGAGAGAGAGAGGAAGGGGTAAATATAGAGGTAGGGAGGCGATAAAGGGAGAGAGAGGAAGGACGAGAGAGAGGAAGAGAGCAATGGGGGAATATAGAGGATTGTAGGGGAAAGAGAGAGAGACATAGTAAGTGACGGGGGAAGAGAGAGGGAGGTAGGAGAGAAAGGAAAAGGGAGGGGACTTGAGAGAGAGGAGGAGATGGTGAGGGATAGAGATGGAGATGGATGGGGAGAGACAAATGGATATAGACATGGAGTTGGAGGGGGATAGAGAGATGGATAGAGAGATGGAGCTAGATGGAGAGAGAGGAAGGGAAGAAGAAAGACATTGAGAATAAGAAGTGGAGTGAGATGGGGAGTTACAAGGGAAATATTGAGAGAGAGTGTGTATGTTTGGGGGTGAGATAAAGAGACAAAGAATAAGATATGTAGACAATGGGGGAGACAAGGAGAGAGAGAGGTATATAGTTACAAAGTTAGGAGGTGAAGAGAGAGAGAGAGAGAGAGAGAGAGAGAGAGAGAGAGAGAGAGAGAGAGAGAGGAGAGAGTGATCTAGATTTATGCAAGAAAGCAACAGAATAAACATATAACCATAAATACAAAGATGCAACAGAAATCACACTTCATTTCATTAATATCAAAGAACTGAAATTTGCTTACAAATATAATGGAAATAAAGCTAGCTAGGGTGCTGGTAGCTATCTCTGAGAAGATATGTGGTGGCTACAAGCCTCTTAACTATGTTACAATGGGACATAATGGAAATGAATAGCTAGGGTACTGGCAACGCTTATCTCTAAGAGGAGATGTATCGGCTACCAGCCCCTAAACTGTGTTACAATACAGACATGATCAGAACAAGCAAGGTAGGGCACTGGTAGCACTTATCCCTGAGAAGAGATGTGTCAGCTATCAACCCCCTGAACTGAGCTACAATGAGGTTTGAATGCCTATTTATTGTTGAGAAACAATGTAAAATCCAAAACTTCAAAAAACCTAACCCTAGGAAATGAAGCGCCAAAACTATGGGTCTCGTTTGGGTAAATTGGTGTTTCAACTTCCCAGGGATGTAACTTTGGCATCCGATCTCTGTTTGACATGCTAAATAGCTCGTTAGAAATATCTATCCAAGGACTACAACTTATAAGTGATAAAAATAAGTCTATGACCCATGTTGCTCCCCGTTTTCCCAAAAATCATCGTTTAGGGCCTCAAAACGACTTCAGAAGTTCAGGACCTGAAAAATGCTAAAAATGGTAAGTTCTGCTAAAAATTAGAAAATGAAAGAACTAATGTTGGGGGTTCGAATGGACTCAGTCGGTGGCCACCAATATCCACCTGGATCATTAATTCCCCAAAACAGCTTCGGGTGTGCAGGACCCGAAAACCTGCAAAAAATAGTAAGCAATGCTGAAGCTGAAAAAATGAAAGAATTAATGCTACAAGTCCAAATGAAATAGGTGGGAGGCCACCGATATCCACCTGGATCATTCCTCCCTCCTCAGGATGCAATGTTTTCCGTTGCGTTAAGTTACTCCATGGGGTGGGAGGGGGGTGGGGGTGGGGGGGAATTTTGCTGAACTTGGTATTGGATTTGTCGAGGATGTCACAGACCTATTGGCAAACTTGCTGGATGTAGATGTGCCGTCCTTGGGTAGCCATCGAAGGATCTGTTCAAGGTTATCCATAATTGCATTCGTCCGTTTATCGAGGGCATCCTCGCGCAAGATTTTGACAGGATCTCGTGTTCCCTCATCTTTCTTTCCTTCCACCATGGGGGGTCGTCGTGGTTACGAGGTTGAACTCCTTATACCCCGGTCGCGTTGGGGACATGAAGAGAAAAACAGAGAAATAATAGACCGCTATGATACCACTGATCTGGATTTATACAGTAATGCAAAAAAATAAACATATAACCATAAATACAAAGATGCAACAGAAATAACACTTTATTTAATTAATATAAAAGAACTGAAATTTTCCTATAGATAGAATGGAAATAAAACTAGCTAGGGTGTTGGTAGCTATCTCTGAGAAGATATGTGGTGGATACAAGCCTCTAAACCATGTTACAATGAGACATAATGGAAATTAACAACTAGGGTACTGGCAACGCTTATCTCTGAGAAGAGATGTGTCGGCTACCAACCCCTAAACTATGTTACAATACAGACACAATCAGAACAAGTGAGCTAGGGCAATAGTAGCGCTTATCCCTGAGAAGAAATGTGTCAGCTACCAACCACCTGAACTGTGTTACAGTGAGGCTCGAAGGTCTATTTATTGTTGAAAAACAATGTAAAATTAGAAACATCCAAAAACCTAACCCTAGGAGATGAAGCACTAAAACTGTGGGTCCCATTCGGGTAAATTGGCGTTTCAACTTCATGGGGACATAACTTTGGCATCTGATATCCATTTGACACTCTCAATAGCTCATTAGAAATATCTATCCGAGGACTAAAACTTTTGAGTGAGAAACATCTCCGTTTTCCCAAAAAACTTCGTTTAACGCCTCAAAATAGCTTCAAAAGTTCAAGACCTGAAAAAATGCTAAAAATAGTAAGTTGTGTTGAAACTTACAAAATGAAGGAACTGATGGTGGGGGTTCAAATGGAATCGATGGGTGGCCATCAATATCTACATATATCATTAAGTCCTGAAAACGGCTTTGGGTGTGTAGGACCCAAAAACCTGCTAAAAATAGTAAGCAGTGGTGAAGATGAAAAACTGAAAGAATTGATGCTGCGGGTCCAAATGGAATAGGTGGGATGCCACCGATATCCACCTAGATGAAAGAGGTAGGGAAAGAGAGATGGATAGGTAGGGGGAGATAGAGGGAGGTAAGAAGAAAGACATAGAGAGTGAAAGTTGGAGAGAGAGAGAGAGAGAAGGAGTGATAAGGAAGATGGAGGGAGAGTGAGAGCGAACAAGAGGGAAGAGATAGAAGCAGGGGAGAGGGAGGGAAGGGGAAGAGAGAGAGAGAGGGAGGGAGAGGAGGGAGTGATATATGGATAGATTGGATAAAGATAGTGTATGTTTTTGTGTTGATGTAGAGAGACACAGGGATATAGAGATATAGATGGAAGGTGAAGACAAAGAAAAGATAGATAGAGCTAGGGAGGGAGGGACTGATAGATTGATAAATATGGAGTGATCAAGTGTGTGTGTTTGTGGGGGTGAGATAAAGAGAAAAAGAATGGGAGATGGAGGGACATATAGATATATATGGAGGGGGGAGAGAGGGAAGAAAATTTATTACAATAGATGCATTGAATTTAGTGTAGATGGTGATTTCCAATCCTATTTGATTGATTTCACTAGACGCATTTATTTTACTGTAGATTTTGATTTCTAATGATATTCAATTACTTGCACTAGATGCATTGATTTCAATGTAGATTATTTCTAATTCTATTTTATTTCTTGCACTAAATGCGTTGATTTCAGTGTAGATGGTGATTTCTAATCCTCTTTGATTGCTTGCACTAGATGCATTAATTTCAGTGTAGATGTTTATTTATAATTATATTTGATTGCTTACTCTATATACATTTATTTCAATATAAATGATTTCTCATCCTATTTTATTGCTTGTCATAAATGCATTCATTTCAATGTAGGTGGTGATTTATAATCATATTTTATCACTTGCAATAGATGCATTAGTTTTAGTGTATATCTTCGTTTCTAATTCTATTTTGTTACTTGCACTAGACGTATTGATTTGAGTGTAGATGTTGATTTTTAATCCTATTTGATTACTTACATTATATGCATTGATTTATGTGTAGATGTTGTTTTCTAATCTTATTTGATTTCTTGCATTAGAGGCATTGATTTTAGAGTATATGTGGATTTCTGATTTGATGTAATTGAATGTATGATGGTACATTAGTTTTGAAGTCATTGGATTAATAACATGCATTGATTTCAGTGTAAGCACAAAGTTTTATTGACAATGTAGAATTTGTTTTGTGCTATAGTAATTAAACCTAATAATATTGGAGAGCAAGAGAGAAAAGGTATGATGGTTACTACAACAACTCGAGCTAAATATTTAAATTTTTTATGATTTATGATTTCTAGTGTCTTTTTCATATAATTGATATGGAAAGATGAAAAAATGGTGACAATAAGAATAGTAGAGGAAAATAGTTTGAGATTAATCACAATGAAGGCTATTTCTAATTGACTACATTCTTATTATTCACATTTTTGATCATTCAATACTTTTACATTGTCACTTTGCATTAAAAACATTTATTTCATCATTTTTCATCATTCAAGTTATTTTAGAATATTTATCATCTCAACAAACTAGGTAACTAAGAAAATTTAAAATTAAAATGAACCGATAAATCTCAAATATATTTAGCATATTTAAAATGGTTATATTTAGGCCTATAGGCCTTCTCTTATGAAAGAGATCACTTTTTTGATCGTCAACACTTTATATGTGAACATGACACCTGTTCCTCGTTTAAAGAAATGACACTTGTTTTTTGTCTCTTTGACATCTGTTTGCACCATTTTTATGTTCTTGGTTTACTCCATACTAGCTGTCACAGTACTAGAGTATTTATGTAGCTCCAAATTGGCAGATCCAGTTAGGATTGAGTCCAGAATCCCATGTCCACTTGTCATTCTCCTCCATTGCATCCGTCCTTGGAAATTAAGGTAGTCAGTGAATCTGGCGGGAACGGATTTTTGCCAAAAACCCTTACCTATCATGCCTAAACTCATTTTCTTGCTTGCTTTCACTCTGTCTGACTCTTTAATTTCTATGTCGAGGTAAGAGTCTTACTATTTGCACCAGTGCGTAGGTGGTTCATTTTTATAATCCCCTAGAAACCTCTTGCCATGTTTCTCATCGAGTTTCAATTCTTCTCACCATTTATTGTTTTCCTGCTTTTGGTAATAGATATAAGTCCTGTTGGAGCCCATGAAACATGTTTTGAATTTCGTTCTTGATTCTGTTCCTGGCTCGACACTGCATTAGTATATTACTGAACAATTTTATATGCATAATATTTGCACCAGTGGGTAGGGGGTTCATTTTTCTAATCGCCTGGAACCCTCTTGCCCTGTTTCTCATCCAGTTCCTTTTCTTCACACCATTTATTGTTTTCCTGTTTCTGGTAATATATATAAATCGTGTTAAAGCCCAATATTTGTCCAAATGATGTCTTCTATAGGTTTCATCGCTTGGTTAAAGCATGAATAATTATGCTATTTCATGGCTACAAGCCATGGTAGCTTATCTACTGTTTCTTCCTTGTTTTCCCATCTAAAAATGAATGAAAGAATGGTTGTGTCTGCAAATAGATATTTGATAGATACTAGGAGATGATCTGGTATCTTTTTTCATTTTGTGAGCAAATTTAATTGGTGTAGCATATACTAATATTCCATGATTATTGATTTGTCAGGAATAAGGTCAGAATTGTTAAAGTAGGTGCAATTCCAACCCTTGTGGAATTCTTGCAGTCAGAAAATGTAAACTTAAGGGAGTCTGTTATTGCAGATATATTAACACTTTCAACATCTTCTATCAATAAGCCAATCATTGGTGTTTCTGGGGCTATCCATGTCTTACTAGAGGTGTTAACAACTGGAAGCATTCAAGGTAATGTTGATGTAGTGATGGCTCTCTACAACCTCTCAACACACAGAGATCATTTGCTACGTACTCTTGCAGCTGGTGCCATGCATCCTTTAATTAGGTTGCTAAAATATTGCAAGAAAAGTTATAAATTTTCAGAGAAGATAACTTCCTTGCTAGAGTCATTTTTGGCTTTAAAAGAAGGCAGGACTGATGTAGTAAAGGAGGAAGGGGGAATTCTTGCGTTGGTGGAAGTAGTGGAAGATGGTTCTCCTCAGCGTCGTGAGCATGTTGTTGGTGCTCTTTTGAATTTATGTCAAGCAAATATAGGTGAATATAGGAAAGCCATCCTTAAAGAAGGAGTCATTCTAGGACTCCTTGAGCTTACAGTTCATGGAACATCTAAAGCCCAACATAAGGCTCAGACTCTTTTGCAGTTACTAAGAGACTCATCAACGCGAATAAATTCATCATCTAATGTACTTGAAATCATAGTGCAAAATATTGCTTCCCACATCGATGGTGTGGAGCAAGGTTTTGCAACTGCCAAATAGATTCTATCAGAGATGGTTCACCCGAGCATGGAAAGAAGCATGAAGAGATTGCAACAAAGAGCATTACTGTCTATACCCTCTCATATTTCCCGATCAAATTGCTCACCCAAAGCACCGTCAAAGTAATACTTTAATATGTATAGCTAAAATTTAACATCATCAACGCATCTCTAGCCTAAGCAGAGCCTGTTGGACATTTATACATAATCTACACTCCAAACCATTTAATGGTTTGGGTATTCAATTATGATCTTGCACTTCTTCAGTTACCTAGTTTATTGGGATGTTGGAAAGATACTTAATAGGTTTAATATTTTATGAATCAAAAAAATCAAAGTAGTGTCTTTCAAAAATGGTTGTGGAAGGTTGTTATGTGTGTAGAGGAACTATTTCTCTTGGAAGAGATCTTCTCACCCTACTTGAGTTATTGACATTTTACATTATGTCCAGTTGTTCACTAGCACAAGATAGCACTTACATGCAGGGACCTTGAATTATTATATGTGTTGTGTGCCACGACCTAGCCACTCCAATTTCCCTAGCACCTGCAGTTGGAGACTATAGGCTTACACAGGTTTCTGCTCAACAACATTTGTTTCGCCCATGAAATAACATGTACCTCAGTTTCTTGTTGAGCTTTTTCCTATGCAGCTGAAGATTCTCTAACATTTGTGTGTGCATTCTGTAGATATAATCGAAATCCTTGAAGAAATATCCATAGAATGGGCTATGGACAGTCTTAAAATTACTAGTAAGCCAAACAAATTCTTTGTTTCTCTACTCATCTTGGTGAATTCATTAAATTTCTGTACAAATTTCTCCATTTATATACAAATTTTTGTTCTAAAATTCAAAAACCCTAAGGCAGAATAACCCAAAAATTTAGCAAATAAAATTGGTTGGGGTTTGTTAGGCTGGTTATGGAAGAAATATGAGCACCCTCGTACCATTCCCCTTACATAATCTGAACGAGAGACATTGCGGAAAATATTCGAACTGTACAAGCTCTAAAACAAGATCCTTCCAGATTACAGGTACTCCAAGAAGGTCGATCAAGACCTCCAAGAGCACCCCGTTTTGGAGAACAAGGACAACCCCACCCCTGAGGAGCTCGAAGAAAATCAGAAGCTCTGGGAGAAAATAAAGAAGAGCGAATTCATGAAGTTTGTGGAGAAATCAAATGAAGTCGCAGAACAAGACCTGCAGAGGGAATTTGAGATATATAAATTTCCTTATAGATGAGAAGATGATAATTTGTGGCAGTCGCTACCTTATGTTCTGAGTCCTTACAATGGCTGCCCCATGCTTAGAAAGGCTCTCATTGGATTTTTTGAGGTAGATCGTAGGTTTTGGGATTTTTTTAAGCAGTATCATTTTGGGTTATGGAGTTGTCAGTAGTGTCCTTATCTGCCTGCGCGCCCCATTGATATTTCTCAGTCCCTTGGATTTAGCCATTTGGACACCCAGTACTTATTGAGGCAAGATAGGGGTTTCCATGAAAACATGTTCTCTACAATTATTGTTAACAAGCTTCTTTGCTAGGTTAGTTAGGTTTATATTTTTCTTAGACAATAAGAAAACTGCCCATTAGGCCTGGTAGTGCTCCATATGAAGATCAGTCAGCAGTTAAGGATTGTAATTTTCAATTTTTCATAAGATTTATCACTGTAACTGCTCATTATTATAGAACATATAATCAATAGTTATAGAAAAATGGCATTGTACGGAGGTTTAAGTCGGCATTTTCATCAGTATAACTTCAACACTTTTATCTTCCTACAGTAGTGTCTCAAAAGAAAACATTCTTAGTTCTTGAATAGAGTCCTTCCAACACAAAAAACAACCATAATGACACCAATAAATTTTCAGTCAGATCCAACTTGAACTTCTATCTGGACTATTAAGACGTAATTTTCAAATCAAAATTACCATTTACCATATAAAAATCAATTTCATTGTTACAGTCTATTTCATCAAGTTGGAGGCATCCTTATCATATTTTGATCCACTGCCACTCGGTGTTTGTAGAAAGCCACATCATCATGAATATGAGTGCTTCATATGAGACAAATACCAACATTCCAATAAGTGGTAAGTTCCTAACAATAAAGTCTCTCTTAAGCCCTAACCACTACACTATCTTTGAAGCAAGTTGAGGTCCAAAATAAAGATTAAATTGTCATGTTTCATTATTTGGAGTCAGTGCTGCAATTAGGATCTTTTACACCTTGTATTGTATGTGGTTGGATATTGTGATTTTCATGACATTTGTGGTGATTTGCTGTTGGTTCATTGGAGCTTTTGAACTAAACTAAGGGGGAGGGGGGATTCATTTTCATGGTGTGACTTTTCTTCATGGCCTTGAAGCATTTGATGGAGATAATTTGTTTGGGGGAATTTTACTTCTCTTTGACTAGATGATTATGCGTGGTGCTTGGTGGTCTTCTCGCACATGCTTGTGTTGTTTCTTTGGTTGCATCCATGGTTAAGAATCAAAAGCACAAGGCACTTTGGAAAACACCATTTTCTACTTAATTGTAATCTGATATACAATTTTTCCTTTTAGAACTTCATTTCCAACAATAATTTATTTTGAAATTCAACTCGCCCCCATCAGTTGATGCATATAATAGCACATTCATATATCAATTCTCTCCACCTGGTAAGTGACGCTGGTACAACTTATTCAAAAAAAGCACTAATAGAAAATTTTATAATCATACATGAAATTCCTGTAGGTCAGGGTGGAGTATGCTTATATGGATTGTATAAGTACACTTTGCACCATGAATATGAAATACTAGAATCTGTAATCAACTTGAAATTAATGATACCCTAGCTTACTCAAAATGTAATATCCCGTTTCGGGGATATCTCTAAAACATGGCAAAATTCTGACCAGAGATAGACTGGGAGGGAGTTTACCGGATATGTCGCCTCTAAAGAGGACGAGATCCGGAGGCTACCTGGCCCTTTCCAGACTCTATCTAGGAGTGAAAGATGAACATACCAAGTGGTATAGAACTATAGCACTCAAACACAATAATATAAATACAAAGAGAATACAACAACTACGGCAACCACGGAAACTACGAAAACTCAATCAAAAAACATTTTAAGGAAATTCTGAGCCATTTTATTGATCTGAGAAATGCAATGAAGTAAAAGAGGCTATCTTTCACAAGGAAAGTGAGAAAAAATTCTCAGAAAAGACAAGAAATGGCTGCTATAAGAACTGCGTCCCAGCTGCTAGAAAAATGACGTGAAGCTGCTACTGCTGGAAGCAACTGAAGATTAGGGGCTGATCCCCTTACTGGAATGAGATGAAAATTAGAAAACCTCCTCTCCTCACCAACCCCGACAAGATCCACAAACCATTCCAAGAATGGCCGACCCCAGAAACAACCAGAAATTTCCTCCACAGTGAATTACACTGGCCTCTAAGGGACAGCGTAGTAGTTGGATAGAAACAGCTAAAATACTGCTAGAAACTCTACCAAAAACCTTTGACAGGAAAAGGATGACCATCTACTTGAAATCCCAGTGAAATCAACTACAGAAACCCCAATTCAAAGCTCCACCACAAGGGACTGCGTCTTCTCTTCTAGTGACTGCACAGTCTCTCTAAGCTCCAGCTCCGCAACAAACCCAAACAATGAAACAACTCACAAAACATTGAAAAAAAAACCTTGCCTGAGCAAGCACTCGAAGTCCCCCAGGGCTAAGGGTGAGATCTCTACACGGAGACACTCGATGCACTAAACAGTGCTACAGACAGGCTAAACAGCCAGCATGCAAAAGAAGACCAAAGTCTCACTCCAAAATCAACAAATCCAGAATGATCCAAATGAGGAGGCTCCTCCATCTTTTATAGCATTAGTTTCCTTCCAAAACCAACGTAGCCTCTCTCTCCTCCACATCCTCATCCTTATCTACGCAAAAGCTTCTAGAGTGCACGTAGGCCCCCTTCTCTACGTGGTGTTTGGCCCCCTTGGCTCCCCCCTTAAGTCACAACGTTGTGCTACTAGGAAGGTGTTTTATTCCATCTAAGTGAGTTAGACCCTCTTTACTCACGTTTTATTTATTTACAAACCATAGATGGAAAAACTATACAAAATTGAATATTCCAATTAGCTGTCGCGAATTAGGAATATTACACAAAAGAATGCCCACTTTACATATGCACCTGCTGTAAAATTCTCCATTAGTATTGTTATTGTCCATGATATTCATCATTCATGTGCATGCATTTTACCTTGTAAATAAAGGCAGATTTGGTTGACTCTGGTTTTGAAATGCAATGCAGGCTCTAGCAAACCATGCTATTCCTTTGTGTCTAAACTCCCCACTCTCTTATCTACATAAGATATAGGTGTAGATATACATAGATGGAATATGGAACCACTAACAGGGAAATCTGTGTATTAGGTTGTCTTCTTCATATAACTTCTACTCTAGAGGTGATGGAATTTCGATTAAGTGATAACGCAAATTTTGAAATTCCACTATATACAAGGTGTTTAGAAAGTTATATTTGAATAGAGCTTCAAAACAAGCAAGGATAACGGGATGGGAATCTCCTTGTAAAATACAGGCTTCAAAATCATTGAACCTATGACTAGTAAATGGGCTTTCCTTTTTCTTTCTTTTTCTCTTGAGAGAAAGTATTTTTTTTTTCTTAACAGAAGATATGGCTAATGAGATTTTAGAGGATGTTAAAAATAATATAATTTAATATTTTATTTTTGTATGCAATTTCAGATTTTGAAAGTCATTTGAATAGAGCTTCCTAGCAAAGAGGGATAGTGGTATGAGAATCTCTTTGTAAAATAGAGGCTTGGTTTTTAGAAAACATGTTATACTTGAATAGAGCTTCCAAGCAAGGAGGAAGGATAGTGGTAGGAGAATCTCTTTCTAAAATACAGGCTTGGTTTTTAGAAAACATGTTATATTTGAATACAGATTCCAAGAAATGAAGGATAGTGGTATGAAGAAAACTAATAGTGCATTCACATCTTTGCTTTAAATAAAAACTGTGCAGACAAGTCTCATTAGGTGGATCATAGAATCTCACTTTAATCCTAGCAGACTTGCGTACATATTTGCATTCTTATGCGAATCATTATGAACTTCTAGACCTCTTTTCATTGTCACTGTGTGATTATAGCAAACCTTAACTCTTGAAGAAATATTAGAAGCAAATTCCTAGTTTTTCCTTGGAAGTGTAGTACTGAGTTGAAAGCACATGAGTAACATCATTTTGTAGACCTTCGAAGCACAATATTGACTTTTATCTTATACCCCTTGTAGATCCAGCTGGAAGTATGCATTGCAACAAACATGAAGCACCCTTGGAGCTTTTGTTTAAAGACATCATTATGAAGGCTATTCAAGCAACATGATATCTTGTGGCTTACCACAGTCTATCCACTTCCATATATGGTTGATGAAACTCGTTTATAGGGTTCTCCTCGACAGGAAAGTAGAACTTTATGGTTTATAGGATACAGGGTTCTACCAACGACAACCAACAGTTCGATATCAGCCAAACGAGCAAGGTATCTACTGATTTTGCTAGGGTTTTTGTGTTACATCTCCTTGCATTCATATAGATTCCCCTCCACACTTACCATTTCTTTATTTATTTTTCAGGTTCAAGGATACATTGCCAGGAACCATGGTTGAAGCAAATGTTTTAGAATTGCTCTTGATCTCTCATAAGTGTACTTTTACATGATGGAGGACTCTCTCTACTGGAATGGTCTAATCATAATGACAATGTTAGTGCACTTCTGTATAGCCCCATTGTATTGGCATATATTATATATGGTATCTGCGTTACAGTCTATGAGTGATAGTTATATGTTTTTTGTTCATCTAAGTCTCCTCTATGTGCAGTCTCGGCGGGGTAACTTCGACAATATTATATACATTGATTTTAGCATCATTCATGTGTAGTAATATCGGATGATCCCTTCACTTTATATATATATATATATATATATATATATATATATATATATATATATATATATATATTCTCGAAATTCTTATATATATGGGTTCTTCTGGCTCAGTAATTGGAATGATCTTGGCACATCAAAAATGATGTATAGTTTGCTCTATAGTTCATGCTCAGTTTTATGGCACTTACTCTCTTGTATGACACTTTCTCTCTCATAAGTTACTCTCTCTCTGATATGGCAGAATCATATTATATTATAACATTGTTGTAGTAGTTTGATGGATGGCTGAGTCATATTTTTGATACAAGGGTCTCACTACATCAACTACGTTTCACCTTTCTCTCTACTATGCTCTTAAGGTTGTATCTCCTGATGTGATTATGGTTGATAACAGGAAAAATATTGACATAGGAATATTGAGTATTGAGAGGGGTGCTTCCAATGTTTAATGATGCAACCGAGTCAAGAAACGGAGTTAGGGAAAATCATTTCTGAAGCAGTAGTTGTAAAGATATATGAAAAGTATGTTTTTCACAACCTGGATTATGAAGGTAATCCTATCACATATGGATAACAGATCAGTTTAATCTCTTTGTATCATTTGGACCTGAAATATGAGAAGCAAACAAGGGTAATACATATTGTGGAATTACGACGATCCATAATTATTTAGCATTGATATCTGCAGGATAAATAATTTTACAGTAGCATAGGTTCACTATAACAACAATTCATAAACAAGGTCTTCATTGTTTGAGCACATACACACATTGCTCATTAATCCTATTACTCAGTAGTATTTATGCATGTACAGTGACATGATCATCTTATTTCAATGTGAACTTCTGATATATCAGTTGAGATAACTGCTGATGTACAATTCCTACAAGCAGTGAAAGATTTTGATGTTTTGTAACAGAGTCTTCTATACTACAATAAAAAGCTTTGAGTAGCAGTAACATGTTCTTGTCTTTGCATGAGATCGTTACAATTAATTACTGATACTATTATTGAAACTCATAGCAAAGATTTATTTATTTATTTAAATTTTTCTTTTTTAATTTATAGGGAATTTGGTAGGTAGGTAGGATGTTTTCGTACCAATATTTCAATGTTCAATTACAATAATCTTTCTTAATAACTATTGGATCTCTTAAAGAACCTTACGACATTTCATTAAGTGACTTCAAATTTATGACTTTGCCATCTACTAATTTTTAATTTCAACTGGCAGTTAGGGTTAGTGTGGTCTTATTCTTGAACCGTTCCCATTACATGCATATCCGATGTACTCCAAGACACAGGTCAAATAATCATGCGGAATTCGTAGCCAAAGGAACATATCTTGCATAATCATGTAGAATTCGTAGCCTTAGCCCTTAAGAACATATCTCACAGTAGCCTTCCTCAAAAAAATAAAAAAACTGCAAGTAATGGTAACATATCTCGCAGTAGCCTCCCTCAAAAATATAAAAAAACTATAGGTAATGATATCCATTGGGAAAACAAGAAAAATAATGTCAAAATGAGTTCTTACGGTGACTTCTTCATGAAATACAAGAGGTAGTGCTCTCCTTTGGTTGGCTATCTTTTAACCATGTGCTCAGAGAACTTAGCACAAAAGCATAGGCTCTCTCCAAGGAAGCTATGAAGCTTTCCTTTTCTGACGTTCAAAACCACTGTAGGACTGCACTAATCATTTCCAGCAATAGATCACTACACTAATGATTAACCCAATCACAAAGTTTTCTTGAACTCCAGAGATTGGTTATTTTTCTAGGTTTTTCAACTTTACTTTTAAATGGGCATTTCTTTTCATTCACTAAATAACAAATTAAATTATCATTGACTTGCTTCATGTCAAAAACTACAATTACTTCAAGTTAATACTTCAAGACAATACTCCTATCAGCCTCTCTTTGCATCTTCTGGGGCAACTACTAGTAATAGTAGATGTATATACATATTGTTGATAAAATTAATCATATGTTCTTCATATTATCTATAGATTTTCCTTGGTGGCACACAATTGAAAGAAACCTAGATCTATCTTAACTCTGGATCTATCAAGCACCGAGTGGGATCAAATCTTTTGAGGTGCAAACCTTTCCTCAAGTTTTGGACTCAAAAAAGATGTTTGCACCTCTAGAGAATTGATCCCTCTCGGCGCATGATAAATCCAGAGTTTAAATGAATCTAAGCTAGTCCTATACCATTGAAAACATGTATTAAAATCTCACATTATCTAGATACAAGATGCAAACATGTATTAAAATCTCACATTATCTAGATACAAGATGCTTGTGTTGTTTTAGCTCAATGGGAATGGCTCCAACCCTTGGCTCAATGGGAAACTATTTATTTTAGTAAGGTTTGTACCTTGTGTGAGATTTAAACTTTATTTAATGAAAATCTCACCTTCTCCGGATGCGATATGCTTGCTTTGTTTTAGCCTAGTGGGAATGACTCCCATCCTGTGCTCGATGGGAAGCCAATGATTTTTGTCAGGCTTGTACTTTTGGGACATTTAAACATTATTTAAAACATGTTTCCAGCCCAACCATATATTTTAGTAAGGCTTGTAGCTTTTGCGACATTTAAACATTATTTTAAAAAATGTTCGCAGCCTTGGATCTTATCATCACATATATTTAGGGGTTTTGCCAAAAACATGTCAATCTAAAAGACTGATCGTCCTGAAATATCGACCATTCCAGTTTGCATATTACATTTCTCCTCGATAATTGTCACTAGAAAACAGAGATCCGTTCTTGACAATTATCCTTTTGTCATGCTGCTGTCCTTGTGTATATCTTACTTTCCTTCACAAACGTCCACCGACTCGCAGCACCGCCGTTGCAGAACCGATATTCTGTATCTCGTCGCACCAATTAGTTGTTTTCATTCCAGCTAAAATCCAGAACGCATTTCTGATCTCGAACCGTTGATTCAGGTTATGGTGGAGACCGATATGGAGATAACGCCAAAGCAACTGTCAGACATTGGCTCAAGTCGGTCCAGCGACATTTTCATGTCTGTCTTTTGAACCTGCAGACTGCCATTGTCAGGGACCACAGTTGCCTGTCGTTACTCGGCGAGCCCATTGGAAATCTGGAAATATGCGGTCGCTGGCACTCCTCTTCTATGAGTATTGTTAGCGTTGTGCATTTCAGGGTTTTGTTAAGGGTATTGTTAATGTGGTTGTGTTACTTATTTTGGCTAATTTTCTGATCACCATATTCTATTCTATTCTAGGCTGATTCAGAGAAAAACCGGATAAATTAGTAGAGAACAGGAAGGCGGGACATGTGAAGGATAATGCCGGGCAGGAGATGAAAGCAAGTGAAAAGACGGTGGAAGGTGCAGGCATGGCGGATAAGTCAAAGGTTGGGGCAGCCTGGCCTCTGACAAATTGCCTATATCCATCTGTTTCAAGAACCTGCTAGCAGTGATTTGACGGGCCCGTTATATGGTGATTTTTCCATTAAATATAGTAAAAAAAAATTCTCGCCCTTAAAATGATCAACGTAGATATTAGAGTTGCAGAAGCTCAAATTCATCTTAATAAGGCACATTTTGATTTGGGTTTAAAATGGACATATTTAAGTTAACAATATATATTTTGGGATTAATTAATTTGGAATAATCTTATTCTAATCATTTTTGTGATTAGTTGTGTTATATATCAACGAGTGTAAAGGTGATGTGTGATTTCATGTATTCTTGATGTATTATATTGAGAGTGATGTGAGATTCTATAGATTTTTAAATTAGAGTTGATATGTATTTTGTTAAATACATTTTTTGGAAAATTTTAACAATAAATATAATAAACATAATTATATGTTTTTTAATTTTTTAATTCAATTTTTGAGTACAATATACATAACCGAATCAAAACAGAAGAAATGTTGTAAATTTATTTTATGTAAATTTTTTGACTTTAGAGATTATATAAACTTAAAAATTAAATTAAATTAAACTCAATATAAATTAATAAATAAAATTATTAAAATATTTTAAGCTTTTTAAGTTACATAAAATAAACTCAAAGTATAAAAATGTAATTATTAATAATTAATAATTAAATTAGGTTAGTCATATTTTAACTCTAGATTTATCAAGGGGAAGAGAAGAAATTTTTAGATATGCAAATCTTTCTTCAAGTTTATATATATATATATATATATATATATATATATAGTCTAACTCATAAACCAAGTTTATATATATATATATATACTCATAGTCTAACTCATAAACTGGACCCATTTATGCATTCAAAAATGCATCCTAAAGCACAAAATAGAACGTTCTTTGTTGAAATTTCTTTGGTCCATTTGGTGAAAAAGTCTATTTCGTGTATAAGTTAGACCACGCCATATATATATATATATTCTTTTATATATAAGTCTCAAGGGTTAGCTCAAGTTCTCTAAAGATAGATGTGAAGTTCTTTCATATTATTGGTAGTTGCTGCTAATTAAAATTTTCATTCTCTTTGATTCCCTTGGGTTGAGGCCCTTTAATCAAGTTCAGAAATTTATCTAGTTTACCATGCACAAAATGTGGGGAAGTACTTCGGGGTTTCAAAAAAAAAAAAAAAAGTTATATTTTTATATATATAATTTTTATATTTAGAACATTTTTATTTGTATTTTTAATTAAATATTTATTAATTAATTTTATTAAGTTCTATATGTTTACAATACTAATAATAATAATATTTTTCTTGTTTAAATTGATATAATATAAGTAATATACTCCAAATAAATTAAGCATTGAAAAGAATCAAATTTCTTAGTGTGCAAATATTATTTCTTGTTTTTCACTTAAAATTTTGTTTGCATTTTGAGTGATTTGATTCCTCTAAATGCTTAGTACATCCAAAATGAAAATAAATCTAAGCTAATTGATATTGTAGTGACACATTTCTAAAAAACCATTAAAACACTTTAAAAAACAATAACCCAAAACTATAAAACTGAAAAAACAGCTTAACAAATATCGAAATATTAATATATATGAAAATAAATTAGATTAACCTTCCACAATAATATATTACAATAACTATAAACTAGAAATTGCACCATATGTTGCAAAGGAAGCGTCGTAATGCACTAGTGTAGGAAAGAGTAGCATTAAATTGTTACTCTTCCATGATGAGTTTGAATGTATTAGCAAATGTTTTCAAAGGGTGTAAGTATAATTTTATATCTTAGTTAAAGAGGGGGTTCTTAGTAATTGCATCATTGACATGACAGGAGTATCCACAGTATCAAGTTATATCATTTATGTTATTTAGTGTAGTTGTCAAATAATGCACTGTAGAGATAGAAAATATCTCTACCCTTAGAAATTAATGACCAGGAGACTTTGATTTGGTCTTTTGGTTAAACATTGATAGAAAAATATATGTTCGGCAGTTTGAAGTGGAGTTACAAGTTCCATGAGGCGTACATTAGGTAGTAACTACTTCAAAAAAAAGTGTTCAATTTGCAATAATTATGTCCATATTTAAAATACAATTCCATATTTAAAATACATCATGTTATCTCATTGCTGGAAAGTCATTGACAATAGTCTTGAATATTTGGTAGCACACTGCCAAAACGCCTCCTACCCAATGTTCTGAAGAGCTTTATTGTGGAGGAACAGGGGAACTTTGAAGTTCATTTAGATAATCCTTGTTATGCTAAGTCTGAAAACTAGGTCCACAATGAAAAAATTGTAAAGGGTTGGCTACTTGTTACACATTCAAAATACAAAGGGCTATAGATGTTATTAGAATTGCAAAGCATTAAACAGAATGAAATCACTAGAAGAAACTATGCTCTAAAAAAGAGTGAACCTACATGATCAATATAATGCTATGTGACTAAATATTGATAACATTTCATATGAGGAATCACTGAATATAGAATAATAGGCTCATTATGTTAACGAAAATATTTCTAGGTGAGGAGATGATTGTCCGGTGCTTGAAAATAAATAGAGCTTGTACTCAAATATAAAGAATTATTTCCAAGTTCCATGCATTAACTTCAGATACAACATTTGACAGGAAGAGTATGAAGAAAGAGGTAGGCTAGGCAGTTAGAAGTGGAATTACAAGTACCATGATGCCTACATTAGGTAGTAGCTACTTCAAAAACCAAGTGTCCAATTTGCAATAACTTTATCCATATCTAATAGTTATTGTGTCATCTCATTGCTAGAAAATCACTTACATTAGTCTTGGCTATTTGGTAAAACACTTCCCAAAGGCCTCCTACCCAATGTTGTGAAGATATTTATTGTGAAGGAATAGGAGAAATTTGAAGTTAATTTAAATAATCCTTGTTATGCTAAGTTTGAAGATCAGGTCCACCATGAGAAAATTGTAAAGGGTAGTCTCAGATATGGTCATATTGGTGAGATTTCAAGCATTTTTTCATAGGATATTTTTCTATTGTTTCCAATTAAGGGTATCCATATTAGCATTCTCAATAGTAGATTCATCTAGTTTGATGTTGGAAAGTTATCACTTTCCTTTTTGAGAATCCTCCCCACTATAAGAAAAAGTCACATACAAGATGGGCCTTAACTGATGGGAGGGAAGATCACCTAAAATATGCTATCCAAGACCACTTTACGAAAATTATATTATGAGAGTGATAATAACCCAAGGAAATCCATTCGGTACTGTAATAACTATGTTGGATGTTTGAATAGCTTTTTGAAGAAGAAGAACAAAGTTTTGAAAAAAATAATTGATCTCCTAATGATAATTTTTTAGCTCCACTCTACAAATTTGTATAGAAAGTAAATTGGACATGGATTTTGTATGTCATTCAAGGTTAAAAATAAATAATAATAATAATAAAATTCAATTTTTGAGCAGTCAAATTGCTAGGCGAAGTGGGTCCCTTGTCCCACAAACAAGGGGGTGCAAACAAGGGGGTGTCATACACCAATTTGGTATTTGGCTTGGCTATGACCTTAAAAGAATTCAAAGTAAAGAAATTTAATCACATCTATTATGGAAGAGTAGTAAATATGAAACATGTTGGATTAGCTATAAGATTATTTTATGAAACCTTATGTAGAAAATGATAGAATAATTATTGGATTATTTTATAAAATAATTTTTACTTAAATATATAGAAAATGACGGAAGATAAAATATGATGTAATAATATTTATTATATTTTATTAATTTTACTATTGTTTTATATAATAATATATGAGTTTTATTATTATTATTTTGTTGAGTAAGTTTTTCCTTAAAAAAACATAAAAGAAATGATTTAATATGAATATTAAAATTTAGCTTTTTGAAATTCCAATCAAAACTTTATACCTACTTTATAAATTAATAAAAATAAAAATAATTACAATATATAACTAATCAAAAATAAAATATAATTAAACTATAATAAAATTTAGAAAACTCAAAATGATTTATCAAGTTCTGCTCAAGCTAGTTAATATAATGTGATATGTACGAATATAAAAGGTACGCATAAGTGAGTGGTTTGTTCTAACTTGATTTAATACAATATGATGCAATAATACACATTATATATTATTATTTTTCCAACATTTTATATATTAATATAAGAGTTTTATTATTATTATTATTATTTTTTAAGGTAAGTTTTTTCTTTGAACAAAAGAAAAGAAATGATTTAATATGAATGTTATAATTTTGATTTTTAAAATTACAATAAAAATTTTATATCTATTTTTTAAATTAATTAAAATCATTTTTTTTTTTTTTTGTAAAATATGAGGATCTATTCACATTAATCAGAAACATGTAGTACAAAAAAAACCACCTTGGCTATTGTCCGCATAACAAAGAAAATGCTAGTTCAATCCCACACTTGGGGATCTGCAAACAGGGGAAAAAAACTGGGTTGGGAGACCAAAAACATGGACAAAATGAAAACAGTAAGTGTGCAGGCTCAATGAAACAAAAATGTGAGGAGTAGGCTGAAAAAAAAGAGAGAAAGAGAGAATTATAGGACCGAGGGGGGTGGCACCGCATCTTCGTCGCTGAAAAAGTCATCAATGTTAATCGATCTTTCAGTAGTACCTTCCTTCGAGTAAAAGAGGGAGTGCTGAGATGGTCTAGCCTCCTAAGGAGAGTGCTTGCAAGGGGCATTGGCCTTTACCCTTAGACTAGGATCATCGACTTTTTGATGAAGCACCAAATTTCTTTCCAGTAGCTCATAATGCTGGGAGGAGCTATCAACAAATCTCAAATGATGTTCACCGTCTTAACGTAGGTTTCGAATATGTCCGAAAGAGTTTGAATCTCCTTATCCATCTACCTACTAACCCTACTCTGCTCCTGGAGCGCAAGTGAAAGGAGAGTTTTGGTGTGCCAATGCAGGTCTATGGCATGCGTGTAGAGAGTCTCCCCACTTTTGGTTAAACTCGAGTCTAGAATCCAATGGAATTCATGGTCGACATTCTCAGTTGGGGTGGCCCATCGACGAGCCACCGCTTCAGCTTCCAAACCATTCGGATTCTCCTGCGTAGGCTTTGGGGTATTTTCCCTATAATGACGAGATGCATTTCGAGCTAGAGTCCCCGCTCTGGTGACAGGGTGACGGGAGGGATTCTCCCACTGGGTTTTGCAGCTGTGCCAAATAGGGGGAGGAGGATCACTGCATTGATGGGCATGGTAAGATGCTTAAACCAAGAGGGGAAGTGAGCCAATGGCAGGCACTGCGTCAGGAAGCCAAAAAACTTGCTATGACAGGGCCTAAGTGAGAACAGGGCATGGGAGCAGAAGGTCGAAAGGCAGAAGTGAAACTTAGCAAAGGGGGTGTTGAACCATGGAGCGAAGTGAGGGAAAAAGGCGGAGTGAGGAGAATTTATGGGCGCAAGCCAAGGCAGGCTAGCTGCGGGTGGACAATTGTGATGCACACAGATAGCTTTAATGGATTCGGGCGGGGAATTGGTTGAGCATGGGAGCGTGCCATGGTGATCTAATCAAGGATTGGCCACCTCTCGAATCAATCAAATGAACGTTAAATGAGTACCCTATCATCATGAATTTGAGGATCGGACGGCAGCGACATGACCCCTTCCTTGTGCAGGTCATTGTTGTTGATAATTATACAGCCCCTCCTATCTTTGGGTTATTTGATTGCATGCCACTCATGGGAGACAATTCGATCCTGGGTTGTTACCCCTTGGTTGGCCTTTCTTGTGACTGCATGAAACTAGAGCCCCTTCGCCTCCTTGATGTTGTCATTGATTCGTTGAAGAATTCGGTTGAGGTGCCGGCTTTCTAAGACTTTAGCCACACTTTCGCCCTGCTGCAATTTCCTGCAAGCTTGGGTAGCAAAATTTGAATCTCCTTCAACCAGAAGGGGCCAATAGTAATTTTTATTAGCAATGACAAGACCCTTGGCCAGCGCTTGGTGCTCAGCCACATTCTTGGTAGTATGCCTTAAATTTCCATAGTAAATCCACAAGATGGAGCCCTGAGAATTGCGAAAAGCACTGTCAAAACCTGCCATAGCAGGGTTGTTTTTGGATGCACCATCATAATTGAGCTTGAAAAAGGGTTGGTCAGTAGGATGCCAGATTGTCAGGGGATTGGTATTGATAGAGTTTGACTGGGATGAAGAATCAATGAGGGGGGTGGGAATATTAAGGAGAGAAAGGATTCTGTAGTCAGCTGTGGATGGAGGGTGAGGGGAATCTTGGAGCTTGGAAATGGAGGCAGATTCTCTCAAATTGAGCTTGATATTGTGAAGAATATGTTCTTCCTTGGAAGCTAAATTCCTGAATATTCAAGAATTTCGCTCCTTCCGGAGAGCCCAACAAATGATTGTTGGGAGAAGGTTCCAAGCCAGATTGATGAGAGGATGGCTGGAGAAGGCAGGGCACCAGTTTTTGAGGGTGTTGTTAATGGAGTCAAATGTGCGGTCGAAGGTTTTGAAAACCAACAGGAACCAAGACCAAATGTTGGAAGCATAAGGGCAGGTGTTGAGGAGGTGGTTGGTCGTTTCAGAGTCATAGAGGCAAAGAATACATACCGAGGGGCCTTTTAAAAATTTCTTATGAAGATTGTCCCAGGTTAGAATTTTCCTGTGCATAACCAACCATAGAAAGAGAATGATCTTCGGCCAATGCTTCCTACTCCAAAGTCTTTTCCATCTGCTATCCGATTGAATAGAGGTTGGATTTTGTAGGATGTTGTATGCTTCTTTGATGTTGAATTTCCCTGCTGGATTGGAGCCCCAGCGAAGAATGTCCAGACTGTCTTCTCTTTGAATTTTCCTGTTGATCATCTCCTTAGCTAGAGATTTTATAGGCTGATGGAGGTGGATAGGAAGAGAGTATTTGAGGTTCTCCCAATCCCTCCAATTTGAAATTTCTGTAGGTTTCCAATAATATTTTACTCTTCTTTTGTTTTTCTCTTCAAGATATTCTTTTACCAGCTTGTAAATCTCTTTATCCAATCAAGGGCATTGCTCCCAAGCATGCTCCCAAAATAAATCTTGTTCACCATTGTCGATCTCCCAGAAGTTGTGCTTTTGAATCAACGATCTATTTTCCCAATAATTGTTCCACATGAGGGAACCTTTAAGGTTTCCTGAGAGCCTTATGGGAGAGGCCCAAGGGTCATGGGGGCATATTTGGCCTTCCAAAGCATAGCCCAGTTGGTGGAAGGATTTGTTATCCAACGCCACCAAGTTTTCGCACCCATGGCCCTACCCAGGAGATTAGGATCTCTAAGGCCAAGACCTCCTTCATGTTTGGGAGTGCATACCTTATCTTAGGCAGCCAGAGCCCATTTACCTTTGATGGCTTTGCCTTTCCAATGGAAGTCCCATTGAATTTTTCTAATCTAGCTTTACATTGAATAGGGAGCCGCAATGGCTGAGAAAAGGTAAAGTGGCATGGATTGAGGGATAGAGCGAACCAGGATTAATCTCCCCACTATATTAAGGGCCCTAAAAGTATAATTGGATATTTTCTTCTTGAGCTTTGAAATAAGAGGTTCCCAGTTCGAATAGGCTAGAGGTTTGTCAGTGACGGAAACACCCAGGTATTTTTAGGTGAAGAAGCTTTTCTGGAAACCCAAGATGCAAGCAATATGAGTTTTAATGGCCGCAAGGGTGTTGAGGAAGAATATTTTGGATTTAGCATGGTTAACATCCAATCCAGAGTCCAGGGAGATGTCTTCATGGATTTTGTTGAATTCAAGGGCTTCCCTAACCGAAGGGCAACCCATGAGGAGTGTATCATCTACAAATTGTTGGTGAGTTGAGGGAGGGAGATGGGGATAGAGCTGAGGGCCAGAGATTAGACTGTTGGAGGAGGCGGCCGAAATGTGTTAGGTCCCTATATCACTAGTATAGCCCCTTATTATTTTTAGTGTAAACCCCTTATTGTTATTGTTGTACCCTTGTAACCCCCATTTCGTTATTATTGTGCCCTTAAATTTTTATTGTTAGGTCGGCTAGGATTACATTGTGGCCCACTAGGATTATATTGTGGCCCCATGGACTCGTATATATAGAAGGAGGTTTTATTCATTTGTATCATCCAAGAATTGTTCATTTATGTAATGTATTGGAGGTTGCCCCCTCGAAGTGGCTTATTTCTAAGGCGTTTATATCTCTTTTCTTCTATTTTTGAAGGTGGTTACACAACATTTGGTATCAGAGCTTGGGATTCTAGGGTTTCGCTGCTCCAAACAGGTCATCGTGGCATTTTCGCTATAATTTTTTTTCTACGAAGTTTCAGAAGCTGAAATTTTTAGGGTGCGAAGCTGAAATCCTGAGGAAGATTTTCTAGAGATGTTAGATCTTGGTTCGCAATATTTTTGGAGATATCATCTGTGGAAGTTAGGTATGTTTTCAAGCTCCTAAACAGGTCATCGTGGCATTTTCGCTATAAAAATTTTTCTACGAAGTTTTAGAATCTTAAATTTGTATGGTGCGAAGCTGAAATCCTGAGGAAATTCGTCAAAAAATTTCAGAGCTTGGTTCGCAATATTTTCGGAGATATGATCTGTGGAAGGTAGTGCTTTTTCAGGCTCCAGAATTGCATCTCAAAGAGGTGATCGTGGGAAAATTTCAATAACTCTCTCTCTGGAGATTGGATTGGAGTGCCGTCAAAAGTGGTCGCAAGTAAACGGCCTGTAGTTTCTTGGCTATCAATTTCAGAGACAAAGAACAAAACAGTGACACGTGGCAAGTCGTACAAGTTCGCTCTACCGAACCAGTCCAAAATTAGGTCATTGTGGGAGATTGGACACAAATTTGTCTTGGAGAATCCAAATCAGGTCAAACCTGTGGCATTTGAAAGAAGCTTCAGAGGGCTACTACAGGGCTGAATTTGAGATATCGAAGATTTTCAATTACAGAGAAAATTCAATTTCAATATCGAGCTCCTAAAAGCTAGTAAAAGGTGTGTATTTTTTTTCCGAATTACATAAGTCTTGTTTGAAGAATCAAGTTGAATTGATTCCAAGGGAAAATTGTAGAATAGATATCAATATTGGATTTTAAAATGGCCCCTAAAAATAATTCAACACCCATTAAGCCTTCAGAAGGCTCTACTATGACTCATGAAGATGAAGAATTTCAACATGATCTATCAAAATTACAAGAGCAAATGCAACAGTTTTCACTCTCGCAAAGAGCAACAAAAAATGAAATGGAAGTTTTGAAGAAAGGCATGGAAGTGAAGATGGACGGTTTGAAGAAAGGCATGGAAGCTAAAATGGATGGCGTGGAAGCTAATATGGATGACATGAAATACAACATGGAAAACATGAAGAGTGATCTAAAAGCATACATGGAAGGCTTGATGACAAGCTTAAAACCAAAAATGATTCCTAATGGCGGAAATATAGGAGAAGAACCTCATGATGAGAACAAAATAAATGTTAATCGTGATTTCATAAACTCGAATGTTGGTGGGAAGAACCACCATATTCCAAAAATGCATATGAGGAAGTTTGATGGAAAGGATCCTGTAACATGGATACTACAGATGGAGCAATATTTTGATCTCCATAACGTGCAAAACACACAAAAAGGTACGCATTGCAACTTTACATTTAGAACAAAATACATTTGTATGGTATCGATGGCTTTGCTCCCATAAAAAAATTGTCACTTGGTCAATTTTTACGGAGGAATTGATAGCACATTATGAGGATACAAAGAGCAACACCTTCTTTAGCCAATTGATAAATCTCAAACAAAAGGGTTTAGTGGGGCAGCACATTGAGGACTTCCAAAAATTGAATATAAGGGTAACTGATATTCCAGAGGAACACAGGATTGATCTCTTCATAGGCACTTTAAAGGATAACATCCAACATGAAGTTCGCGTTTTGGAACTCGATTCATTGGAGAAGGCATTCAGGTTGGCAAGAAAAGTTGAATGTAAAATTATGGCGACAAGGAAGCCTACCACTCAATTCTATAAAGAAGGAAGTGTTGCTACGCCTAGATTTCCACAACCTACAAGGTTGACACCACAACAATTGGAAGAAAAGAGAGCAAAAGGGCTTTGCTACAGTTGTGATAGAAAATACACTAAAGGTCATAAGTGTGCTGAGAAGAAATTATTTTACATAGATTGTGAAGAAGAAGAAGAAAATGAACAAGAAGAGGATATACACCGAGAACCACCCCTAGAAGATGAAGAAATGAATCCGACCATATCGTGTAATGCACTGGCAGGAATTACCACTCCTCAAACTCTTAAGATAGAAGGACATATAAAGAAGAAAAGGGTAATAGTGTTGATTGATTCAGGTAGCACCCATAATTTTATTCATTATAAGGTAGCCAAGGAATTAAATTGTTTCCTATACCCAGCACCAGAATGTAAAGTGATGGTTGCAAATGGAGGAACTATAAATTGCTCTGGAAAATGCCATAATATCAAGCTAACCATGGGGGAATATGTATTGACTGGTCCAATGCTTTCCATTCCTATGGGAGGTGCTGATGTTGTACTAGGAGTACAATGGTTACAATCTTTGGGGACGGTAGCTTTTAATTTTCAAGAACTTTTCTTGAAATTTTTTTCAGAAGGAAAGGAAGTCGAATTACGGGGTATTGCGGGGAAGCCAGGAAGCATAATAAGCTCTAATGTCATGACAAAGCTTCTAAAGAAAGAACAACGAGGCGTAATTGCACAATTATGCTCACTAGAAGTTCCAACATCAAAATCATCTATTTCTGCAGATCTCCAACAAGTCCTGGACAATCATTCCAAGGTGTTTGAAACTCCCAAAGGACTCCCACCTATTCGTGATCATGATCATGCTATTCATTTGATTCCAGGAAGTGTTCCTCCAAACATCAGGCCTTATAGATATCCTTACTTCCAAAAGAGCGAAATTGAACGTATGATTGCAGAAATGTTAGAGGTGGGTATAATTCAACCCAATCAAAGTTCTTTCTCTGCTCCTGTAGTATTGGTACACAAGAAGGATGGATCATGGCGATTGTGTCCAGATTATAGGGAGCTCAATAAGCTCACCATTAGAGACAAATTTCCCATTCATGTGATTGATGAATTATTGGATGAATTACATGGAGCAATTTATTTTACCAAGTTGGATCTTCGTTCAGGATATCATCAAATTAGAATGAAGACTGAAGATATTCCAAAAACAAGATTTCGAACTCATGAGGGTCATTATGAATTTTTGGTCATGCCTTTTGGCCTTACCAATGCACCTTCTACATTTCAAGGGTTGATGAATTCCATTTTCAAACCCTTCCTTAGAAAATTTGCGCTAGTATTTTTTGATGATATACTAATCTACAATAGGTCTTGGAAGGATCATGTTGAACATGTTGACAGGGTGCTCAAACTATTGCAGGAGAAACAATTATATGAAAAAACATCCAAATGTTTCTTTGGAGTACAAGAGGTGGAATATCCGGGTCATATTGTATCTCACGAGGGTGTTAAAGTAGACCCTAACAAAATTAAAGCCATTAAGGAATGGAAAGTCCCCACAACCATAAAGCAGTTGCGAGGATTTCTCGGGTTAATAGGGTATTATCGCAAGTTTGTTAAGAATTATGGGAGAATAGCAGCACCTCTAACAACATTATTGAAGAAAGATGTATTTTCATGGACTCCTGAAGCAACTAAGGCCTTTGAACGTCTTAAAGAGGCAATGTGCCTAGCACCGGTATTAGCTACACCAGACTTCACAAAAACCTTTATTGTGGAATGTGATGCCTCAGGAAATGGAATTGGTGCAGTTTTAATGCAGGAAGGAAGACCCATTGCTTTTAAAAGTCGTCCAATCAAAGGAAAGTATTTACAAAAACCTATTTATGAGAAGGAAATGTTAGCAATACTGCATGCACTAAAGAAATGGTGAACTTACCTAATGGGACGACACTACAAGGTAAAACTGATCATGATAGTCTTAAACACTTTTTGGAACAAAGACTATCTTCAGAAGAGCAGCAAAAATGGGTCACAAAGATGTTGGGTTATGACTTTGAAATAATCTACAAAAAAGGAAAGTTTAATGTTGTTGCAGATGCACTCTCAAGAAAGAATGAAGAGGTGGAAGCATTGCTTTGTGCCATTTCTATTATCCAACCAGATTGGATAACTGAAGCAAGAGATGAATGGAAGAAGGACAAAGATGCATGGATACTCATTCAAAAGTTGCAGCAAGATCCTAGTACATCTGATACATTTAGTTGGAAAAATGATTCCTTATGGTACAAAGATCGCTTATATCTTTGTAAGAATTCCCAACTAAAACAAAAGATTCTTCTGAAATTGCACACTTCTCCTTTAGGAGGACACTCAGGATTTTTAAAAACTTACCACAGGGTGAAGAAAGAATTTTTTTGGGATGGCCTTAAATCTGATATTCGAAAGTTTGTGGCCGAATGTTTGGTTTTCCAGCAGAATAAAGTGGAAACAATTAAGACCCCGGGACTTCTACAACCTTTATCCATTCCAAGTCAATGTTGGGAGGAGATTTCAATGGATTTTATCACAGGTTTACCTAAGTCCGAAGGAAAGAATGTCATCATGGTGGTAGTTGATAGACTTAACAAGTATGCACACTTTTGTGCATTATCTCATCCATTTAAAGCAAGTACAGTTGCTACTACATTTATGGACAGAATTCAAAAGCTACATGGAAGCCCAAGGGTTATTGTGAGCGACAGAGATCCCATTTTTACCGGAAATTTTTGGACGGAGTTATTTTCTTGTTTGGGTACTCAATTAGCTCATAGCTCATCTTATCATCCTCAATCTGATGGTCAAACTGAGATAGTAAATAAATGTTTGGAAGGATATCTTCGTTGTTTTGTATCCGATAAACAAACACAATGGGTCAAGTGGTTACCTCTCGCTGAATGGTGGTATAACACTTCCTTCCATACCGCAGCAAAAATGACCCCATTTATGGCACTTTATGGATATCATCCACCATCCATCACATCATCTTTAAGAGAAAATTCAAAGGTTCAAGCAGTGGAAGATCACATCGAGCATCAACAAGAAGTTCTCCAACTCTTAAAGGATAACCCGAATTTGGCACAAAATCGAATGAAACAACAGGCAGATCAACATCGCAGCGAGAGAAGTTTTGATGTAGGAGATTGGGTATTTTTACGGCTACAACCATACAAAAAAATGTCCCTCAAGCAAGAAAAGAAGGATAATAAATTATCGCCAAAGTACTATGGTCCTTACAAGGTGTTGCAAAAGATTGGTACTATGGCATACAAATTGGAGCTTCCTGCTTCTTTGCGAGTACATCCAGTTTTCCATGTTTCATGCTTAAAGAAGGTTATAGGTGAAAATCTTCCAGTTCAAACAGTATTGCCAGAACTTGATGGGGAAGGGAAAATGATATTGGAACCTGAAGCAGTCATGGAAAAAAGAACTCGACAACTACGGAATCGATCAATTTCAGAGTATCTCATCAAGTGGAAGAACTTACCCACTGAAGATTCTACATGGGAGGATGAGAATTTTATACGGAAGCACCCGAAGCTACTCAAGTGTTGAGGACAACACTTTTTTGAAGGAGAGGGGCATGTTAGGTCCCTATATCACTAGTATAGCCCCTTATTATTGTTATTTTAAACCCCTTATTGTTATTGTTGTACCCTTGTAACCCCCATTTTGTTATTATTGTGCCCTTAAATTATTATTGTTAGGTCGGCTAGGATTACATTGTGGCCCATTAGGATTATATTGTGGCCCCATGGACTCCTATATATAGAAGGAGGTTTTGTTCATTTGTATCATCCAAGAATTGTTCATTTATGTAATGTATTGGAGGTTGCCCCCTCGAAGTGGCTTATTTCTAAGGCGTTTATATCTCTTTTCTTCTATTTTTGAAGCTGGTTACACAACAAAATGGATCAACCCAACTCCTCTGCAAAAATGATAAAGAGGAAAGGAGATAGATGATCCCCTTGTCTGATGCCTCTCGAAGGATTGATGATCGAGGTGGGGTATCCATTAAGGAGGATGGAGAAGAATGCTTCAGAAACAAGGGTCATGACCCACATGATGATCTCTTTGTTGAACCCAAATATTGCAAACGTAAATCTAAAATAATTCCAGTTGATATTATCAAAGTCTTTGGACATATTCAGCTGGATTAGAATCCCTAGTTTGCCTTGGTCTTTGAGCGTGTGGATGATTTACTGAGAGAGAATGATGATATCCATGATTTTCCTTCCTTCCACATATCCCGTTTGATTTGCTAAAATCAGCAGCAGTAGGAGAGGTTTCATACGATTGGCAAGAACTTTGGATATGATCTTGTATATGAAATTGCAAAGAGCAATGGGTCTAAATTGATTGGGGGAGTCTTCCCTCTCTGAATTAGGAATGAGAGGAAGGAAAGTTGCATTGAGAGAGGGAAAAATGGATTTCTTCATTCTAGATTCCTCCACTAGATCATACACTTAATCCTTTATAGTGTTCCAACAAGATTTGTAGAAATTGATGGTGAAACCATCAGGCCCAGAGGCTTTTCCATTCAGCATTGACTGAACCGCTTCTTCCAAGTCCTCCATGGTTATCTTTTTTAACAACATTTGATTGTGTTCTTTAGTTAATATAGATGGGATATGATTGTTTATTTTCCTGATATGATCTCCATTGTGTGGGTTGCTTTCTATAAGGATGCTCATGAAATGCTGATGAAGTTATTCCTCTATTTTCTTATGAGTATCAAGCATCTGCCCCTGCTTGTTCCTAAGGTTGAGGATCCTGTTATTTTTCCTGTGTTGGATCATAGATTTATGAAAAAAGGATGTATTTCTCTCTCCATCTTTGAGCCATTGGATGCTTGATTTCTGTCACCAAAGGGTTTCTTCCTGAGTTACTGCAACCTCCCATTCTCTCTAGAGTTCCATTTTTGTTTGTTTGGTTTCCTCCGTTATCCTATTTTGAATGATTGTTTGTTGTAGTGATTTCAACTTTGACTCTATGATCCTTTTCTCCATAGTGATATCTCTGAAGGTTTCTTGATTCCATTTTTTTAGTTCTTACTTGATGAACTTAAGTTTTTGGTGGAAGCCATGCATCTTGCTCCCATGAAGGGGAAAATATTTGGTCCACCACTCTTTGATTTTGTCTTTGAATTCTTGGTGGGAAAGCCAGAATGCTTCAAACTTGAAGGGAGCGTTTTTTGGTCGCACAAAGATTTGGAAGGTTATGACAATTGGCCAATGGTCAGACCCCACCTGCGGAGCAATAATGGCCTCTGTTTCCATATAGGAGAGGAATAAGTCTTCAGAGAGAAGAAAACGATCTAGCCTGGAGGCTATCTGACCCTCTCCCCCTCTCCTGTTGTTCCAAGTGTGGATGTCATTTTTGGTGGGGGTATCTATGAAGCTTAGGTCATCAATCATGTTTTGGAAAGCTTGAGAGTCTGAATCCAGATGACAGATACCTCCCGTTTTCTCATCCAGATTTAGGATAATTTTGAAATCTCCCGCCAAGATATGGAACTTATGATCGAAAGGCTGGAGAAATATTTGTAGTTTATTGAGCCAAGAAAAACCCTTTTTGATAGTATGAGGACCATACACATTGGTGATACATATCTTGTCTTTGGTACCTATGACTTCGAGAATAGTTGTAAGGGCATGCCTAGATGAAAAGGAATCAATCAAATGAAACCTTGAATCTTCCCAGAATGTGGCTATGCCTCCCGTAATGCCCTTTGCAGCAATGGCTACATGATTTTACTGCTTCCTAAAGCAGGCTTGCTGAATGTTCATCATTTCATACATGCCACTTTTTGTTTCTTGCAACATTAGAATGTCTGTTTTCCCTATGATTATTTTGGATTTAAGAATCCTTTTTTTTTTAGGGCTATTTAGTCCCCTGATATTCCAAGATGTGCATATCATAATAAAATGTTGGGAGTGAGAGAAATAACCTTTACCTTTCTTGCGTTCATGAGGCTCAATCCCATCTCTTGGAGGTGTTGTCCATTCATTTTCCGACCCCTTCTTTTTGGTTGTCCCTTGGTGATCTGGTTATTGGCCTTGAGAGTCACTTTTATTCCTCCACCTTGGTTGTTCCCTCCCTTGCTCTGGTGCTTTGTTTTCTTTTAAATTTATGTTGCAGAGAGTATGCCTCTTCTATTCTCTTGAGGTGGTCTTCTGGTACACCCTCGAACCCTTCTGAGGTTCACTCCTTTAAAAGCTTCTCTAGGTCCATCCCCATCAGGATTTCCTCTATATATTTTTCCTCTGAGGTGGGAACGTCCTGTATGTATTCCATTTCCATTTCTTCCGATGATGCATGTTCTGTTGGTGAGAGGTTGATGATGTTCTCCATTTCCGTGTCCATTTCCTTGTGTTGTTCCTGGGTCTGTTCTATGCAGTTGCTTGGTTGTCTCTTTTCCTCTCTTGTTGGTGAGATTATTTCGTATCTATTTTGTGTTGCATGCCTGGCGGTTTCCTTTCCCCCATTGTTCCTTCTTCATTGCTTGTTTTTGTGCATTACTTTGATGAATCCCTCTTCATCCCTAGCCCTTGTTGGGATCTTTTTTGGGGGTGGTTTATTTTGTGGGAAATCTCTAAAGAAATGACCGTGCTCATGGAATTTGCGGCATTGGAATGGTATATGTTTGTAATCCACCGCCTGGCTCCACGTTTCGTCCCTAAAGTTGAGGATGATGGTTTTGGGAAAATCCCCAGAAACATCAACATAGGCATAGATGTAATAGTGACCATTCCTAGTGTCTTCTGACATTTTGATGTATTTTCCCAGTTCGTTTCCAATGGCTTGAAGCACCGAAGGTGCCCAGTAGTTCGTAGGGAAAGAGTATAGTCTGACCCATATGGGAGCATGAGTGAAGTATTCTTTTCATGCATGAATTTCTCCTTCCAGAATCTCATGTATAGATTGGTTCAGCTGAAAAAATACGGCCTTACTTCAAATATGTGATCCTTATCCTCCAGAAGAGCGAAAAATATGGTAAAGAAACTCTTCGAACCAAGCTGAAGTTCTATGGCCCCTTTAGGGTTCCATTTGGCATGTGTCCATCCTTTGAGAGGGCCACATTCCCATAAACTTATATATAATAGCATGTTCCTTGATGTATTCTTTGTAAACCTCTATGTCGGGTTCTTGAATGATTATTGCTGGGATTTTTGTTGGTTTTGGATGACAGGTCTTCGCAGATTGAAACTTTTCCTGATCTGTCACTGTGGCTCTCGAGCTGGGGCTGTCAGAGTTTTTTGATGGATGTGAAGTGCAAGCTGTATCTCTTTACTTTGTTTTTCCTCCATTGTCAGATGCTTCCTGCTGAGGGGCATTGATAGCTTTTTCTTTTTCATGATTAGGAGAGCGAGGGCATAGTTCATGATTTGAACGAGGAATGGCAGAAGAGGAGATAAGATGCGTGAAAAAGGAAGTGATAGGTGTGGGGGAGGAGCCCATGACCTGTTCTTTGAAGGATGGGCCCACTTGAAGCACTGACTGCTCCATGGCCAGTGCGCTCAGAGAGTGTCCAGGGGAGCACGGTGGGAAGCCAAACTGCGAGGCCAGAGCCTGCAAAATCCCACGGCGGGAACAAAGGATCAATTAAAATCAAAATTTAAAATAAAAATAATTAGAAAATTAATATCTAATTAAAATATAATAAAATTTAGAAAATTCAAAATGATATATAAATTTCTGCTCAAGCTAGTGAATATCAAAATGAAAAAGCTGATATTTTATGAATATCAAAACTAGTAAGCCAACCTAAAACAAGAACAATTATCATGTAAATATAATCTGAATTATCAAAGAAGTTACATAAACAATCCTAATAAATATGAAAATTAACTAAGTAAAAGTGCAAAGCCAAAATGGAAAAGAAAAGCATTACATCAACAATCCTAATAAACATAAAAACTAAAGCTAAATATCTAAGCTAAAATGGAATGACGTCCTCATCCATCCTCACATAGCTTTGTACAAAGAAATGATGTATCCATCGTGACACAGTTTTCTACAGAGCAGTGACAAATCCATCTTGACAGAGTTTTGTACAAAGGAGTGATGTATAAATCCTGTAATAATGCCTCTGTTACCTATAAGGCAACATTTTTTTGTTACACATAATTCTTTTTAGTAAAGGAAATTTTAGTTGAATTGTCAGTATGGATAAAAATTATTCCATACACTATTGACTTCACCATATCTCAATTATATAACCACATTGTCAATGCTGGATGGGTCATTCACTCTGGCCAACCCCAAACGAAGATGGCTTAAAAATTCTGAAAAATATGGACGATTTACAAGTCATGTGCTACTTAAGAAATTATCAAAGAATTTCAAGAATGGCCTCAGTTAGATTCAAAGAAAATAAGAATAACAAGATTGTTGGCCAATGTTTCAAATACAGGTCTGTTTCGGTTTGAGCATTACCAATGTGAGTGACCGAGGTATTTTCTCTCACAAGCCTATTTTGGTTTTCTTTTTATATTTACTTGTTCTTGTCGAAGAGGAAAATGGGGTGAAGAAGAAGATGTTGCTATGCCAAACTCAACAGTTACACATGAATCTTTTCTAGATTTGCTAGTTAGTTATAATTATCCAATCACATAAAATCTTATCATTTAACATATAAGATTGATGGTCCACAAATTGACACAGTGATATTTGGAAAGTTGTTTTCAAAAAATAACTCCTTTCTACTTAACAATTATATTTATAACTAAAATTAAAATATTAATTAATAAAAAATACCTTGTTATATTATAAATAAATAAAAAATAATAATAAACTATGGAAAAGAATAAGAGTTTAGAAGTACATCACACACTCAAAAATTAATTTATCAAATCATTTTACCTGCTTGGTTATATATAACATCTTTGTGATTATTATCTTCAAAAGTAATAGGATATATATAGTTATTAAGTATAATATAATGTTTAATTTACAAGTTATTAATGAAATCATTTTATCAGCTTGGTTATAAATATAACATCTTTGTGATCATTATTAGATCATTGTGTACGAATGTAATATCTATATATATATATAGTTTAATTTACAAGTTATTAATGAAATTTTGAAGTTAAAAATAACTTAAAAATTAAAAAACATATTATCAAAATCAATTTCAAAATAATTTATAGAAGTTTAGATAATTATTTTATTTTTAAAGTAAATAATTTTAAATTTAAAACACAAAAAGAATATTTTTTTTAATGTATTATTGGTTAAATTTTTATATATTTACTCAAATAATAAGTGTATCTAATAAACAATTACTGTTTTTTTTTTGTGAAATTATTTAAAAGAATTGAAAATACATTTAAAAAAGAATAGAAATACATGAAAAAGTCATATCAATACATGTAGTTCTATGTTTTTTCCATACATTTTAATTTTTTTTTATTTTACTTTAATCAAAAGTATCTTAAGTGAGTACTCATAGAAACTTTGCATCCAAAAAGATGCATACACTTACAATTTCAGTGAATATATAAAGAAAATTAAAAAAATATAATTTTTTTTTTTAATATTTAATTTATAAGTGATCCATATATTTACAATTTCAGTAAATATATAAAGAGAATTAAAAAAATACAATTAAAAAATAGTTTTTTTAATATTTAATTTAAATTTTTTATTTTATTATTTGAACTTTTATTTTATTATTTTTCTGTTTACTATAATCTTCAAAAACTTTTTAATAAATATAATGTATTTCTTTTTCTTTTTCTTTAAAGAATCACAATTCCTATTTTATTATTTTCTAAAAAAAAATTATTTTAAAGCTCAAAATTTTCTTCACATGTTTCATATTAAAATGAAATGATTTAAATATCATATCTATAATTACCTATTAAGATTTAAATATGATATCTATAATTACCTTAATGTTATCAGTAATCTTTCAATATCGTTAATAAAGTATTAACGAGTTATGTTCATGACAATTCCACATTAGCTTTAGAAAAAATGTAGTGACAGATAGAAAAGAAAAGTGCTACATCAAAATTTATGTTGTTTATTGAAAGGCTTCTTTTTACATTTATGTTTTCTTTGTTTACTTTTATGTTATTCATATGTTCTATTTTCGACAATTGTAATGAAAAAGCCATATACTAAATTAAAAAATATATATCTCAACACATTTAAAAGAAAATTGTATTTCTAATTAAAGTAGAGAAATCCATATACTAAATTAAAAAATATATATCTCAAAACATTTTTAAAAAAATTGTATTTCTAATTACAATGTATTTAGGATTTTTGTGTACAGGTGATAGTACATTTGGAGAAAAAACATGTTGGAAAAATATCTTATTATATATATAAAAAAAAGTTATATTTTTAATTACAATATATTTAAAATTTCTATTTATACTAAATATGAAAACCTATATGACATTACTTATCATGTATGAAAATTTATCTAGCATTATTTTTCCATTTTAAAAATATGTTATTTATTCTTAATGTGGCTTAACCTTTGTTAAATAAAGCTTTAAAAAAAAAAAAAATCAGTTACTGTTGGAATATGTAAGTCCTACTTGTCTTCAGTTGTGGTTTTCTCTATGTATAGAGTTTGTTCCTATTTGATAGGTTAGTTCCTAGTTTGGTGTTGAGGTTGAGATATTCTCTCAACCAAATTATTGTGCATCTAAGATAACTTCTCTATCTTGAGACAATTCCTTATGTATATATGTAACTTCATTTAATTAAAATAATATAGCTTGTATGCTCAATTTCTATGTTGGTATCGAACACTGTATGGGCATACGCCTTGGCCCCTCTTGGGCCAAGGAAAATAAGTGAGTGAGTTTGTATTATATTTGGTTATGCATGGGAGTTGCGAGAGTGGTGATCGATCTATTAGACAGAGAGTAGTGCAAAATGATGGTGTAGAAAGGAGAGTTGTTGCATGTTCTCCCTGATTGATGTGAAGGTTCAATCTGTTGTGGAAGCCTCTACGTGCTCCATGCATCTCTATGTGGAGAAGTCTCCACAACAATGCCCGTAGACTGCACCTAACGAAAGCCTCATGTAAGACGGCTTCACTTAGTGCAATTATGGCATACTCGGAGTCGTTGTGCAGAACAAAAACTCTCTCTCATTGCTCTGTTGAAAGGTTGAAGCATAGTGGGTTGATTTCCTTCGCTCCAGGTTCATTAGTTCCGGCCATGGTCACATGCTAATCCAACTCCAGCAAGAGAAACCATAGATTATCAAGTGGGCAAGGAGCATCAATGTCCCTGTAGCCCTGAGAAATGGTTGCCTGATAGCCCTAAACATTACCATGGTGGCTATGCCCGCTTTGGCCGAAGATATGGAGAAAGCAAAGCTCTTCGAATTCAACCTCACACAAATTAAATGGGATGCTTGATGGGGATGAGAGGACAAGGATTTGGATAATCGCCATGAAAAATGGTTGCTGCTCTGGATTTGGATAGATCTTTATCTGTTCTACGACGACCAAAATTATGAATACGATAACACAGTTCATCTCGTCATGAAGCTCTGTGAGGGCGGCGAACTCTTTGATAGGATCATCGCATGGGGCCATTATACAGAGTGAGCTGCTGCTGTCGATAGTTGTTAGCGTTCTGTTGAACTCGCAGAATCTGAATACAAAGTTTTTTTCACTTCAGGTGATTGAAGGTGTAATCAAATATCGATGGAATTCTTTACCAGTTGAACAATGGGATGGGATAAAGAATTACATATCAGATCTCATTGTTCAGCTTTCAAGTAACGAATTGCTTGTTGGAGAGGAGTTATTCCACTTGAACTCTCCTCGACGTGCAGAGGGAGGAAAACTGTTGGAGTAATGCGTCGGCCCACATTCATGTCTGTACTTGGCAGGATACAACAGCTTGAAAGTCCACAGGCTGGTGAGGTTATTGCTGGTTCAGCTGCACCATTTTCACAGAGAAATGTGCCTTTCAGACAAATTGTATTTTGTACACTTGCTTCGATTGCATGTTGACAAATCAGAAATTCTGAGGGCAAGGTCAGAATGGAGGCCAAAGGCGAAGAACAAAATTCACGACCTTTATTTAACTTATATTATGCAGTGTACATACATGTATACTTATTGATGTGTCTTCGATCATCATTCTTATTGATACTTATTTGTGATGTGGTGTTGTTTGCTCTATGTATAGTCCTGCTGCAAATGAATGAAGGATTACTCAATGACTTGATGCATTATTGCAGTTTTCTTTTTGAGATCTAGCAATCCTTTTTGTTAGATTTTAGAATCATTTTTTGCATCTCACAGCACCTGAGAAAAGAGTTTTTGGTGCCTTCTTAGAAGAGGCGTTGAGAAATTTGTGGACCGTGTATGATTTATTTGTGCTGAAGAATATTGAGTTTGCAGATGACGAGGATGTGGAATTGCCACAATCGATGTTTGTTTCTGATGAAGTTGGATCATACACTAGATCTAGCGATGGGAGCTCATAAGGAGTTAATGTTGCTTGTATGTTGAGTTGGAGGAGAGAAAGTGTTTCGTACAATCTGGGACAACATCTCAATTTCTGCTATGTTGAAGTGCGAAGCATAGTGTTGCATGAAGGGTCGTAGTACTTTGCATTATTATTTGCCATTGTATAAAATTTCTTTAAGAGTGGTCATGTGAGTAATGTAAATCTAGTTGAAAGAATTAACTTATTTATTGTGACTTTTAGTTTGGGAAACTATTTTCATGAGTGCGAGTCTTTGTTGGAATTGCCCATTCCATCAATAGTCAAATTTATTTGCAGGAATGATTTACTACCAGATATGATGAACACATGACAATGAAATGGCATCTAAGGATAGTGGTTGAAGCTAAATTAGAGATTGGAGGATGATTGAGTTTTTGTGTGTGGAGTGTGGTGGAAACATATCTTCATGTTCAATTGCGAGGAGATTAGCTCGGCAATGGGTCTTCATTGTTGCAGCTTGTCAGTCAGCATGAGGAGGCATGCTTGGAAGAAATTACCCTGCCTTGATACTGTGAACAGGGGAAGTGGCATTACGTTGCGATTTCAAGGGAATTGGATACTGAAACAAGAAATTTTTTGTGTTTAAAATCATTGAATTTTATGCATATTGACAGTGAATTTCTGGATGACGCAGGATTGGACCATGGAGTCATGGTTGTGAGAAGCCTTTATGGCTGTGATATGCATTCATGGCTGTTTTAAGCCTTTATGGCTATGATAAGCGTTCATGGCTGTGTCAAGCCTTTGTAGCTGTGATAAGTCTTCATGGTTGTGTTGAGGTATTATGGCTGTGGTGAGCCTTCATGGCTGTGTTGATCTATTGTGGCTATGTTGAGCCTTCGTGGCTGTGTTGAGCCTTCGTGGCTGTGGTGATCCTTCGTGGCTGTGTTGAGCCTTTGTGGCTGTGATAAGACTTGGTGGTTGAGTTGAGCCTTGGTGGATACATTGTATCTCCTCAAGGCTAAGCGCCTGAGCGGTGGAGGTGAATTACTGCTTGTCAAAATGTGAACTAGTAGGCAGGTGAAATGGTGTTGTTCGTGCATGTTCATGAAGCAACATGGAGTGATCATTTTTTAGTTATATGGTAGGGATCATATCGAAGACAACGTACAGTGTATGATGTTGGATTTGCTCACAACAACAGTTTGGGTAGTGTTCCGGTGAACTAAAATTTGGGGTAGTCAGTCCACAGCAGTGAATGCCATGGCCATGTGTTGACCATCTCTTCATGGATATTGTATTACTGTCATGATTATCGCCTGTGCTTATATTTTCATTTGGTATTTCTTTTTGTTTGGTATGGGTAAACGTGGAAAAGTCTTGAAAGTTTGTATACATATTGAGATTCATGACCTCAATATGAAGTCATTTTGTTAGAACTCATGACTCTAACTAATGACAGGTATTGCATGGAGATTCAAGACCAGTACATCCAAAATTCAAAAGTAAAAAATCTATGACAAAAATATTCAAGCGAGAACACTCTAGCATATGAATGGTATGGCGAGTGCAAAGGATGATGGGCAATCAAGTTTGTGAGAGTTTTTTTGTGTTAGTTTCTTGGAATAGACTCATGACCATGAGTATGAGTCACAGTTTGTAATTAGAATAAAATCTACATGTAATTTATTGTTTGTACATGCTGTAAGACCCAGAGAGGCATGCATAGCCCTTTGTTATATGTTCCTTCTATCAGAGAGTTTTAACTCCCTCGAAGAGTGTGTCATGTGGGATGGATACACTTGGGTGGGTCATATTTGTTTTAGACTCCATAAGGTGAAGTTTTATATCAAGGGGGAGTTAATCAAGAGGTTGGATGAGCATGTATGTGAAGGATTTCCTAGTAGACTGGAGGTTGCAGTGGTTGGAACCCATGCATTTCGATAGATGTTTGTTCCTTTATATGGACATCGACAATAGCATGAACAAGATACAAAGTGAAATTACCAAACAGAACCAGTGTAGTTACCAAACAAGACCAGTTGTAGATTTTGCAGATAGACATTGAGACAAGTAGTCATTAAGGGGGAGTGTTGGAATATGTAATTCCTACTTGTCTTCAGTTGTGGTTTTCTCTATGTATAGATTCTGTTCCTATTTGATAGATTAGTTCCTAGTTTGGTGTTGAGGTTGAGATATTCTCTCAACCAAATTATTGTGCGTCTAAGATAGCTTCTCTATCTTGAGACAATTCCTTATGTATATATGTAACTTGATTTAATTAATATAATATAGCTTGTATGCTCAGTTTCTAAGTGTTACCTCGTAAATTAAGAAAAAAATATATATTACTCTCTTAATACGTTGTTAATTGTTATATTTTGATGGTTTTTTATGATATTTAAATTACATAGGTAAAATGGATTTAAATACTTCCATTTTTTCCTTTCCTCACGGTTCATTCCATATTCCCTATGATTATTGCACCTCTTTGTTCCCCACCATGAAAAGTGTGTTGGGTTTTTGTTAATTTAAGTGTGTATTGGGTTTTCGTAAACAAAAACTTAATAGATTTGGAGTGAGAATATTATTTTTAATATAAATGGTTAGGTTTATTAATGTTATTTTTTTATTATTGTTTATAATATTTTTAAGCTGTTGTGGTTAGAGGTATTTTTTTTTTTAGCATGATAGAAATGTTGTAATGTTAATATAAACATTAAATACTAAAATAAAATATAATAATAAGATTTGAAATCCTTCCATAATTAAAATTATAAAAATAAAAAAAATAAAATTAATCATTATAATTTAACTATAAAATTATAAAGTTAATTAAACTATAAAATTATCATGATTTTGTACGAGAATATCGTTTTATATAGCACATGTTAATTGTTTGTGGTACTTATTACAATGAAGTTCTTTAGAGGCTTGAGGAAATCCATTATGGAATGTAAGAGTATTAATTTAGACCCATCTTAACTCTCGAGGTGATCCATTTTCATGCTTGATAAATCTGGTTTAAAGTGCATCTACACTGACTTTTAGAATAAAACCATGCCCCGCTTTGTTTGAATAAAAACTCCTCCTCCTTCTCTATTAGAATGTCAATTCCTTCAAATTTAATACATTATTAATATAATATATTTATTCTAGCATAAATATTTTCATTGTCCATAATATGATGATAGGAGATTTTGGAGCACTATGTTTTTTCGCTACAACGTCTGACATTTTGGGTGAATACTTCACACATATTTAGTGACATAAGGATTAGAAAAGTGATACAAACAGTGCTAGATAGATCATAAATGTATAAAATACACATAGATTCAAATAATATTGTTGTTATAGGTCAATTTTGGCACCATTCCCAATGACCTGGTTAACTAGACATCATCTCCAGGACCAATGTTCAAGGGTTTATCATTCCTTATCATTTTAGTTGCTACATTCCTTGAGACAAGAAACAAGACAAATCAAGCAAGACTTTCATGAAGCAAAGGTTCCCAAGGTTTGAAGCTTATTATATAGCATATGAGATCTCACCAACGCAGGCTCTAAGGGGCCTAAGTGCGTTGCATATGCAATTAGCCCCATGCAAGGCTGCTCTGAAAAACACTTCCTCACATTTACAGGAGCGTTGGTCACATTCGGAGCGAAATTCTCGTTGTTCTGGAATCTCCACCTGGCCAGTCCCTTCTAGAGGAGTTCACATGTGTCAAGCTTCAGATCCAAGTGTTTTTTTGAGATCAACATGATTGGATACATGTCTTACCTATTATTGGAAATTCATTGTTTACAAAAAACCTTTAGTTCATCTATAAATTGAGCACAGATCTGAGTGCTTGAAAAGGAAGAATTTGAGTAGAGAAATGCTGGAGAATTTTCAATTGAGAGCTAGATTTGTGTAGCTGCTACTGGAGATATTTATACTGCGATGAGGCTTGACGATGTTGCTGGAAGGGTCATATCAAATCAGTCACTTGGTTGTATCCTCTCCTTCTATCATCAATAAAGAATATTGCTTATTTTTCCCTATATGCATCTCTATTGGCTTTGATTTTCCATATTACAATATCTTAGTTGATGTGTATGGCTTATGCTTTACTGATTTAGCAAACTAGCTTGAATATATATCTATATTATTGAATCTTCTATTGTTTCAGTGTTATTTCTTGAAGGAAGCATTCAGCACAAAAACTGTTTGAATTTGAAGCTGCAACAAAAGCAACAAAAGGAGCCATTTGGAATCAACTAATCAAGTAAGCCTCCAATCCTCTTTGTGTATCTATTTTGAGTTAGGAAAAATAGTCGTATAGTCTTTCACCCGTTGTTCTAGACTAGCACCTGTCTAGGGAAGTTTGATTTATCTGTAATTCACAATTTTGGCCCAAAAAATTGGCGACTCCGCTGGGGAATATTTCTCTTACTTCTAGGTGTTTAAGCCTCTCATTTGGTTTGTTTATCCACCAAGTAGTTGTTACTCATAAAGATTAAAATTTTTCAAAGTCAAATTTGCAAAGACAATGAGTTAAACAGTAGTATTTTTCTTTATAAACTATGCCCAACACACCCTTAGACTAGACACAGTGCTTTGCTCAGTACTGTCTCTCTTCCTAGCCTACGTTGCAGAGCATTGCCTCCCCTTGGAGACTGCATTGACTCCTAAAAACACCCAAATTCCATTGAATTTTCCTTTGCAAGTTGCTTCTATTTTGTTTGCTACTATCTTTTGAAAAGTTTGATCCTCAATTGACCATTGAATCTATATACTTCTTCCTCGTTTGGCTAAAAATTTGTCCACTGTTTGTTTAAAAACTTTTTCTTTATTATTGATAAGTTGATTTCAAAGTACTTTTTATGGTCTTATTAAGAATAATTTTCTCTCAAAATAGGAAATTGTCGTAAAATCTTCATTTCCTTGATAGGAGAAATTATTGTTGAAATCCTCATTCTTCCATCGAAAGAGAAATTGTTGTTTGTATTCTTCATTTCTCAAAAGTAAAAAGCATTTGAATTTTTGATTTAGTGCACCTAGTTTCTTTTTTGCATTCATAAAATTAAAGAAACTAAAAAGATAAACTTGCATTTCATGTAGAATAATATGTGTTTTGCAAAATAAATATTAGGAAATCTACATTTAGTTTGTGCTGATTGATTTGTTTTGTTCATTTATTTCTTTGCCTACAAATTATTTGATCTCTTCCCTTAGTAGCTAGGTTTTTCATTGAAAAGCTAAAAGTGAAATATTTTTTATCATTCTTAGCTTGCATTTTAGGAATTTCATACACATCATCACGATGAACCTTTGAAAGGAAAATTGTTAAGCAAGATCAACATAAAATTAATCTCAATTTACTTAACAATGCATTGGAACCATAACTATAACATTTAGAAGGTTTAGGCTAGAGACGTGTTCCAGCGTCATAAAACATAGCAGTTGCTGTTAACTTTTCTGCGATACATTCTGAGTGTGTTACCTCACTCCACGTACGTAAGTATATCGTAGTTCACCCACATACTTTTGGGTATATCAGGCGGTGTTACAGTACGATAAGTATAAAGGGGTGCTCTCACTGTGTGGTTTCGCATTAGACAACGATAATATGGACTTGGACCTCCACGTACGTTCAGGTATATTTGGAAGGACAAATTTTAGGTGCTATCCATCCATAGTGAACCGAGTCGGCCGCCTTGAAATTGTGATACACTGAGCACAACATTTGGGGAGATTACCTACCTATACTTCTTCATTTGCGAGGAGGTATTCTGCAGTTCATAGTTTCTAGTAAACCCTTTTTCATAGCATTACCCTATTTTTGTTTGTTTGTTTTTTGGTTAAAATAAATCAGTAATCGTGGAAGAAAAAAATCTTATCCCATGTCACTCACGTAGATTATCTTTAAAACCACCTTTACCACTAGAAGTTACTTTGGTAGGTGAAGGCGATCATGATCTGTCGAATCAAGAACAATTTGTAACACTGGTGAAACATCATCATTTAAACTAGAGTTAGCTAATATTTTTTCCACATATTTCAGTTTGTCTACTATTGTCGAAAAGGAGTCTTCACAGTTACCCGTGGTCACGATCCATCCAATCAGTGACACCATTCATCCTTGACCCAATGTTTTTCATTCACAAATTCATCTAGATCCCATCTCTTCTTTGCCAGAACATCTGAATCCTGAAGTCGAACAACCAGAAGTTGTTCCTACCTTGGTCATCCCGCAAATTTTTGTAGCTCTTGAATCTCCCATATCACACATTGAACCATCTAAAATATATTTTGGGCCTAACAATGGAATTCTTCCACCTGGTTTAATTGTGATTAAAGAAATCCCACAACACGATAGACCTTTGACTCCAACCCATTTTGGGGGAGGGGGGGGGGACCTTTACCTGTAGGAGTCTTTCCCTCAATCGTTTCCATATGCTTTTGTTGATCCTGTTCCCATTCAATCTCCCGTCAATTTTCAAGGGTATACATTTGGTAAAACAACCATGTCTGAACCAACATCTTCAGTTGGATCTGTTGTTCCAATTACATCAGCTCCTACCCTCTCTACTCTGTCAATGTTCACAAATTCACCAAATTCATATTTGCACGGTGGCCCTACAGTCCCAACAGGTTACAAATAATTATCTGGCACTTTCTCTGGTGCATCTTCAAGACCATGGTCTTTACCAATGTCCTCATGTGGTATTTTAACTGGTAGACCTATCATTAGTATTGAATGACCTGATTCCTTATATACATCATCAGGGAAATATCAAGTCGGTCCTCTTGGGTCAATTCCTTTAAGTACCATATCAACTGGACTCCCAACATTTGGAGAAAATTATTTTCCCTCTTATTATTCTCCTCATGTTGGGGGAAAACATTTTTTCACCCAATATGAGAGTAATCCATCACTTTTTGGTCAAACTAATGTTGATATGAATGTTTGTCAATGGCAGCCCACTCTGACTATCCAACCACAAACTATTGTACACTCGTATCAACTAGTTCAACATGTTACACCCACTTCATTACTACTTGTTAATGCATCTCTAATCCTATTACAGAATCAAAATATTGTACATCAACCTTATCAGATGGGTCCTTCAACTCAATATCATCAAATGTTGGGTCCCCAGACTCAAAATACTTTAATTAATTTACATCAACCTGTATTAGGAATTATTTATTCACAAGCTGGTGTACCATTTTATGGGTTGTCACAAATGCAACTTGGTTATACATATCAAATGAATCCAAATTATCATAATTTGGTTTATAACATTGGTGGAATGACCCCTTGGAAACCTCAGGCACAAATGCCTCAAAATTCATTTCAACAAGTATCATATCCAGGTTTTTGTCAATAGAATCCTCTAGCGTTTGCTACAAAAACAACCCCTATTTGGGTTACCAGTAGCAGATTCCCTATGGTGGTGCTCGGAGGTCTATTTCCCAAGCAATTCCATCTTAACCTAGCTATGCTCAACCTAACCTTAATATACAATTACCTTTTGTTGCAACCTTAGAATTACCAGATTTAAACCGTTTAACCAATGATCCTATCAATTATGCTCCTTCGTGGCCGGTGATATCCCATAAATTACCCTCTGATATTCATAAATTCAATGGAAACCATGGAGAAGATACGTCGACTCATGTCATGACTTATCGTTTATGGTGTTCATCAAATTCCTTGAATGATGATTCTGTTTGACTACGTATTTTTCAGTGTATGCTCATAGGTCCTGCTGCTAAATGGTATATTGAGTTACCTAGAGCTTCTTTTGACAATTTCACTTCTTTAGCTACTATATTTTTGACCCATTTCTAGTTACGGATTAGATACAAAATTGGAATGGAACTCTTGAACAACTTCAAACAGACTAATGCTACTCACATTTCTGATCATATTCATGAGTGGTGTTGTCATTGACGAATGGTTAAAACATTTTTCCGGATCAGCTCTTTGTTGAATGGTTCATTAAGTCCCTATTACCATCTATAACTAAGGAGGTGGCTAATGGGGGTGTCATCATAGAACAACAAGTTATTGCTCATGCCAAATATTTAGAGTTGATTTACAGTCAGTTTGTCATGCTCTATGAAAAACTCCTAATGCGCCCCAATCTAATTTCAATGTTCCTCCTCAAATAAAGGACTCTCATGCCAAAGATGGCTTGATAGGCACTACAACCACATCACACTAATGCATTTGATCCTACTCCTACTTTTTAAATTAATGTCGTATCATTTGACAAAGGAAAGAGTGACAAGCAACCAAGAAGTAAGAAAAAGGGGAAATCAAAGGAAAAGAAAACTTCAAACCCGCAAGAAAGATATCCTGATCAACCGTCTGGACCACGGAAACCTCATTTTCCATGCATAATCTATAATGAGGAACACTTTGTTAGGAATTTTCCTCACTGTGACGAAGTCTCAAAAATCATCAAGACATCCCATGCATTAGCTGTGTTGACAGACCCATTTCAAAATCCGGACACAAATATGATTGCTACGGGTCTAGCTCCTAGTGCCCAATTGTTAATGTTATCCACCACAAAAGATTCATAATATATTTTGGTGTCAACGTGGAATAAAGACTATGGTATTCCGGCCACTAATCAACCTACTACCTTGATAATGAATCCATCTACTGAATTAGTACCACCTACTGTTATTCCTTGATTGACAATTAAGCCTCTGAAGGGAGTAATTCATAAATAGACATATAATCCTCGAAAAAGAGCTACACAAAATTATAATATAGTTGAAGATTTGGCTCAATCCCCTTCAGCTATGTCTGCTCTTGAGGTATTACAAAATTGTACCTCTGAGAAGTAGGGTTTATTGTCGGCCATTGGTGGAATTGATCATACTGATTCTAATATTGTCGTCTTTAATCATACAGTCTATGTACCACAGCTACCAGTAGAATTGGCATTCTCCATACAAGTAAATGTTCTCAATAACCTTGTTCATCGCACTATTATTGATGAGGGAGAATCTGCGTGCATTATGTCTCTAAATTTTTGGAAATCACTTGGATCGTCGCAATTATCACAATCATCAATGACGTTGAAGGATTTTGATGCAAGAACATATAAGCCTTGTGGTATTATCAATAACCTGGATGTTGAACTAGCGAGAAAAATAGGGAATATTGATGTCGAGGTTGTTGATGGACCCCTTGATTATAATATTTTATTTGGAAGACCATGGCTATATGAAATGACTTCAATTGTTTCTACATAGATTAGAATGATTTCCTTTCCACATAAAGGTACAACCATAGTCATTAATAAATTATACTTTTTTGCCTCCGCTTCATAGGAAAATGGAATCATTCCGTTTCTTCACTTACCCCAACTAGAAATTTATAACATTGGTGTGGGACTCTTAAATGATTCCACTCTCATGGGAACCTTTGCATTACCACTGCCTGTGACGTTGGAAGAAATTGCAAGTATAGAGACTTGCTACATGATCTCTTCCACTCTATCTGGATTAAGGGAGAGTATGAGTGATTGTGATATTTCTATGTTGGATGAATTTTTACCACCCAGCCCTATTGAGTTGGCATAGCAATCAATCTATTTGGCTTGGGCGGAAAATCTGAAATCAATGTCACCAAGTGTTTTGGTTGATCGTTAATTAGATTTTGGTACTTTGTCTGATCCATTTTCCTCAACGTTTTTGACAAATGAAAATATTTTGGAAGCTATGATGTCATAAGGAGAACAATGGGAAGATTATCATCATCGATCCCATCTTCCTGATTATGAAGAAAATAATCTTAGTGAACTATATCACCCATCCATCAAAAATTTATTTTCGAATTCTTTTCCCATTAATGCAATCGATTCCGAGTGAAATATTTCAAATATTGAAGAAACCATTTCTATCAATATTTTGACCAAACCTGGCATTGTAGAAAATATTCATTTCAGTGTATCTTGTTCTCTATCAAAACTTGAATCGTATCACTCTCTATTTTGTGAATTTCGTGACGTATTCACTTGGTCTTATGAGGAAATTCCAGACATATATACTAGTATAGTTGAACACACTATTAATATCTATCCTAATGTTAAATCGGTGCATCAACGGCTTCATCCTGTTCATTCGAAGAAATTCGCTGCCATCAAAGTAGAAGTTGAAAAAATTTTGCATGCTGGTTTCATTTACCCTATTTCTCTAACTGAGTGGGTTTCCAATATCGTTCCTGTTATGAAAAAACAAAGAACCATTAGAGTGTGCGTCGATTATCGGGATGTCAATTGGGATTGTCCAAAACAAAGCTATCCTAATCCCTTTATCGACCAGATTATTGATCATTGTGCTGGATGTGAAATCTTTTCATTCATGGATGGATTTTCTAGTTACAGTCAAATCAATATCTACCTAGATGACCAACATAAGATAGCATTCATCTGTCCCTAGGGCACATTGGCATATAGGAAACTTCTTTTTGGTTTAAAGAATGCTGGGGAAACTTTTCAGAGAGCAATGGATTGCTTTAAACAACATCAAGCACAATTTTCAACCATATCTAGACGATTTACTAGCGCATTCATGAAATTAGACTGATCACCCGATGCATTTGAGAGCCATTTTCTTATGCTACTGACACTATAAAATACTCCTCAATCCACATAAATGGGTGTTTTGTGTTCATTCTAGTCAATTTCTCAGATTCGTAGTCTCAAAAGAAGGAATTCAAATAAATCCACTAAAGGTATAGGCCATTCTTGATTTTCCTACACCATCAAATTTACTTCAGATACAGAAACTTCAAGGAAAGGATAACTTCATGAGAAGGTTCATTCCAAACTACACCGAAATGGCTAAAGGATTTACTCGATTATTGAAAAATCGGGTTCCCTTCCATTGGGACAAAGTTGCACAAGCTTTTTTTGATGTTGTCAAGGACCATCTTGTCCGAGCATCATTAATGTATCCTCCTAATTATAAAAATGATTATTTCCTATATATCACCGTGGCGGAAATGACCATTGCCATGGTTTTGGTCCAAGTAGAAGATGGAATTGAACATCCAATCTATTATTTGAGTTGTAATCTCAATGATACAGAAGTTAAGTACTCGTATGTGGAAAAGCTTGCCTTGGCAGCTGTTGAAGCTGTCCAAAGATTTTGCCATTATATCCTGCTCCGAAAAACAACAATAGTTCGGATTGCAAACCCATAACTTATATCTTATCACATCAATTTCTCAGGGGAAAACATTCAAAATGGATTGTCATTTTACAGGAATTTTATTTGAAATTCATCAAATCCAAGTCAAAGAAGTCATTAGTTTTGGTTGGGCTTCTTTTTGACCTTCCATATGATGGCACTGTAACTATGTCAGAACCATCAATTCCTAATGAGTCTTTGTTTTTGATCGGATCATCTGATCCTTGGTATGGAGATTTCATCATTTATCTCCAAACCCAAACTTTTCGACCTAATACTTCTCTCTCTGGCGACATATTCTATACCAAGCCAAAGATTATTTGATCGTCAGCGATAAAGTCATCGTGGTCTCGACACAATTTTAAGGAGGTGCCTCACTCATGAGGAGGCTAAAAAAGTGTTAAATTATTTTCATGCTAGGGCTTGTGGTGCACACTTATTTGGATATGCTACCGCACAGAAGATACTCCCTACAGGTTACTTTTGGCCTACTATTTTTTGAGATTACATCCTCACAATCAGAAGTTGTCATGCATGCCAGATTTTTTAGCGTAAAATCTGCAAACCACCAGTGCCAATGCATCCTGTTGTCTCTGCTGGACCATTTACAAAATGGGGTATTTAATTCATAACCTATAACCCTCCTTCATCCAAGGGGCATGGTTATATTATTGTTGTAGTCAACCATTTTACCAAATGGGTTGACGCGATGCCTACATTCAACTACATAGGACAAACATCTGTATTGTTTTTATTCAACCACATTATTACACAATTTGGGGTCCCACAGGCTATAGTTACAGATCATGGGAAGCATTTTCGCAACAATATGATGTTTGAATTGACTACCAAGTTAGGATTGTCACATGATAATTCTACTCCTTATTATCCACAATCAATTGGACAAGTTGAGACTATTAACAAAATTATTAAATGAATGCTTCAACAAATGATAGGAGTTCGTAAAAGGAACTGGCATTTGATCCTGTGCTCTGATTTGTGGGTGTATCAAAAATCAGTGAGAAACGCAACTGGATTTACTCCTTTTCAATTGGTGTATGGTATGGAATCTATCTTACCAATCCAATGCAAAATATCATCACTAAAACTTGCGATAGAATTGTTAGCTGACACCTCAGAAGAAGAAGCATGTCTCCTTAACCTCATCCATCTTGATGAAATGTGTCATGAAGCCCAATTGGCCAATGAAGAGGATAAGAGATGTATAAAGGCGCAATACGATAAAAATGTCCAGCCTCGCATCTACTCAGAGGGCGACTTGGTCCTCCTTTATGATCAAGAAGCTGATGTAATAGGTACAGAGAAATTTGAGGCATTATGGAATGGCACCTATATTGTCAAAAGAGTTCTTGCTAAGGGTTCCTATGAGTTAGTTGATTATGATGGGATTCCATTGGCACAACCTAGAAATGGGTTGTATCTTAAACGTTACTATTCTAAATCACGAGCATATAATTTTATGTATTATATAATTTATATGTTGTTCATTTGCATTCACTATATTAATATCTTTTTTAGAGTTTTATGGATGTTAGTAATCCACTTTACATTTTATCGCAAATCTCTAAATCTTCGAAATCATTTGTTGGATATGCTGGTAGTGCTAGTCGTAGTACGTAGAATCTATCCCCTGCAGCGTGGGCCATTTTCACTTCGAATGATGAGTTAGTGAGTTTTCAAGGGATTTGTTTTGGTATATTGACAGACAATATCGTTGAGTATAGTACGTTGATAAAACTTCTCTCTGATGCCATTTCATTTGGTATTAACCACATAATCGTAAGGTTAGAATCACAACTTGTGGTATTACAACCTACTAGTGTTTATACTATTAGAAATCCAACACTTCTTAGACTGCTCCTAAGAGTTTGACTTTTGGAAAGACATTTTGATTTTGTTCAATAACAACACATTTCCAAAAATTTGAACACATTAAATGATTAATCAGCTAATCAAGTTTTAGACAGACATTTGCAACATATGTAAAGAAAAAATTTACTTCATTGAATAAGATTTCACAATAAACATAGGAAAATCTCTAAAATCATATAGATAGATAGTTATAGTTTTTTACAAAATTTGTGCCCAAGACACAATGGTCATTTGAATTCAAAATTTATGCAAAATGTCATAAGTAAACTAGTGGTGCTCATGGTAACATGATATAGATCTAGAAATCCTATGGAGTAATCGCATCCAATGGTTAGGAACCCCAATATTGTGTCGTTGCAGTTGCATGGGTAACTCTTAGACCCCGCAATCCGGAATTTTGAAGGTTAAACCCTCTATGTGTTGTTGAAGCTCAACGAGAGTCTAAGCCATATCAAGGTCCTAAAGGACTGCTCTCCTGACAGCCCTCTCTGCTGGGGCATCTGCTTCGCGCTTTGGTTCCTCTACTGGTTGAACACGACCGACATCTGCATTACATCAAAAATTTAGTTTAGTCTTGGAAAGAAATAAAAACAAAAAAACATTATATAAACCTTAGAAAAATAATAAAAAACATGGTCAAAACATGCTTACCCATTGCTTCCCACTGAGCACCTTCTAGTAATACTAATTCTGGATCTCCTCGAAATTCAACACCTGCGTATGCGTACTCATTGATGGCGAAAATATTTCATCAGAAATAGGCGACGAATGTAGTAGAGAACACAATGATCGATTGGCCTGCATGATGACCCATTAGTTCTACCCATCTTTGCATTTGAGGATCTCTAGGACTATATATATCTAGTGTTACATGTTGTGGCTACATCAGTGGAATCCGTTCCAAAGCGAAGGATATAAGGATTGAACCATAACTAAAATTATTCTTCCTTCCTCCCTTTGATTTGTTCAGTTCTTCCTTTATTTGAGATAGAACAGCTTCAATCCAGTTGAATACTGTTAGCTCTAAACACTCAAGTTCATACTGCATATAAGATCTGTTCGCTACATGTAGTGTAACAGTGCCAGCAAGTTTAGCTATCGTGAAAAGGATGGTTCTCAAAGGAAAATGCCTGACATCCCGGATGCTTATTTTTCCATCTTTGCTAGGTTCTGCCACTATATATAAATACTGCATATCATAATCCCTTACTGTCTCTCCTCCAAAGGTAGATCCTATTGGAGAAATAGGCAAACCTTTCCTCGAAAAACTTGTGAGAAAATACACATCCTTAACTATTATGGGAATCACTTTTTTCTTAATGTGAAATGCCTCTATCGCCGGATCCCATGCTCGAACTAAGAAGTCCAAGAGTTCTATTTCTTGCCTTATTCCCGATAATTTGAAGTACTTAAGTAGTCCACAATCTCTTAGGACTCTTACAATACCCGAATCATTCAAAGCAATCATATATTTCTCTTCATGTTCTCTTTCCTTCCATGTAATCGTCAACATAATCTGATGGAAACCTGAAATACAACCATAAGATCCATTAGATTTAATTCATAGCAAAAAAATAGACAAATTTTGGGCACAACATGAAAATCAAATATTTGAACTGCACCCAATGCACTCCCTGGGCTGAGCCAGTGTGTTGCACATGAAAGTACCCTTCACCGTACCTGCTATGCAATGCAGGTTTCGACATTCAGGGGTGCGTTGCCCTCATTTTCTGCAAAATTTACCCTAGGGGCCTTAAAACCCTAAAAAAATTTAGAGAATGGAAATGAAATGAATACCAAAGGGGAGGGGAGGTTCATGGTACTAACCTTGATCAAACAGGGATGAAATCCATCCATAGAAATGACCACAATCAACGACTGAAGTTCGGGGGAAAAATCAGGTTCAGAGCTCCAAAATGCAAATGGTACCTATGGAATGGTAAAATTGAATAGTGAAACTACTTTTTATAGTCATTTAATTATTTACAAGTTAAATTTATTTCTATGATTATAGTTTTATTATTTTTTTATCATGAAACAAGTATTTTTAATCCATTCGATGTTGTTCTGAACAGGAAGTACAACTGATGAACAAATTAGTCATGCAGATTTATTCAAAGAATGATTTGACCACAAAGCATAGTTTTCCTCCTTATTTTTTGAGCTTTGTTAAAAATGAAAAAGGATTTGAAGCACACTTTTATCTCTTTTTCAATCCTCGATAACAGTGAAAAAGGGACCCCTGGAGTCTTCCTTCAGAGCTTTTCAGACTCCGATAATGTGAAAATATTGCCGAGCACTAGTCTTTTCGAGTTCGTTAAAGTAAATGAATGGATATCTGCTCAGTATTAGTTTAACCCTTTTCCTGACTGAGATGGATTATTTAAGAAAGAGGAATACCTTGCTTAAATATGAAAAAATAGGTTCTCTCAGATATTATTTTACAGTTTTTTAGGTCCGAGAGACAAATTTATGAAAAATTACTTATGGAGTTCTCTTTTGTCTTCTTTTTCAAAATCTCTAAATATGAAAAAGGAATGGGCTATCACTGCTTTTAAGCTCGTTAAAACATAAAATAGCGACGGGCTTGTTGATCATGGCAAGAATCGAGTTTCATTCATCGCTACACTCATTAAATTATTAAATAGAGATACTTTATTCGCCCTAAGGGTTGAATTATAGATCAAGAAAATGTTATCCTTCTCAGGCTTATTAAAAAATAAAGAGGTACTAGTCGACAAATGATTGGGGAAAATTTGGGAAAAGTGAGCAAAGTTTCTTTTTGGTATCAAGTCGCTCTTGAACATGACACTTCTTTCACTCCATGTTTGTGACTATTTGGGTTGGGTAATCATCTTGACGGTTCATTTACACCTATGGTTCATCATACCATCACTTTGGTTTTGGGCCAATGCTGCCAACTCATCATAGTGCCACTGATATGTTCAAGAGAAGTCATCCAGTGATTAAAAACTCATCCTTCTGAAATACTCACAAACCTTCATTTTCATGACCGCCATCCCTGAAAATTGCTATATCAAGTCATATCCTTGTCTCCAAAATAAATAACTCTAGTTTTGCAATAAGGTGGCTTCCTATCGATGACAAATCAATATCTAGGAAGTTCACTTAGAAACATTAGACTCCAGTACCATGAGGCTTGTTATAGCATCGACAATATCCTTGCTTTCGAACATTTGACCGAAATATTTTGTTCGACGTTTGACATCAAATCATCTATTCATGCCTTACGAAATTTACTGTAGTACCTTGAGGGCCATTGAAATTAATGGTGGTTCTTTCACATTTTTTAACAACTCACATCATTGGATCGTAATCAAATGATGTCTTTCCATGTTCGACTACAAATCATATATTTTCATGTCTAGACATGTACCCAAATGATCAAGTGAACGAGATAAGAAGACCCCGGATCTAGTTTCATCCATTCGAGCTGCGACTTCAGGATTGTTGTACACATCATCTGTATGATGACCTTACATACATATTTTCATCCAAACATGGGCCTATATCTGCAGGCATGTCTACATCCAGGAAACATTCCAATGAAGACGACTTTCTGAATTATGTACATGTTATTAGATTGTTTATGTGATGAACATGGGAATTCCTACCCTCATCAATTATGATCAAAGAGGATATATCATGCTATAATTTATTGTAAGATTGATGCAAGTGACCGCTCTGCTTCATTTCTAGGCTCATCACAGTGTAAAACATCTCAATCAAATGTTCTTATTATTTGGTTCTCATGCTTTACGGGGAGATTGTTATAGGTTAATTTGGGAACCATTCCCAATGAGCTAGTTAACTGAACATCATCTCCAGGACCAATGATCAAGGGTCTATCATTCCCTATCATTTCATTTGTTTCATGCCCTAAGACAAGAAACAAGACAAATCAAGCAATACTTTCACCAAGCAAAGTTTTCCAAGGTTTGAAGCTTATTATATAGCATATGAGAGCTCACCAACACAGGCTCTAAGGGGCCTAAGTGCGTTGCATATGCAACTAGCCCCATGTAGAGCTACTGTGCAAGGCACTTCCCAAGATTTACAGGTGCATTGGTCACATTGGGGGAAAAATTCTCATTGTTCCAGAATCTCCACTTGGCCAGTGCCTTCTAGAAGACTTCACATGTGTCAAACTTCGGATCCAAATGTCTATTTGAAATCTCCATGATTGGAAACATGTCTTTCCTATTATTGGAATTTCATTAATTTAGAAACAACCTATAGTTCATCTATAGATTGAGCACCGATTTGAGTGCTTGAAAAGGAAGAATTTGAGTAGAGAAATGCTGGAGAATTTTCAATTGAGAGCTAGATTTGTGTAGCTGTTGCTGTAGAGATTTATATTGTGATGAGGCTTGGGGACATTGCTGGAAGGGTCACTTCAAATCACTCACTTGGTTGTAACCTCTCCTTCTATCATCAATAAATAATACTTCTTATTTTTCCCTATATGCATCTGTATTGGCTTTGATTTTCCATATTGCAAGATCTTAGTTGATGTGTATGGTTTATGCTTTAATGATTTAGTAAGCTAACTTGAATATATATCTATATTATTGCATCTTCTGCTTTTTCAGTGTTCTTTATTGCATGAAGCATTCATCACAAAAACCTCTTGAATTTGAAGCTGCAACATAAGAGACAGAAGGAGCCATTTAGAAGCGACTGATCAAGTAAGCCTTAAATCCTCTCTATGTATCTATTCTAAGTTAGGAAAATTAGTCTTATATATTTTCACCTGTTATTCTAGACTAGCACCTGTCTAGGGAAGCGTGATTTATCTATAATTCACAATTCTGGCCGAACACTTGTAATATGCTAAAAGCAAGTTCTTGAATCTATTCTACAAATTGGAGAAACCAATTATGATTGCACAATGAAATGACCAAGAAAGAAAAATAATTTCAATCGGAGAATAGAAATATGTATCTATGGAAAGCCTCATCTGAAATCCTCGCTATGTGTATATTTCATTAGGTCAAGAATATGAAACAACACAATGCTTCTCTTAGGCTTGAGAGCTCTTTGCACTATTTGTGAATTTCTCACACTGAGCTAAGAAAGTTTGGTCCAATACTTAACCAATTCCATGCCCTTGTCTCACCAACCTTTCTCACGCATTTCTGAGGGAATTAAACCCCTATTAATTAGGAAATTCCCACTAATTGATTACACAAAAAATCCAAGGCATCCTCATAACCTCATACATGACAAGAATATTTTTCTAATAATACAACCAATAGTTTACTTCCATTTATCTCCAATCTCAATTGGATCTTCATTAGAACTAACATGAAAAATTTATTTAGAGTGAATTATCAGTTATCTGATTGATCACTACATGTTAATTAACATATTTAACTCACTGGACCTCCCATAACATCATCCATTAGTTAGAACTAGGTAAAATGATATAAACTCAAATAATTAATTTAAACAATTACAACGCAAAATAATCTGCAACAAGACCCCCTAAAAATTACAGTGAACTCTACATGCCTCTAGTTTGACCCCCAAATCAAATTGACTAAGCTAAATAACTCTTCCCAACTCAGTGAACTCATACAAGCTATCATGTGAAGTGAAATTATAATTTCCTTGTAATTTAATTAAGGGAAAACTAAATTAGAAGCGTCTTCTTATTTTCATTTTCAACACTCCCTCTCAACAAGAAAGGGATTGTTTGCTACCAATAATGTAAACTTTGAAATGGGAACAGAAACTAGTACTTATTTGTTTAGGTAGAAAAAAATCATCTGCTTTTGAAAAGTGTTGATTCAAAATACTTTTAATTTTCTTTTAGCATAGTTTTGACATATTAAATTTTCTTATGTACCGAGTATAAATAATTCTTTCGAAATGTTAGTGATTTTTATGTTGATTCTAAGAAGTAATGATGTTAGCATCATCTCGTTTTTTTAGAAAACTTATTTTTTACTTTAATTTTTCAATGTATTAAACGCTAATAATTATTTTATAAATTTAAAATTTTTTTGAGATACTCATCTTCTTCTTCTTCACTTACATTTTTTTTTAAGTGTTTTCTAGGTTTGTGTTTTTTTCTTTTTATTTTCAATTTTTTTTTTTTAGTGGGATTTTTTATTTTTTGCAGTATTAAAAAAAAGTAAAAATTTTAAAGTTTTGATCTTCTATATAATTATATATTGTTAAATAACATTTCATTGCACATGAAATAATTGTCACTAAAAAAGAAAGATTTTTTGACAATTTACATGAAAATACACATTTTGAATATAGATATAGTAGAAAAAAAACACATTTTCAGACTTTTTTTGCTAAAAGTGACATGCCAAATAAATCATTTTTATAGGAAAAATGTAACAATATATATATATATATATATATATATATATATATGTATATGTATATGTATATGTATATGTATATGTATATGTATATGTATATGTATATGTATATGTATATGTATATGTATATGTATATGTATATGTATATGTATATGTATATGTATATGTATATGTATATGTATATGTATATGTATGTATGTATGTATGTATGTATTAATAATTTTTATGAATTTTATGTCAAAAATTAATAATAATAACATTTTTTTCCTAAAGTTAAATGATTCACATAAAAAATGAAGTGAAAATCACACTATACAAATATTAAATATATAATAACAACAACTCAATACTTATTATTCTCATAAAATGTCAATGTCAAAGCATTACAAGTATAACTTATAAATACTTACAAAAAATGAGCTTCATTTAGAAGCTTAACTGAAATTTAATCAATAATATGATGTAACCCAAACTCTTCATCTTCAAGAGTTTCATTACTGTTTTTTCCCACAATATTTTCATTATTTACTTTCTTTTGGTGTCTTTCCAATCATTCCATCTAATGGTGATTGAGGTTTCCTTGTTTTTTTTGCTATACGAGATTCATTAAAATCCCCTTTCCTCAAACCAAATTTTTGCATTGCATCTGGAATAAATTGAAGAGCATTAATTATCTGCTGAATAATTTTGCATTGTACGAGGTCTTTCTCAATGGAATTTTAATTTCTTCCTTTTGAGAAGCAACATGCTAGTGTTTTACCTAATTGTCAAGTACAAAAGAAATAATTAAGTAAATTAGTATAAACACAAAAATTAAAAAAAAAAATATTTAAATTCATTTTTATATAATAAAACTTACTTGAGCAGGAAAATAAATCCAAAATCCAATCTCTTTCATTTCAACATAAATATAAAAGATAGTTAATCAATAAGTGGTTTTTGATATATGTTTACTATCTCTCCTTTTTCTTCTATATCTTCATATGCTAGTTTTTTGACAACAATATCATGGACCAATACTTGGCTATGAATATTTCCATATACTTTAATGAAAATAATAGGCTTATAACAATCATCTTTTGTCCAACTTTTTGCATGAATGAACTCACAATTAATTATAATTTACTGACCTTCACAACCAATAAGATTTGAATTTTTCCTTTCACATCAAGGAGTAACGTTCAATTAACTTTTACACAAATGATTTTTTTTTAACATTAATCAAACATACAATTTCAATATCTTACCATGTAAGTTGCATCCTTGACATTCTTTTTCCCTTGAATTTTGTCAATAACATTGCAAGTTGTGTGTTTGAATGATATGTCACAAATCTCCAAAATGGTATTGTTGTGACTTCTAGAAATCATGCAACCACTTTACTAAAATCTTGATAGCTATAAGGGTAACTATCATATTCATTGTTTGGTATATTGAAACAATGACGAATATCTGCAATAATTAAGGAATAAACCCTTTTACGTATGATTTTTGCAATGTCTTCACAATCACTTGATATTATTTATATTGGATAGTTTTGAGCTCATTTTAAATGAAATAATTAAGACTGGGATTAAGTTCAACATCACAAAGACGTTGTTTTCTCTTTCTTTCCATTTTAATTTTTACAATAAAAATCATGATACTATCTGGTGCTCTGTTTGCATCCTTCTTCATCTTTAATGAAATAAAAAAATATAGTTATAAGCTATAAAATAAAAATAATATACGTATGAATAGAGATGAATGTATAAATAAACATACCTTTTTATATGGAAGATACATTTTTTTTAGCACTTATGTAGAACTTGAATCTAGGTAGTTGCATACAACATGATCCCAACTATATTCATTCAAAAATTTAACCATTTGTTCTTGTATTATCATATAAACCTTCTAACTAAATAAATAAAGTAAAAAATGTTAATATAGTTATATGTACAACAAATACTACCAACAACAATATATTATATTTAAAAGAAACGTATAATCCAAAAATAAGTAAAAATAACAAACTTACTTTAGAAATTCCTCAGACTTTTTGTCCAATGATAATTCTCTCATCTTTACACGAGATAATATTGTTATGACAACTTTTTCACCCTTCACTCCTTGTATTTCTCTCCAAGGTGTGATAGTCATATCTTTTGGAAAGAGGTTCATTTCACAGGGGATTCACTTAGAGATAAATACCATACCATGCGTGTTCATATTGAGGAAAAAATGACACAATATATTGAGCGTATAATAGGGGGTAAGTAGTTTTATTATTGGAAAGTATACAAAAATAGAGCTCAAATTTAATGAAAAAATATAAAGGTGTATACAAAATCTTAATGAAAAAATGGAAACCTACAATATCTAGTGAAAGTAGGGGTTTTTTAAATTAGGAAGGTGTATTGAGTTGGTATTGGTAGGGGGTTAGATACTGTGATTTTTAGAGGTATTTTCCAATTTGTAGTCAAATTAAGGGTATTGTTTAGTATGTTATTAACACATGTGTTTTCTTATAGGTTTATTGAGTGAAGAACTCATGCTTCATTTCAGGACCTAAATTATTGTTGGTACATAATAATGTTTTATAACTTTTGACCTTCTGAATTTTTATGAGAATGTTATCCCACAACTCAAAAATATTGTGAATCAATTCCCATATCTCTCCAGTTCTAAATGCAAACTCGAAAATGTTATCCACAACTCTTAATATTTCAAAATTAACTTTTCCAGCTTTTGAATTGGTTTTTTCCTCATTTTGATAGCCTATTTCCATACAACATTCCTTCTGAAAGGCATGATCAACCTTCATCATATCCCCACCACATTTTTCTTCAAATTCGCTATGAATAAATATGACCCTTTCGATTCAGTTCATGGATGTCCTATACTCATTCTATATATTATAATACCATGCAAATAACTTTTCTTTTGTATCTGTTAAACTATTGTAAATGATACATTTCATTTTTTCAAAGAGCGGGGTACTGGGATATTCCTCCATCAATTTCCTTTGCGATTCTATAGAATGGTTTCCCCAAAGTACATAATATTTGTATTTAAAACACTTTGACTTGTCAAATGCTTCTTTTTGAGGAACTTGAATTGGATAAAAAAGAAGAACATAATCAACCACATGTGTATATGCGTTGTATCTCATCAATGTTTTCAAATTGTGAACATCCAAGTGTTGTGGCTTTCCAATTTGATATTTGATTGTCCTTCATTTGGCTTGTAGACTTGAATGAAATTAAGTTGAAATGACTAAACACCCTTAATTAAATTTTTCTTCGTCAAATTATGTCGAATGGAATTTTATTTATTTTTAATAGTGCCATCCTCTAAATCAGCTCCAGGTGTAATGATTTCCTTGTTTCCTTCCAAGTTTCACTAGGACATTTGTTTTTGTCCATGATTTTTTCAGAATGAAAAAATTGTAGTTTTGTCCTCCTATTGGCTATCATATTTTCTTCGACGGTAGCAATCTCCTCATCATCAACTAGATGGGCGACATTCTTGGTGATTTGTTTTCTTGCTCTTTTATGTCTCTTCGCCTTTCTAACATTAGTTCTAATCTAATGATGATTAATGCAAACACCTTCGTCATCTTCAAATTCAACATAAACTTCCTCTTATTGAAACGTAACATGTCTAGCTTTACTAGATTGATCCATTTTATATAATCATGTAGCATCATGAAGTACTTATTTTTCTTTTTTTCCCATATATTCTTCTTCATATTCGTGGAAAATGTTGATAACATTGATAATATATCTTTCTATAAAATAGATTCCCCCAAACATAATTGAAATACCCTGAGGAAAATCATGCCAAAAAAATATAATATTTCAATAATAACTAAGTTATTAAAAATATAATGATATAGTTAAATAATGCAATAGACATACATATAAATATAAATACTTACAATATTCTATGCTATATCATTTACCATTTTTTTGCATATCCTTCAAGAATCTTCGCTTGTGTTATAGATCGACAATGTAAAATGATATCTAACCTTATCATGTGACTTGGGCGATTTTGAAAGAATATAAACATTTTTATTATTCAACCTAATATAAAAGTCTAGTACTTTTCCCACAAGCTCATAACTTACAGCATGAAAAATCTTACTAGCATATAGATATAATTTCAGACTTTTTCCTTCTCTATCTTTGATATACCATGCATATTTTTTATGATTCATTTCTTTTGATTTCTTTTAGTATGAAATAGACATCTTCTCTTTTGATGAGGCATCTCCTACATTTACAGTAATTAACTAAGGTGGAGTTCATTGAAAAGTATTTTTTGAGTGCCCACCTATAGCTATAGATAATTCAATTGTTGACTTTCATCCAGAAAGATTGACAAAACCTTCCTTGATGACATTTTTTTGCAAACATATAAATCTACATTTAAATTAGCAAATAAATAAATATCTTACGTAAAAAAAAATGAAAGAAAATTTAAAAAATAAAAATCACCAAAAACATGTACAATGCTCCCCAAGTCTAGTGTGAATTTAGGTTGATCCAAAATACCAAAACAGAAAACCAATTCCTTAAAAAAAAAAAAAAAAAAAAAAATTACATTTTATCCTCAACCACATTGGAATTTCTTTTTTATTAATTTTTACATTTTCTCCCCGATACCCCTAGAAAAATGGTTTATTTATTTTACATTTTCCCCTCGACCCCCCTTAAGTTGATTCTTAAAATCAACCCTGACTCTTCCTTTGGCATTGGCCCCCAGAATTAGCCCCCTACTAGGCATGGGGACGACTCTACGCTCGGATGGGTGCCCTCCTGTTGGCGCACCTTACTGGGTATGTGTTATATTATTTCTACGATTAGTCACATGTGCATGGAGGAGGAGTGGGGGGGGGGCGATTAATCGGGGGGTGATATCCCCCTCTTTACGTTGTGTTAAGTTCAGCAAGGGGGTTGGCACAGGGTGGGTAGCCCCCTATGCGTGGTCCTGGGCATCGTCTCGAGAAAAAAACAATTCGACTCTATTTTCGGTGGGCAGATGTGCCCATGGTTTTGTAAATGATTTTGCACATGGTTTTGGGGCATGATGGTTTTTGGCCCCTGGTATTTCATAGATCTATTCAAGGGAACTATCGTTATGTTCTAATCAAGGGTTAATGGATTGGGGTTTATGAATGCTTCGAGATGTATATATATATATATGTTGTAACAATAAAAGGAATATAATGAAAAATCAAGCTAGTAGTCCCGATTTGGGATCCAGGGTGAAATATATGTATATATATTATAGGTTTTATGCTCTTGCTATTTTTTATTTTATGTTTTAAAGATTCGTTCATAGATAATTTCTATACAAGGTTAAAACCTACATTTGGTATCAGAGTAGTTCCGGCTTCAAGGGGATGCCTTTGCTGCTGAGGGATTTTTTTCTCGGGCCTGAGGTAGACCCTATTCAGTGGGAGATCTATGGGATCGATTCTTGTGGTGAAAGAAGATGGCGAGCGGCAAGAAGATAGAGATCGAGAAATTTAATGGTTAGATTTTTGAGTTGTGGAAGCTCAAGATGGAGGATATGCTAGTGGATAAAGATCAATGGATCGTGGTAGATCCGGGTACTAAACCAATGGAAATGCAGATGAATACTGGAAGAAGTCGATCAAAAAGGAAAATAGAAAAATACGATTATGTGTCTCGTATCTAATATTGTTGAATGGTCTAGGGAAGACAATGAAGAATTTTTTGGACAAACTTGGGACTTTGTACCAATCTAACTCTCTGGTGAATAAATTTTTCCTGCAAAAAAAGTTGTATAACCTGAGGATGAAGGATGGAGACTCGGTGACAAAGCATCTGAACACCTTCAATACTGTGGTGATTCAGCTGTCATCTGTTGATATTAAAATCTTAGATGAAGATAAGTGCATCATTTTTTTTTGTTCTCTACCAAACTCGTGGGACAGTCTGGTTATTTCAATAGGTATAAATACAACTACCTTGAATTTTGATGACATTGTCTCAGCCTTGCTGTCGTAGGAAATGAGACAGAGAAATATGGAGGGTCAAAATGGAGATGTAAGTTTTATCTATATATGAAAGTTCCTAGAATAAAAACCAAAGTAAGTTTTTGAGTGGGAGATATAAATCTAGAGGGAGATATAAATATCGAGGAGTTTGTAAAGTTGTAAGTTGGAAATGTGAAAGGAAGGGGTGCCACAAAAGACCGCAGATTCAGCTCTTGGATAAAGGAAAATGGATCTCGATGATTCTCCTCTTTTGTAGAGGAAAAAAATACCTTAGGTGAAGGTGGAGATGTGTATTTGGCTTCTTATTCAAATACACATGCAGATCATGAGTCATGGTTGTTCGACTCAGGTGCATCCTTTCACTTCACTCCCCATAGGTAGTGGTTCTACGAGTATGAGAAATATGATGGAGGTGATGTCTTATTAGGGGATGATAGGAATTCTAGAATCTTCGAACGTGGAAAATTCAAGCCGAGGCTAAAAATTGGAAGGATTAGAACACTTCCTAGTGTTCTTCACATTCCTGCATTGGCTAGAAATTTGATTTTTGTAAGCAAGATGGATGATGCAGGTGTAAAAATAATGTTCAAGAAAGATACCTGCGAGATGGTTTTTGGAGCACTGGTATTAATGCGGGGATTTTTGATTGGAACTCTGTACAATATTTAGGGTAGCATTGTTATTGATGGGTGCAATAGTTTTGTGGTTCCTGAAAGTGGAGCAGAAAGCCTAGTGCTCTATAGAGAAAAGATCATGCTATGGCATCAAAGGCTTGGACATATTGGAGAGAAGGGCCTTCAGATACTACATGGTAATGGTATGGTAGAAGGTATGTCTAATTTCTCTTTTCATTTAGGTTTATGTGAACATTATGTATATGGGAAGAAAAATCAAGCGAGTTTTCCTTCTCGTGCTAAGAGGGAGAACAACATATTAGAGCTTGTGCAAAGTGACATGTTTGGACCTGTATCGGTTCTATTACTGGGAATGTTTGTGTGCTATGTTTAATTCATAGATTAATTCTCAAGGAATACATGGATATATTTCTTGAGGAAGAAATCAGAAGTCTTCGATATGTTCAAAGAATTTAATTCTTTAGTGGAAAACTAGGAAGAGAAGAAGTTAAAGCTACTGAGGATAGATAATAGTGGAAAGTTCTGCAAGAAGGAATTTGAAGAGTTCTGTAATAAGTGTCGTATAGAAAAAAAGAGGACTACTCCATACACACCTCAGCAAAAATAAGTTGCATAAATAATGAACAAAACACTGATGGAAAAGGCAAGAAGCATGCTCAGTGGTATCGGGTTAGGGCAGGAATTCTAGGTAGAGGGAGTGGAGACTACACGTTACCTAGTTAACAGATCACCTTCATTAGCGTTGGAGGAAAAGACTCCACGTGAGCTATGGAATGGTAAGAAAAACTCTCTTTCACATCTGAGGGTATTTCTATGTGATGCATATGTAGATGTTCAAAAGGAGAAAAGGACGAAGTTGGATAATAAATCTGAAAGGTACATCTTTATTGGGTATAAGGATGGTTTAAAAGGTTACAAGGTTGCAACCCAGAAACAGGGAAGGTTGTGTACAGCCAAGATGCGGTGTTTAGAGAGGTGAAATATGTTGTTAAACATGAAGTCCTACCAAAGGAACCTGAGACGATAGAGTTTTAGCTTAAGGAGGATAAATCAAGCTCTACAAAAAAAGAATATTCAGAAGAGGAAGAGTCACAAATTCTAGCTGTGAGAAGATCACTTCAGGAAAGAAGGCAAACAGGAATGTACAGTCCATATGATTTCTATTAAAATTTTACTTTAACTATCATTGATTATTATCCCAAAACTGTTAGGGAGGAAGTGGATTCAGAGGATGGAAAACTCTAGAAGGAGGCCATGGTTGATGAAATGGCATCCCTACACAAGAATGAGGCATGGGATCTGGTGGAGTTCCTAGATGGAAGGAAGCCCATCGGGAGAAAATGGGTGTTTAAGAAGAATATCAATGAATAATGAAATGTGGAGAAATAAAAGGCTCGGTTGGTAGCAAAGGGTTATTACTAGGTGTCAGGAATTGATTTTGGTGATATTTTTTCTCATCTTTCCAATGTTACTTCTATTATATTACTTTTATCTTTTGTTGCTACATTTGATTTTGGGGTAGAAAATATGGATGTGAAGGGAAAATTTCTTCATGGGGATCTGGAAGAGGAAATATACATGAAGCAACTTGAAGGCTTTATGGTGAAGAGTAGCAAAGAACTAGTATGTAGGTTAAAAAAATCTCTGTATGGCTTAAAATAGTCACCAAGGATGTGGTATCAGAAATTTGATGCCTATATATGGGGACATGGCTTCACCAGAACCAAAGAGGATTACTGTGTTTATTTTTAATTAATTGGTGACCGTGTTATTTATATGGTCTTGTATGTGGATGATATGTTGTTGATTGGAAATGACCAAGAAATTATCCAGTATTTGAAGATACAATTGTTCTCCAAATTCGACATGAAGGATCTTGGTGCTGCAAACTAGATTTTGGGAATGGAAATTAAGAGAGACTGGGAACAAAGGAATCTATGGTTAAACCAGAGGAAGTATTTCGAAACAATATTGCAGAGGTTCAATATGCAGGATAGTAAACCAGTGAAGGCTCCTATTCTTGTAGGTTTAAAGATATTTGTTGAACAGAGCCCCAAGACACATGAAGAAGAGGAGGATATGTCCTCGGCTCCATATGCAAGTGCAGTGGGTAGTCTGATGCATGAAATGGTATGTACTAGACTGGACATTTCACATTCAGTGTGAGTATTGAGCAGGTTTATGTCAAAACTAGGGAAGGAGCATTAGACATTAGTGAAGCGGGTTTTCAGATATTTGTGTCGCACTAGTAATTATGGTTTTTACTACTAGGGAAGACGAGGATTGAACAGAGTTTTGGACATCCATGGGTTTGTTGATGCAGATTGGGTTGGATATCCAGACCAAATAATATCTACAATTGGGTATGTTTTTCACGTATTTGGAGGTGCAGTTAGTTGGATGATTAAAGGACAGTCTATAGTGTCTCTTTCAACAACAGAGGCAGAATACATGGCAGGCACTCATGCAAGAAAGGAAGCAGTTTGATTGCAGAGATTGTGTTCAAGTATGGGGTTGGTGCAACGAGCTATAAGGATAGATTATGATAGCCACATCGAAATTTTCTTGTCTAAGAACCCTCCTTATCATTCAAATACAAAGCACATTCATGTTCAATATCACTTTTTGAGAGATATGGTTGAGGATAAAATGGTGTTTCTAGTAAAGGTGGACACTTTGAAGAATGTTGCAGATGAATTGATGAAGTCTACGAGCACTCATAGTTTCTCTTTGTTTAGAGAAAAAATGGGTGTTTCAGAGCTAGAATAATGATTAAGCCCTCCTGTGACCCCCTACGGAAAGAAAACAACAAGTGGGAGAATGTTGGGTATGTGTTCTATTCTTTCCACGATTAGTCGCATGCACGAGAGGTGGGGGGGAGCGAAAGCCTACTCTGTACGTTGTGCCTAGTGCAGTAGGGGGACGGTAGCCCCCTATATTGGCTCTGGAGTAGCGGCCCGGGGAAAAATGTTTTGGCAGTATTTTTCGTTGGGCGAACCTACCCCTGGTTTTGTGCATGGGGTTTCACATGGTTTTGGGGCATGATTGTTTTTCGCCGATGATATTTTGTAGATCTGATCAAGGAAAATACAGTTATGTTCTAATCTAGGGTTAATGGATTGGGGTTTATAAAAGCTTCAACATGTATATATATGTGTTGTAACACTAAAAAAAATATAATGAAAAAAGAAACTGGTAGTCCCGATTTGGAATCCAAGGGAATATCTCTATGTATATATTTTTTATGTTGTATGCTCTCGCTAATGTTTATTTTTTGTTTTAAGATTCATTTAGATAATTTCTGTACAGGGTTAAAACCTACATGTCTACCCACAACATGAAGGCCAACATGACTATCGTGTTCTGGGTGGACGCAATCCCGTGGGCACGCCCGCCCACAGCACAAATGCCAACATGTCCGTCGTGCTATAGACGAGCGCCTACCTGAGCCCAAGAGTATTATTGTGCTCGAACGGGCACCTGCCAAGCCCAAAAGTGGTGTCGGCCAAAAGCGAGCGTGCACAGGTGTAGGCGTTGCCTCGAGCCCGAAATTGGACCCCTTTCCTGGCAAAGGGTCAATTCAGTTATGTTGCGAGCGAGCGCACGCCCGCTTCTAAGATTCATGCCCCCTATCTGTCGGGGGGGGCTGTGGGCAAGATCGCCTGAGCCACAGTGGCTAGGCATCGACCCCAGGCGGCCGTGCCCCCATGTCCGTGTGAATTTTTTTTAAACTTTTTAGGTAATAAAACTATTTCAATTGGGTTTCTGTGGTAGTCTAGGTGAACCTACCAAAAAAATGTAAACGTAACTTCTAGTAAACTCATATGGGTTTAAAATATGTATTTAGTGGGATTTAAACTTGATTTACTCTTTTTTAACAATTTCCAAAATTTTGAAATAATAAATTAAGTTGTTGCTAAGGGAATAAATAATTTTTTTTTTTAAATTGATTTGTTGGCATCCAATAAATTATTTTCCTCAATTTCCTCATTGAATTGTATAAGTAGAAGGGGAACTAACCTTTCAAATGCAATAATCTCTCGTTTATAATGTTGCTGCATTAGAAAATCGTTCCAAGATTTTAAGGAAAACCTCGATAAATATTGATGTTATGTGAGGCATAGTGACAATGAAATTTCTTATATAGAAAAAATTAGAGAATTGCTTTACCATTGGTTAAATGGGGGATAAAAACAACTACAATAATAATAAAACCTATTTTCAAGTAAATATTATATAATTATAGATTATTTTAATTTGGAAAAATTCATTAAAAGAAAATTTTGTACGAGGTTTGAATCGAAATTAGGGATAATATTCAAGAGAATAGTTTAGTAGAAAAATTTTAAATAAATCATAGAAGTAAAATTTGGAGCGAGATCCTTGAAGAAAAAAAAATTGAGGGACATTGTTTAGTGAAAATGTTTAAAGAGAAATTTTGGAGGGGAAAATTCCTTCTTTGAGCTATATATTATCATTGGAAGAGAGATCATTTTCACAATCCAACATATTTCCTTTGAATTTTATGGATTCTTTTGATACTGGATTTTTTTTTTTAATGAAGAATCAACATCTTCGTCACCTAAGAACTCTATTCACATTGATTAATATAACAAAAATTCTTCCACTATGAATATACAGTCAAATTTTCCACTTAGTCCTAATCCTAAGCACTATGAAAGCTGTAGTGAGAAAGGGCAGATGAAAATTTTCAAATAAACAGATTGTCATATTTTCCACTTACTCCTGACTGTATGGACTATGACAGTAGTAATGACGAAGACGACGATGATGAATTTCTGAAAAATAGAGACTCACAATTTCCAATTAGTCATAATGCTAATGACTTTGAGAGAAATAGTGATGAATGATAGGATGAAGAATTTTCAGTGAATAGAAATCACATTTTACACTTAGTCTTGATCCTAAGGACTAGGAGAGTAATAATGATGAATGACAGAATGAAGAATTTTTCAGTGAATAGAGATGCAATTTCAATTTAGTCCTAATCCTAAGGACTATGAGAGTAATAGTGATGAATGGTAGGATGTAGAATTTTCCAGTGGATAGAGAGTCACATTAGCCACTTAGTCCTAATCTTAAGGAATATAAGAGAAATAATGATGAATGTTAGGATGGAAAAATTTTGGTAAATAAAGAGTCCCATTTTCCACTTAGTCCTAACCCTATGGACTATGAGAACAACAATGACGAAGGCCAGAATGAAGAATTTCCAATAAATCAAGAGTCACAATTTCCACTTAGTGCTAATCCTATGGACTATGAGAGAAACCTTGATGAAGTGAAGGATGGATAATTTCCAATAAATCTAGAGTTGAAATTTCCACTTAGTCCTAATCATATGTACTATGAGAGCAGTAGTGACAAAGAACAAGATGAAGAATTTCCAACAAACTTAGAGTCACAACTGCCACTTATTCCTAATACTATGGACTATGAGAGAAACAATAATGAAAGGAAAGATCAAGATGGTGAAAAATATCCTCCAAGTCAGTATTTCAAAACCACTGATGATGGTATTGAAATTTTCCTGCCACCAAATATGGTAATGAATATTTTTCAAACAATGGTGGTGTTGAATTTTCTAACTATATTCAAAATGATAATATTAAGAATAGTATTACTCCTAATGATGATGTAAATGTTTTTTCATAGAATGATGAAATCATGGAGATGTTGCCAACAAATATTTTATCTAGGAGTAGGAGTCCACCTTAACGTGTCAATCCAAGTTGTTATAGTTATTCAAGGGGTAGAGAAGAATATCTCATGAGAAGAAGTTATATTAGTGATCTCATTTAAAATTACTCTTGTAAAAAGGATTTCTTGAAAGATATGGACTTGAAGTTTGCTTCGGAGAAAATTAAGCACTATTTTTCAATGAATAAAAACATGAAAAAATCATATTTATTGGTGGGAATTCCATGTACACTGGCAGGTTATGATTATCAGATTGGGTTTTTATTTCTTTGTAAAAAGGATTTCAAAATTTCTCATTCAATTGGTAATTTTCGTCTATCAAGATTCCAAGATAGTTTGGAAAAATATCCTACATATTTACATAGTTTCTTCATAAGCAAGAGTTTGGGCCATTAGCTAACACTGCAATCTCATGGATGGAAGACTTCCTTCAAAATGTGTAGAGTGTTTTCCAAATAGAGATACAATACATGTTCCAGATAATTTCTCAAGGTGAGAAATCTATAAATTTTACAAGGAATATGTAGACGGTGTTGAAGGATATGGTCATTTTATTACATATTAAAATTTAGTCAAGGTATTGAGGAGATAAAAAAAAAAATTTGTATTCCTAAGAAGACAAGGATAGGGGTTTGCAGTTCATGTGCTTCAATAAAATAAAAAAGGGATAAATTAAAAGGAGCATAAAGAGGTAAGAATTCATAACATTGTTCTTTTAAATTTTATAGTGATCAGCTATGAATATATATTTATTAATAGGCTTATTTTATGTTATGTGTATATTCCATTTTCAAAGTACTTCAAGAGCATCATGAACAACAAAAAAGTGAAAGGAAAATGTTGTACAATCATCAAAAGAAGTGTTATGAGAACCCAAATAAATATTTGGGTTTGATAATTGATGGTATGGACTTGAATAAAATAGTTCTACCACATTCTGTTCGCACACAAAAAAAATTGTAGGAGGAAATTTTTATCTTGTTTCGCTTGGTCGGTTGTATGGTCTTCAGCAGCAAAATGTCGCCAAGAGTTTACTTCAACACTCCAAATATTCATAATCATGGAAATAAGACAATAACCATAATTAATTATGTGCTTTTTCATTTGTGTGGTAACCTTCCTCAAGTTTTGTATCTACAATTAGACAACACTTGTCGTGAAAACAAAAATCAGTTTTTTTTTGGATATCTTCACATGCTTGTTGAATTGAGATTTTTTGATAAGTTAAAGGCTGTTTTCTTTCTTTTTAGACACACTCGCAACCATATTGATCATATGTTTAGTAATTTTTCGGTAACATTGAGGAGGAATGACGTTGGGAGTTTTCCATCATTAATTGATTGTATAAGAAATCATATGTGCCAAAATATGTTTTTCATGTGTTAGAGGAAACTGTTGACATGCAAAGGTTTATTCTGGGATCACCTGGTGAGGAGAAATGCATTGAAAAACTTAATGAAATTAGATTTCAACATCGATTTCATATCAAGAAAATTGATGGCACAATACTTATATCGGGCAAGAAGTATTCAACTACTGCGAAATGGGTACCATCACCAGGTTTTACATTTTTTAATTTCATCCTAGATCATCCAATATTTGCATCAAATATATTGTTATTACAATCAGTTTTCGAATTTCATAATGCAGGAAGGTAGAAGAGAGATCTAGATTATTCTTAATGCCTCGAAGTAATTAAAATATCAATTAGATATACATATGAGTATTTTGATGTTGTTGATTCGTTTTGGTGGGAGTCCTTTTTCAAGGATCACAGTATATCATTTCAATATCAAAAAATGAAGATATGATTCTTATGAATCCATTTATTTGGCCACAAAATTTTTGAAATTAACATGAGGAAACAAACATTATTGAACGACAACAATCTCAAGGTATTATTAATTCTACACAAGCGGAGGAAAGAGAAATGTATATCAGTTTCAAAATATCTTGTGCATAATGTTAAAAAATGGAAGAACTTTACAAGGGGTTCAGTAAAGGATATTAAGGAGGGTTGCATGATCGCAGTCTTAACAGATGAAGATCCACATGGCTATCCATTCTCGAATTCCAAGGCTATAAAGGTAATTACAGAAAATGAAGATGTTCTAGGTGTTGAAGTACATTGGTATGCCACAAATGCACACCCATTCAATGGTGTGTACAAGCCATAGATGGTAGTTGATAAGAAAATTGGGGAAAAGAGAAAAATAAAGGGTACACATATAAATCGCCACTACAAAAACCTCTTGAAATTAGATGAAGTTGACATACTTGTTTATGAATTAAATTTAACAAAGAGAGGAACTCTTTAGTCCATGACAATAGAGATTCTGAAGAGGTTGCTACCAGAAAAAAAAATATGTTGGGATGGCAGTTTGCTGAAGCCAGTCATAGATATAGAAGAATTTTGAAACAAAAAATAGTTGGCATGCATGTTTACTCAGATGCGGAACTAGTTGATGACATAGAAGAATATGGAACATATTCATCTACATACATTCATACATATAAAGATGTGAATTTTGATGGTGTTCAAGAAAATATGAGTGATTTTGAATAATTGTGTAAGATAATTAATATGAATGATGTTTTCATTTAGAAATGAAAATAATATTTTATCTTCCATATGATCTTACATGAAGTTATGAGTCATTTTTATGTTTTTTGGTTTATATATTTTAACTATGATGAATTCATTTATTTTAAATATTCACAATGCCACAATAACTTAGAGACATAATTTATGTTTCATTGGGTTATTTTAGTCATGTAATTTGTTCATAATATCATGCTTGAAATATGTTGAAAATTTAATGTTTTTTAATTCTATGGGTGAAAATTGTGAAATATCTTTTATCTTTAACATTATGGTTGAAAATAATTATAAGTTTATAGTTTTTTAGTGTGATGCTGTTATATGTTAAACGACATGAATATAAATTTTTGGAATTTTAATGTGTTTAAAATCCCATTGTTTTATATTTAATGTCATTACTAAAAAAAATGTTGAAATTTTACCCGAAAAATAAAAGTAGTATTCTAGCAACAAAATTAGTGTTTTTTCCATTTATTTGGCATGAAAAATTTGGTTTTACTGCCATTTTTTAAAAATGTTGCAAATTAACCATGAAAAAAATAAAATCTCATTCTGTAATACACACTTTTTGCTTTTGGCTTGTTTTTCATATTTTCTTTGGGTTTTTTAGTCTGGAGTTCTCGTTTTCAGTTTATAGTTCTCGTTTTAAAGTTTACATTATTTACCCTGTTGGAAAGGTAAATCCCCTCTTCAGACAGAGGTGATACCTCTAGCCCTAGAGTGGGTCTAGCAACAGGGGAACAAGATAAGGTGTAGGTTCCTAGCTAATGAATGAAATAGGTTGGGGTGGGTTGACCTACTTGGGGTCCGACGCAATTGTCACAGGTGTAGTCATGGTAGCCTCTCGGTCTCTGTCCTAACAGGTTGCGGTCCTTCAACAATTACACTTGTGTTCCAGTGCAAAGATAAAAGACAAGAGTGATATACAAGACAATAATTTAATTCGTAGCTAACTAGTCAGTCAAGGAGGACTAAACACATTGCGAAAAATAAACCATATTTACACAAGATGGGAACCAGAAAATAGTCATGTATATATAAAAGTAGAAGAAAGAGATTACAAACAGAGCCTTGATGTCGTAGCCTCCTTCAGTGGGTTCAGTTGAAGCATGTCCCGATGGATTGTCAAGGGATTGGGACGATGTGAAGCACAAGCCAAAGCTCTCTCTCGACAAAGGTCTCTTTCTACTCTATCTCACCAACAAGATGTTCACCAATTATCTTTAGCCTTTCCGCTATGATTATTCAGCTAGTGCATTAATGGGAAATAAATTTAGGAGGTTCGGCTCCCTACAATGGTGGAAGGGAGGCCTTATCCTTTTGGAGGTTTCCCCAAAAGGTGGAAATAAGAGGCCGTGGGAGGGTGGTCGTAGTTATTCAATTGAACCACTCAGGCTGACTCACCCACAAAGTTGTTATGATGGAGACTTCGCCTCTATTTTTAAAAAACATTCCAAAAAATTTTTGGTGTGGGTAGATAATTGAAAGACCCTAAGGAAAATCATGTCAAAAAAAATATAATATTTCAATAATAACTAAGTTATTAAAAATATAATGATATAGTTAAATAATGCAATAGACATACATATAAATATAAATACTTACAATATTCTATGCTATATCATTTACCATTTTTTTGCATATCCTTCAAGAATCTTCGCTTGTGTTATAGATCGACAATGTAAAATGATATCTAACCTTATCATGTGACTTGGGCGATTTTGAAAGAATATAAACATTTTTATTATTCAACCTAATATATAAGTCTAGTACTTTTCCCACAAGCTCATAACTTACAGCATGAAAACTCTTACTAGCATATAGATATAATTTCATACATTTTCCTTCTCTATCTTTGATATACCATGCATATTTTTTATGATTCATTTCTTTTGATTTCTTTTAGTATGAAATAGACATCTTCTCTTTTGATGAGGCATCTCCTACATTTACAGTAATTAACTAAGGTGGAGTTCATTGAAAAGTATTTTTTGAGTGCCCACCTATAGCTATAGATAATTCAATTGTTGACTTTCATCCAGAAAGATTGACAAAACCTTCCTTGATGACATTTTTTTGCAAACATATAAATCTACATTTAAATTAGCAAATAAATAAATATCTTACGTAAAAAAAAATGAAAAAAAATTTAAAAAATAAAAATCACCAAAAACATGTACAATGCTCCCCAAGTCTAGTGTGAATTTAGGTTGATCCAAAATACCAAAATAGAAAACCAATTCCTTAAAAAAAAAAAAAAAAAAAATTACATTTTATCCTCAACCACATTGGAATTTCTTTTTTATTAATTTTTACATTTTCTCCCCGATACCCCTGGAAAAATGGTTTATTTATTTTACATTTTCCCCTGGACCCCCCTTAAGTTGATTCTTAAAATCAACCCTGACTCTTCCTTTGGCATTGGCCCCCAGAATTAGCCCCCTACTAGGCATGGGGACGACTCTAGGCTCGGATGGGTCCCCTCCTGTTGGCGCACCTTACTGGGTATGTGTTATATTATTTCTACGATTAGTCACATGTGCATGGAGGAGGAGTGGGGGGGGGGGCGATTAATCGGGGGGTGATATCCCCCTCTTTACGTTGTGTTAAGTTCAGCAAGGGGGTTGGCACAGGGTGGGTAGCCCCCTATGCGTGGTCCTGGGCATCGTCCCGAGAAAAAAACAATTCGACTCTATTTTCGGTGGGCAGATGTGCCCATGGTTTTGTAAATGATTTTGCACATGGTTTTGGGGCATGATGGTTTTTGGCCCCTGGTATTTCATAGATCTATTCAAGGGAACTATCGTTATGTTCTAATCAAGGGTTAATGGATTGGGGTTTATGAATGCTTCGAGATGTATATATATATATATGTTGTAACAATAAAAGGAATATAATGAAAAATCAAGCTAGTAGTCCCGATTTGGGATCCAGGGTGAAATATATGTATATATATTATAGGTTTTATGCTCTTGCTATTTTTTATTTTATGTTTTAAAGATTCGTTCATAGATAATTTCTATACAAGGTTAAAACCTACATTTGGTATCAGAGTAGTTCCGGCTTCAAGGGGATGCCTTTGCTGCTGAGGGATTTTTTTCTCGGGCCTGAGGTAGACCCTATTCAGTGGGAGATCTATGGGATCGATTCTTGTGGTGAAAGAAGATGGCGAGCGGCAAGAAGATAGAGATCGAGAAATTTAATGGTTAGATTTTTGAGTTGTGGAAGCTCAAGATGGAGGATATGCTAGTGGATAAAGATCAATGGATCGTGGTAGATCCGGGTACTAAACCAATGGAAATGCAGATGAATACTGGAAGAAGTCGATCAAAAAGGAAAATAGAAAAATACGATTATGTGTCTCAGATTCAATATTGTTGAATGTATCTAGGGAAGACACAATGAAGACTTTGTTGGAAAACTAGGGGCTTTGTATCAATCCAAGTCTCTGGTGAATAAATTGTTCCAACGGAAAAAGTTGTATAATATGCGGATGAAGGATGGAGACTCGATGATAGAGCATCTAAACGCCTTTAATATTGTGGTACATCAGTTTTCATCTGTTGATATTAAAATATTATATGAAGATAAGTGCATCTGAGAGTTGTGTTCTCTACCAAATTTGTGGGATAGTCTGGTTATTGCAGTAGGTATAAATACAACTACCTTGAATTTTGATGAAATTGTTTAACCCTTCATGTTGGAGGAATTGGGACAGAGAGATATGGTGGGCCAGAATGGAGATGCCTTATCTATATAAGGAAGTTCCTAGAATAAAAACCAAAGTAAGTTTTTGAGTGGGAGATATAAATCTAGAGGGAGATATAAATATCGAGGAAAGTTTGTAAAGTTGTGTTGGAAATGTGGAAAGGAAGGGTGCCACAAAAAGGACTGCAGATCTATAGCTCTTGATAAAGGAAATGGATCTGATGATTCTCCTTTTGTAGAGGAAAAAAATACCTTAGGTGAAGGTGGGATGTGTGTTTGGCTCCTTCTTCAAATACACATGTTGAATCTAGATCATGAGGCATGGTTGATTGACTCATGTGTATCCTTTCACTTCACTCCCCAAAGGGAGTGGTTCTACGAGTATGAGAATTATGATGCTGGTGATGTCTTATTAGGGGATGATAGGAAGGCCAGAATTTCCTAACATGGAAAAGTCAAGATGAAGCTACAAGGTGGAAATATTAGAACACTTCCTAGTGTTCTGCATATTCCTGCATTGGCTAGAAATTTGATTTTTGTAAGCAAGATGGATGATGCAGGTGTAAAAATAATGTTCAAGAAAGATACCTGCGAGATGGTTTTTGGAGCACTGGTATTAATGCGGGGATTTTTGATTGGAACTCTGTACAATATTTAGGGTAGCATTGTTATTGATGGGTGCAATAGTTTTGTGGTTCCTGAAAGTGGAGCAGAAAGCCTAGTGCTCTATAGAGAAAAGATCATGCTATGGCATCAAAGGCTTGGACATATTGGAGAGAAGGGCCTTCAGATACTACATGGTAATGGTATGGTAGAAGGTATGTCTAATTTCTCTTTTCATTTAGGTTTATGTGAACATTATGTATATGGGAAGAAAAATCAAGCGAGTTTTCCTTCTCGTGCTAAGAGGGAGAACAACATATTAGAGCTTGTGCAAAGTGACATGTTTGGACCTGTATCGGTTCTATTACTGGGAATGTTTGTGTGCTATGTTTAATTCATAGATTAATTCTCAAGGAATACATGGATATATTTCTTGAGGAAGAAATCAGAAGTCTTCGATATGTTCAAAGAATTTAATTCTTTAGTGGAAAACTAGGAAGAGAAGAAGTTAAAGCTACTGAGGATAGATAATAGTGGAAAGTTCTGCAAGAAGGAATTTGAAGAGTTCTGTAATAAGTGTCGTATAGAAAAAAAGAGGACTACTCCATACACACCTCAGCAAAAATAAGTTGCATAAATAATGAACAAAACACTGATGGAAAAGGCAAGAAGCATGCTCAGTGGTATCGGGTTAGGGCAGGAATTCTAGGTAGAGGGAGTGGAGACTACACGTTACCTAGTTAACAGATCACCTTCATTAGCGTTGGAGGAAAAGACTCCACGTGAGCTATGGAATGGTAAGAAAAACTCTCTTTCACATCTGAGGGTATTTCTATGTGATGCATATGTAGATGTTCAAAAGGAGAAAAGGACGAAGTTGGATAATAAATCTGAAAGGTACATCTTTATTGGGTATAAGGATGGTTTAAAAGGTTACAAGGTTTGCAACCCAGAAACAGGGAAGGTTGTGTACAGCCAAGATGCGGTGTTTAGAGAGGTGAAATATGTTGTTAAACATGAAGTCCTACCAAAGGAACCTGAGACGATAGAGTTTTAGCTTAAGGAGGATAAATCAAGCTCTACAAAAAAAGAATATTCAGAAGAGGAAGAGTCACAAATTCTAGCTGTGAGAAGATCACTTCAGGAAAGAAGGCAAACAGGAATGTACAGTCCATATGATTTCTATTAAAATTTTACTTTAACTATCATTGATTATTATCCCAAAACTGTTAGGGAGGAAGTGGATTCAGAGGATGGAAAACTCTAGAAGGAGGCCATGGTTGATGAAATGGCATCCCTACACAAGAATGAGGCATGGGATCTGGTGGAGTTCCTAGATGGAAGGAAGCCCATCGGGAGAAAATGGGTGTTTAAGAAGAATATCAATGAATAATGAAATGTGGAGAAATAAAAGGCTCGGTTGGTAGCAAAGGGTTATTACTAGGTGTCAGGAATTGATTTTGGTGATATTTTTTCTCATCTTTCCAATGTTACTTCTATTATATTACTTTTATCTTTTGTTGCTACATTTGATTTTGGGGTAGAAAATATGGATGTGAAGGGAAAATTTCTTCATGGGGATCTGGAAGAGGAAATATACATGAAGCAACTTGAAGGCTTTATGGTGAAGAGTAGCAAAGAACTAGTATGTAGGTTAAAAAAATCTCTGTATGGCTTAAAATAGTCACCAAGGATGTGGTATCAGAAATTTGATGCCTATATATGGGGACATGGCTTCACCAGAACCAAAGAGGATTACTGTGTTTATTTTTAATTAATTGGTGACCGTGTTATTTATATGGTCTTGTATGTGGATGATATGTTGTTGATTGGAAATGACCAAGAAATTATCCAGTATTTGAAGATACAATTGTTCTCCAAATTCGACATGAAGGATCTTGGTGCTGCAAACTAGATTTTGGGAATGGAAATTAAGAGAGACTGGGAACAAAGGAATCTATGGTTAAACCAGAGGAAGTATTTCGAAACAATATTGCAGAGGTTCAATATGCAGGATAGTAAACCAGTGAAGGCTCCTATTCTTGTAGGTTTAAAGATATTTGTTGAACAGAGCCCCAAGACACATGAAGAAGAGGAGGATATGTCCTCGGCTCCATATGCAAGTGCAGTGGGTAGTCTGATGCATGAAATGGTATGTACTAGACTGGACATTTCACATTCAGTGTGAGTATTGAGCAGGTTTATGTCAAAACTAGGGAAGGAGCATTAGACATTAGTGAAGCGGGTTTTCAGATATTTGTGTCGCACTAGTAATTATGGTTTTTACTACTAGGGAAGACGAGGATTGAACAGAGTTTTGGACATCCATGGGTTTGTTGATGCAGATTGGGTTGGATATCCAGACCAAATAATATCTACAATTGGGTATGTTTTTCACGTATTTGGAGGTGCAGTTAGTTGGATGATTAAAGGACAGTCTATAGTGTCTCTTTCAACAACAGAGGCAGAATACATGGCAGGCACTCATGCAAGAAAGGAAGCAGTTTGATTGCAGAGATTGTGTTCAAGTATGGGGTTGGTGCAACGAGCTATAAGGATAGATTATGATAGCCACATCGAAATTTTCTTGTCTAAGAACCCTCCTTATCATTCAAATACAAAGCACATTCATGTTCAATATCACTTTTTGAGAGATATGGTTGAGGATAAAATGGTGTTTCTAGTAAAGGTGGACACTTTGAAGAATGTTGCAGATGAATTGATGAAGTCTACGAGCACTCATAGTTTCTCTTTGTTTAGAGAAAAAATGGGTGTTTCAGAGCTAGAATAATGATTAAGCCCTCCTGTGACCCCCTACGGAAAGAAAACAACAAGTGGGAGAATGTTGGGTATGTGTTCTATTCTTTCCACGATTAGTCGCATGCACGAGAGGTGGGGGGGAGCGAAAGCCTACTCTGTACGTTGTGCCTAGTGCAGTAGGGGGACGGTAGCCCCCTATATTGGCTCTGGAGTAGCGGCCCGGGGAAAAATGTTTTGGCAGTATTTTTCGTTGGGCGAACCTACCCCTGGTTTTGTGCATGGGGTTTCACATGGTTTTGGGGCATGATTGTTTTTCGCCGATGATATTTTGTAGATCTGATCAAGGAAAATACAGTTATGTTCTAATCTAGGGCTAATGGATTGGGGTTTATAAAAGCTTCAACATGTATATATATGTGCTGTAACACTAAAAAAAATATAATGAAAAAAGAAACTGGTAGTCCCGATTTGGAATCCAAGGGAATATCTCTATGTATATATTTTTTATGTTTTATGCTCTCGCTAATGTTTATTTTTTGTTTTAAGATTCATTTAGATAATTTCTGTACAGGGTTAAAACCTACATGTCTACCCACAACATGAAGGCCAACATGACTATCGTGTTCTGGGTGGACGCCATCCTGTGGGCACGCCTGCCCACAGCACAAATGCCAACATGTCCGTCGTGCTATAGACGAGTGCCTACCTGAGCCCAAGAGTATTATTGTGCTCGAACGGGCACCTGCCAAGCCCAAAAGTGGTGTCGGCCAAAAGCGAGTGTGCACAGGTGTAGGCATTGCCTCGAGCCCGAAATTGGACCCCTTTCCTGGCAAAGGGTCAATTCAGTTGTGTTGCGAGCGAGCGCATGCCCGCTTCTAAGATTCATGCCCCCTATCTGTCGGGGGGGCCTGTGGGCAAGATCGCCTGAGCCACAGTGGCTAGGCATCGACCCCAGGCGGTCGTGCCCCCATGTCCGTGTGAATTTTTTTTAAACTTTTTAGGTAATAAAACTATTTCAATTGGGTTTCTGTGGTAGTCTAGGTGAACCTACCAAAAAAATGTAAACGTAACTTCTAGTAAACTCATATGGGTTTAAAATATGTATTTAGTGGGATTTAAACTTGATTTACTCTTTTTTAACAATTTCCAAAATTTTGAAATAATAAATTAAGTTGTTGCTAAGGGAATAAATAATTTTTTTTTTTAAATTGATTTGTTGGCATCCAATAAATTATTTTCCTCAATTTCCTCATTGAATTGTATAAGTAGAAGGGGAACTAACCTTTCAAATGCAATAATCTCTCGTTTATAATGTTGCTGCATTAGAAAATCGTTCCAAGATTTTAAGGAAAACCTCGATAAATATTGATGTTATGTGAGGCATAGTGACAATGAAATTTCTTATATAGAAAAAATTAGAGAATTGCTTTACCATTGGTTAAATGGGGGATAAAAACAACTACAATAATAATAAAACCTATTTTCAAGTAAATATTATATAATTATAGATTATTTTAATTTGGAAAAATTCATTAAAAGAAAATTTTGTACGAGGTTTGAATCGAAATTAGGGATAATATTCAAGAGAATATTTTAGTAGAAAAATTTTAAATAAATCATAGAAGTAAAATTTGGAGCGAGATCCTTGAAGAAAAAAATTTTGAGGGACATTGTTTAGTGAAAAAGTTTAAAGAGAAATTTTGGAGGGAAAAATTCCTTCTTTGAGCTATATATTATCATTGGAAGAGAGATCATTTTCACAATCCAACATATTTCCTTTGAACTTTATGGATTCTTTTGATACTGGATTTTTTTTTTTAATGAAGAGTCAACATCTTCGTCACCTAAGAACTCTATTCACATTGATTAATATAACAAAAATTCTTCCACTATGAATATAAAGTCAAATTTTCCACTTAGTCCTAATCCTAAGCACTATGAAAGCTGTAGTGAGAAAGGGCAGATGAAAATTTTCAAATAAACAGATTGTCATATTTTCCACTTACTCCTGACTGCATGGACTATGACAGTAGTAATGACGAAGACGACGATGATGAATTTCTGAAAAATAGAGACTCACAATTTCCAATTAGTCATAATGCTAATGACTTTGAGAGAAATAGTGATGAATGATAGGATGAAGAATTTTCAGTGAATAGAAATCACATTTTACACTTAGTCTTGATCCTAAGGACTAGGAGAGTAATAATGATGAATGACAGAATGAAGAATTTTTCAGTGAATAGAGATGCAATTTCAATTTAGTCCTAATCCTAAGGACTATGAGAGTAATAGTGATGAATGGTAGGATGTAGAATTTTCCAGTGGATAGAGAGTCACATTAGCCACTTAGTCCTAATCTTAAGGAATATAAGAGAAATAATGATGAATGTTAGGATGGAAAAATTTTGGTAAATAAAGAGTCCCATTTTCCACTTAGTCCTAACCCTATGGACTATGAGAACAACAATGACGAAGGCCAGAATGAAGAATTTCCAATAAATCAAGAGTCACAATTTCCACTTAGTGCTAATCCTATGGACTATGAGAGAAACCTTGATGAAGTGAAGGATGGATAATTTCCAATAAATCTAGAGTTGAAATTTCCACTTAGTCCTAATCATATGTACTATGAGAGCAGTAGTGACAAAGAACAAGATGAAGAATTTCCAACAAACTTAGAGTCACAACTGCCACTTATTCCTAATACTATGGACTATGAGAGAAACAATAATGAAAGGAAAGATCAAGATGGTGAAAAATATCCTCCAAGTCAGTATTTCAAAACCACTGATGATGGTATTGAAATTTTCCTGCCACCAAATATGGTAATGAATATTTTTCAAACAATGGTGGTGTTGAATTTTCTAACTATATTCAAAATGATAATATTAAGAATAGTATTACTCCTAATGATGATGTAAATGTTTTTTCATAGAATGATGAAATCATGGAGATGTTGCCAACAAATATTTTATCTAGGAGTAGGAGTACACCTTAACGTGTCAATCCAAGCTGTTATAGTTATTCAAGGGGTAGAGAAGAATATCTCATGAGAATAATTTATATTAGTGATCTCATTTAAAATTACTCTTGTAAAAAGGATTTCTTGAAAGATATGGACTTGAAGTTTGCTTCGGAGAAAATTAAGCACTATTTTTCAATGAATAAAAACATGAAAAAATCATATTTATTGGTGGGAATTCCATGTACACTGGCAGGTTATGATTATCAGATTGGGTTTTTATTTCTTTGTAAAAAGGATTTCAAAATTTCTCATTCAATTGGTAATTTTCGTCTATCAAGATTCCAAGATAGTTTGGAAAAATATCCTACATATTTACATAGTTTCTTCATAAGCAAGAGTTTGGGCCATTAGCTAACACTGCAATCTCATGGATGGAAGACTTCCTTCAAAATGTGTAGAGTGTTTTCCAAATAGAGATACAATACATGTTCCAGATAATTTCTCAAGGTGAGAAATCTATAAATTTTACAAGGAATATGTAGACGGTGTTGAAGGATATGGTCATTTTATTACATATTAAAATTTAGTCAAGGTATTGAGGAGATAAAAAAAAAAATTTGTATTCCTAAGAAGACAAGGATAGGGGTTTGCAGTTCATGTGCTTCAATAAAATAAAAAAGGGATAAATTAAAAGGAGCATAAAGAGGTAAGAATTCATAACATTGTTCTTTTAAATTTTATAGTGATCAGCTATGAATATATATTTATTAATAGGCTTATTTTATGTTATGTGTATATTCCATTTTCAAAGTACTTCAAGAGCATCATGAACAACAAAAAAGTGAAAGGAAAATGTTGTACAATCATCAAAAGAAGTGTTATGAGAACCCAAATAAATATTTGGGTTTGATAATTGATGGTATGGACTTGAATAAAATAGTTCTACCACATTCTGTTTGCACACAAAAAAAATTGTAGGAGGAAATTTCTATCTTGTTTCGCTTGGTCGGTTGTATGGTCTTCAGCAGCAAAATGTCGCCAAGAGTTTACTTCAACACTCCAAATATTCATAATCATGGAAATAAGACAATAACCATAATTCATTATGTGCTTTCTCATTTGTGTGGTAACCTTCCTCAAGTTTTGTATCTACAATTAGACAACACTTGTCGTGAAAACAAAAATCAGTTTTTTTTTGTATATCTTCACATGCTTGTTGAATTGAGATTTTTTGATAAGTTAAAGGCTGTTTTCTTTCTTTTTAGACACACTCGCAACCATATTGATCATATGTTTAGTAATTTTTCGGTAACATTGAGGAGGAATGACGTTGGGAGTTTTCCATCATTAATTGATTGTATAAGAAATCATATGTGCCAAAATATGTTTTTCATGTGTTAGAGGAAACTGTTGACATGCAAAGGTTTATTCTGGGATCACCTGGTGAGGAGAAATGCATTGAAAAACTTAATGAAATTAGATTTCAACATCGATTTCATATCAAGAAAATTGATGGCACAATACTTATATCGGGCAAGAAGTATTCAACTACTGCGAAATGGGTACCATCACCAGGTTTTACATTTTTTAATTTCATCCTAGATCATCCAATATTTGCATCAAATATATTGTTATTACAATCAGTTTTCGAATTTCATAATGCAGGAAGGTAGAAGAGAGATCTAGATTATTCTTAATGCCTCGAAGTAATTAAAATATCAATTAGATATACATATGAGTATTTTGATGTTGTTGATTCGTTTTGGTGGGAGTCCTTTTTCAAGGATCACAGTATATCATTTCAATATCAAAAAATGAAGATATGATTCTTATGAATCCATTTATTTGGCCACAAAATTTTTGAAATTAACATGAGGAAACAAACATTATTGAACGACAACAATCTCAAGGTATTATTAATTCTACACAAGCGGAGGAAAGAGAAATGTATATCAGTTTCAAAATATCTTGTGCATAATGTTAAAAAATGGAAGAACTTTACAAGGGGTTCAGTAAAGGATATTAAGGAGGGTTGCATGATCGCAGTCTTAACAGATGAAGATCCACATGGCTATCCATTCTCGAATTCCAAGGCTATAAAGGTAATTACAGAAAATGAAGATGTTCTAGGTGTTGAAGTACATTGGTATGCCACAAATGCACACCCATTCAATGGTGTGTACAAGCCATAGATGGTAGTTGATAAGAAAATTGGGGAAAAGAGAAAAATAAAGGGTACACATATAAATCGCCACTACAAAAACCTCTTGAAATTAGATGAAGTTGACATACTTGTTTATGAATTAAATTTAACAAAGAGAGGAACTCTTTAGTCCATGACAATAGAGATTCTGAAGAGGTTGCTACCAGAAAAAAAAATATGTTGGGATGGCAGTTTGCTGAAGCCAGTCATAGATATAGAAGAATTTTGAAACAAAAAATAGTTGGCATGCATGTTTACTCAGATGCGGAACTAGTTGATGACATAGAAGAATATGGAACATATTCATCTACATACATTCATACATATAAAGATGTGAATTTTGATGGTGTTCAAGAAAATATGAGTGATTTTGAATAATTGTGTAAGATAATTAATATGAATGATGTTTTCATTTAGAAATGAAAATAATATTTTATCTTCCATATGATCTTACATGAAGTTATGAGTCATTTTTATGTTTTTTGGTTTATATATTTTAACTATGATGAATTCATTTATTTTAAATATTCACAATGCCACAATAACTTAGAGACATAATTTATGTTTCATTGGGTTATTTTAGTCATGTAATTTGTTCATAATATCATGCTTGAAATATGTTGAAAATTTAATGTTTTTTAATTCTATGGGTGAAAATTGTGAAATATCTTTTATCTTTAACATTATGGTTGAAAATAATTATAAGTTTATAGTTTTTTAGTGTGATGCTGTTATATGTTAAACGACATGAATATAAATTTTTGGAATTTTAATGTGTTTAAAATCCCATTGTTTTATATTTAATGTCATTACTAAAAAAAATGTTGAAATTTTACCCGAAAAATAAAAGTAGTATTCTAGCAACAAAATTAGTGTTTTTTCCATTTATTTGGCATGAAAAATTTGGTTTTACTGCCATTTTTTAAAAATGTTGCAAATTAACCATGAAAAAAATAAAATCTCATTCTGTAATACACACTTTTTGCTTTTGGCTTGTTTTTCATATTTTCTTTGGGTTTTTTAGTCTGGAGTTCTCGTTTTCAGTTTATAGTTCTCGTTTTAAAGTTTACATTATTTACCCTGTTGGAAAGGTAAATCCCCTCTTCAGACAGAGGTGATACCTCTAGCCCTAGAGTGGGTCTAGCAACAGGGGAACAAGATAAGGTGTAGGTTCCTAGCTAATGAATGAAATAGGTTGGGGTGGGTTGACCTACTTGGGGTCCGACGCAATTGTCACAGGTGTAGTCATGGTAGCCTCTCGGTCTCTGTCCTAACAGGTTGCGGTCCTTCAACAATTACACTTGTGTTCCAGTGCAAAGATAAAAGACAAGAGTGATATACAAGACAATAATTTAATTCGTAGCTAACTAGTCAGTCAAGGAGGACTAAACACATTGCGAAAAATAAACCATATTTACACAAGATGGGAACCAGAAAATAGTCATGTATATATAAAAGTAGAAGAAAGAGATTACAAACAGAGCCTTGATGTCGTAGCCTCCTTCAGTGGGTTCAGTTGAAGCATGTCCCGATGGATTGTCAAGGGATTGGGACGATGTGAAGCACAAGCCAAAGCTCTCTCTCGACAAAGGTCTCTTTCTACTCTATCTCACCAACAAGATGTTCACCAATTCTCTTTAGCCTTTCCGCTATGATTATTCAGCTAGTTCATTAATGGGAAATAAATTTAGGAGGTTCGGCTCCCTACAATGGTGGAAGGGAGGCCTTATCCTTTTGGAGGTTTCCCCAAAAGGTGGAAATAAGAGGCCGCGGGAGGGTGGTCGTAGTTATTCAATTGAACCACTCAGGCTGACTCACCCACAAAGTTGTTATGATGGAGACTTCGCCTCTATTTTTAAAAAACATTCCAAAATTTTTTTGGTGTGGGTAGATAATTGAAAGACCCTAAGGAAAATCATGTCA